>CM040920.1:13070000-14270000 GCA_023029165.1 Gobiocypris rarus
GTCCTAATGGATCTGAACTCTGAACTTTCATCCAACGCCTACAACTGACTGTAAAAAACAATCCTGAATATATATATATATATATATATATATATATATATATATATATATATATATATATATATATATATATATATATATATATATATATATATATATATATATATAGTCAGTTGTAGGAATTGTCTAAAAGTTAAAAAATACTGTTTTCCACCAGAGGACTTTAAAAAAAAGGAAATTTCTTGGTTATGCACAGTTACATGTTTTTCATATAATTTTACATCAGGCATGTAAATTTGCAGTCTATTTCAGTAGTTTTACTTTTCCTTTCTTTTTTTCCATTTTCCAAAAATACTTGAAAAATCTGTAAAATAAAACAGTAAAATTACATCAATTACTTAAAAAAGTTTTTACAGTGTACTGTGTGAGACCAGATCCATGTGTGATATCTGCAGTAAAGACCCGATTTGTTTGAAAACAAAAGAGAGAAACCGGTGCTTTTTATTTGTAAAAAGCAGAACACATTCTAATGTACAGTGCTGTATGTTAGAACAGATTTCCAAACACTGCCAATATTAAAATTTAACATGAGCTGACATTACCTCAGGGTCCAAGTTAATTATAATTTCTCAATGAAAAAGCAACTTTACAAGAATATTTCTTTTAAATTGTCCCAAAAAGTGTGCTCCTAAACTGCAAAAAGAAATGATGGCTTACATAAAAGTACATTTAAAATATTAGTACATCTAATTTTTAAGTATCTAAATCACTTAAAAACGAAAATGTATCCACTTGCATTTATAACATACATTGTGTAAAAGGCTTATCATTGTTTTTTGGTTAAGTGGACCTAAAAGTATATTAACAAAATGTTCAGCCCCTCAATATGTTTCTACAGACAGTTTAAGTCTGGTAATAACAGCAACTGCATATGAAACGTTGCAAAACATGTTGCCATTGTCAAAATGGCAAATTTGTCCTCATGGTGGAACTATTCAGCATGACCAAATGTGATTTGACACACTTTGGGCCCCCTGCGAACAGGGCAACCTAAATGGCATTTGAATGGTCCTGTATCATTATCAATAAATCAAACTGATTATTGTATCTTGTAATCATGTCTAAATGTTTCTTTGTTTCTTGAGTCCATCAACAAAATGTTCATCAGCCAGTAAACATGTTTCCACAGTAAGTTTGGTAATGACATTCTGGATAAAACTGAAAATGAAAAAGATAAAATAAAAAATAAATCACCCTGTGCTCATAATGCACCACCTGAGTTAATTACTTCCCCTATGTGCTTTGTCTCACATTCACAGATTATCTAAAGGTAAACAGATGGCACTGATAAGGCTATAACTGGGCAAGAGGGAAGAGTGTGTACATGTAAGTGAGTGAGACCCTTCTATGCAATGTCCATTGCATAGAAGTTGCTGGACAGTATGGCCTCCATTTCAGCTCGGAGGTCAGGATAGCTGTTGTAAGTTGATGGCAGCTCTAAAGTTGGGCCACAAGTATGTGCAATAGGTCGCCTTGATAACCCTTCCAAAGGGGTGAATATGATTTGTCTTTAACGCAGATGACATCAGACCCTGTCACGAATCTCAACATCTTCCGGAGGCCTATCTCATCCAACCCTCTGATGTACTGATGTAAAAATCGCAAACTTTGGTTCTCTGCTGGAGTAGCTGGAGAGGCCGTGTTCAACTTTAATACCTTTCGGGTTGATGGTTTAAGATCCTCATACATCTTCCGCATATCCAGCACACTGGGGAAGAACTCACTGAGAGTTGGTCCTGCGACTGCTGCAATGTTATCCAGTGCATATTTTGGTTGCTGGATTATTTGCTTGTGGGCCACTTGGAGAAGCACAGCTTTCAAGTTCTCTTGTATTGGTACTGTTCTTACTCCCATACGATCCATAAGATCAAGAAGCTCATCTTTATCATCACCATCCAGGGCATCTTGCAAAGCAGTGGACAAGAGATCGCGCTCAGACTGACTAAGATACAACATTAGTGAGTCAAATAATAAATCAGGTGAGACGGTGTGTTCACCAAATGTGATTGCTGCTGTAAAGGCTTGAGCCAGCCGAGAAGGAAAAAATATCCATGGTCCTTTAATCCCTTGACCATTATCCTACCAACAGATTTCCATTCTTCCTCTATCCATTTTGGAGATAGTGATGGCACCCTCACATCTGCATCCTCTGCTGCACAGTCTAAAAACTCTTTCCAGAAGGCAGCATATACATCCCTGGACACTCCATCAGCATCTGCCCCCATTTCATGAATGAAGCTGTATTTCACAGAGTAGGACATCATCGCTTCATCCTTGAATTGGGTAATCAGTTCCTCCAAGAGATTGACTCTGTGGAGTTTCACTGTCACATGCAAAAGTTCATAAGTAGGACTTAATGGGCCAGCAGGCACTGTGTCAGAATGGACAGGACTTGAGCTATAGGCCTTGATGTTTATCTGTGCCGCTTCTATAGGCTCATGTAAGATTGTGTCATCAAGATCTTCTAAAAATGGTCCACCTTGCAAAGGGCCAAAAATGACCTCCGATGTATCACACAAAGATGTAAGATCAACAATCTCTACAGCGGTAGAGACAAAAGCTTCCACAGTGTGTGTCTGCTGTTCACTGTCATGTGTTTTTTGTGTCAGCTGCTCATTATCTTCTGTTGTGTTTTTCTGTTGCTCATTTAGCTTTGCTGCATCTGTCTGTTCATCAGTTCCTTCTGTCATCTCCGTTAACACTTCATCTCCATTTGTCAGGTGCTCTGTGAACAAGTAAAATCTTAAAATCCCCAATTTATGTCTCATAGAGCTCTCCCACACTAACACCCTCATCAAGGTATGCTTCCTGAAAGTCAACAATGTTGTGACTGAATTCTTCCCACTTTCCTTTTCTCGATTTCTCATTGGGGAAAAATAGCTTTTTAGCTTGTGATAGAATCTTGTTTCTTGTCGTGTATCCATCCTATTTCTATTTTCCTTGTCATCTTCACGGCCCTTTTGTTATTTCTCAGATGTATCTTTGTTGGCTGCATAGAATGCTCCTCCTCAATATCTTGATCTGTATCTTTATTGCTTGCCAATGTGCCCATCTTTCTTCTAAGTTTTTCAAATAAGGACAGTCTTTTTAGATCATCACCACCTTTTCTCTGTTTTTCCATACAGAATCGCCTTGTAGCAATCCTATCACCATATGTTGGAATGTAAGCAGCCATAGTGGCATCATCTATTTCTCCAACTACCGAGCTGTCAATCTGTAATGAAAACAAAACAGAAAGACATATTGGTTATCTTAAATCTAAGAGATGGCTATATTTCCATATGAGTGAAAATTAATTTCTCAGCAGTAGCTACAAATCAGCAATTTAATTCTAGTTTTCTTCACTTGCTTGTTTCTTTTTTCGCATATTTAATAAAAAGGAGCTACAATATTAAGTAATTTTAAACAAAAACTGCTGTCTAAAAAAATGGTTGTAACCATAACAATGAAGTTTGAGAGACATAATGATGCTGAAAATACAGTGTATTAACAGTGAAAATCCTTGACATCAAAGTTAGGCAGGGGACTGATTACTTTCATGTATTCCTCTTTAATTGTATAACCATTTACCTCAATTACAAGAAAAGCAATTCTCTCATTTATATTACTGCTATTATGAATGTATAATGGTGAAGCTACTGCACGTTACAGTCTAACTACTGTTATGTGTTTATGTAGGGTAGAGAACAAAATATAGAGTGAATTTACTCCTAAATATACCTATAAACCTTATTTTACAGGGCTAGAATAGGGAATACATGAATGCATTTTTGGGAGAGGCAGGTGTGCTTGGCATAAAAAAGAAATCGGAAGCACTGGCACTAAATGTGATATGGGTTACAATTTATGATGATTACTTGTATAATCTGCTGAGATTCAGTAAAATGTAAAACAATTAAAATTAATATATTGCAGGAATGAATGTGCTGTCACCTACATGATCTTGCTGCATTTTCTGAATATTTTCCTCAGGAATACCTCGGCTCTGAAGAAACATCCACAGACCATCATCTTGTGGGAGGGGGGTATTTGAAGACGTAGCCATAGCTGGCCCTGAACAAATGTCGGAAAAAGGAAGCATTAATGTAAATATGTGTTGCACCACAAATAAAAACATATTAACCCTCAAAAGTGTAATTGCTTTAAATATCTCAAAAATGTATTTCAGATTTTTTTTAAGAAAACATTACTAAAGGCCAAGAGTGTGATAACGTTGCTAAAAATGAATGTTCCATGTATCAACTGTATAGGTAGGCAACTATAGGATTTCTTATCACTTGGAAGTCAAACTGTCTTAAGCATTTGAATGTGCTCACCTTTAACAGTAACATTACTCAAATCGTAGAGAAGGCTAGACTCAAGAACAAGGTCAATAGTGTTGAGACACAGGCTATGTATTAATTTATCTGTGATTCACTTCACAACCGGAATCTAGTTTCTGAAAAATACATAACTTTCTTTGGAAAGCTTCAAAAAGCTAGCTTTGTTTCCAAATTATTAAATGCATTAAGTAGCCTACAAAGTTTAGAAAAATATCAACAAATAAAACAATTACAGGACACATATGCATAGTGACAAAACAAAAGAGAGGGCACAACAAACCGAAGCAATGTCAGAATATATTCGACATTATTATTGGTGTAGCACGCTGAACACTATACTAAACGTCCATGCAAAACTTAATCTAAATAGTATCCCTGCTGGCTCTGAAACTGGCAAAGTTCTGAATGTTTGTTTACTGTTACGTAATGTGCGATGCACAGGATATTGTCACAGATGCGTCAGGTTCCAGCACACTACACTACCCACGATCCCTTTCACCGGCCTTCTAATCACCGCCACCTGCAGCCACTCATCAGTCAATCACCTGGGACTATAAAGCACACACACTCACTGTCCGGTCTTGTTTGCACTACACTGGTTGTTGCTTACCTCAAGGACTCCTATTGCTACTTCTACTCGTCTCCATCATCTTCCTCATCTCCAGCGTCTCCATCGTCTCCAGCGCTCCCCGTGTTCCTACCTACCCGTGTGTGTGTGAGTGTTCCCTTCGTCAACCTTCACCGTTCCACCAGCTCTGCTCATCCGACTCATCTGAAGGACAGTATTGAATCCCATTTCATTCCATTCCATTCACCATCATCGCTAACTCTGCTGTATGTTATACAATAAACCACCTTTACTGCTTTTACATCTGCCTCCGTGTCTATACCGTAAACAGAAGACCGGACCATACCAACACAACATCAGCATGAGTCAATCCGATCCCTTTCAAGAGCTCGTTGACGCCTTGCGCCGAGCACTCACTCCTCAAACCCCGACGACATCCTTCCACAACAACACGCTGCTTCCGCCTCACCACCCATCACTCCTTCACCGGCATTCACCGCCAGTCCCATGGCCAAACCGGCACCCTACTCAGGATCGGCGGAGGATTGCAGCAGCTTCCTCCTGCAATGTGAACTGGTCCTGGAGATGCAACCGCAGTTCTATCCCACAGACACGGTGAAAATTGCATTCATTGTTTCCCAACTGCAAGGTAAGGCCCTTCATTGGGCTGATGCTCTTTGGACTCAACAAGGCTCTGTGGTGAAATCCTACTCGGCGTTCGTTTCTCATTTCCGGGAAGTCTTCGGAAAACCCCTGGTGGATTCTTCTATCGTTGAGAAACTTTACAACCTCAAGCAGAGAAATAAGACTGTTAACGAATATGCCTTGCAGTTCAGAACGCTAGCCGCTACCAGTGGATGGAATGAACAGGCCCTCATCACCACCTTCCGCCAGGGCCTCGAGCCGAAGCTGCGGTTGCATCTCGCTGCATACCGCAGCGCTGCATTCGAGTCCTAGGACTCCCGAGGACTCGAAAGATTCATCCAGCTCGCCATCCGCGTGGGTTCTCGTATGCAGTCGTGTCTCCTTGAGCACCAGGGCCAGCCATCCTTCCAGAACCTCCTCTGTCGATCCGAACCCATCAGCTCTCCAGAACCGGCCCCCTAACCCATGCAAGTGGATACCTCACGGCTCACCCATTCAGAGAGACAGAGAAGGCTGACCCAGAATCTGTGCCTGTACTGTGGTTCGCCTGGGCATGTGATCTCCGCATGCCCAACTCGCCCCCCTCGTCCAATGGTGATTGCTATCATCCCGGATATTCCTCAAATGAAACCCCTCTCTACGATAGTGAAACTTACTGCTGCCAACACTTCCCTTCCAGTGGTGGCACTCCTCGATTCTGGGTCAGCCGGAAACTTCATCTCCGGATCCCTCTGTCGACATCTCCAGATCAAGACTTCGCCATCTCTAGGAATCTATCAAGTCCAGTCCATCACAGGCAAACCCTTAAACCGCGGTATGATCCGTCGTTGTGTGGGCCCTCTTCAGCTGCAAGTAGGGAGTCTGCATGTGGAGAAGATCCATCTGCTGGTTCTGGAGGAGTCCACCGCTGAAGTGGTTCTAGGGCGCCCGTGGTTAGTTCAGCACAGTCCCACCATCTCCTGGCGTACGGGCGAAGTCCTGAAGTGGGGCGATCACTGCTTCTCCAGCTGTTTCCCAGTTCTACCCGTTCCCCGATCTCCCCGCTCCGTAAAGGTCCCCTTGAACGCTACCTCTATAGAAAGCCCGATCGAGCAGCGCTCCGTGGAGATTCCAATTGACTACGCCCCCTTAATTGACGTCTTCTGCCCGCAACGCGCCTCCAAGCTGCCTCCACACCGGCCATGGGACTGTGCCATCGATCTGCTACCGGGTGAACCAGTGCCTCGGGGACGCATATACCCCCTGTCAGTAGATCCAACGCTCCCAATTATCAACCGGGGCAGAAGGTCTGGCTGTCCACCAGAGACATCAGGATGCGTCTGCCCTGCAAGAAGCTGATTCCCCGCTTCATTGTAGACTGGGAGGGGTACGGACCCGAGGAACGCTCTTGGGTCTCCAAGAATGATATACTTGACCCCGGGTTACTGCAGACATTCCACACCAGCCACCCGGACAGACCAGCGGGAGCGGGCCGGGCCGTGGGAGGGGGGGTACTGTCACAGATTTGTCAGGTTCCAGCACACTACACTACCCACGATCCCTTTCACCGGCCTTCTAATCACCGCCACCTGCAGCCACTCATCAGTCAATCACCTGGGACTATAAAGCACACACACTCACACACTCACTGTCTGGTCTCGTTTGCACTACACTGGTTGTTGCTTACCTCAAGGACTCCTATTGCTACTTCTACTCGTCTCCATCATCTTCCTCATCTCCAGCATCTCCATCGTCTCCAGCGCTCCCCGTGTTCCTACCTACCCTTGTGTGTGTGAGTGTTCCCTTCGTCAACCTTCACCGTTCCATCAGCTCTGCTCATCCGACTCATCTAAAGGACAGTATTGAATCCCATTTCATTCCATTCCATTCACCATCATCTCTAACTCTGCTGTATGTTATACAATAAACCACCTTTACTGCTTTTACATCTGCCTCCGTGTCTATACCGTAACAGATATCTAACGTTACTTTTTTCCTCCCCCTGACAGCAGCCTCTTTGTGTTCGAGGACCTCTTTATTGACAAATTAATCACTAAAGTTACAACAAATAACGTGTTTTACTTATCCTAAACAACAAACTAAAAGGAAGGTGGTTAATGTAATATTCCTCCTAAAAATCACACGTATTATCCCCTCTACCTTGAAAGTTAAGGTTCCTTTTGCTGACTAACTGTACAAATATTATCTTAACATTACATAAGTTAGCCTACCAACTGCAGTTGATGGTGTAACTAAAGTTAACGTAGTTAGTAAAAAATATGCCCGTAACATTAACGTTACTTGTTTTTAAACAGCTAGCTCTAACCTCGTTTTACATGTCGTAAATCGAACTCAAGCAGACATCATCTGGCATTAACATGTAACTATAATACTTAGCTATTTTACCTGCACTGAACCCATGTAGGCCTGGCACTGTTGTTGTTGTTGTTGTTGTTGGAGGAGGGTCAGGCTGATTAGCATCAGCAACTGTTGCCTGACGTTATTTCGTGCAGGTGAGATCTCACAGGATTTTGAGGGATCTCGTTAATTCAGAAAAACAGAGCAAAATATTTTTTTTCATGAAGATTATTCTCATAATTCTGAGATAATTAACTCGTTAATTCAGAAAAACAGAGCAAAAACTTTTTTTTCATGAAAAATTCTCGTAATTCTGAGATAATTAACTCGTTAATTCAGAAAAACAGAGCAAAAACTTTTTTTCCATGAAAAATTATCTTGTAATTCTGAGATAATTAACTCGTTATTTCAGAAAAACAGAGTAGATTTTTTTTCCTCAAGTGAATACAATACGCTTCCGTACAAATCAACCTAATCAATGGTATTTAAGCAATATGAGCCCTATGTGACAATGCCATACAGTACCCTTCAAAAGTTTGGAAACATACAAAAAATAAAAAATAAAGTTTCTTCTGCTCACCAAGTCAAGAGTGTGTAATTCCAGCTAATTCTTTATCAAGAATGAATACAAATTAAAAATAACTGTTGTCTATTTTAATATATTCTTAAAATTTTAATTTATTCCTGTGATGGCAAAGCTGAATTTATCATCATTACTTGTCTTCAGTGTCACATGATCCTTCACTAATCATTCTCAAATGAGGATTTACTGCTCAAGAAACATTTATTATTTTTATTACAGTTGAAAATGGTGATACCTTTTTCGTGTATCATTCTTTGCTGCATAGAAACTTCAATGAACAGCAAACCATCATATTTCTGAAGGATCATGTGACAATAAAAACATGTGACAAAGTAATGATGACAAAGTAATGATGTTAAATTCAGCTTATATCACAGGAATAAATTGTGTTAATATTTTACATTATTTCTGTTTTTTCAAATAAATACAGTAGTGGTGAAAACATTTTAAAAAAACTGTACCAACCTCAAACTTTTGAGCATTAGTGTATGTGTTTGAGGTTTAATGCTTCTAGGTTTAAAGAACCTAGAAGCATAACATACAATTTGTCACAGAGCATTTGTCACAGTGAAATGCAGAAAAGGAAAAAGGTTAATATACAAAACATTTATTCAATTTATGCATTTAGGTTTAACTTATGCATTGTGTCACTTATGTTTGGATGTCAAAACCTTAAAATAACTAATAAAGCAGATGCATGGTGAAAAAAAAAATTCCATATAAAGTGATTTAAATAGCCTTCTCACTTCTCAGCTCACCTGTTTCATGGAACTTCCCCTCTGTTGTAGAGGGGTTATTTTGTAGCACCTGAAATTACAGATTTTGTATCAATATTTATTTACCATGAAAGATCAAAACCTGTTTAAACTAACGTAATTTCAGCTAATTTTCTCACTACGTGTACGTGATGTCACTGATTAACAGTACAGTGCATATTTTTAGGCTAAATAAATTAGCCTAATGTTACTTCCAAATTGCCAGAAAAACCTTTACAAAGTTATCAAAACCTATCATCTACACACAAAAATGTGATTAAAAGCCAAAACTTTCATAAACAAGAGCTCAATGAAGTTAGCCTAACGTTAACTTAAGTTCTCTTTCATAGGTTCACTCGACGCTGCGTAATGACGCAAACGGTGTACGCCCCTGGGCGTGCCGATTGTCTGAAGCCCTTATAGAATCATGCCAATTCATTGGCTGATGGCGCAGCGCCGCCCCTCTAGCTCATCACCTTTGAGTTATACTGGTGCGTTATACTCACCAACCTTGTTGGTTCTGTGGAGCGCGGTTATTCCGCCATTCCGGCAGTCGAGGACACATTAGCCTCTCATCTCTCTCCGTCTTCGGCATACACTTGGAAGTCTCGCCCCCTCCTCCCTTCTAAGCCGTGTAGGACCACTTCCGCTTTAGTCGGTAAGTCCTACATAGCGGCCGGTCAGGCTGGAATGGCCCATACGATGGCCATTCTCCAAGCCTACCAAGCTTACGTTCTTAAAGAAATGGACGAGGGGGGCGGGTTATGCCCGAATCTGTTAAGGAGCTCCGCATGGCCACGGATTTGGCCTTACGGGCTACTAAACACACCGCGCGTGTGGTGGGACGCTCGATGGCTGGATTAGTCGCCGCTGAACACCACCTTTGGTTGAACCTTACTGAGATTCGCGACAAGGAGAAGGTCTTCCTCCTCAATGCGCCGGTTTCTCAGGAGGGTTTATTTGGCGAGGCCGTCAACACTGTGGTTGACAAGTTCAGAGCAGCCAAGTCTATCTTCTGGGTCCAACCCCATCACACTCGCCACCCAGTGCGTCTCGAGGGGCGGGGTCGGCTCAACCTCTCGCCACTCCCACGCTAGGGAATGGAGACGCTTCCGGCTTTCTCCCCCTGAGTCCGTTGGAGCTCATTTCCGCTGCCCGTATTTTTGGAGACACGGCCTGTTCTCTCCAGCGGTTGGCAGACCTCTCGTTTCCCACTCAGGTCATCGCAGCCTGCTCGCAGCATATGGACGCAGTTGGCTATCCATTGTGGCCAGACGATCCCTCCATGGAGTCCCAGACCTAAGTCAGGTATGCCCACTACACCTCTCTACTCCTCTTCCTGTGTCTCAGTTCGTCCAAGAGTGGGAACGTCTTCCAGGAGTGTCACCCTGGGTACTTTGCACGATTCAACTGGGCTACACACTGCAGTTTTGCCGCAACCCCCCCTGTTTCAGTGGGGTCCTCCATACTGTAGTAAACAGCGCCTCAGAGGCTTCTGTTCTACAGGAGGAGCTGTCCTCCCTCCTTCTCAAAGGAGCGATAGAGGAAGTCCCGCCTACGGATGTAGAGCGAGGATTTTTCAGCCGTTACTTCTTGGTCCCCAAGAATATTAGACCTCTGACGTCTGAATTTTTCCCTCCTCAGAGGGAGGTTCAAGATGTTGACGCTGAAGTCTATCTTAGCCCAGGTTCATGCAGGGGATTGGTTTGTGTCGATAGACCTGAAGGATGCATATTTTCATATTCAGGTCATTCAGTGACACAGAAAGTTCCTCAGGTTTGCCTTCGGAGGGAAGTTTTTCCAATAAAGGGTGCTCCCCTTCGGCCTTGCTCTTGCGTTCACAAAGTGTGTGGATGCTGCACTGGCCCCGCTGAGGCTCCAGGGCATCCGCATACTCGAGTACCTGGACCACTGGCTCTTGTTAGCCCAGTCCAGGGAGATGGCGATTGCTCACAAGGATTCTGTGCTTCGTCACGTCCGTTCCCTTGGCCTAAGAGTGAACACCGCCAAGAGTGTGTTCTTACCATCCCAACAGATCACCTTTTTGGGGGTCTGTGTGGATTCCGTGTCAATGCAGGCCCGTCTGGCTCCTGCCCGGATTCCCAGTATCAGGACATGTCTGGCCCGCTTCGAGCCCGGCCATCATGTTTCTGTAGGGACATGCCGCAGGCTCTTAGGCCTCATGGCCGCAGCCTTCCAGGTCCTTCCTCTGGGGCTGCCCCACAGAGGCCCTTCCATTGGTGGATGAAACATGCGGGGATCCGGGTTACAGGATCTCCCTACCGCCTTCTGAGGGTGTCGCAAGGTTGCTTTCGAGCCCTATCAGTGTGGTGAGACCCTCTTTTTCTCCAAAGAGGTGTAGGGGGTCGTTTTCCGACGCCAGATGATTACGATAGACGCTTCCCTCACCGGTTGGGGTGCGATTTTTTGAAGGCCGTCCAGCATGCGGCATCTGGACGGAAGAGACTCAAGCCTGGCACATAAACTGCCTAGAGCTGAGAGCAGTCTTCCTGGGCCTTCGGCATTTCCTACCTTTTCTCACAGGGCACCATGTCATTGTCAGGACACACAACATGGCGGTGGTGTCTCATGTGAATCGCCAAGGGGGCTCTCGGTCGCGCACCCTGGACAGGCTTGCGCGCCGTCTCCTCCTGTGGGCCCAGGGCAAATTCCTGTCCCTCAGAGAAGTCCATGTCCCCGGAGTTCTGAACCTCACGGCAGGCTTCCTTTCGAGGCAGAAACTCAAGACAGGGGAATGGATGCTAAATCCTCTTACAGTAGCCCAGATCTGGTAGCGGTTCGGCAGAGTGGAGGTGGACCTCTTCACTACGAAGGAGTCGTCCCAATGCCCGCTTTGGTTCTCTCTAAGTCCTCCTGCGCCGCTGGGAGTGTATGCGTTCGCTCATCTGGCTGAGGCTGAGGCTCTATGCATTCCCGCCCATCAAGCTAATTCTGGCGGTTCTGCACAGAGTGAGCGAGAGTGAGGCCAGTCTTCTGCTGGTTGCACCGTTCTGGCCATCCCAGACGTGGCTCTCGGAGCTGGTTCTCCTCCTGGACTCCTGCCCCTGGGAAATTCCGGCCAGAAAGGACCTGCTTTTATAGCTCCAGGGCAGGATCTGGCATCCTCGTCCCGAGATCTGGAAACTGTGGGTGTGGCCTATCAGGGGCCATCAGTCTTGAGGGCCGGTCTACCAGCAGATGTGCAGGAGACCATCGCTAATTCCAGAGCCCCCTCTACGAGGAAGCTTTACTCTTCCAAGTGGAAGGTTTTTCAGTTATGGTGTTTGGCCCACAGTAGAAGTCCAGTCAACTGCCCTTCAGTCAACTTGGTTCAGTTCTGGAGTTTCTGCAGGAGAAGTTTGCAGCCGGGGTGGCGGCTACTACACTCAGAGTGTATGTAGCGGCTATCGCCGCTCACAGGGAGCTGGATGAGACCCCTTTGGGAAAGCATTCTTTAGTCTCATCTTTTATGAGAGGGGTTAAACACCTAAGGCCAGTTCGCTCCCCTGGTGTACCCTCGTGGGACTTATTTATCGTCCTGGAGGGTTTGACTAGTGCTCCCTTTGAGCTATTGGAGTCAGCTCCGAAGCGGGTTCTGACCCTTAAGGTGGCTCTTTTATTTAACTTCTTTGAAGCGAGTGGGGGACTTGCAAGCCCTCTCTGTTAGCGAGGCTTGCTTAGATTTTGCTCCCGGCCTAGTTAAAGTCTCTCTTAGACCCAGGCTGGGTTATGTACCCAGGGTTTTGTCCACATCCTTCCGCTCGCAGGTCACCATCCTCCATTCTTTCCACCCTCCGCCTTTTATGTCCCCAGGGGACGAGAGGTTGCATTTGCTCTGCCCAGTTAGGGCATTGAAGCTGTTGATCGTTCGGGTGGTTGGAGGAAGTCTAACCAGTTGCTGGTGTGTTTCGGAGCCGGCCGTCATGGGCTGGCCGCATCGAAGCAGAGAATTTCACAGTGGGTGACGGAGGCTATCTCTTTAGCTCCTTCACCTCTGGGCATTAGAGCACACTCTACTAGAGGTGTGGCCTCTTCTCAGGCACTCTCCAAGGGGGCTCTCTTGGAGGACATTTGTGTCGTGGCAGGATGGTCCTCACCGCATACCTTTGTCAAGTTTTATAGTCTAGACCTTGACATGGCTCCGGGTTCGCATGTTCTGTCAGCTTAATCCAGCCGTTCAGGTCTACCTGACGTTAGTGTCAGATGCGACAGCGCTTTAGCTTGGCGTGTGTGGTATATCGTTCCCCATTTGCGTCATTACGCAGTGTCAAGTACTCACGTAACCTATGTTCTCTGAATAGGGACGCATGCTGCCAAGCTCCCCGCACTGCCGACAAGCCGTCTTGCTCGGCAGAGAAATCTGGGGCGGAGATGCGCGCCAGTATAGCTCAAAGGTGATGAGCTAGAGGGGCGGCGCTGCGCCATCAGCCAATGAATTGCCGTGATTCTATAAGGGCTTCAGACAATAGGCACGCCCAGGGGTGTACCCCATTTGCGTCATTACGCAGCGTCTCGTTCCCTATTCAGAGAACATAGGTTACATGAGTAACCTGAGACGTTACCTTCTCTGAAAACGGTTTAGATGCCAACAGACTTTTTTGAAGAGACCAAGATTTTTTATGAAGAAAATATTCAACAGAAGTGTGTATTTACGAGTAAGAGAAATATCAACAACAGTTGTGTGCATTATTAGGCTGTGTTCCTGCTTTGCTACTGTTCGGACGCTCTTGCTTACTGCTCTGCGCTTTGCTCTATCGCTTCTATATTTTATCTCGTAATTTCGTAATTTCAAGTTCTGTAAATCAGCACAGTGCTCAAACAACAAAGCTTGACTTCAATGATAAAATTTGAAAGTCTGGTGACTGGATTACTACAAAAAAAGCGGAATATTTCATCCAACCAGCCTCCCACTGCCATCAGCTTACATTCCGGAGAAGGGAAAACACAGCTGCCTACATTCAAAAGGATAAGAAAATGCCTCCTCTAGAATCTACTTGCTGCACAAACTGCCACAGACTTTTACAGAGGATTGCAGTTCTTGAAACAAAGTTATTTGCAGGACCACCGAACCAGACGAATCACACAGAGCTTCAACATGAACGCCCTCAGCACACTGCCGGTGAGTCCCATAAATATAGTGCTACCCAACAGGGGAAACAAATAACTGATCAACACACTAATCGATGGCACAAACAGGGAGCAAGACCCAAAGGGACCCGAGACATCAGATTGTCACGAGCGTCACATACTGCCACAGTAGCATGCTCTACCCCAGACACAAGGATTGCAAACGCTGATTTTCTACCACCAACTATACAACTTGAAAACAGATTTGAAGTATTAATGAATGTGGGTTATGAATCCCCAAATGTGATGAATGTAATCGAACACAGATTGTATCAGCCCGCTAACACTGATACCAACAGGCGCTCAAGGTCGAGCAGACAGCGGCACTCAGCTCAGAGCGCAGCCGAGCCCAGGACTCTGATAGTGGGGGACTCCACAGTCAGAAACATTAGCAGCAGGGATACAACTACATGCTGCCTTCCACAAGCTACAGTTTCTGGTGTAAACAGGGAACTTCAGAACATTCTGATGAAACATAAGACTGCAAATCAACTTGTCATTCATGTGGGGAAAAACGATATTCAGAGAGAGCAGTCAGAACTCATTAAGAGGGATTTCAATGTACTTTTTGAAACATTTAGAAAACTAAAAGTTCAACCGTTCATCAGTGGACCACTTCCAGCAAGAGGAACAAATAGGTTTTCACGGTTACTTGGGCTTAATACATGGCTGCAAAAAACCTGCAACATGAAGGGAGTGAACTTCATCGACAACTTTAATCTATTCTGGAGCCAGAGACAATTGTTTACATCAAATGGCCTTCACCCAAACAAACTTGGTGCAAGAGTGCTAAAGGACAATATTCACTTTTCCCTACACCATCCCTCAGCTGTGTGTGCTAACTCACTCGACCTGAATGGCACACACACACCTGAACAGACTATGGACGACTACAGGACTTCATTTCAGCATCTGAATGGACATGCAGCTGACACACTCCACAAGGACACTGATAACACCACGCAGCCACAACAGCCACTGCTCACGGACACACTCCCAGCTGAGTCCCGCCCACAGTGCTCACCACAGACCGACTGTGACGTATTAGAACTGACACAGATTGAGGGACTGAACAGTAACATCTCTGCCCATACTGTGGAGGTGCTCGAAAGGGTGGGCTCTAAGGGGGGTCAGATTAGTGAACTGTTACGCTTTATGACTAGTCTGAACAGGAAATTGCATGAAATGTCTAAGTCACTACATGAAATGGATAACATAATTCAGCCTCCGATAACACCAGAACAACAGCCCCCCTCACCAGACATGTTATTCCTCTCTCCAGCATCCCCGCTTCTAAGCTTCTCAGAGAGAATGGAGCAAATGGTCTATGCTGGAACCAGACTATCACACTCGATTTCTGCGAGCCCCCAGATATCAACCAAAGAGCGTCAAGCCCCACAATCATCAAAGCCTGTGGGCCCAGCTCGCTCTCAGCCTCCTCCTGTGAGATTTCTTCGGTCACAACGCCAGGGCCAACACCCTCCTCCATCTGTTGTAGGTGAACCAAAAACAACTGATACCAGCTCTCAGTGTTGTGTGTTGGGTCCCCGCCATGATAACAGTAACTTTATCAAATGTTTACAGAACGAGCGGGAACCCAGTGTGCCTGTCTCTTTCTCTATTTCTGTTCTGTTACGTGATAGACACTGTAAGATCTTCACAGACCGTATAGCAAACCAATCTAATCTGCTGCCTATTACATGTCAAACTAAGATTACTGTGGGGGGAAAAATTAATACTGTTAAGTTAGCACTTTTAAATATCCATTCACTTAAGAACAAATCATTTCTAGTCAATGACTTAATAACCACAAACAACCTAGATTTTTTGCTTCTAAATGAAACTTGGCTTGAAGAAAACTGCAGTGCAACAGTCCTCAATGAAACAGCCCCTCCTAACTTTACTTTTATGAGTATGTCCAGAGCGTTTAGACGAGGTGGGGTATTGCTGCTCTTTTTAAAGATGTCTATCAATGTAAGCAAGTGTTATTTGGTGACTATCTTTCTTTTGAATATCTGGGTTTTGTGTTAAAAGGTGCTCCACGCATCCTGCTTATCATTGTTTACAGGCCTCCAAAATCCTCTCCATCCTTTACTGAGGACTTTACAGAGCTGTTATCAATAATCTCCTCAGAGTTTGATTGTTTTGCCATTGCTGGGGATTTTAACATTCACATAGACAATGCTGAATCCAGTACAACAAAAGAGCTCATGACTGTTCTTAACACTTTTGATTTGACACAGCATGTACATGGTCCCACACACAATCGTGGACACACTCTAGACTTACTTATCAGCAAGGGTCTAAACATTTCATCAATTGTTGTTAAAGATGTAGCATTGTCTGATCATTTCTGTATTTTTTTTTATATTTCAATCTCTCCTGCCATTGAAGCTAGATCTGTCGCTGTCAAAAAGAGAAGCTTAAATGAGAACACTAGTGAGCTATTTATGAAGGCTATATCTCTAAAACCAAGCATATATGCAGACTCTGTTGATTCTCTCCTTGACTCCTTTAACTCAAAAGTTAAGAGTGTAATCGATGATATTGCTCCTAAGAAAGTCAAGAAAAAGAGTGGCAGACAGAAAGCACCTTGGACAAACTCAACGGCAGTGCAAATAATGAAAAGACAATGCAGGAAATCTGAACGCATGTGGCGGAAGACAAAACTTGTAGTCCATTATAACATCTATAAAGACAGCCTTCATGATTTCAATGTGGAACTAGGCAAGGCTAGACAGACCTTCTTCTCAAATATTATAAACAGAAACATAAACAACACGCGCACTCTTTTTGCTACTGTAGAGAGACTGACAAACCCCCCCCGAGTCACATTCCCAGTGAAATGCTCTCTGACAGCAAATGCCGTGAGTTTGCTTCCTTCTTCTCAGAGAAAATAAATAATATCAGGAAGGCAATCAGCACATCCGTGAGTTGCTTTGGGGTCAGTCAGATCAGACCACAACCTCGGAAAGTTACTATGTCTGACTTTGAAGCAATTGATTACAAAATTTTAGAAGAAACGGTACAGCACCTTAAAACATCAACCTGCCTCCTTGACACACTCCCACTTCTTTTTCAAAAGTGTGTTTAACTGTTTAGAAGCAGATCTGCTAGAAGTGGTAAACTCATCACTTCTTAATGGGAATTTTCCA
The DNA here is from genome assembly GCA_023029165.1 of Gobiocypris rarus. Taxonomy (NCBI): domain Eukaryota; kingdom Metazoa; phylum Chordata; class Actinopteri; order Cypriniformes; family Gobionidae; genus Gobiocypris; species Gobiocypris rarus. The sequence goes on from CM040920.1 coordinate 13,087,553, forward strand.
AACTCCCTTAAAACTGCAGTAGTTAAGCCTCTTCTGAAAAAGAGAAATCTGGATAACTCCATATTGAACAACTACCGACCAATCTCAAATCTCCCCTTCATAGGCAAGATCATTGAAAAAGTTGTCTTCAGTCAGCTGAACAAATTCTTAAGCTCAAACGGATTCTTTGACAATTTTCAATCTGGCTTCCGACCACATCACAGCACAGAAACAGCACTTATAAAGATAATAAATGATATTCGCCTCAATACAGATACAGGCAAAACATCAATTCTGGTGCTACTCGACCTCAGTGCTGCATTCGACACTGTTGACCATAACATACTTCTTGACAGGCTGGAAAACTGGGTCGGACTTTCTGGGATGGTCCTTAAATGGTTCAGGTCGTACTTAGAAGGGAGAGGTTATTATGTGAGTATAGGTGACCATAAGTCTGACTGGACATCCATGACTTGCGGAGTCCCACAAGGGTCAATTCTACCACCACTCCTATTCAACCTGTATATGCTGCCACTGAGCCAAATAATGAGAGAGAACCAAATGGCTTACCACAGCTATGCTGACGACACCCAGATCTACTTAGCACTATCACCTAATGACTATAGCCCCATTGACTCCCTGTGCAAATGCATTGATGAAGTTAACAGTTGGATGAGCCAAAACTATCTCCAGTTAAACAAAAACAATATGAAATAATAATGAAATAATTACATTTGGAAACAAAGATGAAATTCTCAAGGTGAACGCATATCTTGAGACAAAAGGTTTAATAACAAAACATCAAGTCAGGAATCTTGGTGTGATTTTGGAGTCAGACCTGAGTTTCAATAGTCATGTCAAAGCAATAACTAAATCAGCTTACTATCATCTGAAAAATATTGCAAGAATTAGATGCTTTGTTTCCAGGCAAGACTTAGAGAAACTCGTTCACGCTTTCATCACCAGCAGGGTGGACTATTGTAATGGTCTTCTAACCGGCCTTCCCAAAAAGACCATTAGACAGCTGGAGCTCATACAGAACGCTGCGGCCAGGATTCTGAGCAGAACCAGAAAATATGACCATATCACGCCAGTCCTCAGGTCTTTACACTGGCTACCAGTTACATTTAGGATCAATTTTAAAGTATTATTACTTGTTTATAAATCACTCAATGACCTAGGACCTCAATACATTGCAGATATGCTGATTAAATACAAACCCATCAGATCACTCAGATCATCAGGATCAAGTCAGTTAGAAATACCAAGAGTTCACTCAAAGCAATGAGAGTCTGCGTTCAGCTATTGTGCCAGCCGCAGCTGGAACCAGCTTCCAGAAGAGATCAGATGTGCTCCAACAGTAGCCACATTCAAATCTAGACTCAAAACACATCTGTTCAGCTGTGCCTTTACTGAATGAGCACTGTGCCACTGTACGTCCCACTGATTGCACCTATTCTAATCTATGCATCATCTTAATTTTTTATTTATTTTATTTTTTATCTATATATACTGTAATAATTTTATTCTTTTTAAATATCTTTACAACTATATATTTCTATTGAATTTTATTCTTTTAATTATCTTTATAACTGTATATTTCTATTTACACGTGTTATTCTTATTTCTTATCACTGTTTTAATTTCATTTTCTATGTAAAGCACTTTGAATTGCCATCGTGTATGAAATGTGCTATATAAATAAACTTGCCTTGCCTTGCCTTGCCTTGCCCTATTTGTGTGATTTTAGGGGCTAAACTCACCTGAAAGCAGAGAAAATAACAGTGAGAGATGGAGTTTTGCTGCTTGTCAGTCGCTGACTATGCTGCACGTGGTGCCGCCAGTTTTCATGGTAACTCCCTCAATGTGACTCCAATGTTTAGCGCAAACGCCTATTAAAATACATCAAAGTCACGCAACATTTACATAAATAAACATCAAGAATTAGAACACTACATAAACAAATTAAATTCTCATAAAAATATGAATTTGAAATGCCACCCCTGTAGCCTACATGATAGTGGGACAGCGTTGCACTTTTATAGTTTAAGTTAGTTAACTCAACTTTTTTATTTCATTTAAAAACATGCTTGCAGTAGCCAATTCTTTCTTTTTTTTTACTGAAAAAATAAATAAAATAAAAAAAAATATATATATATATATATATATATATATATATATATATATATATATATATATATATATATATGTATACAGATCCTTCTAAAAAAATTAGCATATTGTGATAAAAGTTCATTATTTTCCATAATGTAATGATACAATTCAAATTTCATATATTTTAGATTCATTGCACACCAACTGAAATATTTCAGGTCTTTTATTGTTTTAATACTGATGATTTTGGCATACAGCTCATGAAAACCCAAAATTCCTATCTCAAAAATTAGCATATCATGAAAAGGTTCTCTAAACGAGCTATTAACCTAATAATCTGAATCAACAAATTAACTCTAAACACCTGCAAAAGATTCCTGAGGCTTTTAACAACTCCCAGCCTGGTTCATTCCTCAAAACCGCAATCATGGGTAAGACTGTCGACCTGACTGCTGTCCAGAAGGCCATCATTGACACCCTCAAGCGAGAGGGTAAGACACAGAAAGAAATTTATGAAGGAATAGGCTGTTCCCAGAGTGCTGTATCAAGGCACCTCAGTGGGAAGTCTGTGGGAAGGAAAAAGTGTGGCAAAAAACGCTGCACAACGAGAAGAGGTGACTGGACCCTGAGAAAGATTGTGGAGAAGGACCGATTCCAGTCCTTGGGGGACCTGCGTAAGCAGTGGACTGAGTCTGGAGTAGAAACATCCAGAGCCACCATGCACAGGCGTGTGCAGGAAATGGGCTACAGGTGCCGCATTCCCTGCGCCTGACCTGGGCTACAGAGAAGCAGCACTGGACTGTCGCTGAAATTTTCTGTGGGATCTTGTGAAGAGAAAGTTGAGAGACGCAAGACCCAACACTCTGGATGAGCTTAAGGACGCTATCGAAGCATCCTGGGCCTCCATAACACCTCAGCAGTGCCACAGGCTGATTGCCTCCATGCCACGCCGCATTGAAGCAGTCATTTCAGCAAAAGGATTCCTGACCAAGTATTGAGTGCATAACTGAACATAATTATTTGAAGGTTGACTTTTTTTGTATTAAAAACACTTTTCTTTTATTGGTCTTATGAAATATGCAAAAAAATTTTGATAGGAATTTTGGGTTTTCGTGAGCTGTATGCCAAAATCATCAGTATTAAAACAATAAAAGACTTGAAACATTTCAGTTGGTGTGCAATGAATCTAAAATATATGAAAGTTAAATTTTTATCATTACATTATGGAAAAAAATGAACTTTTATCACAATATGCAATTTTTTTTAGAAGGACCTGTAAGTGTATATATATATATATATATATAAAATATAGAATAGAGATGTCCTAGAGCTCAGCAAATACTGGACTATCACCTTGTTACTACCAAGGAGCTGGTGGCGTGCCAATCAAAAAATGCTGGCAGACATATAGGACCAGGTCATTGAATTAACTAATTAAATTGGTGACTCACTCCATCTATAAATTAATTAATTATAGGATACTATTAAGTGACATTTATGTGACATTTATACTTTTTTGGGCATTTTTCAGTTAGTTTTGAGTCATGCAAAACAGCATTAAAATAGATAATAGATATGTTTTTTTGTTGTTGTTTGTTTGGTTGTTTTTTGATAAACAACAACAGTATTTATATAACTTAAAATGTATACTTTATATTGCACTATTTATATTAATTTGAGTCTGGAAAATGTGTCTGGAATCGACTCTGAAAACCTGGACTGGAAACTTAGTCAGATTCTGGAACAAACAGGACAATTTAGCTCACTTGATCTCACGTTCAAAAATATTTACATGAGATTGTTCAGTGTGAAGAACCCTTTTATAGTCCAAAGAACCTTTCTGTGCTGGAAAGGTTATATGGATGTTAAAGGTTCTTTGTGAAACCATATATATACCCCGCCAAAGAACCATTTAAGAACATTTATTTTTAAGAGAAAACATCCAGTTCTGAAAAGCCGTGTGAACACATATTTACTGTGTTATATGGCCTGATTTCAGTGACTTACATTACATTTTTTCAAAAACTACATTTAAAATGTTTCTCCTCAAAACTACAAACTTTTATGTACCTACGTTGCTCATATATTACTGTAGCCCTGTTAGTGCTGATTCTGAATACAGTGAAAATCAGACTTTAGCCATTAATAAAGCAACTAAAAAACACAAAACAAAAACACACAAAAGTCAAACTTCTTCAGGGCCACAAAATACCCTTAGGGTCCAGAGGGTTAACCTTATGTGTACATGAAGCATGGAATCTGATTCATTTGTCATTGTAAGATATTCAATAATGCCAGGCTGTGAGACCAGCTAGCCAGGCTGGGAGACTGGCTGTGAGACCAGCTAGCCATCCTGGGAGACCAGCTGAATACCAGCTAGCTAGGCTGGGAGACCAGCTAAAACCAGCTAGCCAAGCTGGGAGACCAGCTAAAACCAGCTAAGCCAGGCTGGGAGACCAGCTTGACCAGCTAAACTTGGCTGGGAGACCATAGTCAACTTTATTTATATAGCGCTTTTAATAATGCAGATTGTTTCAAAGCAGCTTCACAGTGTTAAACAGAAAAATAATGCAACAGAATATATTTCGATTATCATACAGTAACAATGTGGGTTTTAGATCAGTAATTAGATCAGTTATTTGGTCTATATGGTTAATATAGTTTAATAATTTTGAAATATATTTGAAAAATAGTTTTTCCCCAACTGAGCAAGCCAAGCCAGAGGGGACAGTGGCAAGGAAACCAAAACCCCATCAGGAGACCTGTAGTACCATTTAACTGATGGTAGGTTAGCCATCAGTTTCAGAGACCAAAAAGTACTTAACTCACGCATCCGGTGAGACCTAATCAGATTAGCGTAAACAAAGGCCTTTTTGTTTGTCACGACCATATAACTAATTGACGCGCCTGCATGTTTGAATGTCTACAAGAAGAGCATTGTCAACATAATTTGAATTGCATCCGGGGCACTCTATCAGCAACCCCCGCTGCCCCCCCCCCTTTTTCGTGACTTTTGCTCCCACAAAGACACGCGGACTGTCTCGTGACACACACACACATACACACAGAGTTTCCACATAAGAACCAATTGGACAAATTGCCTCTTATACTATTAAATATATATATTTGGTTGATTCAACGTCCTTATACGATGTATTAAAATTACTAGATTTTTACAGTGCTACAGTATGTAGAATCAAACTCTGTATGCTAGAAACTGTGAAAGTTTATGGATCTTTGTACTTTAAACTCTCAGAATTATAATTCATGGTACCCCTAGAATCGCTGAAACCTGACGATACCGAATCTCGTCTCCAAATTGCAACAAGATGCATTATTACAAAATTGGCAACTTTCTGAGAATAAATTCTCAACTTCTCACTCCTCGTGATGAGTCAAGAAGGCGGAGATTTCAACACAAAGGAAACTTCGCGCCTTTGACCCCTCGGACATGATTGGATCATCTCAAAGGAACTCAACCCCGTTCTTCGGATATAAAAACCGAGAATGACCACTAAATCTTCGCTTCCTGCCAAAGAGAGACTCCGCCGACACGGGCACCCTGCCCACGCATCTGGAGAGAGAGAGAAGAAAAACTGGCCTCCATCATCCAAGAAAGGCCCACAGCTTCATCAGCGCCAGAGAACTCCTCCAAGGACCAGATCCTTGCCTCGCTGCCCCGAAAGATTCAGCGGACAATTGAACTCAGACACACACACGCGAGAAGCCAGATCAAATCAAGTATTTTATTGATAAAGCTGTAGCTCTCTCTCTCTCTCTCTCTCTCTCCCTTATTCGCTCCCCGTTTTTATAATTCGTTAAGTTTGATTTTTCCCTGTCTGTACCATATTGTTTGTTTTACTACCTACATATATATGCATATTTCCCTTGTGTGAATCGTAGTTCTGTATACTTAGTTGTTTTATTAAAACCCAATAATTACATGAAATTGAATCTGTGACCTTGCTCACATAAATCGAAGTCAATGAGATGCAAGATCGTAACTACCTATAAAGCTTGATTTTCGTATTACTATTTAAGTAATACAAATTGTATAAACAAAGGAAATATTATTTGGCCTGATCAGCAAATTAATGTTTCTTATAGTTTTTAAGATTGATATTTGATGAAGTAATCTGAATTTCCACTCGCAGGACGAGAGAAAATTAGAGATCACTGCAATCAACTTTTATAAAGGTTACTTTTACATGATTAAAGGTTCCGTTATAAGTTATTATTGTTGTGCAGGACAAATTAATAATATTCATAGACTCGTGAATATTTACCCCATTTGAATTAATTAATCATTGTTACTACATTTCTGGTGGAGAACATTTTGGGCACGTTTCAAACTTTGTTTCTGTGAGCAATATTCATATTTATGTATATTTTTGGGTATTAATATTATGCACGCGCGTTTTCGTTTTTCTTTGGAAATTGTGAGATGAATCGCGCTAAGCGAACTCACTCACTGGCTAGGCAATGCCAAGCTCAGTGCAAGCACATAGATGCTAAATTTGCAATATTAAATGTAGCCTACTACAGAAGATAACAAAATCTCTGTACAGCCCGTACATTCATAATATTGTTTACCCCGCTTTGACTTGAACAACGAAATCTTCTTTCAATCAATCAATCAATCAATCAATCAATCAACTTTATTTATATAGCGCTTTTACAATGACGATTGTTTCAAAGCAGCTTCACAGTGTTAAACAGGACAACATTGCAACAACATTTTATTTGGCTAGTTTAATTTGGATAGTTTATAGAATTATATATGACCAAATTAATAAATTCTATTTGTATATTTAGTTGAGTAACTTGGATCATAATTTGACTGTCCCCAACTGAGCAAGCCAAGCCAAAGGCGACAGTGGCAAGGAACCAAAACTCCATCAGGGCATGATGGAGAAAAATAAACAACAGGAGAAACCAGACTCAGACGGGGTGCCAGTTCTCCTCTGGCCTATTATTAACAGTGTATAATTATTACTCTGGCAACCTTGCAGGTCATAAATCATATTAGATAGGAATATTCGGAATTTTGGGTATCACGCACGAGACGGGTTCATTTAGGATGGCGTCGATTACACAAGAATATGAATACTTGAAAGATCGGAGTTATTGCGCGGAGACGGGTTAATTGAGGATGGCGTGCGGTGAGGCAAATTCAGAGAGACACTAATGGACCACGGTCTCAGCAGACACTCCAGGATGAGCTGGTCATGTCAGATGCAGGTCCACCATCCGATCCGGACACGGCCTGGATCCGGCCGACTGCAGTAAACCTCGGGATAAACAGAGAGACTAACATTAGTGTGGATGCCACTCTTTTTATGATGTAACGAGTACATCAGGTGTTATGGGAAGTGTTCCGGTTCCGGCTGACCTAGTTAATGCAGCCTAACAATCAGTCATTTGATTTGAATAAAGAAAGTTAAAAATGTTCTATGTGTATGCCATAGTAAAGAGATGTGTTTTTAGTCTAGATTTAAACTGACAGAGTGTGTCTGCTTCCCGAACAATGCTAGGAAGACTGTTCCAGAGTTTAGGTGCTAAATAGGAAAGGATCGACCGCCTGCAGTTGATTTAGATATTCTAGGTATTTTCAACTGGCCAGAGTTTAGAGACCGCAATGAGCGTGATGGAGTATAATGCGTTAAGAGCTCGCTTAAGTACTGGGGAGCTAAACCATTTATTGCTTTATAAGTAATAAGCAAGATTTTAAAATGTATGCGATGTTTAATAGGGAGCCAGTGCAGTGTTGACAGAACTGGACTAATATGATCGTACTTCCTGGTTCTAGTAAGAACTCGAGCTGCTGCGTTTTGGACCAGCTGGAGTTTATTTATTAGGCGAGCAGGGCAACCACCCAGTAGAGCATTACAATAATCTAGCCTTGAGCTCATGAGCATGTACTAATTGTTCAGCATTTTGCATTGAAAGCATGTGGCGTAATTTAGATATATTTTTAAGATGGTAGAATGCAGTTTTACAGATGCTAGAAAGCGTGGCTTTCAAACGAAAGATTGGTATCAAAGAGCACACCCAGGTTCCTCACTGACGACGAGGGTTAGACAGTATTCTAGGGCACTACTTGTGGAGCTTTTCTGTCCAATAATTAAAAATTCAGTTTTATCTGAATTAAGTTGCAGGAAATTACTATTCATCCAATTTTTAATATCAGCTATGCATTCCGTTAATCTTGTGAATTGGTAAGTTTCGTCAGGCGTGAAGAAATATAGAGCTGAGTATCATCAGCATAACAATGAAAACTAACGCCATGCTTCCTAATGATATCTCCCAGTGGTAGCATATACAGGGTGAAAAGCAACGGTCCTAACACTGAGCCTTGCGGTACTCCATACTGAACTTGTGATCGGTGTGACATCTCTTCATTTACTGCTACAAACTGATAACGGTCAGATAAGTAAGATTTAAACCATGCCAATGCAGTTCCACTAATGCCAACATAATTTTGAGTCTATTCAAAAGAATATTGTGATCGATAGTATCGAATGCAGCGCTAAGATCGAGTAACACTAATGAGAGATACAACCACGATCAGATGATAAGAGTAAATCATTTGTAACTCTAATTAGAGCAGTCTCAGTACTATGATACGGTCTAAATCCTGACTGGAAATCCTCACATATAGCATTTCTTTCTAAAAAGGAACATAATTGTGAAGACACGGCCTTTTCTAATATTTTTGATAGAAACGGTAGATTCGAGATTGGTCTGTAAATGACTCATTCTTTAGGATCAAGTTGCGTTTTTTTAATAAGTGGTTTAATTACAGCCAACTTAAAAGTTTTTGGTACATATCCTTATGTCAAGGATGAATTAATAATATTAAGCAGAGGATCTATGACCTCTGGAAGCATCTCTTTTAATAGCCTAGTCGGTATAGGGTCAAGCATACATGTTGTTGATTTTGATGATTTAACAAGTTTAGCCAATTCTTCTCCTCCTATAGCAGTGAATGAGTGTAATTTTTCCTCAGTGACACTACAATGTTCTGTCTGAAGTGATACTGTAGTAGACGGCTGCATGGTTATAATTTTATTCCTAATCTTATCAATCTTACTAGTAAAGAAGTTCATAAAGTCATTACTGCTGTGTTGTTTACAAACGTCAGAAGTTGAAGCTTTATCCTTTGTTAATTTAGCCACTGTATGGAATAAATACCTAGGGTTGTGTTTGTTTTCTTCTAAAAGAGTTGAGAAATAAGCAGTTCTAGCAGTTTTTATGGCCTTTCTGTATGCAATCATGCTCTCTTTCCACAAATTGCGAAAAACCTCCAGTTTTGTTTTCTTCCAGCTGCGCTCCATTTTTCTGGCTGCTGTTTTAAGGGCCCGAGTGTGCTCGTTGTACCACGGCGTTGGATTATTTGCTTTAATCTTCTTTAAGGGCCGAGGAGCAACTATGTCTAAAGTGCTAGTAAAGAGAGAGTCAGTAGTTTCTGTTCAAATTCCTCTTGGCTATCTGTAATGCTGAGGAGATGGAACTGATGAGGAAGATTATGTACAAAGCAATCTTTAGTCACAGTTATAGTCCTGCCATATTTGAAGTGAGGGGATGGCTTTGCAGCTTTAGCTAAATTAAGTATACATGATATTAGGTAATGATCTGAGATGTCCTCGCTCTGCTGCAGAATTTTAATGGTATCAACATTTAGTCCATGTGACAGTATTAGATCTAAAGTATGATTAAGAAGATGAGTGGGTCCCGATACGTGTTGTCTAACTCCATAGAGTTTAGAATGTCTTTAAATGCCAATCCCAATGCGTCTTTTTTATTGTCAACATGGATATTAAAATCACCAACAATTAGTACTTTATCTGCAGCCAGTACTAAATCTGATAGAAAACCAGCAAATTCTTTGATAAAGTCTGTATTGTGCCCTGGTGGCCTGTATACAGTAGCCAACACAAATGTCAAACGGGATTTATCATTTACACTACACAACGTTACATAAAGCACCAAAACTTCAAAGGAATTATATTTGAAACTAGACTTCTGAGTAATACTGAAGATATCATTATAAATTACAGCAACACCTCCCCCTTTTCCTTTCAGACGTGGCTCGTGTTAATAACAATAATCTTGGGGAGTGGACTCATTTAAAGTAATGTAGTCGTCAGGTTTTAGCCAGGTTTCTGTCAAACACAGCACATCTAGGTTATGATCTATAATCATATCATTAACAATAAGCGTTTTTGGCGAAAGGGATCGAATATTCAGCAACCGAGATTTATCAATTGTTCATCCGTATTATATCTGTTGTTTATTTGTTGGACATCAATTAAATTTTTACTGTTGAATGGTTTTGATGGTTTTTGTATTTACTGATTCGGGGAACAGACACAGTCTCTATGTGATAATATCTAGGTGAAAGCGTCTCTATGTGCTGGGATTTAGCTGACTCTGGTGATGTGAGACAGCTAGCAGACGGTTGGTTTAGCCAGTTTGTCTGCTTCCTGACCTGGGCCCCAGTGAGTCAAGGTTTAGCTCTAAGACTATGTGCCAAATTACTAGAGAGAAGAGCAGCACCAGCCCAGGTAGGATGAATGCCGTCTATCTTCAACAGGTCGGATCTGCCCCAAAAACTTTTCCAATTGTCTATGAACCCTATGTTATTTTGCGGACACCACTTAGACAACCAGCCATTGAGTGATGATAATCTGCTAACTATTTCATCACTCCTTTTAACAGGAGGGCCAGATAAACAGACTGCCGGTGACATTGTACTTGCGAGTTTACACACCTCTTTAATGTTAATTTTGGTGATCTCCGACTGTGAAGTCAAACATCATTAGTGCGGCGTGAATAATAATCTTAGAGAATTTACGATTAGCTTTAGCCAGCACTTTTAAATTTGCTTTGATGTCAGGCACTCTGGCTCCCGGTAAACATGTGACTATGGTGGCTGGTGTCTCTATTTTCACGTTCCGTGTAATAGAATCGCCAATAACTAGGGCACCTTAACAGGATCCTCAGTGGGTGCATCACTGAGTGGGGAGAACCTGTTTGATGTTCTAATCGGAACGGAAGAGTGGTTTTTAGATCCGCGAATATGCTGTCTCACAGTCACCCAATTGCCCTGCTGCAAGGGCTCAGCCGGAACCAAACAATGAGTGTTCACTAAGTTAGTCGCATCCAAAGCAGTATCTAAAGCTGTTACATTCTCACTACTCTCACATAAAGTCTGGATGCGTGTCTCTAAATCTGAAATCTTCTCCGTCAGCCTGATTAATTCCTTACATTTAACACATGTGAAGCCCTGTTCGCCAACGGAGATAGATATGCTAAACATGTAGCATGCAGTGCAAGTGACAATGACAGGAGAAGAAGACATGGCTTACCGTATTTGTTGATGAATCCAAAACTTACCACACAACTTACTCCACTTACTTTGTTTGATGGAGTCTATTTAATAATCCAACTCACCACAGTTGTCTAATGAACTCAGAAAACAGGAGACCCGGGTGCCGGGATGGAAAGCTACCAGGCTAGCGAAAAGCTAACACGTGGTAGTGATTTAGATTAAAAGCTAGTGATGTCAAATTTAACTTGATAGGCTATATTAAACAATATATGGTGATGAGTAAGTTATATTTAGCAGTATAGATAACAAAGAAAATATATCAAATAGAGATTCAAACGCAGCTATACAGAGCTACAAACACTGAAGCATGCAGCAGCAGCAGTAGGTAGACTGGAGCAATTGATCAGGGAGCAATCGATCAGGTCTTTCAAGCGGAAGATTGAAATCGAGCGAAACTCCTCTTTTTTTAGGCCTTACTAATATTATATCATCAATATAAGCGATAACTCCTGGTTTAATTTTGGCTTAGCTACCCAAAAATCTGAGACCTAAAACATTTGACTCAAATATGCTGTAAAACCGTCAGCCAGTTTGATAAATGTCTATTGGAGTTCTTTTAAATGTGAAGTAAACAGACGTAAATTCCTGTTTTTACATTTTTCCTGTGCCAGTACAGCACAGAAGGATCCGCTGTGATCTGAAAATTAATTGTGATTGTTGCTAATTCTGTTTTGACCATTATTTGAATTTTGGCCTTAACCACAGGGGAGTGTGCTAGTCACCAGAGGGTGACTTAAATGCTAAATAGCTCTCGAATTACACATCACCACAGCTTCATCCCGAGCGTGCGCAACAGCGCCATCGGGTGAGCAACTTTAGTATGGATGGACTCGACTGCGCCATCTCTGGGTATTTCCGGATAGTTCTACTCTCCGCTATTAATTTTGTCTGAACAAACTTAATTTCCTTCCTAATTAGAGCATGTGAATTGTTTATTGATTACTGTAAGGAACGTTTTCAATTACGCAATTTTACTAGCATTAGGCAGTAACTAGGTCTCCTTTCTCGCTGATTAAAAACACTTATTTGAATTTGAATTTAAAGGGAAAAATGAATTTCCCTAACTGAAATTTTAAATTAGGTTCAAGTTACTGACGGTCCACTTGGAAGGAAGGACGCCACCGTGTGGCCGTACCCTGATAAGTCAGCGTACTGCTAGCTCCCTATTTCCTTTCTGATTAATTATTTTTTTGATGATACTCCCACATAGCGATTAATCGTTATAGGACAGTATTTCGATTTGCTTCCTTTTATTTGATTCTCCTTACAGGCTTATTTAAATTGTTGCGGCAAAAATACGATAACTCCGTTGCATTTCTGAATAAGAGACAAAACTTAGCCAATTGTGTCTTTAAAGATTTAATTCCTTGCAAGAAATGAATCCACAGTTGGAGCAACCATACTGGAGGTTACCACAAGTGTGATCTGAGGAACAATAGAAGGTCCAAACTTTTATACTCCTCAGTGTCACAGTGTTTTTCCGTACAGAGAAAGGTGTAACAAATGCCTTTTCCCCCGCTCTTCTGTAACTAATTAAAAGAAAGCAAGGGACATAATGGTTCCCCCCACTCCTATCTTCCCCCATCAGTGTTTGTGTCAAGGTCTCAAGTGGTGATGGGGTTTACAACCATGCATACATTTTATGAGGTAGATGTAGGTTTGACTGTGTGTGTGTGTGTGTGTGTGTGTGTGTGTGTGTGTGTGTGTGTGTGTGTGTGTGTGTGTGTGTGTGTGTGTGTGTGTGTGTGTGTGTGTGTGTGTGTGTTTTAATCAGTGACACCTAAGGCCCGGGAGAGTCTCCAATCTAGGTGTCCTGTGATCCCCCGCCCAGAGGTGTTTTTGTGTGATAAAAACAGATGTTTGACTTCTGTGTGAACTCAAACATAATCTTCTTCTATGATTACATTTTTCCTCTACAAAATTTAATTTAAACTTGTTTTGAATTTAATTTGAATTAAGTTGGGCTTTTCAAAAAAAAAAAAATTTTCTTTAAAAGTTTTTTTTTTCTTTTCCCTTTCCCCCTCTCATTGGAGTTAGGCTCATTTTGGTAATTACAAACAGTATCAAAAGTGCTTTTTGTTTTATCATTATTTGATAGAAACCTTTGCCTTTTTCTAAATTGCTCTTGATATGTAATTTTCTACTTCCTTTTCGCCTACAACCATAAATCCCTTGATCCGGTAAACAAGAGAGCTTTAATTCATTTTAATTCCACCTGTTTACCCTCTTTGTGTATTTATTGTAGGGCTCACTAGCATCTATGGTGAATTGAGAATCATCTCAAACTGGTCTCCACAAACAGCGTTGTCCGACCGACGTGACCAACACCGGCTGCGTGTGAATCTCGGTTTATTTTATCTGTTGCGGCCCGCAGTGGCGACATCAGCAATTTGACACTCCAAAGAAGTCAACCAGTCCAGCTCACGCACACAAGGCAATTTCTGGGACCAGTACCTAAACCGGGGCCTAATAGGCTCTTGAGGCTCTAAACACTCTTGAAAAAGAGGGTTCTAGGGAACGTACCAATTTTGCTGTGTTGGCTGGTGGTTGATGGACTGGTGTTGTCAGGTTGTGTTTAAAGTCATAAGCTGTTTGAGTGGGCGTAACGCGACATAGAGTAACGAAGGACCGAGGACACGGCAGTTAGGTGTTTGGGAACGCCCGGAAGGTCGATCACGTCACTGGGTTTTCCACCTGAGCGACCTCAATTCGCCCCGGATGAGCTAAATGGGATAAAACCCATAAGTATAAGACAAATTTTAGTATATCCTGAGCGTTTTGGCCCACCTTTCCTCTTTAAGCCGCACCCTATTCCTAGGTCTCCTACCCCTGGTATCCACCGTGTTGTAGGCCCTATCAGAAACTCTTACGAAAAATAACAGGCTTAGCCCTTTAGTTTTCTCTAACACTTCCAGCGCTCGCGCTTACTTTCCTTTCATTACAGACCAATTCATTTTGTGTTTGTTTCCACTGTGCTCTTTCCTATCCTCACTGTTTGGACTGTCATAATTTTGTTTCTTTCAGTTCACCAAGAGACCCCAAAGAAAACTAAGTAATAGAGTGACAACCAAGCAGCCGGCGTCACCAAGTGACCCACCGGGCTACCGCCTGTCAAAAGTCTCTATTTCAGACTGACCCAAATATTGGCCTGTCTAATTGTCTAACTGTCTACATCAGTTAGCCCAAATTCTTATCGACGGCATGGTCCGTACGATAGATCGTTCGCCTTAGAACAAACTTGCATTGACCTCTTTGTGTGTGTGTGCTGTGTTTCTCTTGCCCACAGTGAACCAGTATGTCCCGCTCATCCAGCCCCACCATCCCTTGGGATCGCCTAGCGGTATGGCTGAAAGCAATGACGAGCACGGTTCTGTCTGAGGACGCCAGTGAGCTGCAGCAGCTGAGCCAGGAGCAACTGGACACTGAGCTAGACAAGCTGATGGCACGTGATCCGACACAGAGTTACCCTCACAAAGAACTGGACAAGATCCTCGGGAGCCTCGCCCACAACCTCGTTGCCCAGGCACGACTCAGCGAAAAGAGCAACGCCGACCTGGAACAAGAAGCGGCAGCGCTAAAGCTCCAAGCCGAGGAGGCCCGGAGAGACCAGGCCCTCATCCAGCGTCAGCAAGAGCAGCTACTTCTAGAGACCAAGAAAGAGGATGAGATGGATACAGAACAGGAGAAGGAAGTAGAAAGACTTCAAAAGACCCTGGAAGATCTCCGTCTGGACACCGCAGAGAGCAGCCGGAAGAAGACGCCAGAAAAGAACTCAACAAACAGCCCCGACGCGGCGAAGCTCTCTTAGAAAGAGCAAATACTGAACTTAAAGAAAGAGATGCTAAAGCGAAAGCCTGCGAAAAGCACTTACAGGCTGCCCGAGCTGAGATCGATGAGCTTGTCCAGCAAAGACGTGATCTCAAAGATGAACTCCCATATCACCTCACACACCCACAAATCTGGGAACCAACTTGACCTCATATACACACGCAACTGCACTACAGATTATATCCTGGTCAAACCCCTACACACCTCAGACCATTACTTCATCACATTTAATCTACAACTTACTGCTCCCGCATTCCCAATCCCACAACCAGTTACTTTCAGACGAAACCTACGCTCTCTTTCTCCCTCTCATCTCTCCTCTGCTGTGTCATCCTCTCTTCCCTCACCCACACAGTTCTCATCCATGGATGTCAACACTGCAACAGACACTCTATGCTCTACTTTAACTTCTTGTCTAGATAGTATCTGCCCTCTGTCTTCTAGGCCAGCACGCCCCACTCCTGCTAACCCATGGTTATCTGATGTTCTTCGTGAACACCGGACAAAACTAAGGGCAGCAGAGAGAAAATGGCGAAAATCAAACGACCCGTCTGAACTGGGTAAATATCAATCTCTGCTCTCATCATTCTCAGATGATGTCCATGTGGCTAAATCCTCATATTTCCACAACAAAATCAACAGCACCTCTAACACACGCACACTCTTCAGAACATTCAACTCTCTCCTCTGTCCACCTCCACCACCTCCCACCACCTCTTTATCTGCAGACGACTTTGCCCACTTCTTCACAAATAAAACTACAACCATCAGCAGTCAGTTCCCACCCCGCACACACAGGATTTTAGATCAGCCACACCCACAGCCAAACATCTTCTCTCCTCCTTCTCTACACTCACTGAGGCAGAAGTATCTAAACTTCTCCTCTCCAGCCATCCCACCACCTGCCCTCTAGATCCTATCCCCTCACACCTTCTACAAGCCATCTCTCCCGCACTTCTACCAGCACTCACACACATCATCAACACATCTCTCAGCACTGGCTTTTTCCCTACCACATTCAAGCAGGCCGGGTCACCCCACTGCTTAAGAAACCCACTCTAGACACATCACTTGTAGAGAACTACAGACCTATTTCTCTCCTGCCTTACATGTCAAAAACACTTGAGCGGGTTGTTCTCAACCAGGTTTCATTTTTCCTCTCACAGTCAAATCAGCTGGACGTTTACCAGTCAGGTTTCAAAAAGGGCCACTCAACAGAGACTGCATTACTGTCAGTCACTGAAGCCCTGCGGATGGCAAAAGCTGCTTCCAGATCATCAGTCCTAATCCTCCTCGATCTATCTGCTGCATTTGACACAGTGAATCACCAGATTCTTCTGTCCACCCTCTCATCACTGGGCATCACAGGGACTCCACTCCACTGGTTTGAGTCTTACCTCACAGGTAGGTCTTTCAAGGTTGCCTGGAGAGGTGAGGTATCCAAAGCACATCAACTGACCACGGGGGTTCCTCAGGGCTCAGTGCTGGGACCTCTTCTCTTCTCCATTTACACTACGTCACTGACACCCATCTTACAGGCACATGGCTTCTCATACCATTGCTATGCTGATGACACTCAACTCTATCTTTCATTTAAACCAGATGACTGCACAGTAGATGGACGCATCTCAAGCTGTCTGGCAGACATCTCGGCATGGATGAAAGAACACCACCTTCAGCTCAACCTGGCAAAGACTGAGCTTCTTGTCTTCCCTGCCAATCCGACTCTACAACACAACTTCACCATCCAGCAAGGTTCATCTCTGATTACCCCCTCAGGGTCGGTCAGAAATCTTGGTGTAATCTTTGACGACCAGCTGTCCTTCAAAGACCACATTTCAAAGACAGCTCGATCATGCAGGTTTGCTCGGCACAACATCATGTAGATCAGACCGTTCCTTACGGAGCATGCAACACAACTTCTCGTCCAGGCCCTTGTCATTTCTAGGCTTGACTACTGCAATGCGCTTCTGGCTGGTCTTCCATCGTGTGCAATCAAAACTCTTCAAATGATTCAGAATGCTGCAGCATGTCTTGTATTCAATGAGCCCAAAAGGGCCCATGTCACACCTCTCTTCATCTCTCTGCACTGGCTGCCACTTGATGCCCGCATCAAGTTCAAGGCCTTGACACTCGCTTATGGATCCACCACAGGCTCGGCACCAGCATATTTCGACGACTCGCTCCTACGAGTCTACACCCCTACCAGACTCTCTTCGCTCAGGTAAGGAGCGTAGGCTTATGGTACCATCACAGAGAGGCATGAAATCCCTCTCCAGAACTTTTTCATTCACCGTTCCTGGCTGGTGGAACAATCTTCCTACCTCCATCCGGATGGCAGAATCACTGTCATCATACAAAAGACAGCTAAAAACTCATCTCTTTCGTGAGCACTTAACCTTATCATAAGAAAGAAAAAAAAAACTCTTCTCTTTTATTCCTTCCTTATTCTAGCTTAAGCTTATTCTATGTAATATCCAAAACTTGATATTTAAGGCACTTTTTGCGTTTTGCGCCTATTCATGACCGATCGCTTCCTGTACTCCTATAATGTAAGTCGCTTGGGATAAAAGCGTCTGCTAAATGCCTAAATGTAAATGTAAAATGAACTTGACATTGTTCATAGAGAACTGAAACATTCATATAAACTGCAAAGTGGGAAGGGGGAACACAACACACAACACAGAGTTTCCCCCGACCAGTGGGTCCGCACCTTTTAGCCAAGAACCTAGAGCTAAAAGGGGGGATGACAGCCCCTGTTAGGAATGTCACCTGCCAGCCTCCACGAATCCCCGTCAACAGCGGAGGAAAAGGAGCCCTTCCAGGAAGTCAGGGTCAACAGCCACAGCCACGTAGCTCCCAAAGACCTTGACAAGCTGGGCCGAAATATCCCTACGTTCAGCCCAGACCCTGCAGGAGGACACGACGTTCACGCCTACTTGCAAGACATAGACTTTCACCTGCAGACTGTCGCTAAAGCGAACACTTGGGACAGATTGTACCTACTTAGGTACGTAGCTTTCTAGACCGTCAACCAGAAACCGTCAAAGCAGATTACTGGCAGCTACGACGAGCTCTAACCCGCAAATTCTCTGATCCAGAATCAGACCAGGGGCTCATCACTGCTATGGACCTCAGGCAAGGCCGACTTGAGACCCCACAGAACTTTTATAACCGACTGCGACGTGCCTACTTGGCCGAAGCGAACCAGGCATGGAGGAAGACGTCAACTTCAGTACCCTGTTCCTCCGAAACCTGCACCCCACAATTAGTCACCATTTGGGAGTTCTGGCTTGCCCACGCAGCATGACCACCCAGCAGTTAAGACCACCAAACAAAAGACTATTTCTGAAAAGACTGTGAAACACCCAACCCTGTGCCTTGTCTCTGAGCATCGTCCAGAGCTGACCCTAGAGGACGCACAACAGAATCACAGCCACAGACCCGTCAACAGAGAGTCTAAACCGTCCCAAGCCAGCAGAGGGCAGTGTGGTCGTGGTGGTGCCCATCCGAGGTACCAGAACGATCGCTCTAATGGATCCTGGGACCAGCCTCGCCTCTTCCACAACCAAAAGGGGGGGGGGCACATGGGAAGCCGGCCGGCAACCCAGAAGGAGCCGAACCCAGTCTCCCAGAACGCCAAGCCCAGAAAGGCGACAAAGGGGCCACTCTCGACGTGATACTGAAAAGCTCGGACCGGAGCCCATGTCTGACAAGACAAGTGCGGCCAATTCGAAACTGCAGAACAGCTGAAGGCATTGAAAGAGTTTCTCCAGAAGAAACCTCACAAGAAAGATGAGAAGGATGAACCAGACACCACATGACTAAACCGGATGTCTGAAGTCAACCTTCCCGACCCTTCTGCAACTGAACCAAACACCCAGAACACTGTCTCCCAAACACAGACTAGTGAACGGTTGTTGCATCCCACATCAGCAGCACCCACTCACTCCAGCTGACGGCAACACCTCCAGACCAAGACAGCATCTCTCCGCACATCAACGTACATGAAAGTGCTGTTTTGGTTATCTGCACTCACAATGAGACACACGAGACATATACCGACTTCTTACCGATCAACACACAAGCCCCAACACCCAGACTCCTGGGGAACCTGATCGAGAAGGGAATGACTCGAAAACTCTACCTAACCATCAGCTTGGAAAAGGAGCTGAGGCTCGAAGCCCTCATTGACACCGGCTCCGACCTCACGTTGATATCTGCTCAACTGTTTGACAAACTCAAATTTGAAGCACAGAGACAGAATCGCACCCTTAACCTAAACACGTGTAAGCTGAATGTGCAGTCATACAACCAAAACGACATACAGCTCAAAACTGTAGCTCCCATTCACCTGGCAATTGGGCCTATGAGTCTTGTACATCCTATCTACGTGTCACCAAAGAACACTTATCCGTTTCTCATCGGCAAAGACATGCTGGACCGCTTTGAACCTTTACTGGACTTCAAACAGCTGAAAGTCTGGGCGCAAGTGCGAGAACCTCTTCCCCTCCAGACACACAGGCCGTCTGAGCAAGACCGGCAAGTCACAGAGGTCACGGAAAATCCCACAGAGCCAGACTGTCAAGTCACAGAGGTCACAAGAACTCCTGCAGCCAGCTGTGAGAGCACAGGCCCAGCCCCAGAGCAAGTTTCAAGTTCGCTACTCTGCACATTTCAGCTCACCACAGACTCTGATACATACAGCCCCAAGGTCATGACTGACCTGCAGCTGAATGATATCACCACAACGAACATTATTCTAGCACTATGGGCAGACAACTCAGCCATTAGTCTCTCACTGTTCAATGCAATCAGTAAGAGCACACCAGGCCCTCCTTATGCCAGCAAGTGGACCCGTTTCCCTCTGGACTCACACCCCTCCTCTATGGTGTCTGCCAAGGGAATCTGTGCGCTGCACTTGACATGGAATCACCGGTGCCTGACCCATTATTTCCTGGTCCTTCCGGACCCACCCCACAATGTTTACATCAGAGCAGACATTCTGATTCGCCTCCGGGCTCATGTGGACGTGTGTAACGAAGTGGTATGGGCCCCATTGACTTCACAGCCACACGTTTCCATCAGTCATGTCAGGACAGACCATCCCAGAAGTCTGCACCCTAGTCAACGAACAGGGAACTGTGATACCAGCATACACCAAAGGGCTCAACAGGCGACGTGGTCAAACCTTAAACCACACGCTGGGTTTCTTCCAACCCTCACCTGAATGTGTGAAACTTGGACTCACACTTGAAGCTACACCCCTCACGGAAGTGTCATCTTGTGTAGTCTACATCCTTTTCAACAACTGCACAGCAACGGACATCAGCATTCCCAAAGCCTACCGGCTGGGATGGCTAGTGAGCCATGACTTTCACGACTTTGAACTTATACTACCCATCATCGGGCCCATTCCGCCTGCCCTGATACCCGAAGGGAGTACAGACAACACACTGTTCACTGTACCCTTCAAGTTCATCGCCATTACATCTGTCATGCCGGTCTGAGGACAGTCACCTCGTAGTATACACAGTCTCCCATCAGCCTGTCATGGAGACAGATGAACCTGATTCACCTCTCCATACCAACCTGACTGATGACACCCAGACGGAGGAACCGTACCCAGGTTTTGAGTCTCAAGTGCAGCAAATTCTACGAGACACTAACGCGCTCCAGAGCGAGACAGGGACTCAGGGACTCTATAAGTTCAAAGAATCCTTTGCCAAAGACTCTTTAGACTGCGGTCTCACCAACCTCCACACAGTGCGCATCCCAACGCACCCTGATGCGCCTCCCACTTTTGTCAAGCAGTACAAAATTCCCATCGCCTCATACGAACCAGTGCAGGAGATCATCGAATCCATGCTTGAAAAAGGTGTCATCCGTCCATGTAACAGCACCTACTCTGCCCCAATTTGGCCCGTGCTCAAACCCAGCGGGAGATGGCGCCTAGCCATAGACTATCGGAGATTGAACCACCATTTCGAACCACTTTTATCTGGAAGCGATACTCAGAATGAAGCAATGGGTTAGGTTAGGGTTAGGGTTAGGGTAACCCTAACCCTAACCCTAACCCTATATATTATATTACATTATACTTAGTTTAGTAGATTATTAGAGTAAATTATACATAGTTCAGTAGATTATTAGAGTAAATTAGCCTATATCTAGTTGTAATACCTATAATACGTAATATTATACAGGTCCTTCTCAAAAAATTAGCATATTGTGATAAAAGCCATGCTGCTGAGCTCTAACTGGAGCGAGTTCTCCCAAGATGGCGTAACGAGTGGTTGGTCTGTTAAGCTAAGGAATGTTCGAAACCTTGTCACACGCAGTTTACAACATTTACATGATGTAGTTGCATGGTTTTTGTTACCGGATGTATATAATTGTCATTTTCAGCTACATTTCAAACGTTGTGTTGCTTTATTCGTTTAAGAACTTAATCTCGGAACCTATCAGACTCGGATATGGAGGAAAACTTGGCACGTGAGTGTAACGCTACAGCGGAAGAAATGGAGATAGTTACCATCAAAGATAAGAGAGTGATTCAAGACACACACTCTTACTCCAGCAGGGCTTACAAGGAAGGTAATGGGGCCTGTGATTCAAGCCCTAATACACCGGATAAAAAACTTTCCAAGAAAGCGCGCAAAGAACAGATACAAGTTAGTGCTGAACCATCGTTGGCTGAGTTACAAGACAACGTCATTCGTGTTATTACTGCCAAAATAAACGAAAGAGCTGACCAAACGGATGAAGCTGTTAAACACAACAGTATGCAAATCGAGGGGCTTAAAAAATCGCTGGACTTCTGTCATCAGGAAGTGGTAGATCTCAAAAAAGAAAACGCTACAATGAAAATGACAGTGGAACAAATGCAAAAGAAAGTGAGTGAACAAAAAGTGAATGACACGGATCGATATAGCCGTCGGTACAATCTTCGTGTGTATGGAATAGCCGAAGAGCGTGAGGAAAACGTTAAAGTTAAGGTGAAGGAGATTTGCTGTGCGGTAATTCCAAGCAGTGATGGTGAAACAGTCGCGGCAGCAGTGGATGTGGCTCATCGCATCGGCAGAATACCGGATAACGGAGGAAAGAACAAGTTTCCACGGCCAGTAATCGTCAGATTTACGTCTAGATGTTCTAGAGATGCTCTCTGGAAAGGCGCCAAGAACAACGAGTTTCTGAAGAGTAGAGGTTTTCAAGTGAAGGAAGATCTGACTGCTGAGGACAGGGCAGCACGTGCTCGTCTGTGGCCAATTGTAGAGAAGGCTAGGAAAAATGGTGAGAAGGCTTACCTGGTAGGTAACAAGGCGTTTGTGAATGGAAAAGAAATTAAGGGATGAACATTTCTCCGCCAATAATCAGAGACTTCAGATACTGACTGTTTATCTTTTAGGTATTGTCTCTAGATGATTTACTCTTACTGAAGTCAAAAGAAGAATGTTCTGAGTTAGTTGATGAATGCAACAATAGATCAAAGTGTGTGACATGTTATGTTGTTATTAAGTGCACTTGGGATTGTAATGAGGTTCGTTGTGGGTGGAAGGAAGAAGACGGGGTCGGCTTGACTGGGACTTACACACTTTTATTTTCTCACGCACACACAGACGCTCTCTGGCGTATACACTCAAAATCCACGATATGGGTCGCCCCGTTTCACACCGGCACACCGTAGTGGCTCGTACACTCAAGTTCCACGATATGGGTCGCCCCGTTCAGTTCTCAGCAATAGCAGTTTCTCTTGTTCGCTCCCAGCAGCGTGCGTGTAGTCCCAGTCCAATTCTCTCTCTCTCACTCTCTCCCGGCAGCGGCTTATAAGCGCTCTCTCCACGCCAATTACTGTAATCAGAGACAGGTGTTATCATCTGCTTGACCTACTTACCGACCGCTCTGCTCCGCTCTCTTTCTCCGCTGCAGCTGAGAACCACGCCCCCTCCGCCACATACCCCGCCCGACCGACTCAGGCCGGGAGCCATCCGGCCTGCAGCCTCCCCCTCCTCCGGAGAGGAAGTCAGCCGCAGCCATCTGAGCACCCGGCCTGTGGACCACCTTGAACTTAAAGCGGCTGTACGGCTAGATACCAACGGGTGATCCCGCGTTGGTATCCTTCATGCGTGGAGCCCCTGCAAGAGGGCGTGATCCGAACAGAGGGTGAACTCCGCCCCAGGAGGTAATAGCGAAGGGTGAGGACGGCCCACCTGATGGCCAAACACTTCTCTATGGTGCTGTACATCGTCTCTCTTAGAGAGCTTTCGACTGATGTACAGCACCGGCCGCTCCTCACCCTCCACCTCCTGGGCCAGGACTGCGCCCAACCCCCTGTCCGAGGCGTCCGTCTGCAGCAAGAATGGGAGAGAAAAGTTAGGAGCCTGTAAGAGCGGTCCACCACACAGCCTTTAACTGGGTAAAAGCCTGCTGGCACTGCTCCGTCCACCGAACTGTATCTGGTTCTTCCTTTTTAGTTAGATCAGTCAGCGGGCTGGCGAGGTCCGAATAATTAGGTACAAACCTCCTATAATATCCCGCCAGCCCCAGGAACTGTCTAACCTCCTTTTGGTCTTGGGTCTTGGGTAGGCCGCAACGCTGCGGTCTTATTAATTTGGGGACGCACCTGCCCATGACCCAAGTGGAAGCCCAGATATCTTACTTCCACCCGCCCAATTGCACACTTCTTCGGGTTGGCCGTGAGCCCTGCCCTTCTCAGCGACCTGAGGACTGCTCGCAAATGCTGCATATGACGCTGCCAGTCCCCACTATAAATGATGATATCATCGAGATAAGCATCAGGCGCTGAAAAGTCGCGGGTGCCCCGAACAGCCCGAAAGGAAGCGTAACGAATTGGTGCAATCCAAAGCGGCGTAGTAAGCGTTTTTCTTTGGTTACTGGAGACAAGGATCTGCCAGTAACCCTTAGTCAAGTCCAGTGTCGAATAAAAGCGAGCAGTACCCAGCCGATCAAGCAATTCAATCCGTGGCATGGGATATGCATCAAATTTCGACACCGCGTTGACTTTTCTGTAATCCACGCAGAACCGGACCGAGCCGTCAGGTTTTGGTACCAAAACTATCGGGCTCGCCCAGTCACTGTTGGATTCTTCTATTACCCCCATCTCTAACATTGCCTCTAATTCGGCCTGAACCACTTCTTTCTTGTGTTCAGGCAACCTATATGGTTGGCTGCGTACAACGACGCCCGGCTCGGTCTCAACGTGGTGTTGGATGAGGTCTGTCCGACCCGGTAGGGCGAGAACACGTCGCGAACTCCGCCTGTAATTGTTTGAGGTCTATGAGCTGGGAGGGTGAGGTGATCTCCCCCCGGGACCAGAGCGGGAGATTGTGACTTTTGAACCGCCTCTGGTCCGAGATCATCCTCTCCACTCACTACCGTCGCCAGCATCACAGCCTCGGCCTCAACCCATTTTTTTAATAAATTGAGATGGTATATCTGACGTGCCCCGTCCCTGTCGGACCGAATGACCTCATAGTTCAGATCCCCTACTCGTCGTGTGACCTCAAACGGTCCTTGCCACTTGGCGAGTAATTTGGAACTAGAGGTGGGGAGTAACAGAAGTACTTTCTCTCCCGGTGCAAATTGTCGTAATCTAGCCCCTTTGTTGTACAGCTGTCTCTGTTTGTCTTGAGCCTGTAACAAATTCTCCATCGAAAGCCGCCCCAGCGTGTGGAGTTTTGTTCTCAGGTCCAATACAAACTGAATTTCGTTTTTACTAGCGGATGGTCCGTCCTCCCAAGCTTCCCTAATGACATCCAAAACCCCTCGGGGCTGGCGGCCATAGAGAAGCTCGAAGGGGGAAAACCCTGTGGAAGCTTGGGGAACCTCGCGGACAGCGAACAAGAGAGGTTCTAGCCATTTGTCCAAATTTTTGGCGTCTTCGTGAACGAATTTACGAATCATTGTTTTCAACGTGCGATTAAATCTTTCTACCAGCCCGTCTGTTTGTGGGTGATAGACGCTGGTCCGAATAGATTTAATGCCCAATAATCTGTAAAGTTCGCGGATTGTCCGTGACATGAACGCCGTGCCTTGATCGGTGAGAATCTCTTTCGGATTCCCACCGGAGATTAGAGAGAACAGTGCACTCGCAACACTTTTCGCCGAAATGTTATGCAGCGGCACTGCCTCCGGATATATCGCGTTGCATAATCCACTAGGACTAATGCAAAGCGATGTCCGCTGACGCTCTAATGGCCCGATGAGGTCCATCCCAATTCTTTCGAAGGGGACCTGCATCAACGGGAGGGCACAATGGTGCTTTTGGTTGGGCGGTGGGTTTACCAACTGACATTCACGACAAGGCGCACACCACCGGGCGTACATTCTCGTGAATGCCCGGCCAAAAGAACCGGGCCATGAGGCGGTTTAGTGTCGCTATTTGCCCTAAATGCCCGCCATAGGATTGTGATGAGCCGCCTGGAAAAGCATTTCCCGGCGGCTTTAGGAATTAACAACTGGGTTGTAGTCTGCTTTGTTTGGGCATCTTGGGTCACCCTATACAACCGGTCCTTTATCAGAGAAAAATAAGGAAAAGTGAGCGGTTGATCAGGACGGAGGGGATGGCCGTCGATGGCACAGACCTGATTGAACGCGAGCGTTTCATCCTGGGACTGTTCCAGGGAAAGTCATCGCGTTCCGAAAACACTGGCATTTCCGGAGCGCTCAGTTACCCCGGATCAGTGTCCAGTGGTCCCGGTTCCACCTCCACCGCCTGTGCAACCGCCACCTTCCCTTTCTCTTTTTTTCCCCAAGAGGCACCCACACACAAACATCCCAATAATTCATTAAAACCTGGCCAATTTGTCCCCAAAATCAGTGGGTGCCGGAGGTGCTGGTTAACTGCCACCTCAACTCTATGTTTTTTTCCCCTGAATAGAAAATCCATTGGCACTAACGGGTATTCTCTCACCTCCCCGTGCACACACCTCACCATAACCATGCGGCGCTTATCCCATGCCCCGGGCTGAATCAGGCTTTGGTGTACGGAGGTCTGGTTACAACCTGAATCCACCAGAGCCTGATAAGTACCCCCCTTGATACTCACGGGTATTTGGTACAGTCCAGCTTGATCGGGGGCAGCGTGGGGCGCGTCGGGGACCCTGACCAGCGTCCCCACCTCCATCACCGGACACTGCTCTTTAAAGTGTCCAGGGTCCCCACAACGCCAACACGCCGGCCCAGGCTTCCCCGCCGCCCTAGTGGCTGGAAGCAGGCCCGGGAATTGGCGTGGAGAGATCGCGGGGCGGCCCGCCAGCGGTGTCGGGTCTGGAGCTCCTCCTCCTCCACCCCTCGGCGCTGACTGGGTGGTTGCGGGTGGTTCTCCTGACCCAACCATCCTCCATCTTGGGGCCTGCCTAGGAGGCACCCCCCCCCGCGGTACCTAGGAAACGGGACAGGTTTTGAGAGAGACGGGAAGGGGGAAGAAGAAGAGAGAGAGAGAGAGAGATGCTGATGGTAGGGGTTCGCCGACCCCTCGGCACGCCACCATCTCGTCCTCCGCCAGTTGGATGGCCTGGTCCAGCGACGTCGGGCGGTGGCACTGGACCCACTGGGCAGTCTTCTTTGGCAGCCTTGCCACGAACTGTTCCAGGCCACACAGTCGATGATCTCCTTGACGTCGCTTCCGTCGGCCATCAGCCACTTGCGGCAGGAGTCCCGGAGCTGGTGCGCAAACACGAATGGTCGACCCGCTGTAGAATGGCGCGCTTTAGATCGTCGTAGACCAGGAGATTCTGGACTGGCAGTTGGTGTGCGGCTACCTGAGCTTCTCCTGACAGCAGTGGAAGTAGCCGCATCGGCCAGTCCGCTTTGGGCCATTCCCGGAACCCGGCCGCCCTCTCGAAGAGTTCTATGAAGGCCTCAGGATCATCCTGAGGCCCCATCTTCGACAGCGGGACGGCCGCGGCTGAGTCGGTGGTCGGTCTCTGGGGAATGGCCCGAATCTCCCGGTCTATCCAGCCCCGGAACAGCTCGCGGTCTTCATGCTGGGCCGTGAGGAGAGCTTCAAAACGTCGCTGTTGCTCCTCCCTCACGGCCAGCAGATCCTGATGGTGTTCCTGGTGAAGACCGGCGAGCGATTGGACGATGTCCGCAAGTGGCGTCTTTGGCGGAGATGACATGGCGGCGGTCTTCTCTTCCCTTCGCACCACTGTAATAATGTTCGTTGTTGAGGGCAGGAAGGAGGCGGGAACCGGCGAACGTTAAAAGATTTTAATCAAAATAAATAAACAAAACAAAAGTAACCCGCGGGCAGCCCCTCACGGACGACTGCCCGCAAACACACACACATAAAAAAACGTGGGCAGCCCCTCACGGACGACTGCCCACCGACAAAACCAAACGTAAACAAACATAACACAAAATCCAGGCCTGGTCCTCTCTCGTCTTCTGCTGTCTTCGCTCCTTTTATGCTCCCGTCACTTGGCCGCGAGACGAGACCGGTGTGACGCGCAGCTGGCAACTCATTTTCACTCGTCACCGGTCCCGCTCTCGCGGTCCCTTGCCCCACTGCTTGCAAAAGGGATACGTTAATCTTTACTGTTATTGTTAATGTCAATTTCAATTTTTTCCATTAATGCCAGAGGTATAAGAAACCAACTAAAAAGAAAATCCTTATTTCTATATTGTCAAAGCAAAGGTGCAGACTTTTATTTTATTCAGGAGTCTCATGCTTGTGAAGCAGATGTGACTTTTTGGAGAAGTCAGTGGGGGAATGATGTTTGGTTCTCATTTGGTACTAACAGATCAGCAAGAGTAGTTATATTAAAAGGTAAATTGAAAGGACACATTCTTAGTAAGCAAACAGATACTGAAGGAAAATGGATAATTCTGCATATTAGTATTGACCTTTCTCAATTTATTATAGTAAATGTTTATGCCACAAATAATAAGCTGATTAATAATAATTTGTTTTTAACAATTGAGAGTAAAATTAACCAACTGTGCTCTAAATTTCCCTGGGCCATGATTATTTGGGGTGGAGACTTCAATACTGTTATGGATGAAGAAATAGACAGATGGCCCCCTAGAAACAATGCAAAAACGTGTGAATTAAAAAACTTATGTGCAAGAATGGGTCTTTTAGATATATGGAGACATACTTACCCATACCAAAAAATGTATACTGATTTATAATAATGCAATGATGCAATAATGATTTGACTAAACATTCTCGTATTGACTTTTGGTTAATTTCTGCAAATAGTGCCGATGATGTTGAATTAGTGAAAATTGAGACTTCAGTTTTAACTGATCATAAGGCTATTCTGATTAAAATCAACAAAGATGCTGTAAGTTCAGGTCCTAAAACAAATTATTGGAAATTAAATAAAACCTTGTTAGAGAATGAATGGTTTGAAAATAAAGTTATTGAAATTATAGTAAAATATTGGAAACAGGCATGTATCCTCAATAAATTTGGTCACAATTGGGAATTAATGAAATTTGAAATAAGAACCCTAGCTATTGGCATAGGAAAAATAAATACTAAAGTAAAAAAAGAGAAGGAAAATATATTAATTGAAGAAATAATAAAATTATCTAGTAAACAAATTTTAACCACTGAAGAACTTAAACAATTGACCTCCTTGCAGTTACAATTAGACACTATTTATATGGACAAAGCTAGAGGTGCCTTTATAAGGAGTAGACAGAAGTGGATGGAACAAGGTGAGAAAAATACAAAATATTTTTTTAATTTAGAAAATCGTAATAGGGAATTATCATCTATACGTAAACTCATGATTAATAATAGAATTTGTGAAAACAATAAAGATATTGCTGAATATGTTACCCAGTTCTATAAAAATGTATACACTTCTGAACCTTATAATGATAGAGAAACAGATCTTTTTTTTTGAATAAAATTTCTGACACAACCAAGAAAATAGATAAAGAATTTAAATTATTTTGTGACAAAGAGATTGGTTTAGAAGAAATTCAAAATTGTATTGTAGGATTGAAGGATAATAAGTCTCCAGGGAATGATGGGCTTATTAGTGAATTCTATAAGATATTTAATGTTCAGTTATCTCCTTTTTTAGCAGCTATGTTTAAGGAATCCATTACATGCGGTGAATTACCTGCAAGTCTCAAACAAGGTCTTATCACAATTATTCCTAAGCCTAATTAGGATAAACTGTACATTGACAACTGGAGACCGATTACCCTTCTGAATAATGATGCTAAACTTTTTGCTCTAGTTTTTGCAAGAAGATTAAAGAAAGGTCTGGAAGAGATCATTGAGGAAGAACAATCAGGATTTATGACTGGGAGACATATAATAATATCAGATTAATTTTAGATGATTGATTATAATTGTTACATACCGACAGATTCTTTTATTTTATTCATAGACTTTTACAAAGCATTCGATACTGTAAGTCATGAGTTTATGTTTAAATGTATTAAACATTTTGGTTTTGGGAACTATTTCCAAAAAGCTGTTAGAACTATTTACAATGGGTGCAATAGTTCAGTCAAATTATTAATGGGTACAAGTGGGAGATTTGAGATTCATCGAGGTATACAGCAGGGTAGCCCTTTGTCTCCATTCTTGTTTTTGTTAGTCACACAAATCATGGCCTTGCATATTAAACAAGCAGAGTTTGAAGGAATAAGAGCATTTGAGAGATTATTTAAATTGTGTCAATTGGCTGATGATACCACTATTTTTCTTAAAAATGATTTAGAAATAATAAAAGCAGTTAATTGCATTAATGAGTTTTCCTCAGTATCAGGTCTTAAAATGAACATAAATAAATCAGTGCTGTTTCCACTTAAAACATGTAATTTAACAGAATTACATGGTATTCCTATTAAACATACAATTACATATTTAGGTGTTATTATCCATAAAGATGAGAATGAACGCAGTGTGCTCAATTTTGAACCTATAATTAACAAAACTAAAACAAGATTTAACATCTGGCTTCAAAGGGATTTATCCCTCAATGGTAGGGTCTTACTATCCAAAGCAGAAGGGATATCAAGGTCTGTTTATGTGTCTTTAGCTCTAGATATGCCGTCTAATGTACACAAAGAATTGGACAAAACGTTATTTAATTTTGTATGGAGGAATAAACACCATTATTTGAGAAGGGAAATCTTATGTAAACCAAAGCGTAAAGGTGGATTATCTGTGCTTAGTTTTGAAACATTAAACAATACTTTCAAGCTTAAGTGGTTAATTAAATTTATAAAAGAAAAGAATAGTATGTGGTATACATTTCCAAAACACGTGTTTAATATGTTAGGTGGCATAGATCTTCTCTTGAGATGTGATTTTAAAATTGATAAACTGCCTGTGAAGTTAGCTAGATTTCACAAACAAGCTTTATTGGCCTGGATGCTTGCGTTTAAGCACAATTTTTCCCCAAATAAGTATATTATTTGGAATAATAGATGCATTCAATATAAAAACAGATCTCTCTTCTATAATACTTGGTATGAAAACAACATTGTGTTAATTAAACAACTTTTAAACTCAAATGGTATTTTATTATCTTATAGTGAATTTTTGAATAAATTTGGGCTTCCAGTTACACCAAAAGAGTATGCTATTGTGTTTGATGCCATACCTCAACAAGTTATACAATTTGTAAGAGCGTGTGGTAGTGATTCTTTGGAGGAAGTATTTGTTAAAGACAGCATGTTTTTAGGAGACAATGACATTCTGAAACACAGTTGTACTAATAAACATATTAGGGATATTATAACAGGTGAAACAACTACTCATAAAATTTTATTGTGGAACAGTGTATTTAAAAATATAAACTGGAATAAAGCTTGGTGTATTTGTGAAGCGCTTAAATAATAAAGTAAAAGAAGTTACATTTAAAATTTTACATGGTATATACCCAGCTAAAAGTGTGTTAGAGAGGTTTAATTTAGATATTGATTATTCATGTGATTTTTGTTCAATAGAAAAAGAATCTATTATTCATCTATTTTGTGATTGTATATACACAAAGATTTTTGGGTGGACATGGAAAATTTCATTAGAAAGAAAACAAATGTTATATTTAAATTAAATAATTTTGATATATGTATGTATTATTCCAAGGAATGTAATAATAATAATACTTTCACCTTTATTGTACAACTTTTTATTATTTTGGGAAAATTTCATATACACAAGAAGAAATGGTCAGGATCCAAGCCACATTTTAATCATTTTCTTCAGGAGACTAAGGACTATTGCACCAGTTTGGAGAACATTGTGAATAAAAAAGCAAGAAAGACTTGTTATATTCTTAATGAATATAATCTTTTTGAATAATTTATCAAAGGTTTGTACACTTTGGCATTTTTTGTTCCTTGTTCTTTTTTATTTTATTTTTTTATTTTACTTTTGCTGTATATTACATGTTTTTTCTGGCAAATAAAGTATTAAAAAAAAAAAAAAAAAAACTGAACTTCCCCGCCTTCCCGTTTCAGCATCACATGACCAATGGAGCGTAAATGATTGGCTGGATGTTGAATGATTTGATACAGGGATCAATTGCTTCTCCTTGTTTAACTGGGATGTTGACTCTGAATATTTGTACATTGAATTTTTTGAGACGTTTAATTATTTTACACTGAATCTTTTGAGACATTTATTTTTTTTACACTTAATCTTTTGAGACGTTGAATTTTTTTTACACTGAATTTTTTGAGACGTTGAATTTCTTTTTACACTGAATTTTTTTAAACATTGTAAAAATGTCATAGGAAAAAACAGTGCTAGAAATTCGATGGCTTTTAAAATTCAAAGTCTGATTTAGATGCCAAATAAAATTCAGTGTTAAAAAATCGATGTAAGAAAATTAAGTGCTAAAAATTGGAATTCAAAATCCAGTGGCACAGTTTTACTTCCATAAATGAGCCTAATAAAAGTGGAGTTTTCCTTTAAGAAGACCAACAAGTAACGTTAGGTGGCGATATTCAGACAGGATGCAATGCTATGCGCCACCCAAAAAAAACAGAAGAAGAAGAAGATGACGTCAGTGCATTCTCGATCTAAGAAATCTCCATTGTTGTGCGGTTTTCTACTTCACTTGTTCGTGGTCTATTTTGACTGAGGCTGAACACTTTTAATACGACGGAGTCTTGATGTGTTTTTGAAAGCGTCTTTCTGCTTTACTGGTATTGGGTCAACTCTTGTGTGCGAGTTCTGAAGATGGCGGCGATGCTGAGCAGCAGCCCGGGCGTTGACTCACCCACTGCCTCCGAGCGGCTCCGAGCGGAGGATGGTTCCGGTACAGCACACATTTCCCTATTTACTTAAAACACACGTTTCACCCCGTGTATACCATTATAGATTATCCATTAGACACCCAATGCTGCCGAGTAGAGTATCAAAGTACCGTGGTAGTTCAATGTTTTAGACACGGACCATGGTAATGCCATAGTAGCCTATTATTTGAATTACTGTTATGTGCTATAGAAATCATTAATTACATTTTTACTTTTATGCGGTCACCATGTGATACTATTATTGTACCGTATGGCATGTTAATGGCATACAAACTTATAATTTTAGGTGCATCTCGACAGATATTTTTGGACATTATAAATTGCTCCAAGTCCGCAACATTATGGGGGTTCATAGATATGTTCTGAAGCAGAACAATTTAAGACATCATAGCCCCATTCTCAATCTGGCCTTTATAGGCATTTTTTTACCGCCATACGTGGGGTCCGTTTTTTAACTGCGGTCAAGCCAGCCGCCACTCCGAAATACACAGTCAATCTATCCGCCACGTTATTTTGGTGTGCGCGCATACCTTGGCTATTACGGTACGACAGTCAGAGAACTGATATGAAAACAAGTGATCTTCCGGTGAAAGCGAATACATTCATTTATTCAGTCCGACAGTCTGATTAAATAAAAAAAAATATTTGACCTGTAACTGTATGATGCCGAATTCCAAAATAAAAGTCTGCCTGAATAAAAACAAAAAACAAAAAAAAACAACAACGACAGGCACAAATAATTAAACATTTCACAACCCAGTTTCACCAGTAAAAGATGGTACACCTCACAGCCTGTCACTGTATGATGGCTAATTTCAAAATAAAAGTCTGCATGAATAAATAAAAACAACAGACCTAAATATAATTAATAAATAACATTTCACAACCCAATTTCACCTGAAAATAATAGTACACCTCACAGCCTGTCACTATATGATGTCGAATTACAAACTAAAAGTCTGCATGTGTAAAAAAAGGACCTAAATAAATAAACATTTTACAAACCAATTTCACCTGAAAATTATACTACACATCACAGCCTGTCACTGCTAGCTCATGCTGTATTTCAAAATAAAAGTCTGTCTAAATAAATAAATAATTCACTGACCAATTTCACCTGAAAATTATAGTACACTTCGCAGCCTGTCACTGTATGATACTACAAAATAAAAGTCCTCAAACACACAGTTTATACATTCAGAAACCCCCCAAAAAAGAAAAGTCCTAGTTTCCACAGACCAATTTCACCTCAGATGGAGAGTACACCTTCTCACAGTGTCAACTACACAGTTTCAGGACAGTCTGATGTGGAATTACAGAATAAGAGCCACCCAAAATTCATATTTGCGCTGTTTTGTGAGTAACCCATAAAAATAAAAGTCCTAGTTTCCACAGACTAATTTCACTGCAGATGGAGAGTACACCTTCTCCCAGTGTCATCTACACCGTTTCAGGACAGTCTGATGTGGAATTACAGAATAAGAGCCCCCCTAAAATCCATTTTTGCGCTGTTTTGTATTTACATGAAGTAACCCATATAAAGAAAAGTCCTAGTTTCCACAGACTAATTTCACTGCAGATGTAGAGTACACCTTCTCACAGTGTCAACTACACAGTTTCAGGACAGTCTGATGTGGATTTACAGAATAAGAGCCCCCCTAAAATCCATTTTTGCGCTGTTTTGTATTTACATTAAGTAACCCTTAAAAAAAAGTCCTAGTTTCCACAGACCAGTTTCACTGCAGATGGAGAGTACACCTTCTCACAGTGTCAACTACTCAGTTTCAAGACAGTCTGATGTGGAATTACAGAATAAGAGCCCCTGAAAATTCATATTTGCGCTGTTTTGTATTTACATTAAGTAACCCTTAAAAAAAGTCCTAGTTTCCACAGACCAATTTCACCTCAGATGTAGAGTACACCTTTTCACAGTGTCAACTACTCAGTTTCAAGACAGTCTGATGTGGAATTACAGAATAAGAGCCACCCAAAATTCATATTTGCGCTGTTTTGTATGTAAATGAAGTGACCCATAAAAAGAAAAGTCCTAGTTTCCACAGACTAATTTCACTGCAGATGGAGAGTACACTTTCTCACAGTGTCAACTACATCGTTTCAAGACAGTCTGATGTGGAATTACAGAATAAGAGCCCCCCAAAATCCATTTTTGCGCTGTTTTGTATTTACATGAAGTAACCCATAAACAGAAAAGTCCTAGTTTCCACAGACTAACTTCACCTCAGATGTAGAGTACACCTTCTCACAGTGTCAACTACACAGTTTCAGGACAGTCTGATGTGGAATTACAGAATAAGAGCCACCCAAAATTCATATTTGCGCTGTTTGTATGTAAATGAAGTAACCCATAAAAGAAAAGTCCTAGTTTCCACAGACTAATTTCACTGCAGATGGAGAGTACACCTTCTCACAGTGTCAACTACACCGTTTCAAGACAGTCTGATGTGGAATTACAGAATAAGAGCCCCCCAAAATCCATTTTTGCGCTGTTTTGTATTTACATGAAGTAACCCATAAACAGAAAAGTCCTAGTTTCCACAGACTAACTTCACCTCAGATGTAGAGTACACCTTCTCACAGTGTCAACTACACAGTTTCAGGACAGTCTGATGTGGAATTACAGAATAAGAGCCACCCAAAATTCATATTTGCGCTGTTTTGTATGTAAATGAAGTAACCCATAAAAAGAAAAGTCCTAGTTTCCACAGACTAATTTCACTGCAGATGGAGAGTACACTTTCTCACAGTGTCAACTACATCGTTTCAAGACAGTCTGATGTGGAATTACAGAATAAGAGCCCCCCAAAATCCATTTTTGCGCTGTTTTGTATTTACATGAAGTAACCCATAAACAGAAAAGTCCTAGTTTCCACAGACTAACTTCACCTCAGATGTAGAGTACACCTTCTCACAGTGTCAACTACACAGTTTCAGGACAGTCTGATGTGGAATAACAAAATAAGGGCCACCCAAAATTCATATTTCCGCTGTTTTGTAAGTAACCCAAAAAAAAAGAAAAGTCCTAGTTTCCACAGACCAATTTCACTGCAGATGGAGAGTACACCTTCTCACAGTGTCATCTACACCGTTTCAGGACAGTCCGATGTGGAATTACAGAATAAGAGCCACCCAAAATCCATATTTGCGCTGTTTTTTTATGTACATTAAGTAACCCATAAAAAGAAAAGTCCTAGTTTCCACAGACTAATTTCACCTCAGATGGAGAGGACACCGTCTCACAGTGTCATCTACAGAGTTTCAAGACAGTCTGATGTGGAATTACAGAATAAGAGCCACCCAAAATTCATATTTGCGCTGTTTTGTATGTAAATGAAGTAACCCATAAAAAGAAAAGTCCTAGTTTCCACAGACTAAGTTCTCTGCAGATGGAGAGTACACCTTCTCAGAGTGTCATCTACACAGTTTCAGGAGAGTCTGATGTGGAATTACAGAATAAGAGCCCCCCAAAAATCCATATTTCACTTTTTTGTAATTCCACATCAGACTGTCCTGAAACGGTGTAGTTGAAATTGTGAGAAGGTGTACTCTCCATCTGCAGCTAAATTAGTCTGTGGAAACTAGGACTTTTCTTTTTTTTGGGGTCACTTACAAAACAGCGGAAATATGAATTTTGGGTGGCTCTTATTTTGTAATTCCACATCAGACTCTCCTGAAACCGTGTGGTTGACACTGTGAGAAGGTGTACTTTCCATCTGCAGTGAAATTGGTTTGTGGAAACAAGGACTTTTCTTTTTTGGGGGTTACTTACAAAACAGCGCAAATATGAATTTAGGGTGGCTTTTATTCTGTAATTCCACATCAGACTGTCCTGAAACGGTGTAGTTGACACTGAGAAGGTGTACTCTCCATCTGCAGTGAAATTGGTCTGTGGAAACTAGGACTTTTCTTTTTTGGGGGTTAATTACAAAACAGCGGAAATATGAATTTTGGGTGGCTCTTATTTTGTAATTCCACATCAGACTGTCCTGAAACTGTGTAGTTGACACTGTGAGAAGGTGTACTATCCATCTGAGGTGAAATTAGTCTGTGGAAACTAGGACTATTCTTTTTTGGGGGTTAATTACAAAACAGCGCAAATATGAATTTTGGGTGGCTCTTATTCTGTAATTCCACATCAGACTGTCCTGAAACGGTGTAGATGACACTGTGAGAAGGTGTACTCTCCATCTGCAGTGAAATTAGTCTGTGGAAACTAGGACTTTTCTTTTTATGGGTTACTTACAAACAGCGCAAATATGAATTTTGGGTGGTTTCTATTCTGTAATTCCACATCAGACTGTCCTGAAACGTGTAGTTGACACTGTGAGAAGGTGTACTCTACATCTGAGGTGAAATTAGTCTGTGGAAACTAGGACTTTTCTTTTTATGGGTTACTTCATGTACATAAAAACAGCTAAATATGAATTTTGGGGGGCTCTTATTCTGTAATTCCACATCAGACTGCCCTGAAACTGAGTAGTTGACACTGTGAGAAGGTGTACTCTCCATCTGAGGTGAAATTAGTTTGTGGAAACTTGGACTTTTCTTTTTTTGGGGTTACTTACAAAACAGCGCAAATAGGAATTTTTGGTGGCTCTTATTCTGTAATTCCACATCAGACTGTCCTGAAACTGAGTAGTTGACACTGTGAGAAGGTGTACTCTACATCTGAGGTAAAATTAGTCTGTGGAAACTAGGACTTTTCTTTTTATGGGTTACTTCATGTACATAAAAAACAGTGCAAATATAAATTTTGGGTGGCTCTTATTCTGTAATTCCACATCAGACTGTCCTGAAACTGTGTAGTTGACACTGTGAGAAGGTGTACTCTACATCTGAGGTGAAATTAGTCTGTGGAAACTAGGACTTTTCTTTTTATGGGTTACTTCATGTACATAAAAAACAGCGCAAATATGAATTTTGGGTGGCTCTTATTCTGTAATTCCACATCAGACTGTCCTGAAACTGTGTAGTTGACACTGTGAGAAAGTGTACTCTACATCTGAGGTGAAATTGGTCTGTGGAAACTAGGACTTTTCTTTTTTGGGGGGGTTTCTGAATGTATAAACTGTGTGTTTGAGGACTTTTATTTTGTAATTCGGTATCATACAGAAACAGGCTGTGAAGTGTACTATAATTTTCAGGTGAAATTGGTCTGTGAATTATTTATTTATTTAGACAGACTTTTATTTTGAAATACAGCATGAGCTAGCAGTGACAGGCTGTGATGTGTACTAAAATTTTCAGGTGAAATTGGGTTGCAAAATGTTTTATTTATTTAGGTCCTTTTTTTACACATGCAGACTTTTAATTTGTAATTCGACATCATTTAGTGACAGGCTGTGAGGTGTACTATAATTTTCAGGTGAAATTGGGTTGTGAAATGTTTAATTATTTGTGCCTGTTGTTGTTGGTTTTTTTGTTGTTGTTTTTTATTCAGGAGACTTTTATTTTGGAATTCGGCATCATACAGTTACAGGTAAAATATATTTTTTTATTTAATCAGACTGTCGGACTGAATAAAGTAATGTATTCTCGTTCACCGGAAGATCACTTGTTTTCATATCAGTTCTCTGACGGTCGTACCGTAATAGCCAAGGTATGCGCGCACACCAAAATAACGTCGCGGATAGATTGACTGTGTATTTCGGAGTGGCGGCTGGCTTGACCGCAGTGTTTTTTTACTAGCCACTCAGCATTTTCACTAGCAACCATTTTTGGGGAAAATATATTTTATATGATTTAAAGTTGACTTTGGCTTTGTTACTTGATTTAGAGTAATTTTACTTGATTTAGTTAGTTTATACCTATGCTAGGTCATATCATATATTTAGTTTCTTAAAAACATGAAGTTTAGTAAGGCAAAAATAGAGTAGCTTCTAATAATAAAAGTTGTACAGGGATGTGTAAGATTAACAGAAAAGATAAACACAAAAAACCTAGATAAACCCTTTAAATATTTATTAAGAACAGTAGTAAATACTGTAGTGCTACAGAGTAAAACAAATCTGCACTAAAAACAAACAAACAAAAAAGAACAAAATACAATTTATCTAATCAATTACAATTCATAAAGCTCATAAAATCAACTTAACTTTACATTTTATGTCTGTATGGGTGACATGAGAATGTGGGTGTGAAGCAGAGGTAGATTAAATGTCGTCACAGCTTTCATCATCAGATTCATCCCTTCTCTGCTCCATGAAAGCTGGCCTTTGAGACTGGATGCCTCCAACATGCTATAAATTGATGGCTGAGGCTGGATGAAAATCTGCGATTGAAGCAGAGGACAGCTGTACAGTCAGAAGGTCTGACAATGTCTGTCTCCTGAGACAGTCAGTCACCAGTCACTTTTGACATGCTCCATGGCACTAAATCCCCGCTCACAATCTGCTGTTGAAGCGGGGATGCAAAGGATGAGGTCAACCAAATGGAGTATGTCCGGGCAGTTCTGGCTGCCAATTAACCTCAGGCCAGGAGATGTTTTGTAGAACACTGGAGTCCTGGTACAGTCAAGACTTGAGAACAGTCCACTGGTCCAGGATTTCACCCACCTTCACCCCAGATCTCAGCAGCACAGGTTCAGAGTGAGTGATGAGCTCCTGCACATCACCTAAATCTACAATAAGAGATTTAAGATGTAGAAGATGTGTTAGATAAAATGTATATAATAGACTGTTTTGTTTAGTTTGGTCATTTTGTATAAAAAAAAATTCAGTCTGCCTCTGGCCAGTATCGGAAGTTGGTAATCCGCATGGCACACAGAATCCCCCGGTTGACATCTCCAAACCTGTTCTCCATTGTTTTTGACAGCAGGTTAATAAGGTGGTCTTTGGACTTATTTGTGGAGTGGTCGTCACATGGCTTTAGGCTGACACCTTCATACTGGTTTGTTCCCAGCTCTGTCTTCAGTTTAGGCCCAGGTCTACAAACTAGCGAGAGAGAGAGATGCACTTTAAATGACTGAAGATATTGGCAGTATTATTATTATAAAATATTAAACATGGACTTAACTAGTGCACAATAAATATAGTTTAGTTTGTGGCTGTACCTGGATTTGTATTTGAGCATTAAATCCAAGGTAGAGGACATGCAGAGGTCATGGACTTCGGCCACAGTCACTGAGGAGCGCTGCATAGTTTGGGACAGGCTGCTTAGCTGAGTCATGAAGGAAGCAGGCAAATATGAGCCTGGGAAAACTTATTCCGTTCACTTTTTACCAGTCTGTAGATGTGCAGTTCAATATAGGCTACGTTTTCTATAACCCTCTGTCTGATGAAAGTGCAGGTGCGACGTGTTCTGATGGATTTTTTCCTTAATGACAGAGGAAACGACTCAGAACGCTCCGTCTTGTTAGCCATACAGATAAGAGCGAAACATAATTAAAAACTATAAACTGTCTACTTTTATTTGTGTAGGCCTAGACTCACAATAACAAGGGCTGTGGATTAAGGAAACTGGTTATTTTGCATGCGCTGCTCTCCGTCCAAACGCCGTCTTCATTTTAAAAAATGTATTTTGTTTATTAAACGCAAAGTTTTTCATGTAAAAAGCATTTCTAAATTCAGTTTATATTTTCAACAAACGAAATTTCAAGCCAAAATAACGAAATTTAAAAAAAAATAACGGTTTAAAAAAACAAAAAACTGAAAAGTTACCACCATACAAATTCAAACATTTCCCTCTTTTAATTTTAATAAATGCTTGAATAACAGGCCTATGTCTCTTTCCATTAAATAATGGCTATCGCGGTGGCTGGGATACACATAAACCTACTAACTTATATCTAGAAATCAGCAACATGCTGTTGCATAAAATCCTACTTTTATTGGTGATGTTGTTGCCTAAAGTGTGTGTGAATTGGAGATGTCAGCAACATTACTTCAGTATTATGATGTGTTTCCTAGTGAAGAGGATATTGGAAGTAGAAATCGCTCATCTCTAGCTCTCAGCAGCGTTGTTACAGGGACACAGTAAGGATGTTTGCCCAGTGGTCAATCAGTCGTGTCAGAGAAGGAACCCCATTCCAGAAGGGAAGACATCATCACATTGGCTCTCATTTATCAATCTTGCGTCAAAATAGGCTTATGTTGGTGTAAGATTATGCTTGCACTCCTCTCACCTCCTGATTTATGAAGCTGTGCACACCTCTGAAATCCAGGTGTACACCTGCCCTTGATAAATGCCGCGGCTGAAACGATCGTCATTAGAATAACACACCCCTAAATATTCAAGTCTCTGCCTCCGCCACGTCCTAATTTTACGCCATGGACACACGGAAGACGGCAAAGAAACGGAAATTCTCCGACGTCGAGACCATCGCCAGGGAAGTGGAAAAAAACCCAAAATTGTTTAATTTGTGAGTTTAAATAGTGGGATTAAAGGCGCCAGTTTAATGGGAATCCCGTTTAAATAGCTGTTTGGATGAGAAATTACCTATCGCAATGCATTATTTTACAGCACGTGTTTTGAAACAATTAGCATTTAATTTCGTATCACATCATATGTATTGGGGTGTACAATAGTGATGATGTGATGTGAAGTACCATTCATTCACAATAATAATAATTGCATGACAATTTGTAAGATTCTTCTTCTCATTATTATTATTATAATGATTTTTATTATTAATGATGCTTATTGTTATTTAGAAGAAGAATGTCATTATTATTATTCTTTATTTTATTATTATTATTATTTAAAAGAAGAATGTCATTTTTATTATTTTGTCAGTCCCAGTCCGTGGACAGCTGCCAAGCCTAACCCTGAAACGTCAAACGTCCGATGTCTGGTAGAGCATAGGAAATTTTTTAACTGCGCATTTGTTGAACGCGCTCATCCGCGCGCATCCATGGTGTAATATACTTTGAAAGACGCGTGGACAGAGTTGCGCGCGTGACGCGTCCGGGCGCGGAAAGTGAAGTATAACCGGGGCTTAAAGCGCACAGGCTCGCAACTGGAGGAATACATGTGCCCACAAATCAAATGCTTTGGTAAAGTCACACAAATGAAACATTGAAGTCCATGTTGCACAAAAATAAACAGTGAAGTTTATAATTACTATGTTGTTTTTTTACAGTGGGTCATGATATAGCATATCTTTGTCAGTGCGTTTTGTGGCGTTAGGAATTGTTTTTTATTTTAATTTTCTAACTCAAAACGTGCGTACACCACCTCCTGAGCTGGCGTAGGATTTGAGCGTGCCGTACGCCAACGTCCATATTGATAAATCTCACCAATCAAAACCAGTCACCGTGGTTTTGGGTGTTCCGCCAGGTGTACGCTGGAAATTTGGTGTACGCACTTTTGATAAATGAGGGCCATTGTGAGTAAAGATTATTAAAAACCGCTTGCACGGATGAAGGTTGCCACAAGACTACAGCCAACAGGCATGCACATCTGCACCTGCATGAGAGGAATATTGTCCACATTAGCAGGTGGTGGTAGCATTCAACACACAATAACTGGAACTTGGACTGCTGATATACAATATAAGCAAGCAGAGCTTGATTTATGTTGATAACTCCTCTTCACTTTCTTTATTCAGATTTCATTCATGGAAAAATGCTGTGTTGCTTAAGCTTTAGGTATTGGCGACATGCTTGTTGCTATGGCTTATTTGATTATTGGCAACATGTTTGTTGAATGCATATATTAGCAACATGCTTGTTGCTATGGCATATGTAGGTATTGGCAATATACTTGTTTAGGTCATCAGGGTAAGGGCAACATGCTTGTTGCTATGGCTAATGTGGTATTGGCAACATGCTTGTTGGGCTCATGCGGATGTTGGCAACATGCTTGTTGCTATGGCCTATGTAGGTGGAGGCAATATACTCGTTTAGGTCATTGGGGTAAGGGCAACATGCTTGTTGCTATGGCTTATGTGGTATTGGCAACATGCATGTTGGGCTATGCAGAGATTGGCAGCATGCTTGTGGCTTTTTCATTAGTTGTCAGCATTGGTTTTGCTTTGGGGGTTTATCACTGCTCTACCTGCTCTTATCTGTGCCAGGCTGCATGGATGCGCAGGGAGTTCTTGCCCAGAACAGAACCATACCGCCAATCTAAAATATGCTAATTGTCTATCACTTTGACGATAGTGATCCTGACAGAAATAAATACATTTACACGCATGCGCACACACACACACACAGACACACACACACACACACACACACAGACAGACACTCTTGCGCGACATCCAAACACACGCCAGAGGTTAGCAGTAAGGAATCGGAACACATCAAAACACTGACACATGCCTCAGTACATGCAGTAAAATGTGTTAGCTATATAATATAAACAAGCACTTTCTTGTATGGGTGTAATGGATCGCAGTTGATCCGTGATCTGTA
The DNA here is from genome assembly GCA_023029165.1 of Gobiocypris rarus. Classification (NCBI taxonomy): domain Eukaryota; kingdom Metazoa; phylum Chordata; class Actinopteri; order Cypriniformes; family Gobionidae; genus Gobiocypris; species Gobiocypris rarus. The sequence goes on from CM040920.1 coordinate 13,130,507, forward strand.
CTGATCACGACCCACAGTTTCGTCAGTGTGTTCCAGGAGCTGTGCATAGCCTATACAGCAACGATCGTTTCCGCATCTATGTTTTGCTGTGTTGGACGCGCTGAATTAAAGTGACAGCACATTGTCTGCATTAAAACAAACAAGTAATTCCACCACAGATGCATATAATGTAAAGTCTACTTTATTTCAAAGTCAACACATAGCTCTACTCTCTCCCCTGAGAATGCTGACATCCTAAACTTACAAAAAATTAATAAATAATAATAATTTTAAAAAAATTATAAGCTCAGGCCCATTTTCACATCTCAAGATGTTTTTCACATGCTACACTAAATGTAAGTAAATTTGGATTTATTCAGCTGGTTATTTAATATTTGTTAAAATCATAACCATATAGGTTAAGTTCCTTGTTAACCTATAAACCATATATGTTAAGACCATAAGTTTATGTAATAAATGGAAAGCAAATAAAAATGGTCTCCTCCCCTTTTTTTCTGATCCGAAAAATGATCCAATCCGTGACTTGTGGTCTGCAATGTGATCCGAACCGTGAGTTTTGTGATCCGTTACACCCCTACTTACTTGTCAAGAGTGTTTTCTCCCCCATTGAAAACATCCTCACTGGCTCCAAAACAGTGCTTCTTCAGAAACTTCCTCATCCAAGTCCTCAGTTCAACAACATCTTCGAGTGAGAAGCTTGCTTTTCCCCATTATATCTGGCATCTAACGCGGATAAAACCTTGTTTACCCTGTGAACTCTCTCCATGCGCGCATGAGCGGTCCAAAGGTTGAATCCTCCCACTAAAAATAGATATTAATTTTTTCAGAAGTTCATTGGCTATCTGAAGTCATTTAAAATCTCTGATGCCATTGGATTTATAGAGTGTCAATCAAAGACTGTCAGCCGACGTGGGCTCTAGTTTCCAAAACTGCAGCCTGAGTGGTCCTCTGAACCTGTAAACAACCCATAACATGCCCCAATTGGTTGAAATGAGCTGTCAGTCAAGAGTGCAGAGGTCAACGGCCATTTTAGAATCAATGAATCGGCAGTGTTTACCTTCCTCTGTTAGTTTCATATACATCACATTAGGGCTATCAAAATTGCTAAAAAATGACGTTCGAATATTCCCTCTAAAAAAACATGAATATTCGAACATCTGGTTGCGCATTTTGATGCAATGTGATGCATTACGTCAATAACAGGACAAATTAATACAAAGAGACATAACTACTTGTATAGGTAGTCTATTTCAGTTTAAACATATTTGACAATGGATTACCTACACAAAAACAAGTAAATCAACTACTGGCCAAGACCGCAGACCTTACTCTCTCTTGCCCTCACACCTTGTTTATACTCGACATGCGAGGGTGCGCGTGGCAAAAGTGACTCAACGTGGAGTGGGCAGAATTTTCGCCGTCTTACCTTCTTACCTGTCTTCGATTATGGAGATGTTTTTTTAATTTTTTTACATTGGACTCTGTTTATCACTCTGCTTTAAGATTTATAACTTGGACAAATAATTATACTCATTAGGGATGTCCCGATACCACTTTTTCACTTCTGATACCGATGCAGCCGTTTTCGCTATTTGCCGATTCCGATATCAATCCGATTTATTTTTTTGAAACAATACTAATAATAATAAAATAAATGGAAGCACTTTGCTCAATTAGCCACCTAAAAACATCTAATTCAAATGGAGAACAAATACTTCTCCAGTATATAGTCCACAAAAACAGTTGATAATAAAAGACTGCCATCCTTTAAGTACTTCAGTACTTAATGCTACCAACAGGTTTAAAGTTAAAAACAATTTAAACAGCAGCATTCAGCATTGTAAACAAATAAATACAAATCACAGCAGTAATAACAAAAAGGCATTGAAAGATATATGTATAACCTTCCAAATAAATAACATAAAATTCACAAACAGTTTAAAAATGTACCTTATTAATAATCTTTCATAGCGCAAAAGTATTATAACACAGAGCAGGACTAAGCCGTATGCGCATACCGTGCGCAAGATGATGCGCTTGAAGCAACACAGAGTCATAGCCCGCCGCTCTGTCCGCATTGAAAAGTTCAACACAAATGGAAGAATACATTGATGCGTAATGTATCTATCTATGCTATATTTTATTGAGCCGTTTCTTTTAGTTTTACATTTTAGTTTAATATTTTAGTTATCGTGCGTGAAGAACAATACAATATCTAGTCCAGTGCTGTGAACTAATCGACACCTGTTATAAAGTAATGTTAACAAGTTTACTGCAATAAAATCCAGCAAGATAAAGTCAAGTTATGCAAAACCATAGAGTTTTATCTAAGTTACAGATCAAGCATAATAACAGGAACACTGAATCATCTTGGAGAGTGTGTCATCGTGTTGACTGTCGTAACCGAATGCGACACACAGTTTAAAGCTGAATGGAGAATGGCTGCAGCGGAGGGAAGCATTCACATGAACATGAATTGAATGACTTAAATATTCCTCTGTACTTCACATTAAACTATGGAATGGCGTCAAAACACGTATTATAGTGCACGAAGCGTTGCTATATACTGTATTGTGTGCATTTTGTTGGGCACTGAATATTAGCCTATGCGCAATATCGGATTTGGATCGTCCTGTCTGATTGATACCCGATCCGGCAAATAATGGCGGATCGGAGCCGATACTGAGTATCGGATCGGGACATCCCTAATACTCATCACTACACTGTATGGAATGGTGGGTTGGCCTTCACTTCACTTAAGAAGGTACAAGCACTGGCTTATATTTGTGTATAAGGCCTTAGTTAGCCAGCTTCCTCTGTATATGAATAGTCTATTAACTGTCAATAGTCAATGGCATAATCTGCGTTCAAGTTTATACATTCTTTTAAATGTTCCCTTAATGAAGACAGAGTTTGGAAAAAACTGCTTTTACTTATAGTTCATCAACTGCTTGGAATGAGATTCAAAGATCATTGAAACTTTGTGTATTTATTTCAATCAATGAGTTTAAGCTATATCTTAATCGAACATTCCAAACTGTCTGCACTTGTTCTTAATCTTGTTTTATTGTTGGAAATGTGTGTGTTGTGATTGTTTTATGTATTTAATTTTCCTTTGTTTGTTTTTTTTTGTTTGTGTGCTGCAACCTTGACCAGGGCTCACTTGTAAATGAGATATCTATCTCAATGTGATTTTCTTCCCTGGTTAAATAAAGGTATAATAAATAGGGGTGGTTAATCTGTCAGATTTTTCTATTTGATTACGGTTATTGAAGTCCCGATACGATTACAGTCGCTTTTCGATTTTTAACGATTCTCGATTAGCGATAATTGATTTTGCATTTCACAACAGTAAACGAAAATACACTACAAAGTAGTGTTGTCACGATACCTAAATTATGACTTCGATACGATACCAGACTAAAATACCTCGATACCGATACTAAATCGATACCACGGTCAAAATACCAACCAGTAGAAGTTATTGAATAATATTAATCATAGTCTTATTTAATTTTTTATCTAAAAACTCACTTGGCCAGCATGTTCCTGCCCTGGTTTTTGACCATTTCTTCTAATTGCAATTTTTTTATTTTATCTTTTGTTTTTAAAAATAAGCAAAAATTGCAAATTACAAACAATATGACAAAAACAGTTCTTTATTTTTCAGCTATAGGTCTATTTAACAGTATAACAAGTTAAGAAAGAAATAAAAAAAACTGCTTGGTCTTCACTCAATAAATTAACTATACACTGATTCTTAATGAATATATTACAATTATTTAGCCAGTCATGGGGTGGTTTTCTTTTTTTCATTGTTGTTTGATTAACATTAATCACACAGAATATTAGATCTGGCTTAACACCGATCCAATCAGCTCAACGGTACACGTTCACTAAAGGCACCCCGACTGTGTTTACATGAATACTCACAGGATGTGGATTTTTACATATTTTTGACCATTGAAATCCATAATCTGAAAGAACTGAATCGCAATCGCATGTTGTCTGAAAGGCATGTGCAGGCGCTTCAGATCAAAGTCCGACAGAGCGAGCACATCTCGCGCCGCGCTATATTTTCTCATGCGCGCATGTTTCTGTTACTTTCTTTGTCATGCGCTGCGCGTGTATATTCAACTCTTCTGCTTCCAGTGTTTAGTGAACGGAGGAAGCAGAGCTCTGCACACACATCCTGACTCCTGCTGTCACTCATCGACACATATAAATACAGCTCTTATTAACGCGCGGTCCTTCTTAAAGTACCGGTACTAATAAAATTCCATATTGTACCGTTTGTAATAGCAGGGTATCGCAATACTTTTCTAGTACCGGTATATCGTGCAACACTATTACAAAGAGATCGCAGTATAAAAAAAGTCAGCTACTGAATTACTTAACTCTTTTATTGAGTAACAACAACTCAAAGCACTTGTCGTGTAGTTACACAGAAATGAATACATCACATTGTGTTGTGACTCATCAAGTTGAACTAAACAATAACTAATAAATTAAAGGCTTATTTCCTTTAGGAAGTAGATCAGAACCAACATACTGTAGAAATTGGACAATTTTCTTCTAGAAAGACAACGTGTTCAGGTGGAGGAAGACTGCAGGTTGCAGTCGAAACATGTCTAGGTAAAGAAGTTCTTTCTTCACCTAAACACCTTGTCTTTCTAGAAGAAAATTGTCCAATTTAATCATTAAGAAGACAAAATTAACATTTTTGTCAAGTCAAGTCAACTTTATTTATATAGCGCTTTTAACAATGCAGATTGTTTCAAAGCAGCTTCACAGTGTTAAACAGAAAAATAATGCAACAGAATATATTTCGATTATCATACAGTAACAATGTGGGCTTTAGATCAGTAATTAGATAAGTAATTTGATCTATATGGTTAATTTAGTTTAATAATTAAATTTATTTTGAAATATATTTGAAAAATAGTTTTTTCCCCCAACTGAGCAAGCCAAGCCAGAGGCGACAGTGGCAAGGAAACCAAAATCAGGAGACCTGATGGAGAAAAATAAACCTTGGGAGAAACCAGGCTCAGTTGGGGTGCCAGTTCTCCTCTGGCCAATTAACAAACAGCGTATTATTATTATTATTATTATTATTATTATTATTATTACAATTATTATTTTAAAGGTCAGAGGTCATAATCGATCTGAATATTCGAAAGATCCGAGGCAACACGCCAGAAACGGGTTTATTGAGGATGATGTATCGATTAAATAATTATTAAAAATAAATAATTTGAAATATCGGAGTCATTACGCCGGAGACAGGTTTATTGAGGATGCCGTGTCGATGAGGCAGCTTAAGGGGGAGTCTAAATGACACGGTCTCTGCAGACACTTCAGGGTCATGTGTTGGTCACATCTGGGTGCAGGTCCACCGTCTGATCTAGATACAGCCTGGATCCGGCTGACTGCAGTAGACCTCGGGATAAAACAGAGACACTGACTTTAGCGTAGATGCCATTCTTCTGATGATGTAACGAGTACATCAGGTGTTATGGGACGTGTTCCCGGTTCCGGCTGACCTAGATAATGCAGCCTAATAATCATTTAATTGAAAAAGTGTTTTATGTGTATGCCATAGAAAAGAGATGTTTTAAGTCTAGATTTATACTGACATAGTGTGTCTGCTTCCCGAACAATGCTAGGAAGACTGTTCCAGAGTTTAGGTGCTAAATAGGAAAAGGATCGACCACCTGCAGTTGATTTTGATATTCTTGGTATTATCAGCAGGTCAGAGTTTAGAGACCGCAGTAGAAGTGATGGAGTATAATGTGTTAAGAGCTCACTCAAGTACTGGGGAGCTAAACCATTTAGTGCTTTGTAAGTAATAAGCAAGATTTTAAAATGTATGCAATGTTTAATAGGGAGCCAGTGCAGTGTTGACAGAACCGGGCTAATGTGTTCATTCTTCCTGGTTCTAGTAAGAACTCGAGCTGCTGCGTTTTGGACCAGCTGGAGTTTGTTTATTAAGCGAGCAGGGCAACCACCCAGTAGAGCATTACAATAATCTAGCCTTGAGCTCATGAACGCATGTATTAACTGTTCAGCATTTTGCATTGAGAGCATGTGCCGTAATTTAGATATATTTTTAAGATGCTAGAATGCAGTTTTACCGATGCTAGAAACATTGCTTTCAAACGAAAGATTGGTATCAAAGAGCACACCCAGGTTCCTAACTGACGACGAGGGCTTGACAGAGCAGCCATCGAGGGTTAGACAGTACTGTAATGCGTGGCTTTTAATTATAAAAAATTATCCTGTCATCCAGCCTAAGTAGTTGTAGTTAGATAATTGGACATGTGGCTGTTTTTTTTACTTTATATTAGCTTATTCTTTGTACATATCAATCCTCATATTTAATTTGATATTTTACCCCTATTTTGCAGTTACTGTATTCTTGCTTTGTATTACTTACCAAAACGTGGCACCATACCAAGGAAAAGGCAGTAACTACAGATTCTCCAAAACTATTTTGCCACAACTTGGGCTCTGGGTGTGTTAGCTACACTGTATTTGAAATAATTGGAACTATTTGCTTTCCTGAATATGGATATACCAAACCCAAACTAATTTGACCATTTTAGGTCAATATTTTCCCGGGAAGCTGTTCTGGTGCTGAAACGGCTGCTTAAAGTCTCTCATTGCTAAGCTGTATCAAGCAGGGAAAATATCTAATTGTGATTATTCTGGTTAAAAAAAAAAATTATACAAATGAAATAAATAACATTTTGTGTTTATATATTAACATGACTAATAATAATTAGGATTATTGTTATTGCTAAAAATCATTAGAAAGGTCTAAGGAGTTATTGTAAAATATAAATGCCTATGTCATTAATATGTAATATGAGCCTCTTGTGCATCCACTGTCTGGAGAAAACCCTCCTGTAAACTGAAGAAAAACAAAGATTGTCCTATAAATTTATTTAGAGAGAAGTATTATTTTTCTTATTTGTTACCCAAAAGTTTCATTCATACTGGAATTCAGAGGGCGCCCTCGAGCAGAAACGGCACATACGCCTCAGAGAAGTAATGTCGTTTGAAATCCTAATGTGAAGCTAGCGCTGTAGGCTGCTAAAGATAGAAACACTTTGATTAAACATGACGACAAACACGACTGCGCCAAAATATGGTGTATTTGAGTTCTTCAAGCCGTCCCGGGTATTTTCATAATAATAAAGTATATTATAATGCAGAGCTGATTGACATAGACTTTATCACTGTATAGAATACTTTAAAATTAAGAAGGGTAAAATCGCAAATGTTAAAATCGTCCCGTGATGATGCCGCGAAATCAGCTGTGTGTGTTCACCATGGAAAAAGTAACTACAAAGCGCAGCAACACGGTTATATTTTGTTAGGTAAAACATAACAAGAATACAGTAATGGATGTTACTGTATTTATGCTTTGTTTCACTAGGACTTTTTGCAGTTACTGTACAAACGACTACCATTTTTCTCCAAAACGACACACATTTGAGATAACATGTTTTGTCACATAACAAAGGATGCCTTGAATGTCACGAAAATGATAATAACTCATTTTTGACCAAAAATGCAGTTACTGCCTTTTTGTTTTGTATGGCAGTATAAATGTGTGCTTTTCATTGATTGAGCCACTCTGAAGCGCGCATTGGAGATGCTTGAGCCTGGAGAAGCACAACAGCTCCGTGTTTTCCAGCCGTTAGATACGCACGTTACAACTCAAATGTTGTTACACATCTGTTACACAATCTGTTACACAGCATATCAGTTCTGACTGGATCTCGTCTCTCCCTAACATTTTCGTCTCGTTTTTATTCGTTGTGAAAATGACAGTAGATTTTTGTCATAGTTTTTGTCATCCAACACTAGTTATGACAAATTATTTGTCAATGAAATTCAAAATGCTGATTTGAGGGATCTGTCAGGCCATAGTAAAGAACAGCAAAATTACATTTATTCCTTGCATTTCATGATAAAATTGACAGCATTTGAAAGCGGAAAGTTTCATTGTTTACTCAAATTAAAAATCATTAAGGTGACGGTTAAGTACAAATCTTACTGCAATTTATGGATTGCTGCACTACAAATAATGTGAAATTCAGGCAGTAACAGAAAAAAGTAAAGATTGAAAGATATTGAGAATGAGAATTTTATATCAGTATTAATTAGAAATGAGAAATGTCAACGATTAGTTTAAGTCCACACAGCTGACATGTTTATCCACATTGTGTGCACAAAAAAGAGACATTGCCTTCCTGTTGTTATACAGTACTTGGATGTTTATTCATTGACACATCTCTGTCGTTTTCTATCTCTTTCATGCTAGCACAGCTGCCAGCGTTGTTGCTTGATGGAGATGGTGGCTTGGAAAAAGCCTGATATTTTTAACATGCGTGTTTTGACATGCGTTTCTGACGCAGAAAGCTGATCTTCGCTGTCTCCGTGCGCATTTTGGGGCTCATTATTTGGTGCAGTTATTTTTCGGTTTATGAGACTTTGCTGCACGTTGTCTTATTTTATTACATCAATACATCAAAACGTGATGGGCATGCCATTTTCGGCATGCAGTTTTTAATCATAACATGTCAATTTATATTGTTCACTCGCAAATTAATATTTTGGTCTCAAATGCGACAGATTTTTAAAGGGGTACTTCAGCGCTGGGAAGATGAATCTGTATTTAAACTGTGTCATTAATGTAGTAGAAATGTGAAATAAATTTTGAATTTGGTGCCTTCTAGACTGAGAAAACACAGAAAATTAATTTTTTTCTCATGGGGATGAAAGACAACAATTCCCAGAATGCACTGCTTCACTGCCCTACTCTAGGCACGGCTAGTCGGCTACAGGATTACTGGATCACTTGCCTACCGCGTTCATTTTCAGAAAATCAGTTCAGTTAGAGACACTACAATTAAAAACTGAACGTGTCTGTTCGATACAATGCGAGTGAACCGATTGAGCGTCACGGCACAAACGCAGCAGGATCGGATTACATTCATCACATGAACTGAAGTAATCGCCGCATTCGCGGCTGCATTCAAAGCACGTGATCAGTCTGGAACGTGTTCAGTTCATGTCTTTGGAAGCTTAACTGTCATACGAAGTTCATATTAGAAGTTAAAACACTTACTTTGCTCTCCACTGCTCCGTTTACATGAATCTCCGCGGCTCCCCGAGCCGAGTGCTGTGAGTGCGATGTTGAAAACATGTGGAAATAGCGCCTCCTGCTGGCTGTAGTCTTTAGCCTCTGGCCAAAAACTCCTCCGATGATATTTGCGTCATCGGAGGAATTTTTCCAGAAATAAAATACATAATTCTCTCGTCATATGGGTCATATGAGGGGGGAAAGTACAATAATTTGAATATACTCCTGGGTTTCTACTGATAAAAAGCTTAATGATTATCGCTGAAGTAAACCTTTAATTACAGTCTGTAGCCCTGAAGACTTTCAGTGTGCCAAGGACAGCTTGACTCCAATCAAAGAGAGAACCCAAGAGTGGTCAATTGTTATTATAGTGTCTTTTAAGATAACATTCCTGTAATCATTTTCTTATTTTTTGTCATTTTGTTTGCACTTGCTGACAGAGTCAGAGAAACAGAGTCGTATGACGGCACTACTGGAAAGGCTTCATGGCAAACACAGTTCATCCCGGTCCTGGCAGGAGACCAGCAAAGTGGTGCGGCAGGCTATGGTAAGACCCTCTGATGGAAGAGCTTCTTGGATAAGCATAGCATATATCTCTTCACAGTTTTTTTTATTAACATTGTTTTTTTTACTTGTTTTTTGTTTTATTGGCTGTTCAGGAAAAACGTGGGGTCATTAATACAGCTGGACACCAACTGCTGCTCAACTGTTTAGAGACACTGCAAAGGGCACAAAAAGGTGCATTCATTCAATACATTAACTAAAACAGCACTTGACTTAAACTGTTAAAACACTTTTTTGTACTTACTGTAAGTTCTGTAATTTCATTCCTCTCTGGTATACAAAACAATTTTCCTCATCAATAGAGCAGTCTCTATTTATTTTAAAGAGTGCAGAAATAAAAAAGTGCACTGTCACTAATGTGTCTTTTTTTAATTAAATATTTGATCAGTAAACGCACAGGTAACAAAAAGCATGTAAAAACTATTCTAAAACAAAAACGTATTAATAAAATAGCTTTGCTTACTGAAACGCTACCTTATATTTCTCAGCCATGTGTAATGGATCCACACCTGGAGTTGTTTTAGAATCCACACCTGGAGTTCTTTTAGAATCCATTTGCTTGAGTTTATTAAACAAATCAGCAAGTCTAGGGCAGTCAAACCAAATATTTAACGGGAAATTGTAATCAAAGTCCAGGCAAAATTCAATAAATCCAAATAGGCAGTCTAATAGTAATGTGACGTTCCGCACAAGGCTTTAAAGCTTGTATCAAAAAAATTAAACATCTCACATTGAAGCACTGTATCGGAGCTTGATTCGTTTTGCCATAACCATGTGATCTGTGATGTCTGAAGCTTCATTATTGCACACAACCACATGACTGCTTCGTAGTTTCGCAAACCCTCTAGTGTCATTCACTTCTTTGATAAGAATAATTCATAATGCGAATATTTCGATTTCAGCATTAATCCCCAATTCACAAGCACTTCAACTGATCAATGCACAAAAATGTATTTTGATCATATATTCCTACATTATCTATAATCTCATAGGTTTAAGGCTTAGGCAAAAGTGTATGTGAATACAGCTGCATGAGTTGATGGAAGCAGACCCCAAAAAAAAAAAAAAAAACACATTTTTCAAACATTTATTCACATTTATTAATACATTATGTAAGTACCGTCATGTGAAAGACTATTATTTATATTGATTGAATATTTGTATTGCCTTAATAAAAATTGTTGTTTTCATAACACAAACTAAATTATTATTTGGAACAATCCAAAATGTTTGTTGTCTGAGTTGTCTGAGAAGTAAAATGCAGATTTTCCACCTTTTGACCACAATATGTCGTTAGTGTGCATGCCTGCACGGTGTTGAAAAGCTTTGAGTAATGAACCATTTGCCAAACCGGTACTTTTAAAATGATACCTGTGCCTGAACCGGTACTTTAAAAAAAAAGAGAGCCACAAAACAACAGTGGATGACATTAAAGAATGGCTTTTTATTTTATTTTTTTATTTTTTTCAATTGAACAAATTATTAAAAGTTTAAAATATACTTAAATATATACAAAACACAATTTACTTAACAAATTCACTGTAAAACCTGCCACCTAACACAACTACAATAAGCCTAATTAGGGTGTTTTCACACCTGAAAGTTCACACCAAGGTCCGAACCAAAGTTTGTGTATTGATACATTTTATCCATTTGGTTAGTTTTGTGGGCTGCATCTTAACATTGATTGGTTTGTTAGCGGACGTGCATCTGACGTCAGTGTGTTGTCAATTCAGCGGGTAACTTTGACAAGAATGAAGGAACAGACGCATATCGTTGCCAATACTGTTAATATTATGGCATTACCGTCTGCAGCACCAACTATACTCGAGGCTAGTTCAAATTCGCCAAATGAACGTCCTCGTTGTGCAAACATTTTATCGTTGTCGGCAGGAAAGGAGGAGATCGCTATTAGGCTACTTTTTTTAGCCATTAAACAATGTATTTTGTTTCATAGTTATGTTTAAATATTATAATGTTATTTTAAAATTTAATCTAGGCTATATTGATTATGAAAAGTGCACAGATGTGTACTATTTCAAAGACATCGGGTCAGAAATTATTTTGACCAATTCATTAAGTTTTGTTTTGTAGAAAGTACAAAACACACTGCAGGAGGGATTTTGGCCCACTCCTCCACACAAATCTGTTGCTGAGAAACACAGTTTGAGCTCCCTCCAAAGATTCTCTATTGGGTTTAGGTCTGGAGACTGGCTAGGCCACGCCAGAACCTTGATATGCTTCTTACAGAACCACTCCTTGGTTATCCTGGCTGTGTGCTTCTGGTCATTGTCATGTTGGAAGACCCAGCTTCAACCCATCTTCAATGCTCTAACTGAGGGAAGGAGGTTGTTCCGCAAAATCTCACAATACATGGCCCCGGTCATCCTCTCCTTAATACAGTGCAGTCGCCCTGTCCCATGTGCAGAAAAACACCCCTAAAGCATGATGCTACCACCCCCATGCTTCACAGTAGGGATGGTGTTCTTGGGATGGTACTCATCATTCTTTTTCCTCCAAACACGTTTAGTGGAATTAATGACCAAAAAGTTCTATTTTGGTCTCATCTGACCACATGACTTTCTCCCATGACTCCTCTGGATCATCCAAATGGTCATTGGCAAACTTAAGACGGGCCTGGACATGTGCTGGTTTAAGCTGGGGAAACTTCCGTGTCATGCATGATTTCAAACCATGACATCTTTGTATTACCAACAGTAACCTTGGAAACGGTGGTCCCAGCTCAGGTCATTGAGCAGCTCCTCCCGTGTAGTTCTGGGCTGATTTATCACCTTTCTAAGGATCATTGAGACCCCACGAGGTGAGATCTTGCATGGAGCCCCAGTCCGAGGGAGATTGACAGTCACGTTTAGCTTCTTCCATTTTCTAATGATTGCTCCAACAGTGGACCTTTTTTCACCAAGCTGCTTGGCAATTTCCCCGTAGACATTTACCAAAGTTACCAAGTTATTATTAATTGTTCATTTAACAATAACATATCTCCCTTCTTTATCCTTTACTTCTTTATGATACTGAAAAATTGACACCTTTTGGAATTAGGATAATGACCCCTCTCTTGCGGTGATTTGAACATGAAGACATTTTTAAACCCAAATTTTTTCTGTTTTTCATGTTCCTCATTTGACTAATGTGTTTCTTGCAAGAAAAAAATATGCTTCTTTTCCCTTTTCAATTTAGCTATCACTTTAGCTCTTTTGACTGGGTTCCTTAATCCATTAACATTCAAAGACATTATCTCAATGTCTCTCTCCAGCATTTAACTCTCTACAACAATTCTCGTATAATGATAACCCCACTGGCTAACATTTAAACAACTAAACAACTTTTACATGAACCAAGGAGTATTAAATGAACTGTATAGACGTCAACTGACCTCCAGAAGGGGATGTTCCCCCATAACTTAGGGTTTAGAGTCACTGTCTCCATATAGAGGGAAAGCCTCAGCAGAACGGAGGGCCCTCTTCTAGATATGAGGTGCTGCCTGCTGTAGGTTATTGCACCCATACTAGATCAGTATTTTCTTAATGTTCATGTCTCCCATAAGTCACTACATATACATGAAAGCCCCTTACTGTATTATCAAATTATTTTACATATTCAATTCCAGTCTTCACGCACATTGTTTCTCCTTAACTGTACGATTCAGTCCCTTTTTCACGTCGTCACGGAGGTTCTCTTACGGATTCACCGGGCTCATCCGCCGAAAATCCTCCAGCCGCTTCCGTGCCCTTCTGCTTTCCTCTGCTCCCCGCTCTCTGCCGACCCGTTGCCATGCTACACTTTTCCGTGCCTCGATTTGTTCCAGTAACATTGTTGGGCCCGCTGCATCTTCAGAATCATTTTATACCCTCTATCACGCAAATCCTTCTCCACTTCTCTCGCTTCGTTGTACGTTTTTACTCCATTTTCCCAGTGAACCCTCATCTTAGTGAATGGAGTCTGAAAGCGGATCCCCGCTTCTTTCAAGATTTTCTTGGATTTAATGTACGACTTGCGTTGCTGTACCACAGCCGAGGTGTAATCGTGGTCGAAGAAAATCCTTCGCTCTCCGAGTGGGATTATTTGCTTCTCCCAGGCTCTTCTCAGGACTTTTTCCTTTGTAATGTATTGCAGGAAATTGACCACGATAGCCCTCGGGGGTTGATCTGCTTTGGGCTTCGGTGCCAGAGCCCTGTGTGCCCGCTGAATTTGACAGTCGATATCAATGTCAAGTTCTCTCCGGATAATTTCTTCAACACATTGAATAACAGACCCCTTTTCTGTATCTTCTGGGACTCCGAAAATCCGCAGGTTATTCCTTCTGTACCGTGACTCGAGATCATTCAGTTTTTCCGTCATCTTTTAGCTCACTTTTCATCTGAGTTTTAAGTTCATCTTTAAACGTCACAAGTTCCGTTTTCAGCTCGCTGCGGAATTCTTGTATCTGTTTACTTATGCTGTTTAAACCCGCGCGCAGTGTGTCTGTGGTTTCTCCGTCGCCATCTTCAACTTTTTCTTGCATGCTGTCTGTCTCTGTTCGTTTGGAATCTTTACCTTGCTTTTCGAGGTTTCTTTTAGGTTTAGATTTGGTCCCTCCGCTCATCTCTCAACGCATGAAGATTTACAAAAAGTATATATCGAGTTTAGCGGAGTTATTCAAACTGACTTAAGGGAGCTCGCTGCTTAACCCGCCATCGTGTTTGCTACCCAACCGGAAGTCTCTCTTTTATTGTTTAAATACTGATAATTTTGGCATACAGCTCATGAAAACCCAAAATTCCTATCTCAAAAAATTAGCATATCATGAAAAGGTTCTCTAAACGAGCTATTAAACTAATAATCTGAATCAACTAATTAACTCTAAACACCTGCAAAAGATTCCTGAGGCTTTTAAAAACTCCCAGCCTGGTTCATTACTCAAAACCGCAATCATGGGTAAGACTGCCGACCTTACTGCTGTCCAGAAGGCCATCATTGACACCCTCAAGCGAGAGGGTAAGAATAGGCTGTTTCCAGAGTGCTGTTGCCGGAAGTGGGCGTGTCTCTACTTTTATTCACTTTTGTTTTATACAAACTATTCAATCAACCATCACAAACTATGCATCATTTTAAAGCTAAAACACTCTAGATTCATGTTCTGAACTCGTTTTTGCAATAAATACACCAGAGAGGAAATGAAATGCTGAAGCACTAGCTATTTAAACATTAGCATAATAAACCCGGTACTCATCTTTCATCTCCTATCGTGCAGATCAGATCGGACGAATCCAAAAAACAACAGCATAAATGTCCGTATAGGAGTCCACTCTTCAAAATGCATCACACTTTTTAATCCAAAACAACGAAAAAATAAGAAAAAAAAAAATACTCCTTTCTTTGCATGAGCGTTTTGAGTTTTTGTAGATGCTTTTTTGAGTAATCAATCGTGTCCATTTTCAATGAAATATCGATATATAATCTGTATATAATCAGTTTCTGACAATCTCCCCTGTGCTGTGGACTCTTCCTGTCACGTTAAACCCTCCCATGTCTCTCTGCTACAATCACAGGCTTGCTGAGGAGTCATTATACAGAGTTGGCGCATTACTGGCTCCACGATCTGTCAATCAAAGCGCGCATGGTTTCCGTTGGACAATCAATGCCTAGCCAATGCCTTGCCGGCAAAGGTTTGATTGACGGACGTAGTAACTAATCACAAGGCATTATCTTATGTTGTGTTTGTAAGCATTATTGGTGAATATGCCTCTAGTCACCGTCTCCATAGCAGCCGGGCGCCTGCCTGTAAGATTGCGCAATACTGCAATGGAGCACGCAGACTCTATGACAGACTGTTTTTATCAACTAAATGAGTTTTTTACAAAAATTCTGTAAATAGTTCATTTAGTTTTTCAGTAACTGTAAATTAATCATAATCAGCAGTTTATTGCAGATTTATTTGAATAAAAAACTACTCTTTACAATTACAAATGTTCTAAAATAAAAGGCCTTTTGGAGAGGACGCCTTGTCTTTTTTTGATATAAAAGCTTACAGAAGCGACATTTTTGAGAGAATCATCCTCAAATTTGAATCAAAACATGATCAGACATTCAGTTTTATATTATGGTTAATTTCAGGAATTTAACATTAAAATCTAATAATTTTTTCCCTAAGTGAAAAAAAAAAAAAAACGTGAGTCACTTACATGTATATTTACATGTATATTACTCTGTTCATGTACAACTTTGAGCTATTATGACTCTTGGGTAACACTATTTGAAGTGTCTAGTTTAAAATAAGACCAGATTTATGAATATAGACCATAGGGTTTAAGAGCTGCAGACATTTGCATTTGGGTATGTCGTTTTCAGAACATTTTCAAAAGTGGGGGGCTGGTTAAGAGGTTAAGAATCAGTGTAGCCTATTGTTGATTTAGAGTGAAGACTGAGCGGTTTATATTTATAACAGTGCTTTTTTCAGCTACAGTGGGTTTTTTTTATTTTATTTTTATTTATTTCTTGACTTGGTTTATTTCTTATTCCTACTGTTAAATAAACCAAGTCAAGAAATAAATAAAAAAAATTATATATATATATATATATATATATATATATATATTTTTTTATTTCTTGACTTGGTTTATTTCTTATTCCTACTGTTAAATAAACCCACTGTAGCTGAAAAAAGCACAGTTTTTGTCATATTATTTGTAATTTAAATGTTTTGCTTATGTTTTTTTTTTTTAAAGATCAAATTGAAAATCTATATTGTAATTATAAAAATACATTAAAAAAATATTAAATTACTCATATCATGATTAAAGATTTTGGTCATCCCAACCTGTTCAATAAACGTAAACATTTTGTATTTAATTTGGTTCTATCTAAATAGTTTTTGTTGTTTTTAATGGGGGCAAAAGAAAATATATTTTTTATTTAAAAGCAATTGCAAACATATCGAGATATATATCGAATATCGTTAAAATTTGGACAATATCATATATATATATATATTAGGCATGTGCCGGTATCAATTTTTCATGTTGCGATTAATTGCTGAAGCTTTTATAACGGTATACGGTATTATCAAAAAAAAGTGTTGTAATAGTATAACAGGTTTAAGAACTCTTTTTGTAATAACAAAAATAACTCTGAATGTTTAAATACAATAATACAATGCACCAAAAATATATAAAAGTAAAATTTTAAGTGCAAAAGAATTAAGCTATAAAGAACAACAGGTAACATTAACTAAGATTGAGCAATATCTACATTTGTTACAGAAAGTTTTTTTTTAAAGTTAGTTAAGAAATACAACTGTTTGGTAATAATGAATTAACATGTTATCTAATGAAGCCTTATGTCTCGAAGTTTTACTAAACAATAACAAATAATCAGAAAATGTCTAATCATTAGGGCATGCTGTAGTCCAAATTTAAAATATAAAAATGTTTAAGTTTGAAAATAAATAGCCTGTTAAGTCTTTAAGTATTAAGTATTTGGTGCTGTGATGAACAACATTGAAATTAATAAAAATGAATGGCTGTTTGGAGCATTTGAAAAACTTCACTAGCGCAATTGCTTTGTTTGTGGGGTTTCCGGGGTAACCGCTGCATTCTGCAGTTCCATCAGCGCCCTCTGCTGTCATTGAACGTGCACTTGATTCAGCGTGTGCGTCTCCTTCACTCGTTCAGCCACGTGCACTTAGGGCTTATTTACATCTGAGCGCGTGTCCCTTTGACGCAGAATACAGCGGTGTTGAGCATTTTATACGGTTGATGGGCAAAGTATTCTTTAATGCATTATAAAATAATTTATTTGTTAAAAAATTATTATTTACGGTATTTCAAAGTGCCCACGATAACAATATTGTGCATATTCATTATCGTGATATATCGCATTACCGAATATCGGCACATGTCTAGTATACACACCTAAACTATTATTAGGAACACCATACTAATACTGTGTTTGACAATATAAAATTACTCACCAGTGCACCCATGGTGACGCATCCACCTATCTCAAGGAACTCCTCACCACACAAACATCTGTTTCAACGTATCTTCTCAAAACTCCCAGGACCAAACTCCGAACTATGGGAGATCGGGCCTTCTGCTCAGCAGCCCCCAGTCTGTGGAATGCTCTCCCTGACCACTTGCGGACCACACAGACTGTAGATGCTTTTAAACATGGGTCTTAAAACCAACCTTTTAAGGATAGCTTTAGATTGATTTTTTTTACTTCTTATTTTTCAGTTTTATTTTATTTATTTATTTTTGTTGTTGATTGCTTTAAAGCTGTAGCATTTTGAGATTTTGCTTGATATAAAGTGCATTACAAATACAATTTATTATTATTATTCATACACACAAATAAATGTAAGCTTACTGTACTACTTTATCTCTGTCTGATTTTAAAGTGGGCAGAATGCTAGATCTAACGATTCGTAACTGATGAATATAACCGTCATTTTTACCCATCCGTTAAAATATTGTGCTGCAAACATCAGTAAGTTGTCAATGCCGTTTCGCGTCAGGTGGTTCTTTTTCTTTACTTCATGCATTAAAATCATTTAATGCACAGGTAGCCGTGGGCTATCACTTACATACAGTATATATTAATATATAATATACACCGATCAGGCGTAACATTATGACCTTCCTAATATTGTGTTGGTCCCCCTTTTGCTGCTAAAACAGCCCTCACCCATCGAGGCATGGACTCCACTAGACCCCTGAAGATGTACTCTGGTATCTGGCATCAAGATGTTAGCAGCTGATCTTTTAAGCCCTGTAAGTTGCAAGGTGGGGCCCCCATAGATCATACTTGTTTGTTCAGAAAATTCCACAAATGCTCAGTTAGATTGAGATTTGAGCAATTTGGAGACCAAGTCAACACATCAAACTCGTTGTGCTCCTCAAACCATTTCTGAACCATTTTTGCTTTGTGGCAGATCTAAAAGAAAGCGTGATTTATCTGATCAGGCCACCTTCTTCCATTGCTCCAGATCTGATTCTCACGTGCCCACTGTTGGCGCTTCGGCGTTGGACAGGGGTCAGGATGTGCACCCTGGGTGGTCTGCGGCTATCAGAACCAGCATTAACTTCTTGAGCAATTTGAGCTACAGAAGCTTGTCTTTTTGATATGACCACATGGGCCAGCCTTTGTTTCCCATGTTCATCAATGAGCCATGACCCTGTCACCAGTTGACCACTTTTGATAGATACTGACCACTGCAAACAGTGAACACCCCACAAGAGCTGCAGTTTTTGAGATACTCTGATCCAGTTGTCAAGTCATCACAATAGGGCTGCAACAACTAATCAATAATAATCGAATCATTGATAATGATTCTCATCGAGTAGTCGGGTCTGCTCTTTGTACGCAAAGCTTCCACCAGTCCAAATTACAACACTTAATGCATTTATATGGATAAAAATGTGTATCTACAAATAGTGGAGTGGGAACTGATTGAGCTGATGCAGGAAAGGTACATGATCCAAGAGCCCAAAACATGAGAACTTTTTTATTTTGAGCTTCAAACAAATGCATTAGCATTTAACCCTTAATGTTTAATAACTTTTAAAACGCTAATCCAATCTGTATGCTGTAAACTGTAAAGAGGATAATCTCGCTTTTCAGAAGTATCACATTTTTCGCGATAGTTAGGCATAGTGAGCGTGTATGCGTCATCAAAATATGCAGCATTAATTTGAAATGCACGTGGGTTGTTCCAAAACAGAAATGATTGCTGATCATTAGTCCCCCTTGCCCAGATTCGTTGAAACAGTGAAGGATAACTGCCAATAAACACAGTGTTTGGTCTTTTGAACCACCAATGAACCATCAATTTTTCTATGAAAAATTTACATGTAAGTGGGTGTGAATTTGCGTGCATGAAAATAAACAGAAATAACGCATACAGAAAACTCTCTCACATTGTACGGCTCACAGAAGTCAGTATATTTCTCTATTTGTACGTAGTTGTTTTAGTTTTACACCGTTTTCACCTATATTTTCCTCAATTCGTATTTGAGAAGATTTTCACCCTATTTTCATTTACACCCAGTATATTTTATTGCACGGTTTATTGCCACAACTTGTTGCATTGTTTGCATTTGTTGTTCATATGATAATATATTTATCTGAAGAAAAATGTTTGCTTCAGTGTTCTGTTATTATATAACAATCTTTCTATTTACTTTATTCCCTGAACTTTTTAGGACATCTACATTGTCAGTAAATCAAATACACCTGTTTTCACTCAAAAACCTAGAAACGCCTAGAATAATATTATAATAAATGGCTATAACTTGCTGAGGGATTGTTACATGTAGACACTATTTCATCTGGAAGTCTAAAACAACCAAGTCTAACTTTCTAAAAGAAAAAATCCAAACTTCATGAAGTTCTGTTTGAGTTCACAGTAAAATAGTTTTTCGTAATTCTATTAATTTAATCCATTCTCAGATTAAATAAATGTAAAATTGGGACTTCAAATGAGCAAGATTGAAACTTCAGGTTCTCCTGTTTAAAATGATATATGGCACTTAATGCTAACTGCTAGAATGGGTGAGAAAAACAAAGAAAAGTAGAGGCAAGTCAGACGCCCCAAAAATGTTCTAGGTCTTTAAAGGGTTATTCAGCAATTAGCATATGTCTTTGTATCAGTAGAAACCCGGGAGTATATTCAAATTATCATACTTTCCCCCCTCATATGACCCTGAGACGAGAGAATTATGTATTTTGTTTCTGAAAAAAATCCTCCGATGAGGCAAATATCGTAATTTTGCGTCATCTAAGGATTTTTTGGCCAGAGGCTAAAGACTACAGCCAGCAGTGGGTGCTGTTTCCGCATGTTTTCAACATCGCACTCACAGCACTCGGCTCGGGGAGCTGCGGAAATTCATGTAAACGGAGCGGTGGAGAGCAAAGGGAGTGTTTCAACTTTTCAAATTAACTTCCTATGAAAGTTGTTTCCAAAGACATGAACTGAAAATGCGCCAGACTGATCACGCGCTGCGAATGTAGCTCATGTGATGAATGTAATCTGACTCCTGCTGTGTTTGTGCCGTGACGGCCGTGACACTCAATCGTCTCACTCACAATATATTGAACAGACATGTTCAGTTTTTAATTGTAGTGTCTCTAACTGAACTGATTTTATGAAAACGAACGCGGTGGGCAAGTGATCCAGTAGCTGTGCCTAGAGTAGGGCAGTGAAGTGCATTCTGAGAATTGTTGTCTTTTATCCCCATGAGACAAAAATACATTTTCTGTTTTTTCAGTCTAGAAGGCACCAAATTAAAAAATAATTTCACATTTCTACTACATTAATGACCCAGTTTAAATACAGATTCATCTTCCCAGCGCTGAAGTACCCCTTTAAGTGTTAACTTACCCTGTCATGAACTTTGACAGATGTGTGCATCTGCGTCATCAGCGCAAAACGTTCATTTCACAGGTTATATATCCACTGATCTATAGTAGTTGCAGTAGTTATATCCTCATCTGTAAATACTAATTTCCATTTTGCATGGAAGTAGTTCTGTCAATGGATATTCTAAATAAATATTTGAATAGTAAAAAAAAAAAAGTATTTTGAAGGTGAAAATTATTATTTGAATAAAAGGGGAAAAAAGTGGAAAAAACTCCCGCGGTAGTAGAGCGGACGCGTTGAGTATAAACAAGGCTTGAGGGTGAAGGCGAGAGAGAGTGAGGTCTGCGGTCTTGGCCATTAGATGATTTACTTGTTTTGTGTAGGTAATACATGGTCAAATATGTTTAAACTGAAATAGACTACCTATACAAGTAGTTATGTCTCTTTGTATTTATTTGTCCTGTTATTGACAAAATGCGCAACCAGATGTTCGAATATTCGTGTTTTTTTATAGGGAATATTCTAACGTCATTTTTGAGCAATTTTGACAGCCCTACATGAAAGCCAAGCCTGAAAGTCACTTTACTGAACGAGTGCCGGTGCTGCGGGTGTGCTGTGCGCATGTTCGTCAAACAGTCGATAGGGACACAATTAATATTCAGCGCAAAAACATTAATTTAGCTGAAATATCTGCTGTTGTATGCTAAATTTAGTTTTAAGTCAACATGTAGGCTAATTCAAGTATTTTATGAGAGTAGTAACTGTAAAGGGATAACAGCGTGCACAGTGGGGTAGCAAGTCAGTCTCGGTCCCATATGCAAGGCAAGTTAATTTATATAGCACATTTCATACACAATGGCAATTCAAAGTGCTTTACATAAGAAATAAGAAAACCATGTGTAAGAATTAAAAATAAAAACAAGGATAATTCAAACAGTTGTAGAGAGACTTTAAAAAATAAAAATAAAATGCGGATAAATAGATCCCTATCTGCCTGATTCTCTAAATGCGGTCACCCCTATCTGAGATGTAAGGTCCAGGAGACATTGCGAACCTGCTCCATCTCTTCCAAGTCGGTCCAAGACGGGCTCCTGTAGGGGACGTTACCTATGCCCCGCATGGCCTCCCCTTTCTTGAGTCCGCTTTTTGGATTTCTGGATTTGAATGTGGCTACTGTTGGAGCACATCTGATCTCTTCTGGAAGCTGGTTCCAGCTACGGCTGGCATAATAGCTAAACGCAGACTCTCCTTGCTTTGAGTGAACTCTTGGTATTTCTAACTGACTTAATCCTGATGATCTGAGTGATCTGTTGGGTTTGTATTTAATCAGCATATCTGCAATGTATTAAGGTCCTAGGTCATTAAGTGATTTATAAACAAGTAATAATACTTTAAAATCTATTCTAAATGTAACTGGAAGCCAGTGTAAAGACCTGAGGACTGGTGTGATATGGTCACATTTTCTGGTTCTGCTCAGAATCCTGGCCGCAGCGTTCTGTATGAGCTGCAGCTGTCTAATGGTCTTTTTGGGAAGGCTGGTGAGAAGACTATTACAATAGTCCACCCTACTGGTGATGAAAGCATGAACGAGTTTCTCTAAGTCTTGCCTGGAAACAAAGCATCTGATTCTTGATATATTTTTCAGATGATAGTAAGCTGATTTAGTTATTGCTTTTACATGAGTACTGAAACTCAGGTCTGACTCCAAAATCACACAAAGATTCCTGACTTGATTTTTTGTTATTAGACCTTTAATCTCAAGATATGCTTTCACCTTGAGAATTTCATCTTGGTTTCCAAATGTAATGATTTCAGTTTTGTTTTGTTTAACTGAAGATAGTTTTGGCTCATCCAACTGTTAACTTCATCAATGCATTTGCACAGGGAGTCAATGGGGCTATAGTCATTTGGTGATAGTGCTAAGTAGATCTGGGTGTCGTCAGCATAGCTGTGGTAAGCAGTTTTGTTCTTTTTCATAATTTGGCTCAGTGGGAGCATGTACAGGTTAAATAGGAGTGGTGCAAGAATTGACCCTTGTGGGACTCCGCATGTCATGGATGTCCAGTCAGACTTATGGTCACCTATACTCACATAATAACCTCTCCCTTCTAAGTATGACCTGAACCATTTAAGGACCATCCCAGAAAGCCCAACCCAGTTTTCCAGCCTGTCAAGAAGTATGTTGTGATCAACAGTGTTGAATGCAGCATTGAGGTCGAGTAGTACCAGAATTGATGTTTTGCCTGTATCTGTATTGAGGCAAATATAATTTATTATCTTTATAAGTGCTGTCTCTGTGCTGTGATGTGGTTGGAAACCGGATTTAAAATTGTCAAAGTATCCGTTTGAGCTTAAGAATTTGTTCAGCTGACTGAAGACAACTTTTTCAATGATCTTGCCTATGAAGGGGAGATTTGAGATTGGTCGGTAGTTGCTCAATATGGAGTTATCCAGATTTCTCGTTTTCAGAAGAGGCTTAACTACTGCGGTTTTAAGGGAGTTTGGAAAAGTCCCATAGAGAAGTGAGGAGTTTACCACTTCTAGCAGATCTGCTTCTAAACAGTTAAACACACTTTTGAAAAAAAAAAAGTGGGGAGTGTGTCAAGGGCGCAGATTGATGTTTTAAGGTGCTGTACCGTTTCTTAAATTTTACAATCAATTGCTTCGAAATCAGACATAGTAACTTTCTGAGGTTGTGGTCTAATCTGACTGACCCCAGAGCAACTCAAGGATGTGCTGATCGCCTTTCTGATATTATTGATTTTCTCTGAGAAGAATGTAGCAAACTCACTGCATTTGCTGTCAGAGAGCATTTCACTGGGAATGTGTCTCAGGGGGTTTGTTAGTCTCTCTACGGTAGCAAAAAGAGTGCGCGTGTTGTTTATGTTTTTGTTTTTGTTTATAATATTTGTACATGCTGTGTCAAATCAAAAGTGTTAAGAACAGTCATGAGCTCTTTTGTTGTACTGGATTCAGCATTTTCAATGTGAATGTTAAAATCCCCAGCAATAGCAAAACAGTCAAACTCTGAGGAGATTGCGGATAACAGCTCTGTAAAGTCCTCAGTAAAGGCTGGAGAGTATTTTGGAGGCCTGTAAGTAATGATAAGCAGGATGCGTGGAGCACCTTTTAACACAATGCCCAGATATTAAAAAGACAGAAAGTCACCAAATGACACTTGCTTACTCTGATAGACATCTTTAAAAAGAGCAGCAACACCTCCACCCCTCCTAAACGCTCTAAACACACTCATTAAAGTAAAGTTAGGAGGGGCTGTTTCATTGAGGACTGTTGCACTGCAGCTGTCTTCAAGCCAAGTTTCATTTAGAAGCAAAAAATCTAGGTTGTTTGTAGTTAAGTCATTGACTAGAAGTTAAAGTGCTAATTTTACAGTCTTACTTATTGTCCCCATGGTAGTATTAGTTTGATGTGTAATAGGCAGCAGATTAGATTGGTTTGCCATGCGGCCTGAAAAGGCCTTAGATTTTCTATCACGTAACAGAACAGAAATAGAGAAAGAGACAGGCACACTGGGTTCCTGCTCGTTCTGTAAACATTTGATAAAGTTACTGTTATCATGGTGGGGACCCAACACACATCACTGAGAGCTGGTATCAGTTGTTTTAGGTTCACCTACAGATTGAGGAGGGTGTGGGCCCTGGCGTTGTGACGGAAGAAATCTCACAGGAGGAGGCGGAGGGTGAGTTGGGCCCACAGGCTTTGCTGGTCGCTGCTTTTTAGTTGATATTTGGGGACTCACAGCGATAGTGTGAGATAGTCTGATTCCAGCATAAACAAGATCCTCCATTCTCTCTGAGAAGCTCAGAAGCGGGGAAGCTGGAGAGAGGAATAGCATGTCTGGTGAAGGGGACTGCTGCTCTGGTGTTACTGGAGGCTGTGATATGTTGTCCTGGCTTTCCTGGCTGTTTTCCATAAAGTCATCCTTGGGTGTTGAATCTTGGAGCAGTTCTAATCCATCACAGTCTGTCTGTGATGAGCTCTGTGGGCAGGGCTCAGCTGGGAGTGTGTCCGTGAGCAGTGGTTGTTGTGGCTGTGTGCTGTTATCATTGTCCTTGTGGGATGTGTCAGCTGCATGTCCATTCAGATGCTGAAATTAAGTCCTGTGGTCATTCATACTCTGTTCAGGTGTGTGCATCCAGGTTGAGTGGATTGACACACACTGATGAAGGATGATGGAGGGAGAAGTAGATGTTGTCCTTTAGTACTCTTGCACCAAGTTTGTTTGGGTGAAGGCCATTTGATGTAAACCGTTGCTCTGACTCCAGAAAAGATTAAAGTTGTCGACAAAGTTCTGTCCCTTCATGTTGCAGGATTTTTGCAGCCATGTATTAAGGCCAAGCAACCGTGAGAACCTATTTGTTCCTCTTGATGGAAGTGGTCCACTGATGAACGACTGAATTTTCAGTCTTCTAAGTGTTTCAAAAAGTTTATTGAAATCCCTCGTAAGGAGTTCTGACTGCTCTCTCTGAATATCGTTCTTTCCCACATGAATGATTAGTCGATTTGCAGTCTTATGTTTCTTCAGAATGTTCTTAAGTTCCCAGTTTATGTCAGAAACTATGCAAAATAAATTATATGCAAAATAAATTGTACGGGCCTCCATAACCCCCAAGTACATTGAGGCAAAGTTCACTGTAGTCATGTATCAAGAAAATACCATACCAAACAATACTACCATAAAAACACACTAAATTTTTCACGACAAGAACGGAAAAAAAACAAGCTCAGTCACTAGCCGCATTTCAATTACAGATTTGCGAAAAACTTTTGAGGAAATGCTGAGATTACAGCATTTCCATTAACCGATGTTATGCGACTAAACATTTTTTTTTTCTACTCGTGATAAGTCATTCCAAAAATGATGCCATGTATGTTGGGATTATGTATATCCCAGCCACCCCCTAGCCATTATTTTTAATGGAAGGAGACATAGGCGTGTTATTCAAGCAATGATTAAAATTAAAAGAGCGAAATGTTTGCATTTGCATGGTGGTAACTCAAAGTTTTGGCTTGGAATTTCGTTTGTTAGAAATATGAACTGAATTTAGAAATTCTTTTGAGATTAAAAATGTAGCATTTAATAAACAAAATAATTTTTTGAAATGATGTTTGGTGTGGAGTGCAAAATAATCCGTTCCCTGCATGAGTCCACGGCCTTTGTTGGTTGTGAGTGTTCACAAATAAAAGTAGACAGTTTATAGTTCATAATTATGTGTTGAATTTATCTATATGGCTAAAAATGACGGGGAACTGTGAGTTATATTAGAAGCGCCGGCGGCTTCGTCGGCCATGGGTTAATGAAGCTTTGTCGTGGCCTATTTAGTTTCATAGTTAGGCCATGTTTAAATATGCCATGTATATATGCATATGCATATATATATATATAATATATCGATCTATCTATCGATCTATCTATCGATCTATCTATCTATCTATCTATCTATCTATCTATCTATCGATCTAGATAAATCGATAGATAAATCGATAGATAAATCGATAGATAGATAGATAGATAGATAGATAGATAGATAGATAGATAGATACATGTATATGCATATCTATCTATCATCTATCTATCATCTATCTATCTATCTATCTATCTATCTATCTATCTATCTATCTATCTATCTATCTATCTATCTATCTATGTATCTATCTATCTATCTATCTAATCATCTATCTATCTATCTATCTATCTATCTATCTATCTATCTATCTATCTATCTATCTATCTATCTATCTAATCATCATCTATCTATCTATCTATCTATCTATCTATCTATCTATCTATCTAATCATCATCTATCTATCTATCTATCTATCTAATCATCATCTATCTATCTATCTATCTAATCATCATCTATCTATCTATCTATATAATCATCATCTATCTATCTATCTATCTATCTATCTATCTATCTAATCATCATCTATCTATCTATCTATCTATCTAATCATCATCTATCTATCTATCTATCTTATCATCATCTATCTATCTATCTATCTATCTATCTATCTATCTATCTATCTATCTATCTATCTATCTATCTAATCATCTATCTATCTATCTATCTATCTATCTATCTATCTAATCATCTATCTATAATCTTATCTATCTATCTATCTATCTAATCATCATCTATCTATCTATCTATCTATCATCTATCATCTATCATCTATCATCTATCATCTATCATCTATCATCTATCTATCTATCTATCTATCTATCTATCTATCTATCTATCATCTATCTATCTATCTATCTATCATCTATCTATCTATCTAATCATCATCATATCTATCTATCTATCTATCTATCTATCTATCTAATCATCATCTATCTATCTATCTATCTATCTATCTATCTATCTATCTATCTATCTATCTATCTATCTATCTATCTATCTATCTATCTATCTATCTATCTATCTATCATCTATCTATCTATCTATCTAATCATCATCTATCTATCTATCTATCTATCTATCTATCTAATCATCATCTATCTATCTATCTATCTATCTATCTATCTATCTATCTATCTATCTATCTAATCATCATCTATCTATCTATCTAATCATCATCTATCTATCTATCTATCTATCTATCTATCTATCTATCTATCTAATCATCATTATCTATCTATCTATCTAATCATCATCATCTATCTATCTATCTATCTATCTAATCATCATCTATCTATCTATCTATCTATCTATCTATCTATCTATCTATCTATCTATCTATCTATCTATCTAATCATCATCTATCTATCTATCTAATCATCATCTATCTATCTATCTATCTATCTATCTATCTATCTATCTATCTAATCATCATCTATCTATCTATCTATCTATCTAATCATCATCTATCTATCTATCTATCTATCTATCTAATCATCATCTATCTATCTATCTATCTAATCATCATCTATCTATCTATCTATCTATCTATCTAATCATCATCTATCTATCTATCTATCTATCTATCTATCTATCTATCTATCTATCTATCTATCTATCTATCTATCTAATCATCATCTATCTATCTATCTATCTATCTATCTATCTATCTATCTATCTATCTAATCATCATCTATCTATCTATCTATCTATCTATCTATCTATCTATCTATCTATCTATCTATCATCTATCTATCTATCTATCTATCTAATCATCATCTATCTATCTATCTATCTATCTATCTAATCATCATCTATCTATCTATCTATCTATCTATCTATCTATCTATCTATCTATCTATCTATCTATCTAATCATCATCTATCTATCTATCTAATCATCATCTATCTATCTATCTATCTATCTAATCATCATTATCTATCTATCTATCTAATCATCATCATCTATCTATCTATCTATCTATCTAATCATCATCTATCTATCTATCTATCTATCTATCTATCTATCTATCTATCTATCTATCTATCTATCTATCTAATCATCATCTATCTATCTATCTATCTATCTATCTATCTATCTAATCATCATCTATCTATCTATCTATCTATCTAATCATCATCTATCTATCTATCTATCTAATCATCATCTATCTATCTATCTATCTATCTAATCATCATCTATCTATCTATCTATCTATCTATCTATCTATCTATCTAATCATCATCTATCTATCTATCTATCTATCTATCTATCTATCTATCTAATCATCATCTATCTATCTATCTATCTATCTATCTATCTATCTATCTATCTATCTATCTATCTATCATCTATCTATCTATCTATCTAATCATCATCTATCTATCTATCTATCTATCTATCTATCTATCTATCTAATCATCATCTATCTATCTATCTAATCATCATCTATCTATCTATCTATCTATCTATCTATCTATCTATCTAATCATCATTATCTATCTATCTATCTAATCATCATCATCTATCTATCTATCTATCTATCTAATCATCATCTATCTATCATCTATCTATCTATCTATCTAATCATCATCTATCTATCTATCTAATCATCATCTATCTATCTATCTATCTATCTATCTATCTAATCATCATCTATCTATCTATCTATCTATCTAATCATCATCTATCTATCTATCTATCTATCTATCTAATCATCATCTATCTATCTATCTAATCATCATCTATCTATCTATCTATCTATCTAATCATCATCTATCTATCTATCTATCTATCTATCTATCTATCTATCTATCTATCTATCTATCTATCTATCTATCTAATCATCATCTATCTATCTATCTATCTATCTATCTATCTAATCATCATCTATCTATCTATCTATCTAATCATCATCTATCTATCTATCTATCTATCTAATCATCATCTATCTATCTATCTATCTATCTATCTATCTATCTATCTATCTATCTATCTAATCATCATCTATCTATCTATCTATCTATCTATCTATCTATCTATCTATCTATCTAATCATCATCTATCTATCTATCTAATCATCATCTATCTATCTATCTATCTATCTATCTATCTATCTATCTATCTATCTAATCATCATCTATCTATCTATCTATCTATCTAATCATCATCTATCTATCTATCTATCTATCTATCTATCTAATCATCATCTATCTATCTATCTAATCATCATCTATCTATCTATCTATCTATCTATCTATCTATCTATCTATCTATCTATCTATCTATCTATCTATCTATCTATCTAATCATCATTATCTATCTATCTATCTAATCATCATTATCTATCTATCTATCTAATCATCATTATCTATCTATCTATCTAATCATCATCATCTATCTATCTATCTATCTATCTATCTAATCATCATCTATCTATCTATCTATCTATCTATCTATCTATCTATCTAATCATCATCTATCTATCTATCTAATCATCATCTATCTATCTATCTATCTATCTATCTATCTATCTAATCATCATCTATCTATCTATCTATCTATCTAATCATCATCTATCTATCTATCTATCTATCTATCTATCTATCTATCTATCTATCTATCTAATCATCATCTATCTATCTATCTATCTAATCATCATCTATCTATCTATCTATCTATCTATCTAATCATCATCTATCTATCTATCTATCTATCTATCTAATCATCATCTATCTATCTATCTATCTATCTATCTAATCATCATCTATCTATCTATCTATCTAATCATCATCTATCTATCTATCTATCTATCTATCTATCTATCTATCTATCTATCTATCTATCTATCTATCTATCTATCTATCTATCTATCTATCTATCTATCTATCTATCTAATCATCATCTATCTATCTATCTATCTAATCATCTATCTATCTATCTATCTATCTATCTATCTATCTATCTATCTATCTATCTATCTATCTATCTATCTATCTATCTATCTATCTATCTATCTATCTATCTATCTATCTATCTATCTATCTATCTATCTATCTATCTATCTATCTATCTATCTATCTATCTATCTATCTATCTATCTATCTATCTATCTATCTATCATCTATCTATCTATCTATCTATCATCTATCTATCTATCTATCTATCTAATCATCATCTATCTATCTATCTATCTATCTATCTATCTATCTATCTATCTATCTATCTATCTATCTATCTATCTATCTATCTATCTATCTATCTATCTATCTATCTATCTATCTAATCATCATCTATCTATCTAATCATCTATCTATCTATCTAATCATCATCTATCTATCTAATCATCATCTATCTATCTATCTATCTATCTATCTATCTAATCATCATTATCTATCTATCTATCTAATCATCATCTATCTATCTATCTATCTAATCATCATCTATCTATCTATCTATCTAATCATCATCTATCTATCTATCTATCTATCTATCTATCTATCTATCTAATCATCATCTATCTATCTATCTAATGTTTATTTGATGTCTGTTTTTAAAAGCACGGAAGAGAATATGTGCTGTTCTGTTAGACATCGTTTCAGCTATTAAAATAGTTCCGTTTTGTATGTATGGCAAAGTGATTTCGTTTCTGTTTTTATTAATTAAGTTGTAATGGGAAGATTTTTTATTCGTCAGATATAAATAAGGTATAGGCGCATATCCATTGGTTTGTGCGGAGAGTGGAAGCTTGCACAATGCAATACAGAGGCGCCAGAGC
Source organism: Gobiocypris rarus (assembly GCA_023029165.1). NCBI lineage: Eukaryota > Metazoa > Chordata > Actinopteri > Cypriniformes > Gobionidae > Gobiocypris > Gobiocypris rarus. The sequence continues at coordinate 13,161,787 of CM040920.1, forward strand.
CGTCACTTGCACTTTTTTTATCCAGTGGAAACAAATTATCCTCAAAACAATACATGCCTTACCGACATCAAATACATAGATGGAGAGATTTAAATGATTGCTTAACGAAATAAAACAAATCAAACCAAAAACTTTCATTATATCTGTAAAGATGCATTTCTCGCGTCAAAGTGGAGATTTCTATTAAGGATCTTGCGTCACTGATTTAGAAAACACTAGTTTATTCATAAATAATTCAAATATCCCCTTACCCTCCGACACATTCATTGTTATGTACAAGGAATACAAGTTGATGTTGACCAGTGGTTTTCAAACCCTGGGTCGCGAGAAATTAAAACAATTGTCGCCAGGACAATTTAAGGAAAATGGAGTTACACTAAAAATAAAAAATAAATATTTTTCATAAAATCAGTCTATAGGCCGATAGGCCTATATAAAAGGAATAAATATGCGAAATATAATTGATTTAAATAATTAATCGTTTTTTTCTGTACGTCCATGACCCTATTTCAAGTAATTTAATGTAAAAGCAAGCCAGTGCGTGGTTTGGCGTGGCAGAATGCGCGCAAAGTGCGCTCCATTCATAATTTAAAAAAAAGATGACATCTCAGTTGATCGCGATCTCACAAAGCTCTGTTATCAATAAAACTGACTGCGCAATGGATCTTCCATAATGTATAAATTGTATTTGTTATAATCAGAGGATTTGCCAGCATTCAGGATTCAGAACTGCGCAAAAACTCAGACGTTTTGAGCGGTGAGTGGATTCTATCTTAAATGCATCTGTTTGGCCATTGCGCTCTAGAAATAAACAGTTAGGCCTATTCGTGACATTGCACAGCGCAAAACAATTTATAAACAGAAACTCTGCCTATGCTTGCGCCTGTAGCTAAATCGTTTTTATTTTGTTTTAGTTGTTCTTGTTCATTTGTGCAATAGATGCATAACAATTTATTTGTTGATGTTTTATTTAATTTTTTTAGAAATTTCTATTTTTGCGGGAGTCCCGCGAATAGTTTTATCGCACACACACACGAATACCTTACCGCCTGCACCCGCACTCAGCCATCAAATCTAGTCCCTCGCTGCACTCTATATATGCGTTGAGTCCCGGGAGTGCAGGTCTCTATTCCCAAGCACATTTTTGCGTGAAGAGGATGATTTTTCCATCAATATTGGGACGCGAGTGAAGTACAAAGCCTATAATAATTGTTATGCATCCAAATGAAATAGGCTACATCGCGAATATGGAAACTGGATTCGAATGAGGAGTCAGGCTACGCGAGACCAAAGCTGGTTACTTTCAGTTTCTCATTAAATTATTTCGTTTTGGCTTTATATAGTTATAGCCTAATTGTAGGCTATTTTTAAATTCTTGATCCATTCTGAATACTGTTCACTTTGAAGGATTTGTTGTGGAGTGAGGGGAACTAAAATAGCTATGTCTGTAGTGTTTATAATGTTTGTACACTATTTCGCTTTATATACAGTTTTTTTTCTGGATGCAATTAAATGCGACTTGTACATGACTTAGGCCTACCTGATTTTTCTCTATCAAAACATTATATATATATATATATATATATATATATATATATATATATATATATATATTGTTATAGTGTAGTTGTAGTGTAGGCTATTTTGAAGCATGCAGCAAGCGATTAATTGGTTATAATTCTTGTTGGTTAAAGGTTAACCAGTTAATTAGCTTCCCATATATAGGCCTATATCAAATTAGTGCAGAATCAACTTTAATTTGCGAAACGTCAATGATCAAAAGCGGTTGTGTGGAAAAGTGCTGAGCTGAACTTTTGTGCCATCTAGTGGTTTAATGGAGAATGCAGTCAAATGGCCCATTTTATATAAGTATTATGCCTTAAGAAAAAAAAAAAGAGGGTCGCTCTTAAAAAGTTTGAAAACCACTGATGTAGACTAATATACATTTAAAATACATCGTTTTAATAAATACAAATCAGCAAAACTGTTTCAAGTGATAGGCATTATTCAATTAAAAGTATCAATGAATAAACCATTATGTTGACCAGGTGGATTATTCATTGAAATCATGGAGAATGACATTTAGTTTTATTTTCATCATGAATGATATGAGTATATTCATTTTTTTTTATAGTTTTTCAGTTGAATGGTGCATATTTTGCAATGTTCTAAGATGGGCTAATAAGATCAATGTAGGCACTGAACATATTGAGAAGAAAATGCTGTGTTTTCTTGAATAATACTGAGGGCATAATGCAAATATGAAAATATCTAAAAAGAGCCATTTGTCAATAATGATGATCAGGGTTATCCATACTTAGGCTGTTTATATATTTGGGCCCAGGGGCCAACAAGTTGTGTTAAAAGTGCGCACATAGTACCCTCTCGGGGGCAAGGAAAAAAGTTCAGGCTCAGGAATTTTTTCACTATCAGCCCTGTATCTATCTATCTATCTATCTATCTATCTATCTATCTATCTTATCTATCTTATCTATCTTATCTATCTTATCTATCTTATCTATCTATCTATCTATCTATCTATCTATCTTATCTATCTTATCTATCTAATCTAATCATGGTTTTTTGCTGTATTGATATCCATTTGTACAACCACACAAACACCATATAAACTATGGATTTTAAGGAAAACAATGATTCATTTGTGGTTACCATTGAATAACTACAATAACCTTGTTAATTATTTATTGTAATTTTTTGTTTGTTGTATTTCTTGTAAAACCATGGTTAATTTATGTAATGGTAGATATATTCAGTATGTGTGTTTATAGCACTCATATATATATATATATATATATATATATATATATATATATATATATAATATTTATTTTTATTTTTTTATTTTTTTATTTCATACATTGATGATGAATAGTGAGCAGCATGAGCAAGATAATAATCTATAATATGCTTATATGTCTGGAGACATGGAGTGTAACGAACACACTGACCTGTTTCCGTGGCCTTTGAGTAAGAACACTTTTAACACTTTTCTTGAATTTATGTCTTATTTACATTAGGGTTATACATTATCCATGGGAGTAGGCTACAGTAATTAAATATGGGAGTTCTTGCGAAATTGACGCCAGGTGCAAAAAATAAACGCGAACACAAGAAATTATGGAGAAATTAGTCATTACGGAGAAAAAAGAAATTACTACAATTGACATGCATACAAATATATATGTATTGTGGCCACAAATTAAACATTAATTCCCTCGTTTTAATTAAAAGTTCCCATGGGCGGGCCCCCTATTGGCACGTGCATACCCTGCATGCCCAGACGCTACTCCACTGAGGGTGTATAAATGTAAGACGTTTCTACAGGATTAATAAATGACAGTAGCCTAACGTGTGTGTGTGTGTGTGTGTGTGTGTGTGTGTGTGTGTGTGTGTGTGTGTGTGTGTGTGTGTGTTTTTTTTTTCTTTAATTCAGGAATTTAATCTTCTTTTGCTTAGTAACTCTTTTTTTTTACCTAATTTATAGCACAAACATACCTAGTGAAATTTTACCATGGTTTTATCTTGTTTTTTTGCTGTATTGATTACCATTTGTATAACCACACAAACACCATATAAACTATGGATTTGAAGGAAAACAATGATTCATTTGTGGTTACCATTGAATAACTACAATAACCTTGTGAAATATTTATTGTAATTTTTGTTTGTTGTATTTGTTGTAAAACCATGGTTAATTTATGTAATGGTAGATATATTCAGTATGTGTGTTTATAGCACTCAGCTGACATATTTGTTTGCAGGACAGCATTGGGCAGGATGTGGAATAGTGTGTAATCGGCCAACTAATTGATTTTCAAAATAATCGTTAGTTGCAGCCCTACATTACAATTTTGCCCTTGTCAAACTCACTCAAATCCTTACGCTTGCCTATTTTTCCTGCTTCTAACACCAACTTTGAGGACAAAATGTTCACTTGCTGCCTAATACATCCCACCCACTAACGTGCCGTGGTGAAGAAATAATCAGTGTTATTCACTTCCTCTTTCAATGGTCATAATGTGATGCCTGATCGGTACACACACACACACACACACACACACACACGTATATATCCTGATATTTTCAGTGTCTATAAATGTCTTCTGCTAAACACAGGATATATTTTGAAGAATGTGGATAACTAAACAGTTGATGGTAGCCATTGACTAGTTTTTCAAGTAAATCCATCTTCTCGCTGAAGATTTTTATTTTTATTCTACATGTAAGGCTAAGCATACTAAACCTAAATAGGAACCATGGTTAAATTAATCCACTCGTGCCATCTGACATTTATAGATGAGCGGAGCTCATGAAGAAGGAAAAGCTACAAATTTCTTATGAGATCTTTAGGGGTTCTCTGTCTAGTTGTCAGTAAATGTTAAAAAGAACGAGGGCCAATAATTTTTCTGATATTGAAAAAAAAAATGCTACAAACCTAGTCTTATTTAATACACTAAATTCTGTTATTAATCCTCTTGTCTCTTAGCCTGATGTGGTCATACTCAATTCTAGTCAAATTATGAGTCTGATACCGCTCCATTGGGATGTGATTTATTGGGGCGTGTTTCAACTGAACCAGAAAAGACCTCAATTGGATAGACCTATAACCAATCAGAGCAACGGATCAAATGACGTATGTTGAGCGACGCAAAGTTGTGGGAAATTCGGATCATTTTACGGACTCGGATCTCAAATCTCGTTCAGCAAAATTAACAACTTTTTTTCAAGTCATTTTATTTATTTCAGCAGAATATAATTAAAATGCCACATGTTAAATTCCCCAACACATCTAGTACTTATGCAAAGGTTGATCACATTTGAAATATAAAAATATAACATAAGCTAATGCCACCAAGATCAAACCATTTAATCACGTCTGTTCCCTGGAAAGATTAGAACACCTCTCCTGTCTTCGGGTTTGTGTCGTTAGTTCCGTCATCAGTGTCTGATCTGGGCCGTGACAGCCCTATAAGCAATGCATGCAGTCGAAAACAGAATTGATTAGTTCACCTCGAGTCTTTGGGTTCCAGTTATTCATTCTCATAGCCCCATAAGCTGAGTGCAGAGTGCAGATCCTGTACATAACCGATGGCCTGTAGCACATGCACGGTCAACACAAATTGAACAAATCGCTCTCTGAGACAACTCATTGTTCTTGAGTCATATTTAAGAGCCAAAACGAACACATAACTTGCGCATCACTTACACATAACTTAGTTGTCAACAGAACTCAACTGCACGCACGCTGGAAGTATATGAGTGTAATCGATCTTTATTTTAAAATAATTTAAGGATACACAGAGTATTTACTAACACAATCATAATTTTTGAGAGAAATAGTTCTCCGTTTAGGATTAGAACAAATTCAACCCAAGCGCTCTTTGGTGACGTTGATTGATTACGTTGCATTATCTGTCAATCATCGTATAAAGCCTGCCCTGACAATTAGATTGGGCTGAACAGTTTCTGTTCAGGCATAATTACTCCTCAACGGATCGAGTCCAAACCGAATTGTCCAACCTCAAATGTTGTGGGCGGGGTTAAATTCAGCAGGCATCCAGGCTACCCGTCTGTGACTGTCTTGATTGCTTCTTTACAAACCTGTGGAATTTTTTTAATACTATTGCAATTTATTTTATACTAGGATCTATTCAACTACCTGATTATTGATTATCCATTAGTTCCATCTATGTGCTGTGCTGTATTTAATCAGTTTGAGCCTGTTGAGCCTTCCAACTCTGGCAGAGATTTTTGAACATTTGAAGCCCACATCCTGTCCTCAAGATACTATCTTGGTTTCTCTTCTTGAGCATGATGTCACGGGAAATGTGGAATGTCACGGCCCTTACCATAACTGCGAGCTCTACTCAGATGTAAATAATAAGAATGGCATCAATTTCATACCAATTCAAGCCCGATTCAGACTTGATGTTAACAAACAATAGGATCATCCAGATTTTCATGCATGGACTTGGCAAGCATGATTTTACAGGACATTTCAGAGTGGTGTTTTTTTGTGTGTGAAATTTTCTTACTCATTTTAGATACGATGTTATACACCAGTTAATCGTTTTATTTGTCAGAAAATTATGGTAATACAAACAGTAATCAATCACAAAACCAAGGTTAATTTTCCTAAGGGGCGGTAAACAGCCTTACAAAAGCTAAAGTAAACACTTTATAAACACAAATAATGGCTAGCAGGCGAGCTGAGGCAAAGCTTTGCCCTTTTCAGCTGAAGCTTTTGTGTGTAGCCTGCATTGTTTCTGGAAGCTGTTCTCCATAAAATGTGCTGCACACAGATAAACTTTGGGATTATAGTGTTCAGGAAGAGTGTTTAAAATTTAAGACGCTTTGAATTCGTCAGCTTTAGGAAGGTTTGGGTGAGCTAACCCTTTAAATTTGATAAGTAAATAATTGATAATGCTCTTGTCAAATCCAGATTTTTCCACTTTTGGCTGAAGTCAAGACATTTCTCTCTTTTAAGGACCTTGAAAGTCATTCATGCCTTTTATTTTTTCAAGGCTTGATTTATTGAATTTTTCTTTATATAGGATTAAGTCAGACAGTGTTGTCAGATTTGCAGGTAGTCTTTTAAATTGCTTTTAAATTATTAACTGGGTTGGCACCATCTTACCTTTTCGCAGACCTTTTAAAACGGCATGGATCTACTAGATCTCTCAGGTCCTCTAATCAGCTTCTTTTAACTTTTTCTAGGTCTAGATTAAAACTTAGAGGGAAACGGGCCTTTTCGGTAGCTGCACCTAGACTGTGGAATCTTTTGAGCCTGCATGTTAGAGCGGCTCCAGCTATATATCTATATCTTTTAAAACTCAGTTAAAAACTATATTTATATCTCAGGCTTTTAATTCTACTGATTATTGAGGCATGTCTTACATTTGAATTTTGTGCTTTTGTTTTATTTTTATTTATTTTTATTTTCATACAGTGCTTTTATAAGTAAAGTTAACAACATTCTTCAAAATATCTGCTTCTGTGTTTAGGAACAATCTTGAGGATGAGTAAATGACGACATGGAGACATGCTCCGTTTCACTGGATTCTATACGAGCACTAATTTTACTGTGCATTGAAGAGACAAGATATGCTCTTTTTCATTGCAATGGGTACAATTAACATTTTCTAGTAGTGCATTGTAGAGTTTACAGATCAAATAATTCTAATCAAACTTTTTCCGCTTTGCATTAGAGTGAACACATAAGATATGCCTTCTTTTTTGCAATGCATAAATGCGATTTACGTTTTCTAGCAATACAAAGTTGAGACGTTAGATATGCTTTTTCATTTGCATTGCATACAAGAAATAATCTTTTCATTGCATTGAAGAGACAACACATATGTCATTGCATTAAATTAAAGAAATAACCGCTGTGCATTGACAATGACTCGACATGAGATATAGTAAGTACCTGGTAGCACACGCACACAATGACAGATCATGTTTTCACTTTGGATTATTGATGGATTGGCCATTTTCAATTTGGATTATTGTTGGATTATTTCTGGAAGTTTTGTGCACATTCCATCAAGATCTAAATAAGACCCTGCTAAACGTAATATATGTCAGAGAATGCAATATTTAGTAACGCACCCATGGTGAATGCCGATTGTACAGGACTCATTGTATCAGAATATAGAAGTTGGAGCAACTTGTACTGCTTTCCTGGAGCTTGAGTTGTTGATGTGATGAAGCAAGTACCTTCAGTGCTTTTGAAACAAGAAAATTAGTACTATGGTTCTTCACGTCAAAGTTAATGATTTTTGTCAATGATAGTCAGAAATTCTCAAGAAAGACTTGACTACTCTAATGGGGACATGGTTTTGTGTTTTTGTATTTCTTCTTGTTGTTGTTTTTTTCTTCTTTTTTCTCCCTGTGATGTGAAGATTGTTGTCTCTGGTCCTTTACCGATGCTTGGGATAAGCAGTTAACGTTTCATGACTTACAGATGAGTCTTTGGGTTTGCTATACTGACAATAAATCTTACTGTAATGTGTCTCCCCTCTTGAAAAGATGGCCTATTAGCTGATTTTATTCCTTGTATTGTGAGCTATAATAGGATAATCTTAACCTTTTTAGGTTAAAACATTTTGTATTGATATTTTGCCCGTGATCACTGCTAAAATGTCTTTGTTAAATGTGAGATCATTGTCTAACAAGACATTTATTTTTAATCAAGAGAAATAATTTAATTATTTCTGGGTTTTTGGTTTTTGACAGATACTTGGTTAAGTAGTGAAGAGCATACCCAATTCCATGAATTGTCCTCCGAATTATCCTCCAAGTGGTCATGGTGGAGGCATTGCTGTTGTTTTTAAAGAAAGTTTTATACATATAGAGAAAGCTGTCTCTGTTTTTTCCTCTTTTGAAGCTTTGCACTTTAAGATGGTAGGAAAGAACCAATACTCTGTGATACATCATCTCCCTAATTTTAATACTCGGTTTAATAATTTTTGCTGAAATGCTGTCTGATTTAGTTTTAAATTATGATAAGATGATTATCGTTGGAGATTTCAGTTTTCATGTTGATAGGGCAAATGATTATGTGGTTGATTTTTAAGTTTTAAATATTACTCACTATTTAAATTTAATACAATATGTCAGGTTCTACGCATAGTTATGGCCATACACAGGATTTGTTTTTTACTCTTGAATTAGCTCCAAGCAATTGTATAATAGAGGATAGTGCTATATCAGAACACAAAAGCATTGTTTTTGATAATTCATTGACTGTAGAAAGAAAAGAAAAAACAGACAAGTGGTACTTATCTAACTCGTGCTATAAACCCCAAATAATGTGTAGTCCTACAAAGCTATTATCATCAGAACATGTGAGCAGAGAGTAGCAGGGAAAAAATCAGTGAACGAGAGTTACGTCAAGTTTACTACAAGTATACTAACAAGTATACTACTACATAGAAATTTAATGTTGACACATTGAGTGGACTTTTCCGCTGTGCATGAGCGGTACATGAGTAGTGTTCGTATAGGCTGTGAGCAACCGAGTAGAGTTTCACACCACGTTGTGATAATGCAGTGATAACGGCTAGAGCAAAAACATGAATGCTGAACACCTGAGGGGTGGAGTGGCATATATTTTCGGCTAAAAAATTCTGCTCATATTTTAAGCAGTTTTTTTTCTCTTTCGACCAAAAACCGAAAATGCTGTTTTTGCCCAATGGTTTTCGGTGCCCGAAATCTCGGTGCATCCCTACTGAAGGAACTACAACAATCTGTCACACTACATTTAAAGAGTGAACTAAAATCCTTATTTTAGCTTCAATAATAGTTTTGGTAAATGGATAATTTGGTAATTAAACAAATTATATAAAATGAGAAGAAAAAAAAAAAACATTGATAAAAGTTTAAACTTCAGATTAATTTTTTTTAGAATAGGTTACTTTTTCTGTCACTATAAAATGTGTTTTAAATGTATATTATGAATATTTAATATAATTTTGAAATATCACATGATGTCCTGAATCTCCTGTTTCTTTGTTTCTTCTACATCCATCATCATCAGTATCTTCGTTGCCATCAATGACGGATCGTCTGGAGTCCATTGCTCGGCAGAACATGTAAGATAATATACTTTTTAAAAAATTTTATTGCTCCCTATATATATTTTTGTATATACACATGTACTATGCCAAAAGTACTCATAGTAAATGAGTACTTTTCCATGTCTGGTAGGCTTGATCACACTGCTGCTTATCATGGAGCAAGTTTTGGTGCTTTATGTAACATATGTAGTGAAATTGATAAATCCCATTTGACATTTGTGTTGGCTACTGTATACAGGCCACCAGGGCACAATACAGACTTTACCAAATAATTTTCTGATTTTCTATCAGAGTTAGTACTGGCTGCAGATAAAGTGCAGATAAATTGTTGGTGATTTTAATATTCATGTAGATAATGAAAAAGAGGTATTGGGATTGGCATTTAGATACATTCTTAACTCTATTGACGTAAAGACACGTGTCAGGAACCACTCAACTTTAGACCTAATACTGTCACATGGAATAAATGTTGATACCGTTAAAATTCTGAGCCAGAGTGTTGATCTGAGATCATTACCTAGTATCATGTATACTTGATTTAGCTTAGGCTGCCATAGCTGTCCCCTCGCTTCAAATATGGCAGGACTATCACTGCTGTGACTAAAGAGTGCTTTGTAAATAATCAGTTTCATCTCCTTAGCATCCCAGATAGCCTAGAGCACTTACACTCACCTAAAGGATTATTAGGAACACCTGTTCAATTTCTCATTAATGCAATTATCTAATCAACCAATCACATGGCAGTTGCTTCAATGCATTTAGGGGTGTGGTCCTGGTCAAGACAATCTCCTGAACTCCAAACTGAAAGTCAGAATGGGAAAGCAAGGTGATTTAAGCAATTTTGAGCGTGGCATGGTTGTTGGTGCCAGACGGGCCGGTCTGAGTATTTCACAATCTGCTCAGTTACTGGAATTTTCACACACAACCATTTCTAGGGTTTACAAAGAATGGTGTGAAAAGGTAAAAACATCCAGTATGCGGCAGTCCTGTGGGCGAAAATGCCTTGTTGATGCTAGAGGTCAGAGGAGAATGGGCTGACTGATTCAAGCTGATAGAAGAGCAACTTTGACTGAAATAACCACTTGTTACAACCGAGGTATGCAGCAAAGCATTTGTGAAGCCACAACACGCACAACCTTGAGGCGGATGGGCTACAACAGCAGAAGACCTCACCGGGTACCACTCATCTCCACTACAAATAGGAAAAAAGAGGCTACAATTTACATGAGCTCATCAAAATTGGACAGTTGAACACTGGAAAAATGTTGCCTGGTCTGACGAGTCTAGATTTCTGTTGAGACATTCAGATGGTAGTGTCAGAATTTGGCGTAAACAGAATGAGAACATGGATCCATCATGCCTTGTAACCACTGTGCAGGCTGGTGGTGGTGGTGTAATGATGTGGGGGATGTTTTCTTGGCACACTAATGCTACAAAACTGCCATTACGTCAATCTAGCGCCCGTAAGCGTGAGCCTTTGCCGTGAGAGTAGGCTATATGTTTGCGGATATAAAGGGCTTTGTGTCTTTGTTCAGAAAACAATAATAAATTATTTTGAAAGGTAAATAATTCTACTGTAAAAGTGTTTAAAATATGCATTTCGTTAGAGGCGACAACACACTTCGTTTCAGACAACACACAATCACGATTCAGTTCTTTGATGGATTATTGGGTTTCAATGGTCAAACAAATGTAAAAATGCACGTCCAGGCGAGTATTTAGGTAAACACAGTAGTGTTTGTCTTTAGTGAACGACGTACAGAGGTGAGTGAGAAATCGTGTGTTACAATGAATTTGGTCCATGGAGATCTTAAAGGGCCGGCTCTCATATTCTGTGTTTTAATGTTCATCAAACAACAATGAAAAATAGAAAACCACCCCGTGCTTTGCTAAACAACTTTGATATATTTATTAAGTATCAGTGTAGCCTATAGTTAATTTTTAGAGTGAAGACTGAGCAGTTTTTTTATATATATTTGATTTTTGATTTATTTCTTGACTTGCTAATGTTAAATAGACCCACTGTAGCTGAAAATAAAGCACTGTTTTTCAATCAACTTTATTTATATAGCGCTTTTACAATGACGATTGTTTCAAAGCAGCTTCACAGTGTTAAACAGGACAACATTGCAACAAAATTTGATTTGGCTAGTTTAATTTGGATAGTTTATAGAATTATATATGACCAAATTAATAAATTCTATTTGTATATTTAGTTGAGTAACTTGGATCATAATTTGAGTGTCCCCAACTGAGCAAGCCAAGCCAAAGGCAACAGTGGCAAGGAACCAAAACTCCATCAGGGCATGATGGAGAACAATAAACCTTGGGAGAAACCAGACTCAGTCGGGGTGCCAGTTCTCCTCTGGCCTATTATTAACAGTGTATAATTATTACTCTGGCAACCTTGCAGGTCATAAATCATATTAGTTAGGAATATTCAAAATTTTGGGTATCACGCAAGAGACGGGTTCATTTAGGATGGCGCGTCAATTACACAAGAATATGAATACTTGAAAGATCGGAGTTATTGCGCCGGAGACGGGTTAATTGAGGATGACGCGCCGTGAGGCAAATTCAGAGGAGACACTAATGGACACGGTCTCAGCAGACACTCCAGGATGAGCTGGTCATGTCCAGATGCAGGTCCACCATCCGATCCAGACACAGCCTGGATCCGGCCGACTGCAGTAAACCTCGGGATAAACAGAGAGACTAACATTAGTGTGGATGCCACTTTTTATGATGTAACGAGTACATCAGGTGTTATGGGAAGTGTTCCCGGTTCCGGCTGACCTAGTTAATGCAGCCTTACAATCAGTCATTTGATTTGAATAAAGAAAGTTAAAAATGTTCTATGTGTATGCCATAGTAAAGAGATGCGTTTTTAGTCTAGATTTAAACTGACAGAGTGTATCTGCTTCCCGAACAATGCTAGGAAGACTGTTCCAGAGTTTAGGTGCTAAATAGGAAAGGATCGACCGCCTGCAGTTGATTTAGATATTCTAGGTATTTTCAACTGGCCAGAGTTTAGAGACCGCAATAGACGTGATGGAGTATAATGTGTTAAGAGCTTGCTTAAGTACTGGGGAGCTAAACCATTTATTGCTTTATAAGTAATAAGCAAGATTTTAAAATGTATGCGATGTTTAATAGGGAGCCAGTGCAGTGTTGACAGAACTGGACTAATATGATCGTACTTCCTGGTTCTAGTAAGAACTCGAGCTGCTGCGTTTTGGACCAGCTGGAGTTTATTTATTAGGCGAGCAGGGCAACCACCCAGTAGAGCATTACAATAATCTAGCCTTGAGCTCATGAACGCATGTACTAATTGTTCAGCATTTTGCATTGAAAGCATGTGACGTAATTTAGATATATTTTTAAGATGGTAGAATGCAGTTTTACAGATGCTAGAAACGTGGCTTTCAAACGAAAGATTGGTATCAAAGAGCACACCCAGGTTCCTCACTGACGACGAGGGCTTGACAGAGCAGTCATCGAGGGTTAGACAGTATTCTAGGGCACTACTTGTGGAGCTTTTCTGTCCAATAATTAATAATTCAGTTTTATCTGAATTAAGTTGCAGGAAATTACTATTCATCCAATTTTTTATATCAGCTATGCATTCCGTTAATCTTGTGAATTGGTAAGTTTCGTCAGGGCGTGAAGAAATATAGAGCTGAGTATCATCAGCATAACAATGAAAACTAACGCCATGCTTCCTAATGATATCTCCCAGTGGTAGCATATACAGGGTGAAAAGCAACGGTCCTAACACTGAGCCTTGCGGTACTCCATACTGAACTTGTGATCGGTGTGACATCTCTTCATTTACTTACTTCATTTACTGAAACGGTAGATTCGAGATTGGTCTGTAATTGACTAATTCTTTAGGATCAAGTTGCGGTTTTTTAATAAGTGTTTTAATTACAGCCAACTTAAAAGTTTTTGGTACATATCCTAATGTGAAGGATGAATTAATAATATTAAGCAGAGGATCTATGACCTCTGGAAGCATCTCTTTTAATAGCCTAGTCGGTATAGGGTCAAGCATACATGTTGTTGATTTTGATGATTTAACAAGTTTAGCCAATTCTTCTCCTCCTATAGGAGTGAATGAGTGTAATTTTCCCTCAGTGACACTACAATGTTTTGTCTGAAGTGATACTGTAGTAGACGGCTGCATGGTTATAATTTTATTCCTAATCTTATCAATCTTACTAGTAAAGAAGTTCATAAAGTCATTACTGCTGTGTTGTTTACAAACGTCAGAAGTTGAAGCTTTATCCTTTGTTAATTTAGCCACTGTATTGAATAAATACCTAGGGTTGTGTTTGTTTTCTTCTAATAGAGTTAAGAAATAAGCAGATCTAGCAGTTTTTATGGCCTTTCTGTATGCAATCATGCTCTCTTTCCAAAAATTGCGAAAAACCTCCAGTTTTGTTTTCTTCCAGCTACGCTCCATTTTTCTGGCTGCTGTTTTAAGGGCCCGAGTGTGCTCGTTGTACCACGGCGTTGGATTATTTGCTTTAATCTTCTTTAAGCGCCGAGGAGCAACTATGTCTAAAGTGCTAGTAAAGAGAGAGTCAGTAGTTTCTGTTGCAACATCAAGTTCCTCTTGGCTATCTGTGATGCTGAGGAGATGGAACTGATGAGGAAGATTATGTACAAAGCAATCTTTAGTCGCAGCGGTTATAGTCCTGCCATATTTGAAGCGAGGGATGGCTTTGCAGCCTTAGCTAAATTAAGTATACATGATATTAGGTAATGATCTGAGATGTCATCGCTCTGCTGCAGAATTTTAATGGCATCAACATTTAGTCCATGTGACAGTATTAGATCTAAAGTATGATTAAGGCGATGAGTGGGTCCCGATACGTGTTGTTTAACTCCAATAGAGTTTAGAATGTCTTTAAATGCCAATCCCAATGCGTCTTTTTCATTGTCAACATGGATATTAAAATCACCAACAATTAGTACTTTATCTGCAGCCAGTACTAACTCTGATAGAAAACCAGCAAATTCTTTGATAAAGTCTGTATTGTGCCCTGGTGGCCTGTATACAGTAGCCAACACAAATGTCAAACGTGACTTATCATTTACACTACACAACGTTACATAAAGCACCAAAACTTCAAAGGAATTATATTTGAAACTAGACTTCTGAGTAATACTGAAGATATCATTATAAATTACAGCAACACCTCCCCCTTTTCCTTTCAGACGTGGTTCGTGTTTATAACAATAATCTTGGGGAGTGGACTCATTTAAAGTAATGTAGTCGTCAGGTTTTAGCCAGGTTTCTGTCAAACACAGCACGTCTAGGTTATGATCTATAATTATATCATTAACAATAAGCGTTTTTGGCGAAAGGGATCGAATATTCAGCAACCCGAGATGTATCAATTGTTCATCCGTATTATATCTGTTGTTTATTTGTTGGACATCAATTAAATTTTCACTGTTGAATGGTTTTGATGTTTTTTTTAATTTACTGATTCGGGGAACAGACACAGTCTCTATGTGATAATATCTTGGTGAAAGCGTCTCTATGTGCTGGGATTTAGCTGACTCTGGTGACGTGAGACAGCTAGCAGACAGTTGGTTTAGCCAGTTTGTCTGCTTCCTGACCTGGGCCCCAGTGAGTCAAGGTTTAGCTCTAAGACTATGTGCCAAATTACTAGAGAGCAGCACCAGCCCAGGAAGGATGAATGCCGTCTAACTTCAACAGGTCGGGTCTAAAACTTTTCCAATTGTCTATGAACCCTATGTTATTTTGCGGACACCACTTAGACAACCAGCCATTGAGTGATGATAATCTGCTAACTATTTCATCACTCCTTTTAACAGGGAGGGTGCCAGATAAACAGACTCTCGGTGACATTAAAGAGGCGTGTAAACTCGCAAGTACAATGTTAATTTTGGTGATCTCCGACTGGCGAAGTCGAACATCATTAGTGCCGACGTGAATAATAATCTTAGAGAATTTACGATTAGCTTTAGCCAGCACTTTTAAATTTGCTTTGATGTCAGGCACTCTGGCTCCAGGTAAACATGTGACTATGGTGGCTGGTGTCTCTATTTTCACGTTCCGTGTAATAGAATCGCCAATAACTAGGGCACTTTCAACAGGATCCTCAGTGGGTGCATCACTGAGTGGGGAGAACCTGTTTGATGTTCTAATCGGAACGGAAGAGTGGTTTTTAGATCCGCGAATATGCTGTCTCACAGTCACCCAATTGCCCTGCTGCAAGGGCTCAGCCGGAACCAAACAATGAGTGTTCACTAAGCTAGTCGCATCCAAAGCAGTATCTAAAGCTGTTACATTCTCACTACTCTCACATAAAGTCTGGATGCGTGTCTCTAAATATGAAATCTTCTCCGTCAGCCTGATTAATTCCTTATATTTAACACATGTGAAGCCCTGTTCGCCAACGGAGATAGATATGCTAAACATGTAAATGGTAAATGGTAAATGGACTGCATTTATATAGCGCTTTTAACAGACCAATGGCCATCCAAAGCGCTTTACACATTGCCTCACATTCACCCATTCACTCACTCATTCATACACCGACGGCGGTGTCAACCATGCAAGGCGCCATCCAGCTCGTCGGGAGCAGCTGGGGTTAGGTGTCTTGCTCATGGACACCTCAACACTTGGTCAGGTGGAACCGGGGATCGAACCACCAACCTTCCGGTTTGCAGACAATCTACATGAACCACTGAGCCACTGCCACCCAGCATGTAGTGCAAGTGACAATGACAGGAGAAGACATGGCTTACCGTATTTGTTGATGAATCCAAAACTTACCACACAACTTACTCCACTTACTTTGTTTGATGGAGTCTATTTAATAATCCAACTCACCACAGTTGTCTAATGAACTCAGAAAACAGGAGACCCGGGTGCCGGGATGGAAAGCTACCAGGCTAGCGAAAAGCTAACACGTGGTAGTGATTTAGATTGAAAGCTAGTGATGTCAAATTTAACTTGGTAGGCTATATTAAACAATATATGGTGATGAGTAAGTTATATTTAGCAGTATAGATAACAAAGAAAATATATCAAATAGAGATTCAAACGCAGCTATAAAGAGCTACAAACACTGAAGCATGCAGCAGCAGCAGTAGGTAGACAGGAGCAATCGATCAGGAAGTCAGGAGCAATCGATCAGGAAGTCATATTGTTTGTAATTTGCATGTTTTGCTTATGTTTTTAAAAATATATATATATATAATTAAAAATCTATATTGTAATTATAAAAGTACATTTAAAAAATATATATAAATTTAATCGTATCATGATTTAAGATTTTGGTCATCCCGACCTGTTCAGTAAACTTAAACATTTTGTATTTAATTTGGTTCTATCTAAATAGTTGTTGTTGTTTTTAATGGGGGCAAAATACATCTTTATTTGTTTATTTAAAAGCAATTGCAAACATATCGAGATATATATCGAATATCGTAAAAAATTTGACAATATCAAGATATAGTTTTTTTTTAGATTTCGCCCAGCCCTAGTTGCCGATAGCTTAGTTTAGGATAATGAATGGAATCCTATGTTGCCAGCTAATTACTTCTTGTGGCCTGCGTATTCGCTGCTACTTGGGCACAGAGATATCATGCAACACATGAAATCCCCAATCTTTCGTCAACATACCGGCATGTGTTGCATGATATCTCTGTGCAGTGCTTCGCCTGTGCTTCCCTATAATATAGTCCCAAATTAATATATGCCTAGGAAATCGCCTGGTCTTAATCTGCATCGCTATTTGTACTCGTTGTGAATACGCAGGCCACTAGAAAGAATAAGGAGTTTTTATTTTTATCACTTTTACTTGGGACATGCTAGCTGGCAACATAGGATTCCATTCATTATGCTAAGCTAAGCTAGCGGCAACTAACGGCAAGCTAAGCCCTGCCAAACTAAAACAATGAATGCACTGAGACAAAAATGCATTTGCCCACATATCTAAATGTAGGAAAGATGTTGAATAAGCCCAATTTCTAAAAACAGTGGAGTGTTCCTTTAACGCACACACTGTGGGCCAAGAAAAAAGGCTTGACGGCGCAATGGGAGGCTCGGTATTTGCATTTTCCCATATTAATGGTCAATTTAAAAAAAAATTGGTGTAGTAAAATGTGCTTTATTAACCCATTTAGTCAGATTTAATGCACATTTATATAGTGAATTTCTCCATTTGTTTCTAACAGACCATGTGAGCAGCCCCATGCACAGGGTGCTTCAGGAAGTGTTGTGTGCATCATTTAAAGGGGAGGCTCATGCATCAATAAGTAGCAAACAAATAAGTAACTGGATTCAGCGTCATCAAAAAAAATCACACAGAAGTCGTCTTACTGATGAACACCTTCACTGAATCCTGAGGATTTCCTCAGCTCCTGACCCCAAACATTGATGAACTTGCATCCAAGATGAGATGCCAAGTATATGGCTTAGACTAGTGTGCATCACAAAGCAGCAAGATGAGCTTTTGCACTTTTTTTCTTGCTACAACATTGCATGTTTTTTTTGTTTGTTTTTATCTGTTGTTGGCCTGTGGAAAAAATGTAATCAAAAAATTACTCCGGAAAAGCTGCAGATAGAGCAATAAGAAATTAATGCAGCTGGTTTTCCTTTATTTAATGTTTAATGTTTTTATAGGCAATAACTTAAGCTTTGTTAGTTCCAAGTTTAATATGTGCAATAAGTTCGGTATCTGTGAGGATTTCCAATCAGGATTTAGACCGTATCATAGTACTGAGACTGCTCTCATTAGAGTTACAAATTATTTACTCTTATCATCCGATCGTGATTATATCTCTCTATTAGTGTTACTCGATCTTAGCAATGCATTCGATACTATCGACCACTCTTTTTTTAATAGACTCAAAAGTGACGTTGGCATTAGTGGAATTGCATTGGCATGATTTAAGTCATACTTATCTGACCGTTATCGGTTTGTATCAGTAAATTAAGAGATGTCACACCTAGGGTTGCTACTAATGACTATTTTATATTGATTTATCTATCGACTAATTTATCGATTAATCTATCGACTAATTTAACAATTTTACTTAAAAACATTTTAATTTAACTTGCAACTTTGCTATTCAGTAGTGTACTATAAAAATATAAATGTAAACAAGCCCTTGACAAAATGTAACTCTAAAAGGCAGGGGCGTAGCCATCATTACAAAAGTGAGGGGGACAGAATGTCAAGCGATATCAGTTTTTTCTGACTTTCGTCTAATTGACTGGTTTTAGTTTTAATGTTATATCTTTTTGCTTAATTGGCTTAATATGCTATTTATGTTAAAGCAATAAGCCTCCTTCTACAACAGTCAACCCTAAGTCTGATGCTTTCTGTTCTGTCTATAAAAAATTACAAATTAGTCTGATTAGTAGCAGAAATATTTGTAAAAATAAAATTCCGGTCTCCAATTGAAAATTTTCTAGTGACCGATCACATCTAAATTTTTCAGTAGGCCAAATTGAATTTCTGTGAATTGATGCAATTTAATTCAATTAAAATTCAAGAAATTCAATTTGGCCAACTGAAAATTTAGATGTGATCGATCACTAGAAAATTTTCAATTGAGACCTGAATTTTTTACAGTGTAGACATTGTTGCTAAATATTTTGTACATTCCATTCAGTTTGCAAATGCATACGATAAAGGTACACAACAACAAAAGACCCATTTTTTGGTTTCCAAATCTAAGCCAAATCCTAAGAGACTTGATTTTAGTTATAACTTTAGTAATAACTTTTCACAAACGGAGTAGTTACTTTGTTTTGCTTATGCAAGGCAGTGTAGACATAAAACACATAATGATTGTTTAATGGAAAAAAACTAAACTTATTCCATTAATTATCTTATTCCAGTCGTTTGTTTTTCCACACCTCTGAAGCCTCCTCAAAACTTTCTGCCTCATCCTCTCTCACCTTTGAATTAACTTCTGGCTCTGTCTATTGACAATAAAGAAGTGTTTGAACTACATACAGGGAATTATGACATACAGAATAAATGATGTACACTGCTAGACAATAGCCAATCATTTGTATCCTAAATTATCTTTCCTATATTTTCCTAATGACAATTTTATGATTGGTCTATATGGTACTACAAATATTGGTTGAACATTAAGCATAGATGTATAGAAAAATTGTACAATGTATATAAAACATTTTTAAAAGCCACTCTATCACTTCTCACCTGTGACGCTTTCTTTTGTTTGTGTGTCATCCTGTTTCTGACCTGATAACCCTAAACTGCCTGTGTCTTGTTCAATCTTGACAACACAGAAAGAAAGTTAAATTACTTTCAAAATTGCATTTTAAACAATAAAAGAAAGAGAAAACTATAAATTAAGACCTATGTTAGAACGTTAATGCATACAATTGAATACTGCATTGCTAATGAATTGTATAATATAATAAAAATTGTAGGGTTAAACATGTCACAAAGCTGCCTGATTCAGACAGATATTTAGTGGCTGTTAATGCGTGAAAACCTGAATTCAACATTAAAAATCACATCTTTATTCTAATTTTAAGAGCTTTTATAACATATATTTGAAAATAAAAGACGTTACAAAGAAAATACACTGAAAATAAGTGCACGTTTGTGCGGAGAGCAAATATTTTCAATTTCCAGCAAAACCTGCTAACGTAATTATTCAACAAGAGAAAAGGGCAGTTATTCATCGTTGTGCAACACAATTCGGATACATGCCAACTTACTGTGCTTGACTTTTCGTAAAAAGGAGTGAATCGCTTTTTGCCGTTCTGAACTCATCGCGACCTCTATGAAAATGATGATCACAGCGCGGTGCGAGCATGGAGTGCGAGCATGGCGCCGTGACACGTGAGGACTGATTATCATGGAAACGTGAAAGGCACACGTATGTAGATAGATCTCGTCTCTTTTAATTTTTAATTGTAAATCTGGATTTATACACATTGCCTCGTGAAAACATCAACTGAACACAGTTTGCGAATGCAAAAGTGAGGGGACGAATTTACATTTTATATAAAGTGGGGACACGTCCCCGCGTCCCCAGCGTAATCTACGCCTATGCTAAAAGGTAAAAATTTGTAAACCAACATAAAGAGAATTAGGGCTGAAACGATTCCTCGTGTAACTCAAGTTACTTGAATTGAAAAAATACTCGAGGCAAAATCATCTGCCTCGATGCTTCGTTTATTTCATTTAACTACACACGGATGTTGCAGAAATATTTTTTTGTGTATAAGGACTCGGAGTATGCGCAGATTGCGGTTAAATCCGCGATTCAGGTGGGTAAACATCCCAAAAATTGCGGGTGGATGAGAGAAATCATTGTGTTGATTTTAATTAAGACGTGTAACTCATTTCACGGCAAAACAATGAATGTGTCGCTCTTTGATCTTGCCATGAGCTGAAAACTAAAATTAAAGACCGCAATGCGAGAGAGACTGGCATCAGCACTGCTAATATCATTTAGTCTCGCTATTTTTAAATGAAGACAACTGTGTGTTGAGCTTCATGATACGACACTGAACATTTAGGTTTCACTTGTGGCAGTTTGCGCGGCAGCTGAGGAGATACGAGCAATATTTATAGCTACTAACTTAATTAAACCAGCTGTGTTACAATGATGAATATGATTAGCTCAAAATGTAGATCTGTATGTGCGATGTAGGCTACTTTATCTGAATTAAACACAAACTCATCTCTCGCGTTTGCGAGGTGATGTAGAGGTGTCAACCCGTTTGAGTTATTTAAAACGTGTAATTTCGCCAAAGAAGATTTGTTTTAAAGCAACCTACTTCAGTGTAGCTAATATGTGACGATAGCATCGCACTTACACTGAGGATTTGAGTTTATGACGATCGGGTGCGGATGGATGGTTTGTTTTTAACAGCAGATTCGGTGAAGTTATCCGCGCATCTCTAGTATGACCATCTGTACTCTTGTTCTTATTTCAAGTTTCCTTCCTGTCCAATATTGTTTGCTTCTTACAAAAGCCACACAGCTTTCAGAAGACAGTAAAGGCTTATGTCATGCCTGAACTGAAGCTGAAACTTTAAAGTTAAGCTTTAAACATACATGCAATGTTTAGGCATTATTGCTATTTATATTAATATTATTTTGGTTTATTGGTTGTAGGTTTAGTTTTAGACTGAACTTTTTTAACTAATTTGAAATAGATTTTTATAATGTGGCAATTGAATGCATTAAAATGGGCTATTTTCACTGAAAATATGTGAACATGGGTTATTATGTATGCAATTTCAGCAATAAAACTTTCTTTTTCTAAAAAGAAAACAAATTAGATGTTAATTTTAAGATACCTGTCTTATTAATACTTATATATTTAGTATTGCTCTTTAATAAAGAAAAAAGTAATTATCCGATTACTCGATTAATCGATGGAATAAACAGTAGAATACTCGATTACTAAAAGAATCGATAGCTACAGCCCTAAAGAGAATATCAGCAAATACTTTTTATATAGAATAATGTTGTCACGATACAAAAATTATGACTTCAATATGATACCAGACAAAAATACCGTGATACTGAATCAATACCAGGGGAAAAAACAGTAAAAGTAATTGAGTAATATGACAGAACTCCATGCCAGTGTGAACATCCTTACAGAGAAGTTTGCAACAATCACATTATCAATGTTAACATTCACTTACCTTTCTCAACAGGAAAGGATGACCAAAATTCTATTTCATGATACAAGTAATTTAATATCTTTTAAATGTAATTTTATAATTACAATATAGATATTTTATTTTATTTTTTATTTTATGTATTTTATGTTTAAATAAGCCAAAATGACAAAAACAGTGTATTACAACTAGGGGTGAAACAATACAGCGATATAGATTGATACATTGATGTAATGGATACGGTTCATCGATGCAATCCGTTAAAAATCGATGTAGGCTATTTATACATTTAGGAGGCTATTTTTTTTTACACTTGCCACATTTCACACAAAAGTCTGTGCATTATCGGCAACATGTGCGTTCTTGTTTAAATTACCTTTCAGAGCTTGTGAAAAAGGCTCGGTGCTGAATCTTCACCAAAGTTTATAATTTGCTCATGTTTAAAGCCTTGCATAAAGCAGCGCACAATCATCTCAAACAGAGCACAAATAGGCCACTGAATTGCGTCTTTTTACTTATTTTTGTGCTCCAGTAAAGGTTTGTTTTTGCATATAAGGACAATAAAGCGCTATGAATCGTTCTTCACACACAGTAACTGAAATTTAAAACTGTTAAAGGAAAAAGCTAAATAAACTGCTGCACACACAGGAGTGCTGCACGCTGTGTGACTTTGTTGCTTCAAGCCCATCATTCTGGCTTTAAGCCGCTCTGTACTGGAGCCTTTTATATTATAATACTTTTGTAGATTACAGATTCTTACAGAATGAAAGAATATTAATGGCATATCTTGTTCTGTCCTACCTATATGTTATTGCTTCATTGACAAAATCTGTGCTATACATTTAAAAGTTTTTTTTTTTGACATGACAACAGTCAAGAAAGTATTTTAGGTTTCTGTGCTAAAATGTGTCATGTCATAAACTTTCATTAGATTACTGTGTAATTTTTTTTGTATGTGGATGTCCCAATCAGGGTGCAGGATGTGAAATTTTGAAATATCAATCAATCAATCACTCAAATTTATTTATATAGCGCTTTTACAATGACGATTGTTTCAAAGCAGCTTCACAGTGTTAAACAGGACAACATTGCAACAAAATTTGATTTGGCTAGTTTAATTTGGATAGTTTATAGAATTATATATGACCAAATTAATAAATTCTATTTGTATATTTAGTTGAGTAACTTGGATCATAATTTGAGTGTCCCCAACTGAGCAAGCCAAGCCAAAGGCGACAGTGGCAAGGAACCAAAACTCCATCAGGGCATGATGGAGAAAAATAAACCTTGGGAGAAACCAGACTCAGTCAGGGTGCCAGTTCTCCTCTGGCCTATTATTAACAGTGTATAATTATTACTCTGGCAACCTTACAGGTCATAAATAATATTAGATAGGAATATTCGAAATTTTGGGTATGACGCACGAGACGGGTTCATTTAGGATGGCGCGTAGATTACACAAGAATATGAATACTTGAAAGATCGGAGTTATTGCGCTGAGACGGGTTAATTGAGGATGACGTTCGGTGAGGCGAATTCAGAGGAGACACTAATGGACACGGTCTCAGCAGACACTCCAGGATGAGCTGGTCATGTCCAGATGCAGGTCCACCATCCGATCCGGACACGGCCTGGATCCGGCCGACTGCAGTAAACCTCGGGATAAACAGAGAGACTAACATTAGTGTGGATGCCACTCTTTTTATGAAGTAACGAGTACATCAGGTGTTATGGGAAGTGTTCGGTTCCGGCTGACCTAGTTAATGCAGCCTAACAATCAGTCATTTGATTTGAATAAAGAAAGTTAAAAATGTTCTATGTGTATGCCATAGTAAAGAGATGTGTTTTTAGTCTAGATTTAAACTGACAGAGTGTGTCTGCTTCCCGAACAATGCTAGGAAGACTGTTCCAGAGTTTAGGTGCTAAATAGGAAAAGGATCGACCGCCTGCAGTTGATTTAGATATTCTAGGTATTTTCAACTGGACAGAGTTTAGAGACCGCAATTGACGTGATGGAGTATAATGAGTTAAGAGCTAAGTACTGGGAGCTAAACCATTTATTGCTTTATAAGTAATAAGCAAGATTTTAAAATGTATGCGATGTTTAATAGGAGCCAGTGCAGTGTTGACAGAACTGGACTAATATGATCGTACTTCCTGGTTCTAGTAAGAACTCGAGCTGCTGCGTTTTGGACCAGCTGGAGTTTATTTATTAGGCGAGCAGGGCAACCACCCAGTAGAGCATTACAATAATCTAGCCTTGAGCTCATGAACGCATGTACTAATTGTTCAGCATTTTGCATTGAAAGCATGTGACGTAGTTTAGATATATTTTTAAGATGGTAGAATGCAGTTTTACAGATGCTAGAAACGTGGCTTTCAAGCGAAAGATTGGTATCAAAGAGCACACCCAGGTTCCTCACTGACGAGGGACTTGACAGAGCAGCCATCGAGGGTTAGACAGTATTCTAGGGCACTACTTGTGGAGCTTTTCTGTCCAATAATTAAAAATTCAGTTTTATCTGAATTAAGTTGCAGGAAATTACTATTCATCCAATTTTTAATATCAGCTATGCATTCCGTTAATCTTGTGAATTGGTAAGTTTAGTCAGGGTGTGAAGAAATATAGAGCTGAGTATCATCAGCATAACAATGAAAACTAACGCCATGCTTCCTAATGATATCTCCCAGTGGTAGCATATACAGGGTGAAAAGCAACGGTCCTAACACTGAGCCTTGCGGTACTCCATACTGAACTTGTGATCGGTGTGACATCTCTTCATTTACTGCTACAAACTGATAACGGTCAGATAAGTAAGATTTAAACCATGCCAATGCAGTTCCACTAATGCCAACATAATTTTCGAGTCTATTCAAAAGAATATTGTGATCGATAGTATCGAATGCAGCGCTAAGATCGAGTAACACTAATAGAGAGATACAACCACGATCAGATGATAAGAGTAAATCATTTGTAACTCTAATTAGAGCAGTCTCAGTACTATGATACGGTCTAAATCCTGACTGAAATCCTCACATATACAATTTCTTTCTAAAAGGAACATAATTGTGAAGACACTGCCTTTTCTAATATTTTTGATAGAAACGGTAGATTCGAGATTGGTCTGTAATTGACTAATTCTTTAGGATCAAGTTGCGGTTTTTAATAAGTGGTTTAATTACAGCCAACTTAAAAGTTTTTGGTACATATCCTAATGTCAAGGATGAATTAATAATATTAAGCAGAGGATCTATGACCTCTGGAAGCATCTCTTTTAATAGCCTAGTCGGTATAGGGTCAAGCATACATGTTGTTGATTTTGATGATTTAACAAGTTTAGCCAATTCTTCTCCTCCTATAGCAGTGAATGAGTGTAATTTTCCTCAGTGAGACTACAATGTTCTGTCTGAAGTGATACTGTAGTAGACGGCTGCATGGTTATAATTTTATTCCTAATGTTATCAATCTTACTAGTAAAGAAGTTCATAAAGTCATTACTGCTGTGTTGT
Organism: Gobiocypris rarus; assembly: GCA_023029165.1. NCBI lineage: Eukaryota > Metazoa > Chordata > Actinopteri > Cypriniformes > Gobionidae > Gobiocypris > Gobiocypris rarus. The sequence goes on from CM040920.1 coordinate 13,187,572, forward strand.
TTACAAATGTCAGAAGTTGAAGCTTTATCCTTTGTTAATTTAGCCACTGTATCGAATAAATACCTAGGGTTGTGTTTGTTTTCTTCTAAAAGAGTTGAGAAATAAGCCGATCTAGCAGTTTTTATGGCCTTTCTGTATGCAATCATGCTCTCTTTCCACAAATTGCTAAAAACCTCCAGTTTTGTTTTCTTCCAGCTGCGCTCCATTTTTCTGGCTGCTGTTTTAAGGGCCGAGTGTGCTCGTTGTACCACGGCGTTGGATTATTTGCTTTAATCTTCTTTAAGCGCCGAGGAGCAACTATGTCTAAAGTGCTAGTAAAGAGAGAGTCAGTAGTTTCTGTTGCAACATCAAGTTCCTCTTGGCTATCTGTAATTCTGAGGAGATGGAACTGATGAGGAAGATTATGTATAAAGCTATCTTTAGTCGCAGCGGTTATAGTCGTGCCATATTTGAAGCGAGGATGGCTTTGCAGCCTTAGCTATATTAAGTATACATGATATTAGGTAATGATCTGAGATGTCATCGCTCTGCTGCAGAATTTTAATGGTATCAACATTTAGTCCATGTGACAGTATTAGATCTAAAGTATGATTAAGGCGATGAGTGGGTCCAGATACGTGTTGTCTAACTCCAATAGAGTTTATAATGTCTTTAAATGCCAATCCCAATGCGTCTTTTTCATTGTCAACATGGATATTAAAATCACCAACAATTAGTACTTTATCTGCAGCCAGTACTAACTCTGATAGAAAACCAGCAAATTCTTTGATAAAGTCTGTATTGTGCCCTGGTGGCCTGTATACAGTAGCCAACACAAATGTCAAACGGGATTTATCATTTACACTACACAATGTTACATAAAGCACCAAAACTTCAAAGGAATTATATTTGAAACTAGACTTCTGAGTAATACTGAAGTTATCATTATAAATTACAGCAACACCTCCCCTTTTCCTTTCAGACGGCTCGTGTTTATAACAATAATCTTGGGGAGTGGACTCATTTAAAGTAATGTAGTCGTCAGGTTTTAGCCAGGTTTCTGTCAAACACAGCACATCTAGGTTATGATCTATAATCATATCATTAACAATAAGCGTTTTTGGCGAAAGGGATCGAATATTCAGCAACCGAGATTTATCAATTGTTCATCCGTATTATATCTGTTGTTTATTTGTTGGACATCAATTAAATTTTTACTGTTGAATGGTTTTGATGGTTTTTTGTATTTACTGATTCGGGGAACAGACACAGTCTCTATGTGATAATATCTAGGTGAAAGCGTCTCTATGTGCTGGGATTTAGCTGACTCTGGTGACGTGAGACAGCTAGCAGACGGTTGGTTTAGCCAGTTTGTCTGCTTCCTGACCTGGGCCCCAGTGAGTCAAGGTTTAGCTCTAAGATTATGTGCCAAATTACTAGAGAGAAGAGCAGCACCAGCCCGGTAGGATGAAATCCGTCTTTCTTCAACAGGTCGGGTCTGCCCCAAAAACTTTTCCAATTGTCTATGAACCCTATGTTATTTTGCGGACACCACTTAGACAACCAGCCATTGAGTGATGATAATCTGCTAACTATTTCATCACTCCTTTTAACAGGAGGGCCAGATAAACAGACTGCCGGTGACATCGTACTGAGTTTACACACCTCTTTAATGTTAATTTTGGTGATCTCCGACTGACGGTCGAACATCATTAGTGCCGACGTGAATAATAATCTTAGAGAATTTACGATTAGCTTTAGCCAGCACTTTTAAATTTGCTTTGATGTCAGGCGCTCTGGCTCCCGGTAAACATGTGACTATGGTGGCTGGTGTCTCTATTTTCACGTTCCGTGTAATAGAATCGCCAATAACTAGGGCACTTTCAACAGGATCCTCAGTGGGTGCGTCACTGAGTGGGGAGAACCTGTTTGATGTTCTAATCGAACGGCAGAGTGGTTTTTAGATCCGCGACTATGCTGTCTCACAGTCACCCAATTGCCCTGCTGCAAGGGCTCAGCCGGAACCAAACAATGAGTGTTCACTAAGCTAGTCGCATCCAAAAGAGTATCTAAAGCTGTACCATTCTCACTACTCTCACATAAAGTCTGGATGCGTGTCTCTAAATCTGAAATCTTCTCCGTCAGCCTGATTAATTCCTTACATTTAACACATGTGAAGCCCTGTTCGCCAACGGAGATAGATATGCTAAACATGTAGCATGCAGTGCAAGTGACAATGACAGGAGAAGAAGACATGGCTTACCGTATTTGTTGATGAATCCAAAACTTACCACACAACTTACTCCACTTACTTTGTTTGATGGAGTCTATTTAATAATCCAACTCACCACAGTTGTCTAATGAACTCAGAAAACAGGAGACCCGGGTGCCGGGATGGAAAGCTACCAGGCTAGCGAAAAGCTAACACGTGGTAGTGATTTAGATTAAAAGCTAATGATGTCAGATTTAACTTGATAGGCTATATTAAACAATATATGGTGATGAGTAAGTTATTTTTAGCAGTATAGATAACAAAGAAAATATATCAAATAGAGATTCAAACGCAGCTATACAGAGCTACAAACACTGACGCATGCAGTAGCAGCAGTAGGTAGACTGGAGCAAATCAATAAATAATATTGAAATAAATGTGTTAATAAAAATGTAACTGGTTGTGTAAAATAGGCACATATCATAATATCGAAATATTGATTGATATACCACTGAATCGTATCGCAGAACTTTTTGAGGTATCAGAAAATATTGAATCGCTGGCAATGAGAATCGATATTGTATCGAATCGTGATGAACCGTCCGATTTACACCCCTAATTACAACAATATATTAAAGTCAAGCATGGGGTGATTTTTCTATTTTCTTTTGTTGTTTGAATGAATGAATGAACGAATGAGGCATTTATAAAGCGCTTTCATATGTACTACTGTACACCCAAAGCTACACTCATGTCAGGGGTCTCTCCTCAACCACCACAAGTGTGCAGCATCCACAGTACAACGGCGCCAGTGCGCTCACCACACACCACTTATAGGTGAAGAGGAGAGAGGGTGATAGAGCCAATTCAGTGGATTGGAATTTGGCCAGGACATTGGCCATTGGTTACACCCCCACTCTTTACGAGAAGTGCCATGGGATTTTTAATGACCACAGAGAGTCAGGACCTCGGTTTAACGTCTCATCCGAAGGATAGTGCTTGTTACAGTATAGTGTCCCCATCACTATACTGGGGTGTTAGGACCCACACAGACCACAGGGTGAGCACCCCCTGCTGGCCTCACTAACAACTCTACCAGCAGCTACCTGGTTTTCCCAGTTGGTCTCTCATCCAGGTACTGACCAGGCTCAGCCCTGCTTAGCTTCAGTGGGAAACCACTGCACATGGACTGCATTTATATAGCTCTTTTAACAGACCCATGGCCATCCAAAGCGCTTTACATAGTGCCTCACATTCACCCATCCACTCTCTCATTCATGCACCGACAGCGGTGTCAGCCATGCAAGGCGCCATCCAGCTCATCGGGAGCAGCTGGGGTTAGGTGTCTTGCTCATGGACACCTCGACACTTGGTCAGGTGGAACCGGGGATAGAACCACCAACCTTCCGGTTTGTAGACAACCTACATGGACCACTGAGCCACTGCCAACTGCCCCCACTGTATACATTCACTAAAGATATACCCGACTGTGTTTACCTGAATACTCAGCAGGACGTGCATTCTTGCATATTTTTGATCATTCAAACCCAATAATCCGCGAAACTGATGTCGCGATCTGTCTCAGTGAAAAGGCATGTGTGCGCGGCAGTGCGCACTTCAGGTTAGAGTCCAGCAGCGCAAGCACGTCCCGGGTGCGCGCACTGCACTTTTTGTAATGCAAGCGTTTCTGTTGTTTTTAGTGAACGGTGGAAGCAGAGCTCATACAAGTCCTCACTCCTGCTGTCACACATCGATGCAGATACTGCAGAAATATTGCTCTTATTAGAGTGCTGTCATTTTTAAAGTACCGGTACTTAAAAAAATTGTCATATTGTACCCAACTTACCCAGTCGACTAAATCTATTGACGGCAACTAATTATCAGCGTCGACGCAGTCGATTGTATCGACTAATCTCAACAGGCCTAGTCACACCGATTACAAGTTCAGTATGGAGTACCTCAAGGCTCAGTGCTAAGACCGTTGCTTTTCACCCTGTACATGATACCACTGGAATGTGTAGCTGATATAAAAAAATTGGATGACTAGAAATTTCCTGCAACTTAATTCAGAAATTATTTTTTTAACTATTGGACAAAAAAATGAATCACTTACTGCTAATTACTTACAGAGCACTAAATGGTTTAGCTCCCCAGAACTTGAGCAAGCTCTTAACACATTATACTCAATCACGTCTATTGTGGTCTCAAAATTCTGGCCAGTGGATAATACCTAGAATATCAAAATCAACTGCAGGCGGTCGATCCTTTTCCTATTTAGCACCTAAACTTTGGAACAGTCTTCTTAGCATTGTTTGGGAAGCAGACACACTCTGTCTCTTTACTATGGCATACACATAAAACATTTTTATTTATATTATTCAAATCAATTAATGGATTGTTAGGCTGCATTAACTAGGTCAGCCGAAACCTGGAACACTTCCTATGACACCTAATGAACTCGTTACATCATAAAAAGAATGGCATCTACGCTAATGTTAGTCTCTCTGTTTATCCCGAGGTTTGCTGCAGTCAGCCAGATCCGGGCTTTATCCAGATCACAGGGTGGACCTGCACCCAGACAGGACCAACGTATCCCTGAAGTGTCTGCAGAGACCGTGCCAATTAGTCTCCCCTCTAAAATTGCCTTATCTACACAGCATCCTCAATAAATCCGTCTCCATTGTGATGACGCCGATCTTTTGAATATTCAGATCTAATATGACTTGTCATATAATATGACTTCTGACCTGTAAGGTTGCCAGAATGATAATCATACACTATTTGTTAATTGGCCAGAGGAAAACTGTCACCCCGACTGAGCCTGGTTTCTCCCAAGGTTTATGTTTCTCCATTATGCCCCCTGATGGAGTTTTGGTTCCTTGCCACTGTTGCTCAACTAGATTTTCAACTCTAAAATCTAGACTGCTGCAAATATATCTTCACAAACTTACTTTTTTTTTTTCTTTTTTTTTTTACTTTATTTTTAAAGGTTTTACATATTTTTACATTTAAACCAAGATGAACATAAAACAAACAAAAAGACCGACCAATGCAATGAAACACTATGATGTGAAGCCATAATACAATGAAACATGTTCCTTATACACATGCTAAATGAGATATTTATATATATTTTATAATATAAATGGCATCTACTTATTAAAGAAAGTTTTCCATTTCTTCCAGTAACCTTCCCCTTTTTCCTAAGCATGCCTTAATGAAAAGGTCAGTTTCTCCATGTTGTATATTTCGTTTGTAATTTCTATCCACTGCAATGAGGTAGGAGGGTCTCTGTTCAGCCATTTACGAGTAATGGCCTTCTTGCTTGCTGCTTGTAAGATTTGTAGCAGATATATGTCTTCCTTTCTTGTCCCATTTGGTATATTTCCAAGGTAGAACACAGAAAAGGTCTCTTCTAGTTGTAGTCCCAATATCATTTTTATTTATCTAATAATATCTGTCCAGTAAGGGGTGATCTTAGAACATCCCCAAAAGATGTGAAAATGTCCTGCTGATTTCTGCCCACATTTCCTCCAGCAATTGCCATGCTGAGAATTTTTAGTCTGTTGTTCTCTGATCTTTGGAGTAATAAAGTACCTCAGTGTATTTTTCCAAGTAAATTCTCTCCATAAGTCAGAGCTGGAAGTAGTAGCAATGGTTTCACATATATTTAACCAATCATCCTCAGTTATGTTCATTCCAATCTCATTTTCCCATCTTTGTTTAATATACATGGTGGAAAACCTTTTCCCAGATTGTAGAAGAGAATATACTGCGGAGACATGTTTTTTAGTGAGCTTCCCCCTACATATATTTATAAAAAGCATAACTAAGGGGCTGTTCTCCATGTTTTTGGAGCTGATATCTGCATTAAAATGGTGTCTTAATTGCAGATACCTGAAGAAATCATCTTTCCTCAAGTAATATTTTTCTGTTAATTGTTGAAAAGTTTCTAGGCCATTTTCTGTAATTATTTTCCAATAAGCCGTAATACCCTTACTACACCAGTTTTTGAATCTTGCATCATTTTTTGCAGGTGTGAAATCCCTGTCATATGCTGGCCAGCGTAAGATCTTTGCAACTCTTTCAACTCTCTTGTCTCTTAATTCCGTAAGCCAAATGCTTAATGGTGTTTTTATCCCGAGGGATACTTTAGGTAAAAGTGATTGTACTAGTTGTCTGTCCCCTAAAATGGAGGGGAGAGGAGTGCGGATCTCAGCCTGATCCAATTCTTTCCACTTGGCATCACTTGATGGGTCACACCATGCTATCAAAATCTTAAGTTGTGCTGATTTATAATAACTCTGTAAACATGGGAGAGCCCAACCACCTTCCCTTTTGGCTAGTTGCAATGTCTCAAATTTTATTCTAGGCCTATGTTTACACCAAATAAAATTAGAAATGATTTTGTTCCATTCATTAAATTGCTTAGAAGTCACTTCATTTGGTAATGCTAAGAAAAGATATTGTAGTTTTGGTAGTATAATCATTTTGACCAGTTCTATTCTGTTGTACATGTTCATTGGGAGTATTAGCCACCGATCCATATCATGTTTTATGTTGCATGTTAAGGGGACATAATTGTGTTTATATACTTCTGTCAGTTCTCTTGGAATATTGACTCCTAAATATCTAATTATGTTATTATTCCAGTTACATTTTAAATGTTTTTGTATCTGTTTGCTTGGTTTATAGTTAAACGTTAAAATTTGAGTTTTATGGAAGTTTAATTTGTATCCCGAATAAGAACCATATTTTTTAAGTAGGGATATTAATGTTGTCAAACTAATATCAGGTTTGATGAGAGTCATCAGAATGTCGTCTGCATACAAACAAATTTTGTATTCTGTATTGTATACAGTGACTACAATAATATTTTCGGATTCTCTGATGGCTTGTGCCAATGGTTCAATAAACAATACAAATAGCATTGCGCTCATCGCGCATCCTTGTCTACAGCCTCGTTCTAGGGAAACACCATCTGATAAATCTCCATTAATTTTAATTCTTGCTGTAGGTGATTTGTATAGGGATTTTAGACAATTGATAACCTGGCAATTAAATCCAAATCTTTTTAGAGACATAAAGAAACTCCCATCTCACAGAATCAAATGCCTTCTCTGCATCAAGACTAAGGACGACAGATTCTGTAGGTTTCATATGATTTATGATTTTAAACGCTCTTCGTATGTTGTCATGCGTTGTTCTATTTTTAACAAATCCTGTCTGGTCCGTATCTATCAAATCTGGCAATATGTTTTCAAAACGTTTGGCCGTTATTGTGGTAAATATTCTATAATCTATGTTCAATACTGATACCGGTCTATAAGAGCTACATTCAGTTGCATCCTTCCCTGGTTTAAGTATTACTGAGATAAGGGCTTGATTCCAGGATATAGGGATCTCTTTGCCTTCCAAAACTTGATTAAAACAACTTTTTAAAGTCTGTATTATCATTTGCTTGAAGCACTTGTACCACTCCGATGTAAACCCATCCGGTCCTGGCACTTTATTCCCCTTTAAATTTGATATTGCTTTTCCTATTTCTTCCTCTGTTATTTGTTGTGTGAGTTTTTTATTCTGTTCTGTGCCTATAGACGGTAAATCCAATGAGTCCAAGAAACTTTCCACTACATGTATGTCTGCCGCTGGAGGCTGGGAATATAAATTTGAATAGTAATATACAAAAGACTCTTGTATATCTTCTAGATTATATCGTACCTCGTTGGTCTGTGGATTTTTTATTTTATGTATGTAACGACTAGCTTCTTGTTTGCGTGCTCTCCACGCAAGTAATCTCCTAGCTTTAGGTCCATTCTCATAATAGGTTTGTTTGATAAATTTAGCTTTTTTGGTCACTTGATTTTCATAGAGTTCATTTAAAGTCTTTCGAGCCAAATTTAATTGTTCTAAACTATCTACATTTTTATTTCCTTGATGCTCCTCCTCCAAAATCTTAAGTTCCCTAGTCTTATCAGCAATTCTTTTCTCTTTTTCTTTTTTCCTATTTGATGACCACATTATCAATTTACCTCTGAGAACTGCTTTAGCGGCATCCCATAATACACTTGGTGAAATATTTTCTTTATTATTGTGATACATGTAATCTTCAAACTCCTTCTGAATGTATTGTTGAAATGCTGTCTCGTTAAGAAAACTAGAGTTTAACCTCCAGATCCTTTCTTTCGCTTTAATATCTAAGTGTATTATTAAGTAAACCCTGCGTGATCAGAGATGTCTCTGACCCCTATTTTACAGTCAATAATCCTATGTCTATCAGAATTGAGCATAAAAAAATAATCTAGTCTAAAAAAATAGAATGAGAGTGGGGAAAAAAAATTATAAACCTTTTCATGTGGATGTATGTTTCTCCAAACGTCCATCATGCCTAGTTCTTTCATTATTTTTTTAATATGTAGTGCCTCTGATTTTATATTTTTCATTTAGATGAAGAGTCCAGTGAAGGATGCAAGTGAATATTCCAGTCCCCCCCCGCATATCACCACCCCAGACATTTCCATACATAAGTCAATAACTTTCTTGGTAAATTGCTTATTATGCCCAGGAGGTCTATAAATGTTCACCAATGTAACCTCTTTATGATCGATGAAACCTTTTACTAAAATGTATCGTCCATCAGCATCTGCCACCTGTGAGGTAAACTGAAAATTTACATGATTTGAAATGAGTATTGAAACTCCTCTTGCATTGCCATGTTTAAACGAAGAATAATAAGAATTTTTAAACCATTTTTTAAGTTTCTCATGCTCGGTATCTGAAAGGTGCGTTTCTTGCCAAAATATGACATCCTGCTTTTCTCTCTTCATTTTAGCTATAACTTTACCCCTTTTAACAGGATTGTGTAAGCCATTTACATTAAGAGTAATAAAGTTATATTTCTCTCTAGTCATTTTAATTTTTTAGGGAACGTTATTATTATTGAACAGCTTGAATGGCTATGAAAAAAAGTATAAAATCTCGGTCTATCTAAAATAAAACATAAAGAACAAATTAACAGGAACAAAATCGACTTCCAAAGGTGAAGTGCCATAATCACTTCTAAGCTGAAAGTGGAATCCTCTAAAACCAAAGGAGTCCCTCTCAATGCGAGTCGTATCCTCTGACTTACTTCCTCTGAAGCACCTGTTCTTTGATTTGAAACTCTAGAAAACATAGGACGATTGATCTCGGGTTAGCCCCGTGAGAAGGTTTAGCAGGAAGTGAGCGATGACACCTTTGTATTCCGAGAGGGGTGTCGGGAAGAGATAGCTCTGTTTTGATAAATCTCTCCACAAAACCCGTTATATCATCTCCTTCGGCCTCTTCCTCTACGCCGTGGATACGTAAATTGTTTCGACGTGAGCGTGCCTCTAAGTCTTCAAGCCGTGTCTGGAGTTGTTCCTGTAGTTCAAGTGAGTGGGATAGCACATCTCTTGCATCCGTGTTCCCTCCATTTCATTGATTCTGTCCTCAGCCGCCTCCACTCTAGTCGTTACGTCTTTTATGTCGGTCTCAATGGCGTTCAGTTTGGTGTTCATTTCTCCTCTAAAATCACCAAGCTCCTTTTTGAGTTGGTCCGTTGCTTCGTTGATCTCTTTAGAGATGTCCGTGTGTATTTGTTTTATTTCGGCAATGATGCTGACCTTCATATCATCCATGTTATCGGCGCTTGTTAGCTTGTCAGCGCACGAGGTGCTGTCCTCGCTGTCACTCGGTGATACAACGTTCTCCTCTGAATTAACCGAAGTCTTTCCTTTGTTTCTTGATTTCCGTCCCCCTGGCATTATTTCTAGTAACTTTTATATCAATAATGTAACGTTCAACCTTAAGGGGGATTCAACCCCGCCGGGAGCTTTAGAATTATGCGACCACTCGTCTCTCCGCCATTACCGGAAGTCACACAAACTTACTTTGAGCAAATTCAGATGCCTATAGAATTTCCAACTTGATCCAGCTCGATCATGTAAGGTTTCTCTCCTCATTTCTAATATGTATTTTGTTAATTTGAAACCGTTAGATTTCTTATTATTATTCCGCCATTTAAGTCTATGGCAGCCCACAGAACCGTTTGCTGGAAAAAAGAGGTCATTACCAATAGTGACCACACCAAATTTGGAGTCTCTAAATCATTCCCTCTAGCGCCACCAACTGTCCAAAGTTTCACTCATGTTTATGCTAATAACTTTTGAACCCTAATGGGTAGAAACAAAATTCCTTTATCCTTTGATTCCTTGGCTCAAGTCGATTCGATGGCACCCTATTACGTCATTTCCGTTATGCAAATTTTCCCGCCATTTTTAATTATCTGAAAAACCTACTTTTGTGAAATTTTACCAGATCGTCTTCAGACCGTGCCAACAAAAATGTATGGAATTCAAGTTGATTCGTCAAACCGTTTTTAATAAACGCGCAAACAAATTTTACGTAGCGGTTGCGAAAATACACTTAAGGCTACATCTCCGCAACATTTTGTTGTATTCAGACCAAACTTCGTACGTGTCATCACAAGCATGACTTTAGCCAACATGCAGCGTTTCGGCGCAGCGCCACCTACTGGTCCGTAGATGCGAAAAATGGCTATTTTTGCTTCCAAAATTCATAAAAGTGGTCTTGTTAGATTCACGACATCATGCCGAGTCGACTGATATCCAATTTTACCATGTTGGCGATTTTGACTGTTGGCCATCTTGAATTATGTGCAAAAATGCTTTATTTTTTGAAAGCATGAATGGATTGTTACAAAACTCGGTATGGGTCATCACCACGATGCCCTGAAGTAGGCTGAGAAGTTCCGAAACAGCGCCACCTAGTGGATATTTTTTTCCCACAAACGCTTATAACTTTGTGTGTGGTTGACTTATTTTCATGGGAGTAACTTTTTTTGGGCTCCTGAATCCTTGCTGATTCCAACGATACCAGATTTGCCAGGTTTCAGCGTATGGTTTCAGCAGCGCAGTAATTAAGCGCTTATAAAACATTAGCTGATATCTTCGAAACCCCTGGTCCGATCGAGACGAAACCAGCGTCAGAAGTTCAGAAACATAGGTCGATAGTTAATCCTTTAAGACCAATGGTCAAAATATTGATAGTAAGGGGTAGTAAAATCCAATCAAAGTCAGGTTTCAGTCGTTTTTATGTGTTTTTTCATATAAATGTCTATAACTCCAAAATGAAATGAGATCTAATCCCCAAAATTCACACACACACATCTTTGGGCTCGCTCCGAGGACACACAAAAAATTAGTAGGGTTATGCCACTTGGTGGCACTATAATTAAACAAAACATGAAATTCGCTCTATACAACTCAATGTATTCTTGTGGGGTGTCAACATTTTTGCTTAAAACTTTCTTCAAATGTCTTTACTAATTTTTTGTAGTTGGTCTGCTGCTAGCTTCCTTATTTGCCTCTGTTGCGCTTAGCCCCGGTGTTGCTGCTTGCAGCTATATTTAAACATTGTATCTGTTTTTACTTATATTGATATACTATTATATTGAATTTATGTTAGTGCACTTTAGCTAAAGCTTGAGTTAGCGAGCTATAAAAAAATCTATGTTCTTCTGTTGGACTCTTTAAATGATAGATGGACTTTGCCAAATTTTGCCAAGTCCGTGTTTTTCCTGCGGGTTGAAGCGACCCCAACTATGTGATACATAGACCCAGGAATGCGAATTTTAGCAGGCAACCGTGCCAAAATAACGTATTTTGCCAACCAAAAGCAATTTTTTTCTGGAGAACCCCACCCGGAAAGCTATTGTTTTGGGCTATAGTTTTGAGTAGCAATTGCGCAAAATTGCAAAAAAACATGGCAACCCTGTCTGTACGCACGCTGGATTAAGTAATGTTAGAAGAAAAAGATGAGTGTAAACGATCTTTGCCAGTGTTGTAAAAAAATTATTTAAGGTGCGGATTACTTACCAACACAATCATCATTTCTGAGAGAAATAGTGAAGGTGAATGCATATACGAACAAGTTCTCCGTTTAGGATAATAGCAAATTCAAACCAAGCGCCTTTGATGACGTCGATGATTACGTTACTGTTTATCATCTGTCCATCATTGTCTAAAAACCGCCCTGACAATTTCATTGGTCCGAACAGTTTCTGTTCGGGCATAATTTCCTCTATGGAGAGAGTCCAGACCGAATTGCCCGAGCAAAAAAAATTGTGGGCGGGGCTAAATTCGGCTGGCATCCAGGCTACCAAACACTATTTGAGTAGTTGCACAGTCTGCTTTTCACATCAAGTTTCCTCCCCAGATTGTCACACATTCACACATGGATTTCATGTGTAGTAAGTTTTATTTCTGTTGGATAATTTAAAGAGCATATGAAGGACTATTTTATTTATTTATTTATTTATTATGTGGTATCGTCAGTGGGGTTTGCCATATTGGTTTGATTTATTGTATTTGTTTTATTTCATTTTTTCCCCCCATACATATTTCACTCTGGTTATTCTACTGGTTTACCAAGCATTTACATAAAAGTTTGTACAAGTTCAAACTCATTCATTGGTTGGATCATCCTGTTGGTTGGATTTATAACTAAAAGTGGACGTGGTTATAACATGCAAAGTGATGAAACGGATAGTTTGTTTCTTTGTTTGTTATTGTTCATGTAATTTTCTGAAAACAATACAATCCTCAGTACAGAGCTTTTTGGGAAATTGCAATGCTTACTTGATACATGTTTCAGAGCCTTGGTGTCATACGTAACTCACTAGCGCATTCTGATTTATTTCTACTTGAATTTACCTGACCTAACTTTACTAAAAGGTATGTTTGGTCTTTTTGTTCTTATGCTGTGTGTCTACAGGTTGGGATCTCATCTGAGCCCCTCACGTACTGAGTGCTATATCACCTCAGATATGTTTTACGTTGAGGTGCATTTGGATAAAGCAGGAAAGCTTGTGGATGTCAAAGTGGCCCACCATGGTGAAAACCCGGTGGTGAGAGGAAGACTTGTGGTTGTGAATGGCATAATAAAGCAGAATGTCTATACCCTTTGATCTTACTGTATTTTGATTTTGTCTCATTATGTAGAGTTGTCCTGAGCTGATACAGCAATTACGGTAAGTAAAAATATTGTGGGAAAGTACATTTTTCAGCAAAGTGATATATGCATTTATGCTCATGTATATTTAGTTTACTTGCTGCTTAGTGTCTCAAAAATCTCTTGAGTGTCTGTAAATGATTGTGCCAAGTCAAACACACTGCACACCAAATCACATGCTTAGACACAAACAGAACAGCCTTAACAAAGAGGTTTTGATATCATAGCCATTTATTGTCATTTACTCATGATGAATGCTGTAGAATGCTGTCATTTGGTAAAATGTTATCTGCTCTATTGCAGTTCCTTACTTTGCTAACATTCCCGAAGTAAAGGATGCTTATTGAGAGTCAGATTGGAGAAATTTCTTATGTCACTGAATAATTATTTTGCTTAGAAAAAGCCCAAGCTTATTATGAAAGTGTCCAGAAAGAATGTACAACTGTAATGAGACCAACAAAACGGGACCTACATCCAACTTTATACTACTTACCATCATAAAGTCGTCTATGAGCCAGTCAGATTCAAGAATTCAACAAGTTATTTATACAAGTTACAACAACTGTAAAATTGTTACTGTACAAGCATACTAAGCTCTAAGCAGTAAATGTATTTACCATAATATTTTTTATTTTTACAGAGACAAAAATTTTGATGAGTTTTCCAAACACCTGAAGGGTCTGGTTAACCTGTATAATCTCCCTGGAGACAAGTATGTTTTCTTGCTTTTTTTGATTTATTTATTTAGTTTCTGTTACTTTTTGCATTTTAAAACTTTTTTTCCTCATTTTATTCTACAGCAAATTAAAGACCAAGATGTATTTGGCGCTTCAGTCCCTGGAGTTAGACCTCACCAAGATGATGCATATGTTCAGGCACATTGATTTTCTTATTTGTCAAGTAAAATGTTTCCCCAGTATTTGTGATGTCACGGTACCAAAATTCCTGTATTCGGTACCAATACATAAAACGGTTTTACGGTACTCTGTACCAATTTCGGTACCACAGCAAAAAAAATATATATATATTTTATTTAACTATTTTTTTTAAATGTAATTAAATTCAATGACTTTATTATTTATGATGATACTCATTCTACGTAAATAATACATAAACATTTAAAGGCTGTATGCTGTTTAAAAGTAAACATTGTTTATAAAAAAAGATCAAGTGAAAAATAAGCAACCATCTAGGCGTAATTATTATTATTAGTAGTAGTAGTAGAGGCATATTATTATTACATAGAGACATCGCTAAATCTACTGTACAACAGTAGCCTAACATATTCTGTCAGTTTCTTCATGTTAAACCAATTTTTTTTTTTTTGACGGATTGCCGTAAAGACCCCCAGTATCATACACTAGCAAAAAATTACAATGGACATTTTGGACATGGTACAATTGTAATACTATATTGTGATATTATTATTGTATTAATCTTTAAAGTAACTTGCAGTACTATTTAAATACCATGGTACATGAATATGGTATATTATTCTTTTTCTACAGAAATGGTTCTGATAGGTGCTGTAGATAGTGGCCAGTTGCAAACTGTTCTCAGAACAAGCCCACATTTTTACTTGTGACTTGAGAAATTAACAATGAAAAGCTATGACATTGCATGTAGAAACCTTGCCTACAAATAAGACTAGCTGCTTTGTTTTTGAACTGTCAAAAGCTGTAATGAATAATACTCATACAGTGGCCAGAATAAGTTTGTAACCCTTTGAAAAATCTGGATTTCTGCATTGATTACTCATAAAATTTGGTCACAAATCACAATTATAGACAATTAAACTAAACACACAAACATTTCACATTTTTATTAAGAACACTGAGTGATGATGCAAAGAGGAGTGGCGAAAGTAAGTGAACCCTTGAATTTAATAACTTGATCATCCTTTAGTTGCAAGACTTACACCAAATGTTTTCTTTAGCTGCTTGTAAGACTTTTGACCAATTTGAACCATCACTCCCCACAAATCTGTTTACACAATTTAATCTCATCTTCCCAATTTACTCTTTTTAGCTTTTGGAGAAGTCATAATGGAGAGGTTCACTTTTTTCCTTTTTTTTCTACCTGCCCTGTCATTGATCACATCCAACAATCTATTTTTATGGATATCTATTTATTTTTGTGTAAATAGGATAATTTTCTGGGGCATTGTATCCCTGACATACATTCATTACCATTGTGTACAAAAGAAAACTACTGCAATTTTTGTCTTGAAAGGGTATAATCACTCAAGCAATTTATATCATAGGATTGCCACTAATGCCAACACTGTGGAGACCATACTTCATGGTAGTGTGGGTCTGTTGACAGCGAGGAGTGGCGGTCATCTAGTATCTCTACAGTGTTATGTTTCTCCAAATGAAATCTTTGAAGAGGGAACAGGAGCCCAACTGAACTTCACTGATGTTAATAGTGAGAAAATCATGTTTTATAAATCAGATCAACAAAAATATTTAAATTGAATATTGATTTGAATATCAATCTCATGTTTATTCACTTCAAGTTCACTGATAACTATCTTCTCCTCTTGCATTCTGCAGTTCCCCGTACTTTAGGTGTGAGTGTGTCAGTGACTGTTGAGGGCACAACATCGGTTTACAAGCTTCCCATTGCTCCACTTATCACAGGATCCCATCCTGTCGACAACAAAGGGTCAGATCTTTGTGGAATTAAAGAAATAGTTCAACCAACAATGACAATTCTAGTGTAATTACTATGGTGTAATCTGGTGTAATCTCTTCCATGCAGGATTCCCACATTTTTTAAAGTACTTGAATTTTAGACACAAGGACTGGAAAGTATGTTAAGACAGTTAGTTAAATAGTGTAAAGCTATTTAACTAGCTAAGTTTTAGGGAAATGCAAATTCAGTGATGCGCCGCTCAGTAATAATCAATAATCAAGGTTCCAACGAATATTGGCCGGTTTCACAGACAGGGCTTAGATTAAGCCAGGATAAGGCCTTAGTTCAATTAGGACATTTAAGTATCTTTTATAAATGTGCCTTAGAAAAAAAAAACATTACTGGTGTGCATCTTGAGACAAAACTGACATATTTTAAGACTATCTTAAGCCTCATCTGTGAAACCAGGCGCTAATGGCTAATTAAGTAGTGTTTATAAGCACAGGCACCCCTCCTTTGTTTACGGAGGTAACCGGGGAAACCAATATATTTCTTCTGTTCCATAAGCGCCATCTACGGTCAGAGATTGAAATTGCATTTTCATTCAGCGTGTTTTCTGCCGTTTTTGTTTGAACCAAGCTTACACGCAGTCTTGTAAATGTTAACTGGTAGATTACTACTGAGATTGAAGTTGTTTATATTGTGGGGTTTTAATTTTAGGGTGCTCTCCCAATAGGGGTATTATTTTATTTGTGCAGGTCTTAAAAATGTCTTTAAAAAGCCTTAAATTTGATTTTTAAAAACCCTGCAGATGATATTTTTTTATATTTTTTAATGCCTAACAAATTCCTTATCCATATCATTTTTTTTTAATTGCAAAATTCATGTATTTAAAATTCTCTCTGTATTTTAATGTTTTAATCAAGTAATAAAAAAGAAAAACTAAAATAAGTGTAAAAACAAAAATGTTAATCAAAAAATAAGAAAGCTACAAACTGCATCTCTCGTTCAAGCTCGCTAGCTCTCTCATTCACTCTACTAGCCCTCTCTACTCATTGGATTTCATATGCCCATTACAATGTTTCCCACAGAATAGGAGCCAATTTGTGGTGGTGGGCAGGCGGCCGGCCGGGGGGGTGGCGTTGGGTTGGGGGGTTGGTGTTTGGCACAAATATCGATTTCGAACTTGATTCAGTATCAATTCATATGTATATAGCCTACTGTACATATAAGGGAAAATAAGTTTGCCTTTTTAGCACTATTTAAATATTATATTTGCTTGCTTGCATTAATATCCATGTGTGTGTGCTTATATAAGTATCATTAAAAATGTCAGTTATTAACGTTTTCAAATTTCACATTTCAAGAAATCTAGTGTTCGATCATGTCTAAATATATATTCAAATGCAAAACCTAAAAATAACGAAGCAGTTATGATCTGCTATACTTTGAGAAACTAGACTAGATACATGTATATTTTATTAAAGAGCCATACAGGCAACTAGTGGGTAAATTCATTAAAGTATCCATTAAATAGTTGTAACTATGATTCTAAATTCAAAATTGCTTCATGTGGCTTTGGATGAAAGATAAATCACTTGTTCATATCAGTAAGCAAGAGTTGTTGTGTAAGCTTTTTGTAATCATTCTTTGTTTTTCAGTGGTTAATATATTTTCCATTAAATACATATAAAAGGGTTTCAGCACTTGGGTTTCAGGTTTTCACCCAGTTGACAGGTTGCGGTTACAGTACACAGCATAAATGATCATACCCCTCTGAAACCAGTGGCGGCTACTGGTCTGTCAGAGAGGGGAAGCTCATTTTCGGCCTACATCATAAAATTGTCTATTTATTTAAAAGTAAATTAGCACCGTCTGCCATCGTGCGCAGTTTCACAGACGACGCTAGCATAGCCTACTAACGTTATATGAATGAATGAATGAAGGAATGAATGAATGAACAATCTAAAAAAATATTAAACTCTGTAAAACTGAAACAAGGAATGTGGTGTATAATTGTTTGAAATGTATGATGAAAATCAAGCAATTTCGCCAAGCAAATATCAAAGAAATAGGTTGCAGCAGTTTTTATTTCGACTGAACTTGAGAAATCCACGATGGGACTGAGCGCGAATAGCTTCAGTGATTCCTTATAGTACAGAATCACTGTCAGTCAAAAGGAGATGCAGTCTTTCGACAGACCCGCCAATCATCACGCAGTAGCTCGGAGTCTGGGCCAGCCCACTCCCCATTCACCCCCAGAGACGCTGAGCGTCCGTGGCCGGGACATCATCGCAGCGTTTATCCAATGACCGTCTAGATTCGAAGCGCTGAAATAAAACGGAAATGTATGAGAAGGAAATCGAGTCAGCCGACCTGCTATATGTAACTGATTCTGAACGAACTCGTCTTTGAGATGAACGTTTTCTAACGCATTTTTAGTCAATAAAATGTTAATACAATAGTACATAATTTGACCATTAATTTTGTGACATAATAAGGGAAGCCGAGCTTCCCTTGCAGTCTTAAAGAAATCGCCACTGTCTGAAACCCAATTTAGAAATTACTCTTTATATATATGACACTTTAGTTTTTTTGTTAAATATGTTCAGATGTGGTCTGGTGTACTCACTGTGCACAGCACACCTGACCACATCTGAACATAATATTATTATTTTAAAAAAATTAATAATAATACAACTATTTAATGGACACTTTTCACATTTCTGAAGTTCTCAGAACTGATATAATTGTGTCTGGGTAAACACAGATAATGTTTAGTGGAAGTATAGTGGTAATGTAGCGGTGAACTACAACACATATAACAGTGATTTCATTTTTTTCCCCAGTAGCTACAGATCCATAAAAACAATTAATAAAGTTAATATAGTATCTGGAAAGGACATATTATATTGATAATGCAAGCAATAAGTCAGTAAATGAATAAACTCACTTGCACCTGGTCCATTGATGAAGCCATGTCTAATCAGGTGTCCAATCACAACTGACTTTGAAACTCGGAATTTACCAATGACATTTCAGTTTACAATGCAATAAGTAAAGTCCCGCCCCACGAGTTTTCGTGTGAGCAAAATAGAAGATTGAGCGCGCTTGTGGGGAATGAAGACGCGCGTGCTGCGAGTCATGTCCAAGCTCGCAAGGGCTTGATTTGCATGCAGAGGATATGTCATGCGCGCACGGGTTTAAAAGGAGCTTGCGGGCTGCCGTTTTCTCGCATGAAGATCTGTTATTTTCTCGCAGGAGTGATTTACTGCGCGCGGAAGCATCAGTTGTGTGCTCGGTTATTAATGGGATTAAAAGGCCGGTGTTGATTATGTGGCGCACCGCCACAAATTATTCTATGTGTGGGAAACACTGCATTAAATTAGATTTTAGTTGTCAGTATATGCCTTAACATTACGGCAGTAATGATAGACACAGGTACAGATTAACAGTAACAAAACAATCTTTATTGTGCTTGATGTAAAATAAAAGATGCTTTAAAAAGTTCTTGAACCTGATGTTCATGAAAGAGTGTGAACCTTGTCCATGGAATGCAGAATTTTGCTGCATATATTTGGCTTGTGCCCTATATTCTAAGAGTTCGGAAGTCATACAATAGCTTTGTTTGGGAAATGTTTAAATAGTCAAATTCTATGTTTTAAATAACTTCTGTATTAATATGTATTTATTTATAATGATTTATTGTTAAGTATTTATCTTACTCTTCATTTAAGATAAAAATGTAACATGATGTTTTGGTGTCATGTCAGATTGTTATTTAATTACTGTTTTGTTTGTCCCTCCCCCCCAGGACTCCATCATTTTCTTCAGTGACCAATTCAAACTGTGTAGATTTACCAGCGTGTTTCTTCCTGAAGATGAATTGCTTGATGCCATTCTCTGCATCATATATAAAAAAAATGGGCAGTTCTACAGGTAGGAATATAATCTTGTCTGAATATTTAACTGTATAATTGATCAAAAGTTAGTTGTTTTGAAACAACACATGGACTACTGCTATGGAATTCTACATGAATGTAGTTATTATTCTTCTGATAATTGGTCTATCACATGTTATATCACACATTTTGATTAAAATAAGAGTTAATATGACCATTGCTTGTGTTTCTTTGAGACTGCATGAACATAGCTGTACTTTTTTTTTTTTTTTAAAGGCATCCCTGTTTTTGAGACTACGCCCACCTTGTCCCCACTATATGATCTCATCATTAAAAGCCATCTGCATGAGGATGGAGGGACCAGCTCTCCTGCTTTGGCCCAAACGATGCGTTTTTATGCAGTAAGTATTAGACACCACTGGGGTTTTTGTTTGTAAAGTTATTGTTTGTTGATTCATATTAGGTCACTTTATATCTATATTGACACAATATACTGTATTTAGACCTGGGAACATATGTATAAAGTGTATAAAATTTTTGTCTTAAGTGTGTCAAAATTCTAAGAATGATGTTATTTTATTTATTCTTAGACTTAAGAATATTTCTTGATTGATTGAAATAATTCTTGATTCATAAATGCAGGCCTTAAAGTATTCCGCCACTGTGCCGGATCTCCGGCGTGTGGTCATGAGGGATTTTTTTATTTATTTTAATATTAAAACACACGGTTTTAATATTTTCGAGTAAATTGATTTCACCTACCAATCATATGAGAGGAACGCAGCTCTAACTAACATTAAAAGCCTATCAGAAGTAGTACAGGGCGGGTCCTGGCATCACTGTGTGAGGTCTATACGTCATGTTAGCGTTGTTGTCGGTGAAATCATGGAACGCAAATTCATGAAGCCTGGGGATGATGTCCTACCCATAGATAAAGGACTCAAAAATAAATGGCGCTGGGCATGGATTATAGAAAAGGTAGAGACGACAAGCCTTTTGGCAGGTGGTGCCAGAAACTAAGAGAGCCTGGTGCTTGTTTCTGCACGTTTTACTCGAGGAAGCTACTATACGCCAGATGCGGTAAGAAAGTGCTTGCGCATCATGAAATACATTCCGGTCATAGATGCGCTGCTCGTGCACTCAAACTTACCACGACGTTGCCGGGAGCAAAGTTGTTACAGCTGACACACCGTTGTCTATATCCGCGTTTCCATTACATATTTGCACAAATCTTTTGCGATATCTTCTAAATGTCGATAAAAAACTATTGCGAAATGATCGCGTTTCCATTAACAGATGTTATGCGACTAAAAGTTTTTTTTGTTTTGTTTTTGTGATAAGTCATTCAAAAAATTATGCCACGTAAGTTGGTAGGTTTATGTATATCCCAGCCACCGCAATAGCCATTATTTAATATAAGGAGACATAGGCGTGTTATTCAAGCATAAAATAATGAAATGTGTGAATTTGCATGGTGGTAACTCAAGGTTTTTTATTTATTTTAATTTTTTTAACATTTCGTTATTTTGGCTTGAAATTTCGTTTTTGTTGAAAATATAACCCGAATTTAAAAATGTTTTTTAAATGAAAAACTTTGCATTTAATAAACAAAATACATTTTTAAAATTAAGACTATGTTTGGACTTGGAGTGCAGCGCATGCAAAATAATCCATTCCCTTAATCAACGGCCCTTGTTATTGAGAGTCTAGGCCTACAGAAATAAAAGTAGACAGTTTGTAGTTTATAATTATGTCTTGCACTTATATGTATGGATAAAAATGACGGCGCATTCTGAGTTGTTATAAAGGAAAAAATCCATCAGAACGCGTCGCGCTGGTGCTTTCGTCAGACAGAGGGTTATAGAAAACGTAGCCTATATTGTTTCGTTGTTAGTTATGTTTTACTATTAGCCTATAATATTTAAACCGATTGAAATCACGAAATTGTTATTTACTAGTTCTAATAACTAGTTCTATTTTTTTTCCACTTTAACCCCTGTATGCATAATTTACTATTATATTGTTTTTGAACATATTTATGTTTGTTACAGGTCGACCGATATATCCCCTGGCGATATATTGGGCCAATATTTGTCATTTTTTTAAATATATCCGCATCGGCCGATATCCGTGTTTAGTAGCAACAATTTTAAAGTCAGGCACGTCCGCAGGCAGCCCTGTATTTTTGGTGCGGTGGAACCGTCTGGAACTGGCATAATGCTACAATGCTTGCAGTTAACTTTAAAGGGTTAGCATTAAGCTTTGTATCAGTAGAAACCCGGGAGTATATTCAAATTATCGTACTTTCCCCCCTCATATGACCCTGAAACGAGAGAATTATGTATTTTATTTCTAGAAAAATTCCTCCGATGACGCAAATATCGTCATTTTGCGTCATCGGAGGAGTTTTTGTCCAGAGGCTAAAGACTACAGCCAGCAGACGGCGCTATTTCCAAATTTTTTCAACATCACACTCACAGCGGAGATTCATGTAAACAGAGCGGCGGAGATTCATGTAAACGGAGCGGTGGAGACCAAAGTGAGTGTTTTAACTTTTAAAATGAACTTCCTATGAAAGTTAAGCTTCTAAAGACATGAACTGAACACGCACCAGACTGATCCAGCGCTGTGAATGCAGCCGCGAATCCCCCGATTACCTCAGTTCATGTGATGAATGTAATCCGATCCTGCTGCGTTTGTGCCGTGACACAAGTTCAGTTTTTAATTGTAGTGTCTCTAACTGAACTGATTTTCTGAAAATGAACGTGGTAGGCAAGTGATCCAGTAATCCAGTAGCCGACTAGCCGTGCCTAGAGTAGGGCAGTTAAGCAGTGCCCAGTTTAAATTCAGATTCATCTTCCCAGCGCTGAAGTACCCCTTTAAGGACTGTAGTCGTAAACTATCAGCAGCTTGTTTGCTAACATATTAGCCCCAATGTTATAAGTTCTTTTTATTTTCCTTGTGCCTATTTGAATCTGGAATTTTTAAAATAAAAATAAGAATTAGTCCTCAAGTGCCATGTCCATAATTTATAGCAAAAAATCTAGCATGAATTAGATCTCAACTAGGGATGAAACGGTATGGAAATTTCACATCACGATTATAGTGACCCAAATTATGACGGTTATCAATATTATCACGGTTTTGTTCAAATTAGATGAAAGTGTTCAAAAATAACAAATGCACACACTTAAAACTTTTCAATAAGTTTTGTATTGGAAAATCAACAAACAGCAAATAAACCAAGCCTCTCTGAGCTTTTTTTTTTTAGCTAGATTCTATTTTGTGGGATTTCCTTCCTTATATTGGCCGTTGTCAATAGCATCGCATAATGCATTTAAATAATAATAATTTGGTCTAAAAATAATTTCTAATAGATTATCTCTGTAAGTATTCTCAAGCAATATTCTCATCAGTGTTCTATCAGCTATGATGCATTTAAATCTAGCATTTTTTGTGTAGGAGCCCTAACAGGATCCTAGTGAAATAATGCATATATTTTAAATGATTTGATAGTTTATTTTATTAATATCAAAGGTGTGCATCATACCCGACACTTAGATGAACACTTTACAGTCAGTTTTATGACTGGAAGTCGTTCTCTTCAAATGCTATTGAAGTTAGAAACATGTATACCAAGATTGTATGTAACTTTAGAGACGGTCCCTAAATTCGCGAATCTCGAACGTCGAGCCAACTTTGTCAGTCAAATCAGATGCGCTGTGGTTTTGCTGTGTTTGCTTGAAACTATTTTCGCTGCTGAAATAGAACAAAAACAGTGAATCAGTGTATGGTGAATGAATCTCCTGCATACATCGCACGTCTCTGCTTCGAGTGCAGATTTCAGTGAGTGAGAGCGCGCTCTGAACAAAACTCTGGCTAATCTGAATGCCTCTTTCATAAATTCAAAAGAAACATGTGCGATTGGTTATAAAGCGCAACGCGATTATAACAGATAGCTTTTGAGAAGACTATAATAAGTTCAGCCACCAAAGTGGCTAGTGTGAGTGACTGTGTTACACACACCACCGCTGAAATACACCTGCTAATACCGGCTGTTAATATCAAGCCCTGATTGTTAAATATCACCATATTTTTGAACCGTTGATTTAGTTACCAAAGCTTCAGTACCTAATGGCACTTGAGTCTATCTGCCGCGAATGTACGGCAAATGCTCTAAGAACGCTGACGACGACCAGAAATTAGATGTACAGCTCTCTGCTTACAGTACGTCAGTCACGCTCGTCAGGACTCGAGTACTGTTTGCGGGTGCGCACCCGAGTTCGGAAGCCAGCATTCACGCTTGATGTGGTAATTTCACAGTAGGCATACACGCAGGTTCGAAGACTCGTCTTGCTCCCTACAGTGCAATTCGGGTAGGTAGCTATACATCCGCTAAAATATCACGGTGAAAGTCATCATAGCTTGCATATTATAGACCCAGCTCCCAACCCAACTTTGAGAATAGATTAACGGCGATATTTTTTTTTATCGCCCTATAAGAGTCCACCAGCTGATAACGGCCCACCACTAGTAATCATATATGGCAGTACAGTAACTATATATTTGAGTTTTTTTAAATTGACATCGGGTGGAAAAAATAATAAACGCGAGCACAAGAAATTACAGAGAAATTAGTCATTACGGAGAAACAAGAAATTACTACACATGACATGCATACAAATATATATTTATTGTGGCCACAAATTAAAAATTAATTCCCTCGTTTTAATTAAAAGTTCCCCATGGCGGGCCCCCTATTGGACTGGGCCCATTTGCACGATACCCTGGCCCTGCATGCCCAGACGCTACGCCATTGCATTGAATAAAACTATTGATTTTCATGCTGCTAAGAGGACTTACAGCCAGCTGCATGCTGCAAAGTTTCGGAAGTGACATCTTAATATAAATGCTGGATTCACTCTGCACCCAGAATAGAGGTTTTGCCTCTGTAGAGGACATATTTTAGTGAATTTCTCTGAGAACATACACAATTTTTGTCTGAATATTTTTATGAAATATGATATTCTTACGAAATGTGATATTCTTATGAAAATATTCCTTTTTATTACTCCCATTATTATATGTTTTTTTACATTACACATTGTCCTAAAAACACGTTACTATACCAATTAGATATAGTCTATAGATACATTTCATAGAACGGGAATGGCATTTATGGCCATGTTTATCATTAATACTTGGTCATTTTATTGATTCGTTTGGTTAATTTTGCATAAATATTTTATTTGATTACCGTGCATTTCACAAAATTAAGATTTGAGAGATGGTTCAAGTCAGTGTTCAATAAATGAAGTTAAGTTTAGAAATGTTGTGCATCCACTTATCCACTTATAACAAGGCATGATGGATCCATGTTCTCATTCTGTTTACGCCAAATTCTGACTCTACCATCTGAATGTCTCAACAGAAATCGAGACTCGTCAGACCAGGCAACATTTACATAATGTCTATTCTTGTATTTGTATTTGCAATCTAGTCATGGCCAATAACATTTGTGTTAATATTTATTCATCATACTGTTGAACTTGACAGTATGTCTCACTTATTTCATAGGGAGCTTCAAAGAAGATTTAGCAGTAACAGTATTACCCTGTATTTATCAGTATCCAATTATGTTTGTTGTGTAAAAAAGAAAAATATTTGATATTTGATAACCAACCCCCACACAGATTTATATGGATATCGTGATTTTTGTTGTTGACCACAATAACCGTGGTGTGAAAAATCTAATATTGTGACAGCCCTACACTAGACATTAAGAAATCATGTTCATTTTAGGGATGGGCAACAGTGCTTGAGTACTCGAACGTGACAGCGACGATCGATCATGAAAACGATATTTGTCTATTTTTCTGATTGGTTATTGTGGCATTTTGGGCGGTAACTGAGGTCTAATTTGTTAGCGTCAGAAAGCACGCCTTCCAGACGGACGAAATAAAGTGAAACTGAAGCGCGCACTGCAGTGATGCCTGAAATCACTGTGATCATGAAATACAGTGCAAGAAGTGCAGTGCCAATCTGTTATATAGCATTATAATGAGAACACGATTGTAATAGAATCTTGTCAATACAGATCTGTGCTTTAGTTCCCTGTGTATCACCGCGCTGATCAAGGAAATCCACAATGAGAGTAAAGGCTACATCAGAGCGTGGTCAAGTTCACGTGCGCATCCGCATCCTTTTCTGCAGATTCAAGTTGTAAGATTACTTTTATGTTGTCTATATCTGATTAATCTCATATAGGACACAATTGGTTGAGTTTAATAACCAGCTAGCAAAGCACTGTCATTATATCGGCTGGTGTTCATTCTCTTCAGTTTCAGCTCAAATGTGAACAGCCCGACATTATCACCTCTTATTATGGCTCTGGGTTATTTGAGACTGTCATATTCTTTGTAGATAGGCTATTTCTTTTTAAATATTATTGATGACATCAATAATGCAGCAGTGGTATTTTGTTCTTGTTGTTTTTAACAGTAGGCCTATGTTTTATTTAAAGTTGTTTCTCATTATGGATTCAAAAACACGCAATGATGTCTGTAGTCATGTACATAGCATTATAAAGAGAATACGATTGTAGGCCTAATAGTGTTGTAAATTCTCTGTGCTTTCATTGCACCGTGTTAATAGTTAATTATAACTATTTCCATCTGGTTCTCTGAGTGGTTTGCCTTTCTATCCAATTAGTCTTTACCAGGACAGCAGCATTGTTATTTCCTGAATGGTGATGCTCCAGTACAGGATGGGAGGTGTCTTCAAGGAGCCTTGGTTTCCAAGATTCCCTTCAGACATCCTGCTCAGGTGCCTGCTCTCCTCGATATTATAAGACACCAAGCTGCTTACAACACGCTTATTGGTAGCTGCGTCAAAAAGACCTACATTAAAGAAGGTGGGTGTTGTCTTTCGTAATAATTGTGGCTGTAGGAGTAAAAAAAAAAGGTTTTACGGTGGACAAAGTAATATATAATTCATGTTAAATAGTGTCCACTCATGAGATGAAGACAGTTTGAAAATGAAGACAGGGCAGTTTTATTCTACACAATAACAGTGGCTGCCATGTTAAGATCACATTACAAGTGGACTAAATTGTATTTTATTTTTTTGTTAGTATTGCACTTTTTACCAGGTTAGATCACATGGAATGCTATTTTTCAGTCTGTGTGTGAAGGTGATGTAATACAATGGGGAAAAAAATGTAGTATCACTTTATGCATTATTTACATCATGTAATTAATGTATATTAGTATATGTATATTAATTAATGTACAACCTGTCCCAGTCCAAATTTGCTTTGGTGAGGGTGTGTTGTAAACACTTAGCTATTGTATTACTAAGTTAACCATACAGTGGGGCAAAAAGTATTTTGGCAGCCACCAATTGTGCAAGTTCTCCCACTTAAAAAGATGAGAGGCCTGTAAAAAAAAACAGGAAATCACATTGTCAAACACTCCAAATATCTACTGTGAAGCATGGGGGTGGAAACATCATGCTTTGGGGCTGTTTTTCTGCAAAGGGACCAGGACCCCTGATCCGTGTAAAGGAAAGAATGAATGGGACCATGTATCGTGAGATTTTGAGTAAAAACCTGCTTCCATCAGCAACGACATTGAAGAAGAAACATGGCTGGGTCTTTTTCAGCATGACAATGATCCCAAACATAGCGCCCAGGCAACGAAGGAGTGGCTTCGTAAGAAGCATTTCAAGGTCCTGGAGTGGCCTAGCCAGTCTCCAGATCTCTACCCCATAGAAAATATTTGGAGGGAGTTGAAAATCCATGTTGCCCAGTGACAGCCCCAAAACATCACTGCTCTAGAGGAGATCTGCATGGAGGAATTGGCCAAACTACCAGCAACAGTGTGTAAAAACCTTGTGGAGACTTACAGAAAACGTTTGACCTTTGTCATTGCCAACAAAGAGTATATAACAATGTATTGAGATGAACTTTTGTTATTGATCAAATACTTCCACCATAATTTGCAAATAAATTCTTTAAAAATCAGACAATGTGATTTTCCGGATTCTCATTCTGTCTCTCATAGTTGAAGTGTACCTATGATGAAAATTACAGGCCTCGCTCATCTTTTTAAGTGGGAGAACTTGCACAATTGGTGGCTGACTAAATACTTGTTTGCCCCACTGTATATCCTGTACCATAAATGCAGAGTTTAGCAAAGAATGGTGGCACTTTATTTTACAGTCCTGTTCCCCATGTACATACAGTGCATCCGGAAAGTATTCGCAACGATTCACTTTTTCTACATTTTGTTACAGAATGGATTAAAATCATTACCGTATTTTCCACACTATAAGGCGCACTTAAAAGCCTTTCATTTTTTCAAAAAACGACAGTATGCCTTATAGTACGGAGCACCTTATATATGGATCAAGGCGCTCTGTCAAAATGTTTCTGTATGAAAAACCAATAAAAACAATTTAATAATAATAAAATGTTTCAGTATGACTGGTAAACTACAAAGCCGCACCGCTTGCATCATTACGGCTACCGTAGTCAGTAAACACCGGTACTGTGCTTTCGGATAATGACGAGAGAGAGCCGGGCTGCTCGGATGCCGTAGTCGCCCAACTGTTCAATTCGGACACTGAAGAAGAAGAATTCAAGAGATTCGTGGACGGGGAATGAACTGAAAAAGTGAGCTTTACGTGTTATACGTAACTGAACAATGTGGAGTTATGCACTAACGTTTGATTTAGTGGTATCCGACTGTTTCTTTTACTAGGCTACGTGTTTACTGAATTAAGGAAAAGTTCCCCTCCACGTTTGGGAGAAAAGTTAGCAAGGCTGGGAGAAATTGTTTATATGCACATCAACGTTTGAACAACGTTACCATGGGAGTGAACAGAGTTGTCAGAAGTGGCCCGACCAGAGCCCAGGCTTGAACCCGATTGAACATCTCTGGAGAGATCTGAAAATGGCTTTGCACTGACACTCCCCATCCAACCTGATAGAGCTTGAGAGGTCCTGCAAAGAAGAATGGGAGAATCTGCCCAAAAATAGGTGTGGCAAGCTTGTAGCATCATACTCAAAAAGACTTGAGGCTGTAATTGGTGCCAAAAGTGGTTCAACAAAGTATTGAGCAAATACTTATGTACATGTGAATTTTTTTATATATATATATATTGAATATACATTTGCAAAGATTTCAAAAACGTATTTCACGTTGTCATTATGGGGTATTGTTAGTAGAATTGAGGAAAATAATGAATTTAATCAATTTTGGAATAAGGCTGAGAAATAACAAAATGTGGAAAAAGTTAAGTGTTGTGAATACTTACTCTAGTAATTACAATAACTGGGTAATAACTAGGTGCTAACCCTGAACCTACCCCTAAACCCATGTAACAAACCTGATTCCAAAAAAGACACAAATTGTGAATAAAAAAGGAATGCAATAATTTAAAAATCTTAAACTTATTTTATTCACAATAGAATATACACTAGATAACATCAAATGTTGAAAGTGAGACATTTTGAAATGTCATGCTAAATATTGGCTCATTTTGGATTTCATGAGAGCTACACATTCCAAAAAAGTTGGTACAGGTAGAAATAAGAGGCCGTAAAAGTTAAATGTACATATAAGAAACAGCTGGAGGACCAATTTGCAACATGATTGGGTATAAAAAGAGCCTCTCAGAGTGGCAGTGTCTCTCAGAAGTCAAGATGGGCAGAGGATCACCAATTCTCCCAATGCTGCGGCGAAAAATAGTGGAGCAATATCAGAAAGGAGTTTCTCAGAGAAAAATTGCAAAGAGTTTGAAGTTATCATCATCTACAGGGCATATCATCATCCAAAGATTCAGAGAATCTGGAACAATCTCTCTGCGTAAGGGTCAAGGCGGAAAACCATACTGGATCCCTGTGATCTTCAGGCCCTTAGATGGCACTGCATCACATACAGGAATGCTACTGTAATGGAAATCACAACATGGGCACAGGAATACTTCCAGAAAACATTGTCGTTGAACACAATCCACCGTGCCATTCGACGTTGCTGGCCAAAACTCTATAGGTCTAAGCATGATCCAGAAGCGCAGGTGTTTTCTGGGACACCATGTCATCTGGACTAAAGAGAACAGGGACAACCTCAGTTGTTCTTATGGATATGGTGGTCCAGTGGGTTAAACCACTTAACTGACATGCAGAAGGTTGCTGGTTCAATCCCAGGTCACCACCAGTGTGTCCTTGAGCAAGGCACTTGGTGGGGCATCAGGGTGATTGTCCCTGTAATTAGTGCACTGTAAGTCGCTTTGGATAAAAGCGTCTGCCAAATTATTCCCATGACCCGCCGGGCAGCGTGCGGGAAACCACGAGTCTTTGGGTTCCGGGGGGAGTATGGTTGCAAAGCTGAAACTTAAAGGAATTGACGGAAGGGCACCACCAGGAGTGGAGCCTGCGGCTTAATTTGACTCAACACGGGAAACCCGGCCCGGACACGGAAAGGATTGACAGATTGATAGCTCTTTCTCGATTCTGTGGGTGGTGGTGCATGGCCGTTCTTAGTTGGTGGAGCGATTTGTCTGGTTCATTCCGATAACGAACGAGACTCCGGCATGCTAAATAGTTACGCGGCCCCGAGCGGTCGGCGTCCAACTTCTTAGAGGGACAAGTGGCGTTCAGCCACGCGAGATGGAGCAATAACAGGTCTGTGATGCCCTTAGATGTCCGGGGCTGCACGCGCGCCACAATGGGCGGATCAGCGTGTGCCTACCCTGCGCCGAGAGGCGCGGGTAACCCGCTGAACCCCGTGATCGGGACTGGGGATTGAAACTGTTTCCCATCAACGAGGAATTCCCAGTAAGCGCGGGTCATAAGCTCGCGTTGATTAAGTCCCTGCCCTTTGTACACACCGCCCGTCGCTACTACCGATTGGGTGGTTTAGTGAGGTCCTTGGATCGGCCCCGCCGGAGCTCCTCGCGGGCCCTGGCGGAGCGTCGAGAAGACGATCAAACTTGACCATCTAGAGGAAGTAAAAGTCGTAACAAGGTTTCCGTAGGTGAACCTGCGGAAGGATCATTACAGGTCTCCGGGCCTCAGAGCGCAGCCTCTAACCCAAACGAAAGTCCTCGGGTCGCGTTTCGGCGTGACCCGAACCCCCCTCCTTCGGTGAAACCAAAACCCTCCGGGGAAAGCGCGCGAGAGACTGCAGGGTAGGCACACGCTGATCCGCCCATCGTGGCGCGCGTGCAGCCCCGGACATTTACATGTAAAAATGTAAATGTCTTAGCGCTCAGTTCAGAAGCCTGCTTCTCTGATGGTATGGGTGTGTGTGGCATGGGCAGCTTACACTGCTGGAAAGGCACCATCAATGCTGAAAGGTATATCCAAGTTCTAGAACAACATATGCTCCCATCCAGACATCGTCTCTTTCAGGGAAGACCTTGCATTTTCCAACATGACAATGCCAGACCACATACTGCATCAATTACAACATCATGGCTGCGTAGTAGAAGGATCTGGGTACTGAAATGGCTCAATTACAACATCATGGCTGCGTAGTAGAAGGATCTGGGTACTGAAATGGCTAGCCTGCAGTCCAGATCTTTCAGCCATAGAAAAAATTTGGCGCATCATAAAGAGGAAGATGCAACAAAGAAGACCTAAGAGAGTTGAGCAACTAGAAGCCTGCATTAGACAAGAATGGGACAATATTCCCATTCCCCAGACGTTTGCTGACTGTTAAGGCCGTTACATACTCTGCAAGAACAGAGGAAAAAGTTCTCGCTCGCAGGGCAGCGAGAACAAAATGACGTCATGGGGTTAATGCGGAGAAACAGATGTTCGGCACCTGCTTTTCTAGTGAAGTATGGAATGTACTGGCCAGAACAAACTTTGTTCTTGTTCTTGCCACCTCGAGAAAACAAACAAATTTATTTGTTCTTGTAGAGTATGTACCAAGCGTTATAAAAAGAAGAGGGGATGCCACACAAATTTAATGGCATCAACACATCTCAAAAAAGTTGGGAGAAGGCCATGTTTACCACTAAAATTAACTTTTTCCCTGAAAATTATACATTTTCTCAGTTTAAACATTTGATGTCATCTATGTTGTATTCTGAATAAAATATTGAAATGTGAAACTTCCACATCATTGCATTCTATTTTTATTCACAATTTGTACAGTGTTCCAACTTTGTTGGAATCAGGTTTGTAGTTACCTTATATTACCCAGTACTTTCTTAGGTACGTAGATTGTAAGTACATGTAAGTGCACATGCTGTAAAATAAAGGTCAACCCAAATAATTTCATGTTTTTAACAGATACTTCTGGTCTGCTGCAGTTTGAAGTGTGTCCACTAACAGACTCAAGCTTTAGTGTGTCCTTTCAACACCCTGTAAATGAATCACTTGTATGTGGTAAGGAAAAAATGCACAATTTATATTTAAGTTATCATAGTTTTGCCTCTTCTTAAGTCTAACTCAGTCTGTTTTTGATCTCAGTGGTGATGGAGGTGATTGATTCGATGCAGGTAGCCTGTAAGCTCTACAAGGGTTTATCTGATGCTTTGATCTGCACTGATGACTTCATTACCAAAGTAGTCCAGAGGTAGGTGTAACAGATGGCATTGAAACTATGCTTACTCTGAAGACTTTTTGCGTGTGTGCTCCTCATACATGAATATACCGTATTAGTTTAAGCATACATATTGGCAAGAAAACAGTTTGTCCTCGCAATAATTATTAAATAATTATTAAATGACTAATGCTAAAATTTAAATTGAAACCTAAATTTGAAATGTGTTTTATTGAGAAAAAAAAAAAGTTTGCACTGCCCAAATTAAAAACCTGGAATACCAGCTCCCATTTTTGCCCATACTTTCAAATAAGAACTTGCAGCCATGTCCACTGTGGAACCTTAAAGAGAGGAAATGCATTAAAACACACAGACATAGCAGATCACCTGTCCCAACTTGGTGTTGAGTGAGGTTGTTCTGGTCTTGCTGTTGTTGTTTTTTTTGTGTGTTTTTTTTTTACCATATCTTTTATTGAAACAACATGAAAGATAACAAGAACATCGCCAAAGAACACAAATTGCATATTAATAACACAAAATGACTTATTTTCAATATGAAATGTAATTGTGAACTGTATTTTTTTTAACCTTTTATCACAGTGAATGATAAAGTCAATACAGTGTAGTGCTTCCAGGTTCTATGGTAGAGATGGCAAAGCTCATTATGGCACCTCATTTTTGGCCAGTTCCTGCATCAGCATCACATGCTTGTGTCGTGTAGCTCATGTGAACAGTGCCAGCCAATGGTGAGCTGGCGTTCTGATGTAGAACCCGGAAGCACCGCACTGTGTTAACTGCTTCAACAGTATAGGAGAAGGATACAGACGAGAAGAAATTGTTGAATAAAGTTTTTATTTTTGTTTTGTTTTTTGCGCACAAAAAGTATTCTCACCGCTTTAGCATTATGGTTTAACCACTCTAGTCACATGGACTATTTACTACCTTTCTGGGCCTTGAAAGTTAAAATGACACTGCTGCCAATGGATGCTTTAGAAACCCTTCACATTACATAAAAAAATATTTCAATTCTTGTTCTGAAGATGAACAAAGGTCTTACAGGTTTGGAGTAATTAATTAAATTTTTGGGTGAACTAACCCTTTAACAACACAAGATGTATAATCATTGCTATAGTATTGCAGTTAATATAGTAAGCAATGTTAACTGAAGAGCCGCAAAGCAGATTGAAAGAGATTGTCTCGCGAGATGAGCGATGGGATATTTGTCTAGCAGATGTTTACGTAGAAAAACAGTTCAAGGCAGCGGAACTTACTATAAACCTCTCTGACAGAGCTTTATGATTGGCCCAATGCAGACTTTTTACTTCAGTGCATTCTGACCTTGTACATGCTCATACCAGTAATTTTCATTATTTGTTCACACACAGCATCATACCATGTCTCCTGTGATGGGTAGGTTTAGGGGCAGGGGCAGTGTAGGGGATAGAAAATACGGTTGGTACAGTATAAAATGCATTACGCCTATGGAATGTCCCCATAAAACATGGAAACACAACGTGTGTGTGTGTGTGTGTGTGTGTGTGTGTGTGTGTGTGTGTGTGTGTGTGTGTGTGTGTGTGTGTGTGTGTGTGTGTGTGTGTGTGTGTGTGTGTGTGTGTGTGTGTGTGTGTGTGTGTGTGTGTGTGTGTGTGTGTCTGATTTAATCAGTGACACCTAAGGCCCCGGGAGAGTCTCCAATTTAGGTGTCCCGTGACCCCAAATTAAGAAGTGTTTTTGAAAAACAGAAACAGATGTTGATTTCTGTATAACCTTAAACATAAATCTTCTTCTATGATACAATTTTACCAGTTTACATATTTTACGTTAATTTACCAGTAAAGACTGTCTGTGTGAAAGGGCTACTGAAGACTGGAGTAATGGCTGTTGTAAATTCAGCTTTGCCATCAAAGAAATGAATGAGAAATACAAATTTCCTTGAGCTTTTGACATATAAGAGGTGATCATACTACAAGAATATCTTGTAAGTTTCAGAACTGAAAAATTCTTCTTTAGTCCTAAAACAGCTTTTAATGCAACCAAGCCCAGAGAACAACTTGTTGTGCCAATAGGTGAGAGACTGCCTCTGCAGAAGATGCCTACTTCTCACTCGAACACTCCAGTGGGGGATGCCAAAGTTGCAATGTAGATGTCGAAGAGAGACGAGCGATACAGGCTGTCAATCAAACTGCACGCTGGAGCTGTCAATCAAACAGCGCAAGTTTATCAGTGTTTATCTCTGATTGAACTCTAAAACTCCCGTTATAATCAACAAAGCTCTTAATAATATTGTCCACATTTTTTAACTCGTGTCTTATACGAAATGTGAAGAGGCTGCCAGCCTCTGTCAGGATATACATCTCAATGGGGTGTAAGTTGTACCCCGGGGGCGCTAGAGCTCCCCAAAAATGTAAAATTTTCCCATAGACTTAACATGGGGAGGGTCGTCCCATTAAACGCATGCGTTTTTTTCCTCCAATGGTAAATTGCTTAGGGATTTTGTATTGACCATAGCTCTGCTTCACAGTGTCAGAGACAAGGGGGTGGGCTCAATTTACTCAGACAACCAATCACTATCTCAGGATCATCGTGAAGCTATTCAAAACTTCATACAGACATGGGGGTTGGGTCTCTTGACTCATGTTAGCAAATGACAGTTCCAACATGCTACACAAATGCTAGAAGTGAATAGCTACATGCTAATAGTGATTAGCTAAGCGTTAAATCAGGCTAAGAATGTACTAAGAACTCTATAAACACTACATATTAACCATCTGTGACACTATATCAACATACCAGAATACCTTGGCAACTGTATAGCAACCTTCCAGAACACCTTAGCAATCGCCTAGTAACGCCCTAGCAACCACCAAGAACATACTAGCAACCATATAGCAACGCCCTAGCAACTGCCTAGCAACCACCCAGAACACCATAGCAACCACCTAACAACCGCATAGCAATGCCCTAGCAACCACTCAGAACACCCTAGCAACCACATAGCAACTGCCTAGCAACCGCATAGCAATGCCCTAGCAACCACTCAGAACACCCTAGAAACGCCATAGCAACCACCAAGAACACCTTAGAAACCGCCTAGCAACCGCATTGCAACATCCCAGCAACCACCCCAGAACACCCTAGCAACTGCCTAGCAACGATAAAACAACCACCAAGAATACCTTAGCAACGCCCTAGCAACCACCTAGAATACCTTAGCAACCACCTAGCAACCACCCAGAATACATTAGCTACCACATAGCAAAAACCTAGCAACCACCCAGAACATCCTAGCAAACCACCTAGCAACCACCCATAACACCCTAGCAACCGCCTCAGCACATCCAAGCAACCGGGCCCCGAGTTTTGCCACAGCAAGCACCACTCACATTTTCTTCAGGAAATGTACTTTCTAGTTATTATTCTGCTGTAAAACGCATTGTCCAGACCAAACCGTAAATGCTGGAGATTTGAAACTTTGTCATATGGTAGTACAAAAATCGAGGAGAGGCTATCAAATTATAAGCCAGATTGGCCTATAGGTGGCGCTATAGCGATAAATTGCGCAAAACTGCTCATAACTCATAAACCGTTGCTCATAAGGGTCAAGTTCCTTATACCATTGGAAAGCTGAGCACATGATGAACAAAACCAATGTCTCCGAATTCATTTCCAGTATGCAAATTTTACCGCCATTTTGAATTTTTTCTAAAATCTACTTTTGCGAACATGTCCCTGGTTTTTTGTCCAATCGGAACCAAACCATTGCATAAATGTTCTCTGGAGTCTGATTATCAAAAAGTATTGAAAAAAAGTTGAAATTTTGATTCACGGTTGCTAAGGGGCGTCAAAATGTCAATGTGCGTGGAGCCTAATATTTTAAGAAGGCTATAATTCAAAAAATAAGATATTTTTACCAAACTTGGTAGACATGTTTGTAGACATAAAACTGCATTCTACCATCTTAAAAATATATCTAAATTACGTCACATGCTTTCAATGCAAAATGCTGAACAATTAGTACATGCGTTCATGAGCTCAAGGCTAGATTATTGTAATGCTCTACTGGGTGGTTGCCCTGCTCGCCTAATAAATAAACTCCAGCTGGTCCAAAACGCAGCAGCGTGAGTTCTTACTAGAACCAGGAAATGCGATCATATTAGTCAGTTCTGTCAACACTGCACTGGCTCCTATTAAACATCGCATACATTTTAAAATCTTGCTTATTACTTATAAAGCAATAAATGGTTTAGCTCCCAGTACTTAGCGAGCTCTTAACGCATTATACTCCATCACGTCTATTGCGGTCTCTAAACTCTGGCCAGTTGAAAATACCTAGAATATCTAAATCAACTGCAGGCGTCGATCCTTTTCCTATTTAGCACCTAAACTCTGGAACAGTCTTCCTAGCATTGTTAGGAAGCAGACACACTCTGTCAGTTTAAATCTAGACTAAAAACGCATCTCTTTACTATGGCATACACATAGAACATTTTTAACTTTCTTTATTCAAATCAAATGACTGATTGTTAGGCTGCATTAACTAGGTCAGCCGGAACCGGTAACAGTTCCCATAACACCTGATGTACTCGTTACATCATAAAAAGTGGCATCCACACTAATGTTAGTCTCTCTGTTTATCCGAGGTTTACTGCAGTCGGCGGATCCAGGCCGTGTCGGATCGGATGGTGGACCTGCATCTGGACATGACCAGCTCATCCTGGAGTGTCTGCTGAGACCGTGTCCATTAGTGTCTCCTCTGAATTTGCCTCACCGGCACGTCATCATCAATTAACCCGTCTCCGGCGCATTAACTCCGATCTTTCAAGTATTCATATTCTTGTGTAATCGACGCGCCATCCTAAATGAACCCGTCTCTTGCGTGATACCCAGAATTTTGAATATTCCTATCTAATATGATTTATGACCTGCAAGGTTGCCAGAGTAATAATTATACACTGTTAATAATAGGCCAGAGGAGAACTGGCACCCCGACTGAGTCTGGTTTCTCCCAAGGTTTATTTTTCTCCATCATGCCCTGATGGAGTTTTGGTTCCTTGCCACTGTCGCCTTTGGCTTGGCTTGCTCAGTTGGGGACACTCAAATTATGATCCAAGTTACTCAACTAAATATACAAAAAGAATTTATTAATTTGGTCATATATAATTCTATAAACTATCCAAATTAAACTAGCCAAATCAAATTTTGTTGCAATGTTGTCCTGTTTAACACTGTGAAGCTGCTTTGAAACAATCGTCATTGTAAAAGCGCTATATAAATACAGTTGATTGATTGATTGATTGACATGTGTATGGGCTCAGTCTTTGGTCACGATGAAATAATCGCGACAATTGTGTTTTAGGTGGCGCTATAATGTGAAAAAAAACATAAAAAGGGCTATGACCACATGTCCAATTGACTTGAAAATTGGTATGCAGTGTCTTAGTCCAAGGCCCCATGTATGTCTATGAGGCCATCGGCGTATCTCAAAAAACATGGCCGCCATCAGCCAATGAATTTGAGCATAAGACAAGGTTAACAGTGGCCGATCGGAAGGAAACTTGATGGGCACGTTTGACTCATGGCCCTAGAGGTCTGTAAGAATTTTTAAAGAAATCGGCAACTAGTTGGCGCTAACGAGTTTTATGGCTCTGTAATCACATCATATGATAGATCTCCTCATTCTGAACAACTTTGCCTCTAGAACTATTGCTGTCAATCAAATCGATCATTAAATATTTGCGATTATGTTAAAAACCTTCTTTTGTGATCTAGTCCCTGATTTTTTGCCAGATCGGAACCAAACCAGTTTAGAACAATTCTCTGGACTGTCTAGATCAATAATCATTGAAAAGAAATTGAACTTTTGCATTTGGATGTATACCATATAATAGGGTATATATAATATAATAGAAAGTAGGTTTGGCGAAATACACATTTAAAAGCCTATAAATCCTAAGGGAAAACTCACAACTTCACGAAAATTGTTGGGTATACAGGTCCTTCTCAAAAAATTAGCATATTGAGATAAAAGTTCATTATTTTCCATAATGTAATGATAAAACTAAAACTTCATATATTTTAGATTCATTGCACACCAACTGAAATATTTCAGGTCTTTTATTGTTTTAATACTGTTGATTTTGGCATACAGCTCATGAAAACCCAAAATTCCTATCTCAAAAAATTAGCATATCATGAAAAGGTTCTCTACACGAGCTATTAACCTAATCATCTGAATGAACTAATTAACTCTAAACACCTGCAAAAGATTCCTGAGGCTTTTAAAAACTCCCAGCCTGGTTCATTACTCAAAACCACAATCATGGGAAAGACTGCCGACCAGAAGGCCATCATTGACACCCTCAAGCGAGAGGGTAAGACACAGAAAGAAATTTCTGAACGAATAGGCTGTTCCCAGAGTGCTGTATCAAGGCACCTCAGTGGGAAGTCTGTGGGAAGGAAAAAGTGTGGCAAAAAACGCTGCCCAACGAGAAGAGGTGACCGGACCTGAGGAAGATAGTGGAGAAGGACCGATTCCAGATCTTGGAGGACCTGCGGAAGCAGTGGACTGAGTTTGGAGTAGAAACATCTAGAGCCACCGTGCACAGGCGTGTGCAGGAAATGGGCTACAGGTGCCGCATTCCGCAGGTCAAGCCACTTTTGAACCAGAAACAGCGGCAGAAGCGCCTGACCTGGGCTACAGAGGAAGCAGCACTGGACTGTCGCTCAAATTTTGCATGTCATACGGAAATCAAGGTGCCAGAGTCTGGAGGAAGACTGGGGAGAAGGAAATGCCAAAATGCCTGAAGTCCAGTGTCACATACCCACAGTCAGTGATGGTCTGGGGTGCCATGTCAGCTGCTGGTGTTGGTCCACTGTGTTTTATCAAGGGCAGGGTCAATGCAGCTAGCTATCAGGAGATTTTGGAGCACTTCCTGCTTCCATCTGCTGAAAAGCTTTATGGAGATGAAGATTTCGTTTTTCAGCACGACCTGGCACCTGCTCACAGTGCCAAAATCACTGGTAAATGGTTTACTGACCATGGTATTACTGTGCTCAATTGGCCTGCCAACTCTCCTGACCTGAACCCCATAGGGAATCTGTGTGATATTGTGAAGAGAAAGTTGAGAGACGCAAGACCGAACACTCTGGATGAGCTTAAGCCCGCTATCGAAGCATCCTGGGCCTCCATAACACCTCAGCAGTGCCACAGGCTGATTGCCTCCATGCCACGCCGTATTGAAGCAGTCATTTCTGCAAAAGGATTCCCGACCAAGTATTGAGTGCATAACTGAACATAATTATTTGAAGGTTGACTTTTTTTGTATTAAAAACACTTTTCTTTTATTGGTCAGATGAAATATACTAATTTTTTGAGATAGGAATTTTTGGTTTTCATGAGCTGTATGCCAAAATCATCAGTATTAAAACAATAAAAGACCTGAAATATTTCAGTTGGTGTGCAATGAATCTAAAATATATGAAATTTTAATTTTATCATTACATTATGGAAAGTAATGAACTTTTATCACAATATGCTAATTTTTTGAGAAGGACCTGTATGTCAAGTCAACTTTATTTATATAGCACTTTTAACAATGCAGATTGTTTCAAAGCACCTTCACAGTGTTAAACAGAAAAATAATGCAACAGAATATATTTTGATTATCATACAGTAACAATGTGGGCTTTAGATAAGTAATTAGATAAGTAATTTGGTCTATATGGTTAATTTAGTTTAATAATTAGATTTATTTTGAAATATATTTGAAAAATAGTTTTTTCCCCAACTGAGCAAGCAAAGCCAGAGGCGACAGTAGCAAGGAAACCAAAACCCCATCAGGAGACCTAAAGGAGAAAAATAAACCTGGGGAGAAACCAGGCTCAGTCGGGGTGCCAGTTCTCCTCTGGCCAATTAACAAACAGCGTATTTTTAAAGTTATTATTTTAAAGGTCAGAGGTCATAATCGATCTGAATATTCGTAAGATCTGAGGCAACACGCCGGAGATGGGTTTATTGAGGATGATGTATCGATTAAATAATTATTAAAAATAAAAAATTTGAAATATCGGAGTCATTACGCCGGAGACAGGTTTTTATTGAGGATGCCCTATTGATTAAACAATTACTAAAATGTAATATTCGAAAGATCGGCGGCAACACGCTGGAGACGGGTTGTTTTGAGGATGACATCGATTTAAAGAATTGTTAACTAGGACTATTCAAACAATCGGAGTCATCACGCCGGAGACAGGTTTATTGAGGATGCCGTGTCGATGAGGCAGCTTAAGGGGAGTCTAAATGACACGGTCTCTGCAGACACTTCAGGGTCATGTGTTGGTCACATCTGGGTGCAGGTCCACCGTCTGATCTGGATACAGCCTGGATCCGGCTGACTGCAGTAGACCTCGGGATAAAACAGAGACACTAACATTAGCGTAGATGCCATTCTTCTGATGATGTAACGAGTACATCAGGTGTTATGGGAAGTGTTCCCGGTTCCGGCTGACCTAGATAATGCAGCCTAATAATCATTTAATTGAAAAAGTGTTTTATGTGTATGCCATAGAAAAGAGATGTGTTTTAAGTCTAGATTTAAACTGACAGAGTGTGTCTGCTTCCCGAACAATGCTAGGAAGACTGTTCCAGAGTTTAGGTGCTAAATAGGAAAAGGATCGACCACCTGCAGTTGATTTTGATATTCTAGGTATTATCAGCAGGTCAGAGTTTAGAGACCGCAGTAGACGTGATGGAGTATAATGCGTTAAGAGCTCACTCAAGTACTGGGGAGCTAAACCATTTAGTGCTTTGTAAGTAATAAGCAAGATTTTAAAATGTATGCAATGTTTAATAGGGAGCCAGTGCAGTGTTGACAGAACCGAGCTAATGTATTCATACTTCCTGGTTCTAGTAAGAACTCGAGCTGCTGCGTTTTGAACCAGCTGGAGTTTGTTTATTAAGCGAGCAGGGCAACCACCCAGTAGAGCATTACAATAATCTAGCCTTGAGCTCATGAACGCATGTATTAACTGTTCAGCATTTTGCATTGAGAGCATGTGCCGTAATTTAGACATATTTTTAAGATGGTAGAATGCAGTTTTGCAGATGCTAGAAACATGGCTTTCAAAAGAAAGATTGGTATCAAAGAGCACACCCAGGTTCCTAACTGACGACGAGGACTTGACAGAGCAGCCATCGAGGGTTAGACAGTATTCTAGGTTATTACTTGTGGAGCTTTTTTGTCCATTGATTAAAAATTCAGTTTTTTCTGAATTAAGTTGCAGGAAATTACTGATCATCCAATTTTTTATATCATCTATACATTCCGTTAATCTTGGGAATTGGTTAGTTTCTTCAGGGTGTGAAGAAATATAGAGCTGAGTATCATCAGCATAACAATGAAATCTAATGCCATGCTTCCTAATAATATCTCCCAGTGGTAGCATGTACAGGGTGAAGAGCAATGGCCCTAGCACTGAGCCCTGCGGTACTCCATACTGAACTTGTGATCGGTGTGACGTCTCTTCATTTACTGCTACAAATTGATAACGGTCAGATAGGTATGATTTAAACCATGCCAATGCAGGTCCACTAATGCCTACATAATTTTCGAGTCTATTCAAAAGAATGTTGTGGTCGATAGTGTCGAATGCAGCGCAAAGATCGAGTAACACTAACAAAGAGATACAACCACGATCGGATGATAAGAGTAAATCATTTGTAACTCTGATGAGAGCAGTCTCAGTACTATGATAGTGTCTAAATCCTGACTGAAAATCCTCACAGATGCCATTTCTTTCTAAAAAGGAACAGAATTGTAAAGACACGGCCTTTTCAAGTATTTTTGAAAGAAAGGGTAGATTTGAGATTGGCCTGTAATAGACTAATTCTGTAGGATCAAGTTGCGGTTTTTTAATAAGTGGTTTAATAATAGCCAACTTAAAAGTTTTCGGTACATATCCTAATGACAATGATGAATTAATGTTATTAAGAAGAGGATCCATGACCTCTGGTAGCATCTCTTTTAATAGCCTAGTCGGTATAGGGTCAAGCATACATGTTGTTGATTTAGATGAATTAAAGAGTTTAGCCAATTCTTCCTCTCCTATAGCAGTGAATGAGTGTAATTTTTCCTCAGTGACACTACGATGCTCTGTCTGATGTGATACTGTAGTAGACAGCTGCATGGTTATAATTTTCTTCCTAATATTGTCAATTTTACATGTAAAGAAGTTCATAAAGTCATTACTGCTGTTCTGTTTACAAACATCAGAAGTTGAAGCTTTATTCTTGGTTAATTTAGCCACTGTATCAAATAAATACCTAGGTTTGTGTTTGTTTTCTTCTAAGAGAGTCGAGAAATAAGCAGATCTAGCAGTTTTAAACGGCCTTTCTGTATGCGATTATACGTTCTTTCCACGAATTACGAAATACCTCTAGTTTTGTTTTCTTCCAGCTGCGCTTCATTTTTCTGGCTGCTTTTTTAAGGGCCCGGGTGTGCTCGTTGTACCACGGCATTGGACTATTTTCTTTAATCTTCTTTAGCGCAGGGGAGCGACTGTGTCTAAAGTACTGGAAAAGAGAGAGTCAATAGTTTCTGTGCAACATCGAGTTCCTCTAAGCTATCTGGAATGCTGAGGAGATGATACTGATTAGGAAGATTATTTAAAAAGCAATTTTTAGTCGCAGCGGTGATAGTCCTGCCATTTTTTAAACGGGTGGACGGCTTTGTAGCTTTAACTAAATTAAGTATACATGATACTAGATAATGATCTGAGATGTCGTCGCTCTGCTGCAGAATTTCAATGGTATCAACATTTATTCCATGTGACAATATTAGGTCTAAAGTATGATTATGGCGATGAGTAGGTCCTGACACGTGTTGCCTAACTCCAATAGATTTTAGAATGTCTTTAAATGCCAATCCCAATGTGTCTTTTTCATTGTCTATATGGATATTAAAATCACCAACAATTATTAATTTATCTACGGCCAGAACTAGCTCTTATAGAAAATCAGCAAATTCTTTGAT
Source organism: Gobiocypris rarus (assembly GCA_023029165.1). NCBI lineage: Eukaryota > Metazoa > Chordata > Actinopteri > Cypriniformes > Gobionidae > Gobiocypris > Gobiocypris rarus. The sequence goes on from CM040920.1 coordinate 13,230,941, forward strand.
AAAGTCTGTATTGTGCCCTGGTGGCCTGTATACCGTAGCTAACACAAATGTTACACGGGATTTATAATTTGCACTACATATCGTTACATAAAGCACCAAAACTTCAAAGGAATTATATTTGAAACTAGACTTCTGAGTAATACTGAAGATATTATTATAAATTACAGCAACCCCTCCCCCTTTACCGTTCAGACGCGGCTCGTGTTTATAACAATAATCTTGTGGGGTGGACTCATTTAAAGTAATGTAGTCGTCAGGTTTTAGCCAGGTTTCTGTCAAACACAGCACATCTAGATTATTATCTGTAACGATATCATTAACAATGAGCGCTTTGGGGGAAAGGGATCGAATATTCTGCAACCCAAGCTTTATCATTTGATTATCCGTATTATATATATTGTTTATTTGTTGGACATCAATTAAATTATTACCGTTGAATGGTTTTGATGTTTTTTGTAATTACTAATTCGCGGAACAGACACAGTCTCTGTGATAATATCTAGGTAAAAGAGTGTCTATGTGTTGGGATTTACCTGACTTCTGTAACGGGAGGCAGCTAGCAGGCGGTCGGGTAAGCCAGTCCGTCTGCTTCCTGACCTGGGCCCTAGTGATGGTATGTGACATACCATGCTGAAGAAGCATGCAAAGTTTTATGGAGATTAGACTGTAGGTGGTGCTATAACTGTTAAAAAGCTTTAAAACCATGCATTTCCTATGGTGAATTGCTTGTATTTGCTGTAAATGGTCTTTTCCATCTATTATCATATGTTTAAATCATTTGTTAGATCTGCTCATTCTGACTCTTTAGGTCAATAATTATCTTAACTTTTGCATTTGTTTGAATATAATAGGGTCATTTTAAATTGAAGCCAGCCAAAAGTTAAAGGACCATCTCCACCAATCTCGGCAGCATTTACGTTTTCAAATCATCTAGATGAACTCTATCAATGGTATGAATTTCAGGTGTTTTCGTTGAGTTTTCGCCGAGATTTTTGCGAAAAACCATCAGCAGTGTTTCAAAATGGCGGCCACCAATGACGTCATACCCCGGTTCAAAATTGCTCATAACTCGGGAACGGAAAGTGTCAGCGCTGTCAAACTCGGGTGGTTAAGACCACTTCGGGCCCTTGCCCGAACACAACGATCGTGGGCCTCTAGGACACCCCCTCGCGGATCGCTACTTCGCGGGACCCCCCGCTTATGCCTATTACTCCCGACTAGGCATGTGCCGGTATAAATTTTTCATGTTGCGATTAATTGCTGAAGCTTTTATCACGGTATACGGTATTATCACGATATTGAAATAAGTTGCAAAAAAAGTGTTGTAATAGTATAACAGGTTTAAGAACTCTTTTTGTAATAACAAAAATAACTCTGAATGTTTAAATACAATAATACAATGCACCAAAAATATATAAAAGTTAAATTTTAAGTGCAAAAGAATTAGGCTATAAAGAACAACAGGTAACATTAACTAAGATTGAGCAATAGCTACATTTGTTACAGAAAGTTTTTTTTTAAGTTAGTTAAGAAATACAACTGTTTGGTACTAATGAATTAACATGTTAACTAATGAAGCCTTATGTCTCAAAGTTTTACTAAACAATAACAAATAATCAGAAAATGTCTAATTATTAGGGCATGCTGTAGACCAAATTTAAAATATAAAAATGTTTAAGTTTGAAAATAAATAGCCTGTTAAGTCTTTAAGTATTAAGTATTTGGTGCTGTGATGAACAACATTGAAATTACTAAAAATGAATGGCTGTTTGGAGCATTTGAAAAACTTCACTAGCAATTGCTTTGTTTGCGGGGTTTCCGGGGTTACCGCTGCATTCTGCAGTTCCATCAGCGCCCTCTGCTGTCATTGAAAGTGCACTTCATTCAGCGTGTGCGTCTCCTTCACTCGTTCAGCCACGTGCTTCTCATGCACTTAGGGCTTATTTACATCTGAGCGCGTGTCCCTTTGACGCAGAATACAGCGGTGTTGAGCATTTTATACGGTTGATGGGCAAAGTATTCTTTAATGCATTATAAAATAATTTATTTGTTAATAAATTATTATTTACGGTATTGCGAAGTGCCCACGATAACAATATTGTGCATATTCATTATCGTGATATATCACATTACCGAATATCGGCACATGTCTACTCCCGACTACGGATGAGTCTGAAGACATGTGAGAGCTCATTCTAGATATTAGGGCAAATCCAGCCCTACAGTCGACCTAAATTTCAAATGTTTTACTCAAGCCGTTTTTGAGATATACGTCCCAAAATGTACATGTTAACCGGGCTGTACTCCGGTCTCCCTTGGCCCAGGACCCCAGGGATAGTCTCATTCTATAATGGCCATTGAGCACACACTATGACACGAATTTCAGAATTTTCCATTGCTGCATTCCAGAGATATTAAGCAAAAAAAAACATTAATTCATTTAATTTTTCATTCATGGTTCTCTGGTGCCACCTGCTGTTCATTTTGTCATGCTTCTCACTCTCAGATTATAAAATCACTTGTTTAACATTTACATTCACATTTCGTCAAAATGTATTTCAAATGTCTATCTATATCTGCAACAAAATGTGTGCGTAAGCACTACAATTTAACATGGAAAATGTGTATTACATATTCCCTTAAAATTGCCATAAAGCCACCAGAGGGCAGCAGAAGCCCAGATAACAATTTTTGGTTCCCAGAATGTTCTGGGAACGTTAGTTTCTGGTTCTCAGAATGTTCCCAGAAAAGACATCCTAACGTTCTCTATTGGTTAGCCAGCAAAGTTTTCTTTACGTAAATAGAGCGTTCCCTGTTGGTTTGGAGAACGTTCCCCTAACCTTTCCAGAATGTTCTCAGAACGTTCCCAAAACGTTCCCCTAACCTCTTTATTCCGATTTCATTTACACTGCTGGACGTCAGTAATCGTCCAGTATTCCTGCGTACCATATCGTATTTGCGGCATGGAAGACGGATCAATGGATGCCAATCAGTATAGCCTACTACAAACCATGTCTTGTTTTGAACTTGTTTAATCAATATAAATAATCCAAGCACAACCTTCATATGGAGGATTGAATAAGATTGAATGTAACTTTATGCATATGTAAGTTTTGTAACTTGTAGGCCTATCACTGACACTGCACAATCAGGTTTTACATTAAGTGCCAAATAACAATGACTTCAACACAATAAAATATGGTTTTAAAATATCAATTTTATTCACAGACATTAAAAAAAATGAATAAATATTACTTTAACTGATAACATTGCATTAATTTCTTACCACTGAATTAACGGGACGTAACGTAGCTTCTCTCTTTTGATATGTACACAAAAACTTCTCGGTTAACATCATGTTGTCTTCGATTACGTGTCAAATCTCTCTGAAATCACACTATTTACACTCGTATATTTACTAATTAATAACTTATTATTCAATAAAGATCGATAAATTAATGTTAGTCAGTCGGTAAAAACAATAGGAAATGACCATACATTTTTTAATTATGCAAGTGCGCGTCTTTCTGTAGAAGAAGACAGATGAAAGCGTGTGCTGGAGAAGCGTGTGCAGATCAGAGGCGCGCAGTAACAAAATATACAAATAAACCTATATTATAAAAAAATATATATATATAAATATAAATAACCTACAGGGAACATTCTGGGAAGGTTCTCTTTAGGTTGCAAAATAAAACCTAAAAATAACCTGCAGGGAACGTTCTGGGAATGTTCTCTTTAGGTTGCAAAATAAAACCCAAAAATAACCTGCAGGGAACGTTCTGGGAAGGTTCTCTTTAGGTTGCAAAATAAAACCCCAAAAATAACCTGCAGGGAATGTTCTGGGAAGGTTTTCTTTAGGTTACAAAAAGAACTAATAGAGAACGTTTCCAGAACGTTCTTATTTGGTTCCCCACAAAAATAACCAAACGGGAACCATATACATTAGGGGAACGTTCTGTGTTTACTGGGAGTCCACTCATTGGCTCATCTTGCTAACTAATTGTTCAATCCTATTAAACTTTTTTTTTTAAATTATCATATTACAAATCAGATTTTGTTGAAGTTTACCACTTCATTTGAGGTATGTTCTTGCAATAGTATTACATTACAATGAGAGCTGAAAATATGTTTTAAAGGGGAAAACCTGAACTATGCCATCTGTTGTCCACCATCTATTTCAGATATCTATATATGCAACCAAATGTGTATGTGTGTAATCACATATAGAGTTAACATGGCAAATGTGTCTTAATACAAACCATACTTTTAAAATTAAAGTCAGCCAATGAGTTATCCTCTACTGTCACCTGCTGGTTAAAATATTCATTTTGTTCTATAATTCATATTTTGATTTAATAAAGTCACCATTATAACATTTAAAATCACATTTTGTAAGTTCATCACTTTATTTCACCTAAACTGTCCATTTGAATTATTTACTGTTTAAAGGCCTTAAATTCAAAAGGCCATAAATGCTTAAAGGCCTTAATTGCTTGAACCCGCTAAATGCTGCTTGTAATTTTCTAATTTTTGAAATATAATTTTCCTCCTAATATTGTTAATCTTACATGTAAAGAAGTTCATATAGTCATTACTGCTGTGCTGTTTACAAACATCAGAAGTTGAAGCTTTATTTTTGATTAATTTAGCCACTGTATTGAATAAATACCTAGGGTTGTGTTTGTTTTCTTCTAAGAGAGTCGAGAAATAGTCAGATCTAGCAGTTTTTACAGCCTTTCTGTATGTGATCATATGCTCTTTCCACGAATTACGAAAGACCTCTAGTTTTGTTTTCTTCCAGCTGTGCTCCATTTTTTGGCTGCTGTTTTAAGGACCCGGGTGTGCATGTTCTACCACGGCGTTGGACTATTTTCTTTAATCACATGTGAAGCCCTGTTCGCCAAAGGAGAAGCCTATACTAAACATGCAGCAAGCAGTGCAAGTGACAATAGTGTAGGGGTAAGACGCATGGCATCAAGTTTTGATGCAAATCGATCTGAGGTTCGAATCCGCCTTTTGCAGAACTCGCTCTACTCCCTTTTCCCATCACATATCAGATCGGAAAGGCATTTATCTTCAATAAAACTGAATTAAATATTAGAAAAGTGGAAATAAAGCATCTAACATGTGTTTACTATTAAGTGTTTATCGGTTATTGGTAGGTAAACATACATGCGCTGAATTAGAGACGATTAAAGTGAGTGGGTCCAATATCATTGGTTGTGAAAGTGGGTGGGTCTTGTCCCACACACAATGGTTCCGACGCCCATGTATATAGGCTATATGGGTTTAAGATGGTTTATTTGTAAAAAGAATTGAGTGGGAGTCACAGCTCTCAAATTCTTTCTAGTCGTAAAAACCTTATCAGTTCCCAAGTGTCCTGTAACCAAAGACTCTTATGGGTCTTTTGGTGGGATGGGTCCATAGAGTGAGTTTTTAAGGATTATTTGTTAAATTGTCTGATTTGTCTCAGTCGCTACTTATCACAGCTACTTATACACATTTATTTAAATTACGTTATTTTGAGAAAATGAGAAAGATGTTATTTATTTTATCAAGTTTTTGTCACCATTTCTGAACAAACTTATTAGGTAATATGCATAAAAAGCTTAAGTTATACATTAAGGTTTTCATTCAGTTCAAAACATTAAACAATGTGTTAAAATATAGGCCTAAAGAAGAAAAGCATTATAAGCTCAAGCAGCCTGAGCAAATAAAAAGTCCGTCCTTGATGGCGTCTCCGGCCAATCAGATATTGTTGTGGGTGGGGCTCCACTTCTCCTGTTCGTTTATATCATTAGGGTAATGTCTACATTGTGCTGGCATTCTTTAAGAGTTTGGTTAAGCACGTTTAAGAAACCAACTTTCATAGTGTAGTCACAGTACATTTTACACAAATTAACCTTGCATCAAAATGACGGAAATCATTTATCCATCACATAGACATCAAACAGCTTGCTATTCCCATGATGGGAGTAGAAGATAGTAAAGATTCATATGTGATAAGTGTCTACATACAGAGAAACTTCACAGGTTACATGAAAATACACATAATACCTTAGTATATGTTTAAGGCGCCGTTGGGTGGATGATTGCTATGAATTCAGAGGTTTTTTAGAGTCCTGTGATATTCTGTGGTCTAATATTCAGAGAGTCTCTGGGCAGTGTCGACCGACAGGGAGGGGGTAGGCAAAGAGTGTCCTTCTTTGATGTTCAGTGCACCTTTAGTTCCCAGATAACATGTGGTGTCATGTGTGAGAGTTACTTACAGAGGTTCTTAACTTGGTTTGCGATGAGGCAGACAAAGTGTCTCTTATGGCAATTTGGTTTCATTGATTAAGTTTTATGATGTTTAGGATTCATAGAAGGGGGGTCTCTGGAATGCTTTGTTGTGTTGACTCGCTACTGGAATATACTACATATGTAACAGCTGTGAATCGCTCTATGTATATTAGAGGTCTACCCGGGACCAAAAATTCCCGAAGAGACCCATAATGTGCTACACGGAACCGACCTGGACCCATCTATTATTTTAAAAGCTGGACCCGTGATGCATTACAGTCCTTGCCAAGACAAAAGTTGTATCCTTGTTATTCCTCTCTTATTATTCCAAGCATGCTTAATTCACTCGTCATTTCAGCGGTGACGGATGACAAATGCGAATTTACAGATTAGCATTTCAACTTGAGTTAACTCGCATAATAACTTTGACTGTTTGCTCTTGAACTAATAACGATTGCTTGTTCGGTGCCATGGCAGCTGACATTAGCATTATTTATTTGCTATTATCTCTGAGCCGAGTCTGACCACCAAAACTTTAAGATTAAACAAGACGGTTCATTCATATTACTTTTAAAGTCATTACAGTTACTGCGGAAGCTCTGGTTCCCATAAAAACATGAAACGCACTTGAGACTACACTACAGCAAACTGAAATGAGATTTTTTTACGCAATTTGAGTGTCATAGAAAATATTTATGTAACATTTCACCGAGATTTTGTTGCTGATTTGAAATATATTATTTAAATATTGAGTACATTATTACCGTGAGCTTACATTAAATCTGCCCGCTTTCTTATGACTGAGAGAGAGAGCGAGCTCATGTTCTTTTTTTTTTTTAAACCTTATTTCCCGGCTCACACTTTTCTTATCCTAATTTTAAAAAAAATTAAGTTACACAAAACACACAAGCCGTGCTCACTGACTCTGATCACGACCAGGTGTTTTCCGGTGTGTAATGCATGCCCACATGTTGAAATCGAATATTTAAGCCATTTATCCAATTTTTTTTTTTTTTACCCCTGAACCTAAAAACATAATCAAGACAAAATCTTTTTTTTTAATAAACACATTTTTCTACTTTGAATATGGTCCGTGTACACTGCGTTTACAAGATGAAGATAAAATAAGTCTCTGATATCCCCAGAGATGTAAAGTTTTGGATCAAAATACCCCACAGATCATGTTTTATAGCCTGTTAAAATTGCCACTTTTTTAGGGTGAGCAAAAACACACTGTTTTTATGTCTGTCCCTTTAAATGCAAATTAGCTGTTCGGGCTACAACAACAGAACATGTCAGACACTAATGATGTTCAGTTCGAACGGGACTCGAACAATGATGCTTTAACTTTTAGCAAAACCTGCCTTGAATTGTCCCTCATTCACGCACTGCACCTCGAGTGCTGAGAAGATGGCAGACAGTGTACAACTGACTTAGGGGGGAAACTTTGCTAATACAGAACAGTCTGTCAGCGCACTGGGTGGAAACGTGCAGATTAAGGGGCGGTAATATTATAATAGATCCTCTTCCTATGTCAGAAGGGGAGAGAAATCCGACTGAAATCATTTTTTTACATGCTTGCAAAAAAAAGGCTTACCAAAACAAAGTTACTGAGTTGTCCTTTTTCATGTTTTCTGGGTTGATAGATGCACAGGGGGCCCCAATTATATCCCTTAAACACAGAAAAAGTCATATTTTCATGATATGTCCCCTTTAAAAAGAGTGCATTCTATTTTTCATTTTCAAAACAAAAAGAATTCACAGTTCATTCCATGAACAGATTATTTACAGATTGTTCGTGAAACAATCCTCATCTTCACTCAAACAATCCTCATCTCCACTTGGTTAAAAGTTGCCCAGATAGTGTTAATGAGCATTTCGACCTCACAACTATTTTATTATAGCCTTTTCCTGATTTGTGCAGTGCAAAACTTAAAAACAAATACATTAATACTGTGTTATCAGGCCTTTCTCATAGTAATGGGTGACTATAGGAATTTGGCCTGTGTGTCACCTTATATCTGGAGGCCAGTTTAGGTCATGGTCTACCACTTGTGTTTTTCAGCAGTAAGGTGAACTTAAAATTTTCCATATGATCTTTTAGATTTGTACTTATTTGGAATTCAATTAAATTGAATTATTGGCACTGTTACAAATTCCTATACATATTTTGTTCTTAATATAATAAAGGTTAGATTTGTGTAAATATTTTTAATTAATACTAAGAGGAGAAACAGAAAAGGAATTTGTATTGTCTGTTTTCTCAAATTGACCAAGTGTTCCAATATTTGTGGAGGATGCTGTTTTCAGTTAAGTTTGCCATTTATTAGCATTGTTTTACTGCATCTTGTGATAAGTGATACGTGAATTGTAACACATCAGTACCTCTTGTTTATTTATAGACTTGGGACCATACTGAACGTCTTACTGAAAAGCCCCAACATTTCGCCCAACTGAGCAGACTCTGTCTCTATCTAGAGTAACAATATGGCTTTTAAGGTGGAAAATATTTTAAAGGGCTATTTCACCAAAAATGTCTGTCATTAATTAATCACCCTCATGTCATTCCAAACCAGTAAGAATTGTGTTAATCTTTGGAACATGAAGATGTTTTTGATGAAATCTGAGAGCTTTCTGTACTCCATAGACAGCTATACTACTGTGATGCTTCAAAAAAAGAGATCATAAAAGTAATTCATATGAATTGAGCATTTTAATCAATTTTCTGAAGAGACACGATTGCTTTGTATGATGACCAGATTTAATGTATGCTTTTATTCACATTAACATTCATCAACAAGGCTAAAACTTTCGACCATTTTTAATCCTGTGGTGATCTACCCGTAATAACTCATAATTACTTTATAGCATTTGTTCCAGCTGGCACAATTTTATAAAAAAATATAAACAAGTATAGGTATCAGTAAAGTTACCACATAATTATGGTGTGTGTGTATATATATATATATATATATATATATATATATATATATATATATATATATATATATATATATATATACAGTGAGGAAAATAAGTATTTGAACACCCTGCTATTTTGCAAGTTCTCCCACTTGGAAATCATGGAGGGGTCTGAAATTGTCATCGTAGGTGCATGTCCACTGTAAGAGACATAATCTAAAAACAAAAATCCAGAAATCACAATATATGATTTTTTAACTATTTATTTGTATGATACAGCTGCAAATAAGTATTTGAACACCTGTCTATCAGCTAGAATTCTGACCCTCAAAGACCTGTTAGTCTGCCTTTAAAATTTCCACCTTTATTATCCTAAATTAGATGCACCTGTTTGAGGTCGTTAGCTGCATAAAGACACCTGTCCACCCCATACGATCAGTAAGAATCCAACTACTAACATGGCCAAGACCAAAGAGCTGTCCAAAGACGCTAGAGACAAAATTGTACACCTCCACAAGGCTGGAAAGTGCTACGGGGAAATTGGCAAGCTGCTTGGTGAAAAAAGGTCCACTGTTGGAGCAATCATTGGAAATGGAAGAAGCTAAACATGACTGTCAATCTCCCTCGGACTGGGGCACCATTGATGATCTCGCTTAAGGGGCTCCATTGATGATCTGGGGCTCCATTGATGATCTCGCTGATCTCGCTTTCCCCTGCTTAAACCAGCACATGTCCAGGCCCGTCTTAAGTTTGCCAATGACCATTTGGATGATCCAGAGGAGTCATGGGAGAAAGGCATGTGGTCAGATGAGACCAAAATATAACTTTTTGGTTATAATTCCACTAAACGTGTTTGGAGGAAGAAGAATGATGAGCACCATCCCTTGTGTGAAGCATGGGGGTGGTAGCATCATGCTTTGGGGGTGTTTTTCTGCACATGGGACAGGGCGACTGCACTGTATTAAGGAGAGGATGACCGGGGCCATGTATCGCGAGATTTTGGGGAACAACCTCCTTCCCTCAGTTAGAGCATTGAAGATGTGTCGAGGCTGAGTCTTCCAACATGACAATGACCCGAAGCACACAGCCAGGATAACCAAGGAGTGACTCTGTAAGAAGCATATCAAGGTTCTGGCGTGGCCTAGCCAATTTCCAAGACCTAAACCCAATACAGAATCTTTGGAGGGAGCTCAAACTCCGTGTTTCTCAGCGACAGGCCAGAAACCTGACTGATCTAGAGAAGATCTGTGTGGAGTAGTGGGCCAAAATCCCTCCTGCAGTGTGTGCAAACCTGGTGAAAAACTACAGGAAACATTTGACCTCCTTAATTGCAAAGGCTACTGTAACAAATATTAACATTGATTTTCTCAGGTGTTCTAATACTTATTTGCAGCTGTATCGTACAAATAAATAGTTTTAAAAAATCATACATTGTGATTTCTGGATTTCTCTCACAGTGGACAAGCACCTACGATGACAATTTCAGACTTCTCCATGATTTCTAAGTGGGAGAACTTGCAAAATAGCAGGGTGTTCAAATACTTATTTTCCTCACTGTGTATATGTATGTATGTATATATATTAGTGGTGGGCCGTTATCGGCGTTAACATGCTGCGTTAACGTGAGACTCTTATCGGGCGATAAAAAAAATATTGCGGTTAATCTATTCTCAAAGTTGGGTTGGGAGCTGGGTCTATACGATGACTTTCACAGTGATATTTTAGCGCGGATGTATTGCTACCTAGCGAATTGCACTGTAGGGTGCGAGAACAAGTCTTCGAACCTGCGTGTATGCTGTGTATACGTATTTTTATTTCCATAGTTCTGTAGTTTAATTTCATAGATGTATTTCATTGTTTAATATTTCATTGTTTTTAAATTAATTTATAACACTTTGTTAAAACTGTAGTTTTAAAATAATGTTCAAAGCATTGTTTCCAGTGATTTTAATCCCTGTGTAAATGCATTTGTTGTCATTTACATAATATATATGAATGTATATGGAGCATGATAAAAAGGTGACCTTGAAATTTTGGTGTTAAAGTTTGGGTGCACCTAATTTTGGGCTGGTGCACCTAATAAAAAAGTTAGGCACACAAGTGCAACCGAGGCAAAAAGTTAGTCTGGAGCCCTGATCAACTTGCACATCAGTTGTGGTAAACAGAAGCTCAAGCATGTTCGCTTAACATATCAGAACCAATGAGGTTCTCGTGTGTTACACAGTACATTTGAGCTTCCGCGGGAACCAGTGAGGTTTGTTCTTGCATGTCAAGTGGGTTCAGTTAAGCTTCTGTTTATGTCCACTGATAAATGTTTAAATGTGAATGAAATAAAATTTTTAAATAAAAGTGAAATCTGTTCATCATAAAGGAATCAATTCATATGGATTAGTTTTATGATCCCTTTATTAACTTTTTGAAGCATCAAAGTGCACAGCTGTGTATGGGGAGTACAGAAAGCTCTCAGATTTCATCAAAAATGATCTTCATTTGTGTTCTGACCAAATTAATGAAAGTTTGGAATGACATGAGGGTGAGTAATTAATGACACAATTTTGGGGTGAACTATCCCTTTAAGTAGGTTTGCGTCAAAAAAACATGTGATGCATGAGCCTCCATTAATGGTGAACTGTAACTTTCTTTGGGCAAAGTGTATATACTCAATGACTACTGGAAAGTAGTGAAAATTGTGGTCTTAATAATGTGTCTTTTAATGTTAATGAGTCAGAAATAGTTATGTGTTTCATCTATTTTTCCCTCCCTAGATGCATGTCCATTCCTGTGACTATGCGCGCCATTCGACGCAAGGCAGAGACCATTCAGGCAGACACTCCAGCATTGTCCCTTATAGCTGAAACTGTGGAAATTATGGTAAAGAAGAACTTGCCCCCAACTGGCAGCCCAGGTTACATGGGAATGGGTACAGGGCCAGATGGGAGCAACCCAATGGGTCTTCCTGGTTTAAGTAGTGGGACCAACACTGCAGAAAACAACAATCTTATGGGTATAGGGGGAAGCAGTTCTTTCCAAGGCCCAATCACATCACTTTTCAATATGAGTCGTACTGGTCAGGGAGGCTCAGGTATAGACACCATTGGACAAGTTGGAGGCCAGCAGCAAGCAATGCAACAACAACAACAACAACAATCTCAGAGCCATGGTTCAGATGACTTTAACAAAGTCACTCAGAATCCAATCCTAACTAGTCTTCTGCAAATAACAGGCAGTGTTGGGTCCAGTCCTACTCCCCAGCAACCTCAGCCCCACCAGACCCCACCAACAACCACCTCACCAGCAAGCAACACCAAAAACCACCCTATGCTGATGAACCTACTTAAGGATAATCCCTCACAAGATTTTGCTGCATTGTACAGCAATAACCCTCTAGAAAGACAGAACTCATCTGGGTCCCCGCGGACAGATAGCCAAGGGCAGTCTTGCCCTGGCACCAAGGGCAAGAAAAAACGTCCAAGAGGCTCTGATAAAGGAATAATGGGCACAGGTGGCGGAATGAGCATGAAACAACAATTGCAACAGCAAGTGGGAGGCCTGACCCAACAGCATCATCACACACACCACTCTGAAGATGATTTCCACCGAGAGCTTTTCTCTATGGACGTTGATGCCTCCCAGAACCCAATTTTTGATGTTAGTCTTCCAGGTGATGGACTTGACACTCCTCATAGTATCACTCCAGCTCCAAGTCAGTGTGGAACACCTCCTTCAGGTCCTGTAATGCCATACCACCCACACTGTCATGTCCAACCCCAGACACAAGTCCAGTCTCAGGCACATGGATCCATACCCCGTATGGTTCGCCTCTCCAGCTCTGACAGTATTGGTCCTGATATCAATGACATTCTGTCTGATATTCCTGATCAGGCCAACAAAGGAAGCAATAGCAGTCATGGCCAGCAACTCATGGCTGGTGAAGAAGGAGGTTCCTTGGGAACTCCACTCCGGGATTCTTCCAGTTCAGGCCAAGGTAGCACAGTGTTTGAGGCAGACCTTTTTAATGCAAACAGTAATGAAAATCCCTTTACTGATGCAGCCGACTTGATTGCAGAAGCTGCTACTGCAGCAACACCCAATAGTGATTCTTCCTCAACTAATTTCTTCCCAGACACAGACTTCAACCCAGAGCTTTTACCTGGACAGGGAAGCTTTTCACAGACCTACTTTGAAGACAGCTCCCCCAGCCCTGACCCAGATCTTGAACTGGTTAAAAGTTTTAGTGGAGGAAGTCAGCAGAACACTCCTGCAGGCACACCTCAGAATCCTGCCTCACACGGCCAAAATACTCCTGAGGCTTCATTGAAAGACCCTTTTGAAATGGGTATTTTTGGTGGGAATGGTGCTGGAGGAAAGCCAATACTGGGTCCAGGATCAGATATGGCAGACTCGCACCTTCCTCATTCTGGTGGGGGCCAAAGTCCACTCATGATGGGCATTGTGGTAGCTGGTAATGATTTTAAAAGTGGTGATACAAAGGTTAAACAGCAGCAGATGAGGGCAAAGGAAGATCATGGAGGAGGTAATTCTGGAATTGGAATGGGGAGTGTATGCTCTTCTGAAATTAAGCAGGTAAAACGCAGTCGCACTCCTTCAAGTGAGGGCAAATCTAAAGACAAACCTTCAAAACGCAAGAAACTGGATCCAGATGGCAAGTCCCCTTCACACAGCTCAGGGGGTCGACCTTACACTCCTCCTTGTGGGAGTGCCACTTCCGGAGGATTAGTAAGTTCAGGTGGATCTAAATCCCCTGTGAGCTCAGGCAGGTCTCAGACCCCACCAGGAGGTGCTACTCCACCAATCCCCAAAATCACTATACAAATACCCAGGACTTTAACTGGAGGAAAAACATCATCTCATGGAGGCTACACATCAAGTAGCTCAACAAGCGGAAGCACTGGTAATACAAGTGGCACAAACAATAGCAAAAGTCACCATTCCCACTCTTCCTCTTCTTCAGGGAAGATAAAAAGTAGTAAACTTGAAGGCTCTGTTGGGCAAGGCAATATTCCCAAATCATCAAACATTTTAGGTATTGGAAGTGGTATGCCTTCTCAAGCCAAAGGATCTTCCATGGGAATGGGCACAGGCAAGCAATCCTCCTCTCCCATAACGAAGCACGGTTTGTCAGGCTCATTCAGTGGTGGCAGCACTGGAACAGGAAGTGGAAACAAAAATAAGCCCCAAGGTGGTAAGCCTCCTGGCTCACTCATGAACCCAAACATCAAGCCCAACATATCACCCTCACACTCTCGTTCTGGAAGTTCGGACAAGATGTCCTCTCCAATGAAACTTCAACAAGGCCAGGTGCCTGGAACTCCACCGTCATCTAAGGCTAAATCCCCTATTGGCTCGGGCAGTGGAGGATCAGGAGGGTCCAAGTCCTCTTCAGGCGGTGGAATGGGTACCCAAAAACAGTTAGGCAGTAGCTCATCCACTAGCACTTCTACATCTGCTACTTCCTCCGCGAGCTCCTCCTCATCATCTGGCTCCATGCCCTTTTCTTCAAGTGGTCAGTCACAATATGGGAACAGTGGTGGAAGTTGCAGTGGTGGGAGTGGAAACAACCCTAATGCAAAGGGAAAGTCCCCAAGCCGAAACAAAAAGCCATCTCTTACAGCAGTCATTGACAAACTGAAGAGTGTAGGTAGTGGGGGCATTGGTGGGGAGGAGAGTGAAGGCTGTGGTGGCACTGCAGGTGGGGTAGTGCCACAAAATGCTGGTCCTACATCCTCCAAGCATGGCATGTCCTCCCAGGGAGGTGAGTTTCTGAGCAAGCGTGACAAGATAGACAAAGATGGTAAATCCAAGGTGTCTGGATCAGGGAGCAATTCTGGTGACAAGAAGATGGTTGATTCTAAAAGTAGTGCAGTTACTGGCACTGGTGTGGCAAAGATTATTATTAGCAAGCCAGAAGGGGGCTCTCCAAGCATTAAATCTAAAGTAACTCTTCAGAAACCTGGAGAAATTTCTGGAGATGGTGCCATGCGTTCCCAGCACTCAGGACACAAAGCATCACCCCTTTTTAGTGGCTCTACACCAAAACATGACCGCTGCTCCCCAAGCCACAGCCGTTCCCCTGGGTACACACCTATAAATCCAGACAGTGAGAGCGAGTCTGGTAGCAGTTCAGTTGCTGAAAAGTCTCATCAGAACAGTCCTAGCTCTGATGATGACCAAACTATGAGACCACACCAACCCATTCAAGACTACATGAGTTCCATATCCATTAACCAGAGTGAAAAACACAAGAAACATAAAAAAGAGAAAAAGAAGCAAAAAGAGCGGGATAGGGACAGAGATCGAGAAAAAGACAAAAAGAAAACAACAATGTCTTGTGGACCCTCCTCTCACACAGTAAAGACAGATGGCTGGTCCAGATCCCCTATATCTTCAGAATCTTCAATGTTGTTGCTTAGCTCTGAGCGGTCCTCACGTCCAAGTCCTGTGTATATGCATACAGAGGATGATGATCTCATGGACTCTGCCTTAACTGGCAATCTAGAACCTTTCAAATAAAAATATGGGTTTAGTTTGTAGAGGCAAATGAATGCAGCTGATTTTTACTATGATTCCTTTTTTATTACACTTCGAAACAAAATATTACAAGTATTATGATAATTGTACTTACACCAAATTTAATAATGGCTTAATTCCTGCCATTATTAAAATACACTTACACGTGTGTGTGTGTGTGTGTGTGTGTGTGTGTGTGTGTGTGTGTGTGTGTGTGTGTGTGTGTGTGTGTGTGTGTGTGTGTGTGTGTATTGCAAAGATGGTGTGTTCTGGTATTTTGATGCAAGTATCTTCAGGTTCTTAACTTTTTATTTGGGGAAAAAATGCATTCATCCATTTAAAAGTCAAATCAATATAGGCTATATAATATTGTGTTGTAAGACTTTAAATAGATATTTAGTAGCTATGTATGTTGTGAATGAGAAGCCTTCACTTTTATTTAGCATTTTTCAAAAATAAATATATAGCAATATACACTGTGAAATCAAACTTTTACAAAGTGATCTTGTCATTTATTGAATTATTTAGCTTGCTACATAGCTTGGACACATTATCTAAAACTTGATTTATCAAAGATGTCATTTGTTGATTTTAGTCTCTTAATCTTAGAGAATTTGTATATTTTTAATTTCAGATTATTAGTTTACACTCACCTAAAGGATTATTAGGAAGACCATACTAATACTGTGTTTGACTCCCTTTCGCCTTCAGAACTGCCTTAATTCTACGTGGCATTGATTCAACAAGGTGCTGAAAGCATTCTTCAGACATGTTGGCCCATATTGATAGGATAGCATCTTGCAGTTGATGGAGATTAGTGGGATGCACATCCAGGGCACGAAGCTCCCGTTCCACCACATCCTAAAGATGCTCTATTGGGTTGAGATCTGTTGACTGTGGCCATTTTAGTACAGTGAACTCATTGTCATGTTCAAGAAACCAATTTGAAATGATTCGAGCTTTGTGGCATGGTGCATTATCCTGCTGGAAGTAGCCATCAGAGGTCATGGTGGTCATAAAGGGATGGACATGGTCAGAAACAATGCTCAGGTAGGCCGTGGCATTTAAACGATGCCCAATTGGCAGTAAGGGGCCTAAAGTGTGCCAAGAAAACATCCCCCACACCATTACACCACCACCAGCCTGCACAGTGGTAACAAGGCATGATGGATCCATGTTCTCATTCTGTTTACGCCAAATTCTGACTCTACCATCTGAATGTCTCAACAGAAATCGAGACTCATCAGACCAGGCAACATTTTTCCAGTCTTCAACTGTCCAATTTTGGTGAGCTTGTGCAAATTGTAGCCTCTTTTTCCTATTTGTAGTGGAGATGAGTGGTATCCGGTTGGGCCTCTGTTGTTGTAGCCCATCTGCTTCAAGGTTGTGTGTGTTGTGGCTTCACAAATTCTTTGCTGCATACCTCGGTTGTAACGAGTGTCAAAGTTGCTCTTCTATCAGCTTGAATCAGTCGGCCCATTCTCCTCTGACCTCCAGCATCAACCAGGCATATTCGCCCACAGGACTGCCGCATACTGGATGTTGTTCCCTTTTCGCACCATTCTTTGTAAACCCTAGAAATGGTTGTGCATGAAAATCCCAGTAACTGAGCAGATTGTGAAATACTCAGACCGGCCCGTCTGGCACCAACAACCATGCCACGCTCAAAATTGCTTAAATCACCTTTCTTTCCCATTCTGACATTCAGTTTGGAGTTTAGGAGATTGACTTGACCAGGACCACACCCCTAAATGCATTGAAGCAACTGCCATGTGATTAGTTGAGTAGATAATTGCATTAAAGGATTAGTTCACTTTTAAAAAAACTTTTGCTGATCATTTACTCACCCCCATGTCATCCAAGATGTCCATGTCTTTCTTTCTTCAGTCAAAAAATAAATTAAGGTTTTTGATGCAAACATTTCTCCTTATAATGAAGTAAACAGATCCCAAACGGTCCAAGGTCCAAATGACAGTTTCAGTGCAGCTTCAAAGGGCTTTAAACGATACCTAACGGTGAATAAGAGTCCTATCTAACGAAATGATTGGTCATTTAAAAAAAAAAAAATCAAAAGTTTACGTTTTATAAGCACAAATGTTCGCCTTGCTCCGTTCTGTGATATGTGTACGTGACGTCACCTAATACGCAGTTATGTTAAAAAGGTCACGCTTATCATAGGCGGAAGTACCGAGTCAGTGTTTTCAAATGAGCGGAAGGAGGATTCAAAATCGTCTGACATCGTTGTTTTACCTTTTAACTCCCTTTTTTTGTAAATGCCGTTTGACTGAGTATGTGCACGTTCAACACTGACTCGGTATTTCCACCTACGGCAAGCGTGACCTTTTCAACGTAACTGCGTATTACGTGACATCACGTACACACAGAACGGAGCAAGGCGAACATTTGTGCTTATAAAACTTAAACTTTTGATTTTTTTTTTTTTTTTATGACCGATCGTTTCGTTAGATAAGACCCTTATTCATCGTCTGGTATTGTTTAAAGCCCTTTGAAGCTGCACTGAAACTCATTTGGACCTTGAACCGTTTGGGGTCCATTGACTCCATTATAAGGAGAAATGTTTGCATCAAAAACCTTACTTTATTTTCGACTGAAGAAAGAAATACATGGATGACATGGGGGTGAGTAAATTATCAGCAAAAGTTTTTTTCAAAGTGAACTAATTCTTTAATGAGAAATTTAACACATGTTCCTAATAATCCTTTAGGTGAGTGTATGTTTCTACCATTGCTTTTTATCACTACTAGTTCACTTATTTACTTTTCTTTATTTTAAAGGGGTGAAGGAGTGTGTAACATTAATTCACTTAATTATTATTTTTTATTTAATAAGTTTTACAAGACTGAAATAAATGGCAATGGTATTTTTTTCTTTCTCATCTTGCCTATTTGGGCCTGCAGCATGGTAGGGATGGCTCAATATCAATTTCATGTCAATAAATAGACCAAAATTGCAACCTTAAAAGTGAAGTATGTAGTTTCTGCGACACTGTTTACACCTAGCAGAATTACAGCCCCGTTGTGCATCCCCCAACCCAAACATCACAAACATAGTCACACAAGTCAAAAGGTCAGGTCTTGCATGCAACACTAACTTCCAAAAACATGAGATAAAGGTTTTACAAAATAAAACTGGCTCCCACCTCTCCCTATGGCAGTGGTCGGCAACTGGTGGCTGGTGGATAGCGGCTGGTGCTGAAATAGATGTCATGATGATGTAACGGAGGCCAGCTAATGAGAGAAATGCGGAAAGACCCGTGTTCGAGAAACCGTTTAAAGCGGATGGTCCGAACCGGAGAAATTACAACAATAACAGCTGCTCATAATCAATTTATCTTTAGTGATTTTGCCTTTAAGAAAAGTACGAGAACGTTTTTGCAGCAATTTGTTTATTTTGGTATAAATTGGAAGCTTTTAATTTCTGAAAGACATTCAAAAGAGTCTGTGGGATGGATTGATAGACACGCCTCTAAAAAAAGCTGTCATGAGATGTGTGGAATGATAAAACGAACAATGAACCATTGAAATGTTTGCTTATAATCCGGGGCCTCAGCACCAAAACATCAACAATAACTCAAATTCAGCAGCTTTCTGAAAAAAAGACAACCAGCAAAAAAAGTGCCATGCTTCGTCTCGTGGTGCCTTCTGATATTATATTCTTTACAAACAGTGACAACTTCGTTTCAAATAAGACACATAGGCTTTGCATTCACAAAACCATGTAGGATGAACGCATAACTAGTTGTCTTTCATTCTTCTTTTTATGCCTATGCCTTTTCGCTGTCGACTTTCCTCTTTAGACTCTTTAATAGTGCCATTTTCTCTCACCGGCTAGCTTAAATGTTAACATCACTCTACACGCGATGTAATAGTGTACCTCCAGCACGCAAACAATTAAAAAATGAAGTGTAAAAGTTGGCTACGTCAAATAATTATTTCAGTAAGTTAGGCTCCAATGTGTAACAAGCAAATTAAAATACAGTATTGTTCAAAATAATAGCAGTACAATGTGACTAACCAGAATAACAAGGTTTTTAGTATATTTTTTTATTGCTACGTGGCAAACAAGTTACCAGTAGATTCTCAGAAAACAAATGAGACCCAGCATTCATGATATGCACGCTCTTAAGGCTGTGCAATTGGGCAATTAGTTGAAAGGGGTGTGTTCAAAAAAATAGCAGTGTGGCATTCAATCACTGAGGGCATCAATTTTGTGAAGAAACAGGTGTGAATCAGGTGGCCCCTATTTAAGGATGAAGCCAACACTTGTTGAACATGCATTTGAAAGCTGAGGTAAATGGGTGCTTCAAGACATTGTTCAGAAGAACAGCGATTTTGATTAAAAAGTTGATTGGAGAGGGGAAAACCTATAAAGGTGCAAAAAATGATAGGCTGTTCAGCTAAAATGATCTCCAATGCCTTAAAATGGAGAGCAAAACCAGAGAGACGTGGAAGAAAACAGAAGACAACCATCAAAATGGATAGAAGAATAACCAGAATGGCAAAGGCTCAGCCAATGATCACCTCCAGGATGATCAAAGACAGTCTGGAGTTACCTGTAGGTACTGTGACAGTTAGAAGACGTCTGTGTGAAGCTAATCTATTTTCAAGAATCCCGCAAAGTCCCTCTGTTAAAAAAAGGCATGTGCAGAAGAGGTTACAATTTGCCAAAGAACACATCAACTGGCCTAAAGAGAAATGGAGGAACATTTTGTGGACTGATGAGAGTAAAATTGTTCTTTTTGGGTCCAAGGGCCACAGGCAGTTTGTGAGACGACCCCCAAACTCTGAATTCAAGCCACAGTACACAGTGAAGACAGTGAAGCATGGAGGTGCAAGCATCATGATATGGGCATGTTTCTCCTACTATGGTGTTGGGCCTATTTATCGCATACCAGGGATCATGGATCAGTTTGCATATGTTAAAATACTTGAAGAGGTCATGTTGCCCTATGCTGAAGAGGACATGCCCTTGAAATGGTTGTTTCAACAAGACAATGACCCAAAACACACTAGTAAACGGGCAAAGTCTTGGTTCCAAACCAACAAAATGAATGTTATGGAGTGGCCAGCCCAATCTCCAGACCTTAATCCAATTGAGAACTTGTGGGGTGATATCAAAAATGCTGTTTCTGAAGCAAAACCAAGAAATGTGAATGAATTGTGGAATGTTGTTAAAGAATCATGGAGTGGAATAACAGCTGAGAGGTGCCACAAGTTGGTTGACTCCATGCCACACAGATGTCAAGCAGTTTTAAAAAACTGTGGTCATACAACAAAATATTAGCTTAGTGATTCACAGGATTGCTAAATCCCAGAAAAAAAAGTTTGTACAAAATAGTTTTGAGTTTGTACAGTCAAAGGTAGACACTGCTATTTTTTTGAACACACCCCTTTCAACTAATACCCCAATTGCACAGCCTTAAGAGTGTGCATATCATGAATGCTGCGTCTTGTTTGTTTTCTGAGAATCTACTGAACCTACTGGTAACTTGTTTGCCACGTAGCAATAAAAAATATACTAAAAACCTTGATTATTCTGGTTAGTCACATTGTACTGCTATTATTTTGAACAATACTGTACACACTTATTATTCACAATATGGAAAGAGGAAAAAAACTAAAAGTTAAAAAAAAAAAATTTTAAGAGCATGACTCAAACATGCCTTTAATGTGCTTATTCAAATCCCCTTTTATTTTGGGGTGATGTTGCGATTGCCGTTTAGAATTGTTTAATTTTGCATGAATGTCACGTGAATCACCGCAGGTGCATTCACCAGCATGCTCCAAAAGTGTGAAAAGATTTGCGCAAACTGTTCCTATTGCGTTGCTGATGAAAATCTGCAACCCATTAATATTCTATTAAGAATGTAGTACAACAATACAAAGAAAGACCATGATCTAAAACAGCCACTAAAAAGACTCAGACTCTTTAGATAACAGCCCGAAAAGTACTGCGTAAGTAAACCGAATTTATGGCGTAACTTTCGGTAATTATAGTGTAAATACTTAGTACGTACATGTAGGTATAAGGGAACAATGTCATATTTGGGGAATAAATGGGTAACTACCAGGAAAGTCAACTTTATTTATATAGCGCTTTTAACAATGCAGATTGTTTCAAAGCAACTTCACAGTGTTAAACAGAAAAATAATGCAACAGAATATATTTCAATTATCATACAGTAACAATGTGGGCTTTAGATCAGTAATTAGATCAGTAATTTGGTCTATATGGTTAATTTAGTTTAATAATTAGATTTATTTTGAAATTTATTTGAAAAATTGTTTTTCCCCAACTGAGCAAGCCAAGCCAGAGGCGACAGTGGCAAGGAAACCAAAACCCCATCAGGAAAATAACACATTAAATCAGTTTTTTTCTAAATGTTTTTCAAATAAAATTTTCTGAGTGAAATCCGATTGTGTACGTGTTTTTATTGTGCATGCTCTGTAACTTTATGAAACGAGGGTACAAACACCACTTTAATTTACAGCCTGCAGATTCACACTTACCCTGTAACTAAATGAAACAAGAGGGTAACAAGCATCACTTTAATTTATAGTCTGCAGATATATTATATATATTATACTTTGCAAACAAGTGATTGTTAACTATAGGCTAAAACTAAAGAGATGATTATTAATTTTAGTAAAAGAACACCAGCACTTCAACCTGTGGTCAGTAATGAGACACGTGTGGATGTAGAGGAATATAAGTATATAAGTAGCCTACCTATAACGATAAGTTGAAGTATGAGTGCAATTATTAGAAAGTCACATCAGAGATTGTTTGTCATACCCAGTGCCGGCCCGTTATATAGGCAGTATAGGCAAATGCTAAGGGCGCAATCTCGCTAGGGGGCGCCAAGGGATAATAAAAAAATATATATATTTTTTTTTTTAAAGTTACAAACATAACCAAACTGCTGATATCTTTAGCAAACTAAACTTTGAATTAGTATTAATAATTTGTATTATATAAAAATCCAAAATAAGGGCATTACTGCACCCGCCCACAATTGATTGACACCTGAAGGATGGCCGGAGTGAGGTGAGACCCGCCCAGGCCCCGTGTGCCGATGTGTTTACTTTCTGTAACGGCTCAGCGAGGGGCGAAGTGACGACATGTCAAAACAACCTCATACATTATCTGGTGCGCAAGGAAGAAAAAAACGAAAAGAGGAGGAAAAACGCGAAAAAGCCAGAGGTAAGACTTTGTGAAGAAAACACTGAATTAATTAATTGTGCGCGTGCACTAAGATAACACGTTAACTTTACAGATGAATATCTACATAAACAGACTGATATCCAATCCTTCAAAAACATGCATTACCATGGCTTGAAAAGCATTATTTTTTAAGGACAACAACATTGTCGTTTTTTTATGCTATGCCAATTGGTTTGAAATGTCTCTGTAATTAGTTAGAGAGGCACATTAAACGCAGTAGCAAAGGCCTAATAATTTGTCACTGTATGAGACAAATCATCTCTTGCCTGCTAATATTATCACCTTGGCATAATAGTAGGATCATTTAGTTGCTCAGAATCATCATCTAAGACTACAAGATGGATATTTCTAGGTGAAAACCTTCCAGTAATATCTTTGATTATAGGATGTTAAAATGAGCAGTAAGTCTAGAGGCGTACACAGGTAATATTTATGTTGGATTATTTCAAATATCTCTTTGTATTTCTTATAATATTTTTTTAATGTGTATTATCTATTCATTTATTTAACCCTCCGTGGTCCACAATATGATTTCAATGAGTAAAACGTTTTGATGTTTTTCCTGCTTAAAATTAGACACCATAACAATAAACATTTTCAAATTTTTTAATTTAATTTTATTTTTTTTATTTTGTTGCCTCAAGGCAACATTGTACCACAACGGAAAAATTGAAACATTTGACATTTGCATGTAGAAAAAAGAAATATATGTATTGACAAACATGCATTTTTTTTAACCAGACACCTGAACAAACACATTTATGCAGTTTATAATGTATTAAAAATGTAATATTTAATAAAAAGTTAAATTTCAAATTCAGCTGTTGCTCTCAGGCAACATTGTACCATTGTGGAACACAAGTATTACCAAACCATCATATCAAGTTATCATCAAGTTATCAAATTAAGTTATCATATCCATCTTCATCCTCATCTCCATCTTCAATCTCACCCTCACCCTCTCTCCTGTCAGATTGTCACTATGACCTCATCTTCCTCATCACATGACACCTCATCCTCACCCTCATTGGTTGTGTTTTATACTTTTTTAAAGTGCTATAGAAAATGTGCAGATCATAATATGTGCAGTTATAGTATGTGAATTACTAATCTTATACGTGCATTACAAAATCATGCAAAAATGCAAATATATTTCGATAATTCTAACACTTTTCCTTACAAATATACTACATTTGTATCCAACACTGTGTCTGGTATGGCCTTATGCCATTCCATTAAGGTACAATGTTGCCTTGAGGCAACACACAGTTTTTTGTTATTTACTCAAAACATTTGATGATATACAATGTAAAGTTCTTGAAAATACTTTTTACTTACCAGTGAAGGTGACTCATATTTTTTGTGGTTGATTAACTGGACGGAAATTAGTGAAAAATGCACTTTTCATTGGAGAAAATATGGAGCCATGTGACCTATGAAACAGGACACAAAATGGACCCCTGTGGCCTGTGGGTCATGTGACCCTTTTTTGCACTTTCATTAATTACTGTTTCAGTTTAGCTATTTAAGTTTAATGTGTGATTTGTTTTGTTAGTTTTCTTATTTAGACTATTGAAGAATTTTATATTAGTCTTGTTATTTTTAGTGCTGTATCATACTTTTACTGTATTATTTCAATCATTGTTGTTTGATTTGTATTTATATTTGAGTAAATTATGATCCAGTTATTTGGATTAATTTCTAAAGTGGCTTTTGTTTCTTTTGTGTTTTTTATTTTATTTTTTACCAAAAGTGTTGCACTTTCTTTCACACTATTTAAACATGTGAATTTGAAACCCTTTTTTTTTACAAAATAAATGAAAACGTCAATGGCAAAATAATTTAGGCTCATGTTTTCTCATAAAGCGACTTTGGGTATCTAGAAAAGTGCTATACAAGTGTTATTATTATTATTTTTTATTATTTTGTGTAAATACTTGGTGATATAAATCGCAATAAGGGGGCGCCACAAAAAATCTTGCCTAGGGCGCCAAAGAGGCTAGGGGCGGCACTGTATTTGATGTTCAGTTGAGAGTTGACAGTGGTTAATCTGTGTTAATGGAGTCTAGTATCTGTGCTGCTTCATTTGGATCATCTCTGAATCCTTTGTCTGTATGTTTATCTCTTCTTTCTTTACCTTGTTTCCAGGTGAGCCCTGAGGAGGACCAATCATCATTGGATGATCAAGACTGTGTTGAGATGGTAATAAAAAGAGCATTGCATCATTTTAGAAAATGCTAGTCTAGTAAGAACTCATCATCTTTAGGCCTGTTTACACCTGGTCATTGTCTTCTGATTTATCAGAACGATTCCATTTACACTTGGCCACATAAATGAGTCTTTGCAAAATGGATATAAAGCCGATCTTTAATTCGCACGCTATACGCTGATTTAACAGTGTTCACATCATCCAAAGCTACTGCTATGAGCAGCATTTGATTTATCATCAGCTAATTTCAGATCAACAGGAGAGAGAGTAGCATCAGCACTGGTAAAATCATTTATTTTCACTACATTTAAAGATGACTGTGTTGACCGCTGTCATATCTGACTTTAACATGACATATTAGCCTAAAACACGCTCTCACTTATTTCTTATTTGACATTTTTGTGAGGAATAAAGTTTACATATGTGGTTTCATCAACCGTATGCATTTACACTTGTCCAGTTTGATCTGAAGTCCCCTTAGACCACCTCCTGAAGTGGTTTGAGTGACTTGAGTCAAATCTGTCTCCAGCTGCGTTGTGTAATAACATAAATTGTCTTTGTATTTTGTGCCATACGCTTCTCTGAAACAAACTAAATTCAAAAGCACGATATGGCTTAGTGCCCTTATCAAATCACAAAAGACGATAATGAAGTACTGTAATTCCTCAAATAAAAGCCTGTATTCAATTAAACACAGGGCCTCTGATAGTGGCTGGAGGCGTGGTCAGCACGAACAAATAAAGGCCGGTCTCAAATTAAGGCCAGGGAAAAATGTGTGGATAATCTCCTAAATGCCTTTAATTTAATGTGCATTGAAGTATATGGTAATGTACAGTAGGGCTGTGCCGTGACGGCTGACCGACATCATGATAGAGCGCAACCATCCTGATGCCACGCGCCCCGTTGTGAGTCTAGCGAGTGCGACACACTCCTGGTCTCTTCTATAGTTAACATAAAGACTTTGCAGGGATTGCTCTGTAAGTTAAATTGATAATATAACTGATGCATATATGCCATTTTAAATAGGCTACTGTAGTCCATGAGAGATGTGACGTCTGAAAATACTGTGTCAGGCAGGCTACACAGATATTGATCTTCACAATATTAGCCTCTCGTCTCTTTTATATGTCTTACTCTGCATTTAACTTAAAATATTTTATTTTGTACAAGAAAACAGCATAGGCTTCAAAATAAATGTTGTTGAAATATTGTAACTTGGTCATTATGAACTACACCTAATATCTCCTTATTGAGAGAAGTGCGTGCAACCTAGAAGCACAGATGCCTAATTAGTTGGGTCAGAAAAATAACAAAATTATAGTTTTTAAGTATAAAAAAAATATGTCAAGAGACATAGGCTATTAAAATAAAAAGTGCTTAAAAGTACACAATTCTTCTCAAGTGGAAGGAAGCTTTTTCCCTCACGTTATATAGAAAGCGGGATCATTAGTTGGCTTAGTAAATTAACGAAATTATATATTTTTAAAGTAGAAAATAATATTTATGTAAAGAGATATATTAAAATAAAAAGTGCTTAAAAGTACACAACTCTACTTAAGTGGAAGGAAGCTTATTAGAAGAGTTATAAGCTGGGTTAGCAAGCTAAAATAACCTCACATGCAACCTATATAGAAATTAAGCGGAATAAACATTTAATATTTTTCAAATGGACAATGGTGGCTACCGTAATTCTGACCCAAATTGCTTCATCGCCATTCTGGCTGTTGTTGTAAATGGGGATATGTTTGCAAATGTAAAAAAAATACGATGTATCTGTCGACTGGAACGCTGTCGCTTTTAATTTAAAACAGTTTATTTGAAACAATTATTTTTCAAACAGATGGAATTAGAAATACAGGCCTGCGCCTAATAAAAGCCTTCTTCAAATAAAAGCCTGGTCCCTTCTGCAGTTCAGGTAAATAAAGGCAAATTTATTTGAAGAAGTACGGTAAGTCTACAGTCTGTTGTGCTGCTGTTTCAAACTGAACCGCACACTTTTCTCACTCGATCGGCTCATGATCTGGCATCTTCCACAGGGAATGAATGCATGGACTCCATCTCTGCATGGGCTTTGAGTTTAACACGCAACCAGCACCAGTTACACTCTATTTTCACATTTGCTTTATAAATAAATTTAGCAACAATTCTTATAATATTGATCTAAAAGTATTACACCCATAATGGCAACACTTTACAATAAGGTTGTATTAGTTCACATTAGTTAACATAAACTAACCATGAACAACACCTCTGATCAGCATTAATCTTAACTCACATTTATTAATGCATCATTTCAGTGCAATTAGTTAATATTGTTAATGCATTTGTTAACATGAACATATCTTTACTGTTTTTGTGAGGTTATCTTACTGTACATATTAGTTTGCGTAGCAGTTGACACACACACACTAAACATTTCTAACTCACCATCTCACTAAAAATGCTGCTGTGTACCTTATCAACATTATTACACAAAGTATGTTTTAATGGTTTTTGAGAACCTTATCACATTATTTCAACATTAACTGATGTGTTAACATTTGTAGGTTCATTACAAAGCAGTAAATAATAATAAATGCTTCGTTAATGGTAAGTCATGTTGATAAAGAGTTCAAATAACACATCAGGTAATGTTGAAATAGTGTACACTTAACAATAAGAGTCATAAAATCCATTAATAAATGCTCTGTTGAATATCAGTAATGATAGTAAAGTGCATATAAACATGAACAGCCTATCCGCTGATGTTCAGATGCTTTCCACTGTAGAATTATGTTTACCAACAGCTCAAATCAAGGACTTATTAAATAATGTTGATAAGGTACACACAGCACTTTTACCTTTAGAGTATGTTCATCCTTAGTTTGTGTCTGCGTAAACTAATGTAAATATGTACAGTAAGATAACCTTATTAAAAACAGTAAAGCTACAGGCACTGTTGACTAATGCATTAACTATATTAACTCACTGTTAACGTGGATAAATGCATTAATATATGTGAATTCAACAGAGGTGCTGTTCATGGTTTGTTCATGTTAACTAATGTTAACTAATACAAGCTTATTGTAAAGTGTTAGCGTTATTATTATACAGCGTAATTTGCCATGTTTGATAAGTGCCATCTGAATACAGGTTCTTGTTTTAAATGTGTCTCTTTCTTTAAGATGAGATCAGTCTGACGGATCTGAAGGGGATGTTCCTGCTGGAGCTGCAGTAATGTTGGTATGTGTTTATGGACATGTTTATCATTATTTTAGCCCATTATTATATTAAATAATTTATACTATATTAGATAATTTCCATAAAATATTGTAGTGCAATTTTACTTTAGTATTTTCACCAAAGAAAAATGGGTTTAAGCCTTTTATATATAATGCTGTAGTGTGTAATTATGTATATAATGTGTATCAGTTTACATTTCTAAACATTCATTTTGCCATTAATTGTAATAATCAGTTATCAATAATCAGATTTTTGCACTTATAGTGAAGCTTTTCTAGAAGAGCATTAATGGAATCAGTGTTGCACCAACATTGCATTTCTGGCAGATAGCAATAAGCTGATCATGTTCAGTTGGTCAAACACTTAAAAAGGAGGTGTTTAATATAACATTTCATCTCCAGAATAATATTTTGAATGTCATTTGAAATGTATTTTTTAGATATCAGGCACATAACCAGTTGTATGTTGTAGATAGAGGTTTGAGTTATGTCTGATCTCTGATTTCTTCCAGGTGTTCAGAAGATGCCCACTGAAGTTTCTCAAGGTACCTGAGGTTTAAATCAGAGCACCACCATCACTGTGGGCACGTGAGCGGTCATATAGTTAGAGCTTACTAAAGCATGTGTTCTTCTGTACAGACAATGCCAGCGAGGCAGAGATTGAAATCCTTACGGAAAGGACAAAAGTGTGCTTGTCAAATGCTGTAAAACTTCTGTAGGGCAGCAGCACATACGAAGACCTCACTCTAAATCTAGTTGTTTAACTGTTCTTTAAAGAACTAGTTTGTCTTAATTTGTCTTAACTTAATATTCAAAGTTATTATTGATCTGACTGCATTGACACTGTTATATGAGAAGTGAACTGAGCTGGGCGATGCCATGAGCGTTTGCCCCAGAGCTGCTGTAGAGATGATCTGATGATCTTTACACGTAACTGAACCAACACTATACTCTTATCTGCTCTACAGCCCAAACTCACTTCATAATAAAATATCATTTTAATAAATATAATAAACAATTTCCTGTTATCACTGTAAAGCTGCTTTGAAACTTGACTTTGTATTTTTTGGTTAAAGTGTCCCTTATAAGTCGGTATCTCTACATTTATTGCATATTGAGGGAGTTCATTTTATACATCTCAAAGCCTGTTTAATGCCTTATTTAAACTGGGCCTGTTTCCAAACGGGCTGTTTTGTCAATTTCTTCGAAGCTGTGAATGTTTCATCCGCTTGACAAACAGTAATGATGCTTTCTGAAACATATTTTTAAGTTTGTGGATGTCACTTTCCTCTTAAAATGGCATGACATGAGGCTTCTTATGTTCATATTTTAAGTCATAATTAAAGCACTGCTAAAACACTTTGGTCCCATGTAATCTTCTAAGTTTTTTTTGTGTGTGTAATGTACTGAGATCCTGTACTCTTTAATCACCTTAGTCTTGGTAGTTAACCATATCGTCAGGTGTGTGTGTGTGTGTGTGTGTGTATGGGCATGTACCATTAAACACACTGGTCCCTGTAATGTTGGATTGTGCAGTTGTGTGTTGTGTTTAAGATCCAGTCCTCTTAAATCACCTTAGTCTTGGTAATACACCCTGTTGTCATGTTTGTGTGTGTGTGTGTGTGTGTGTGTGTGTGTGTGTGTGTGTGTGTGTGTGTGTGTGTGTGTGTGTGTGTGTGTGTGTGTGTGTGTGTGTGTGTGTGTGTGTGTGTGTGTGTGTGTGTGTGTGGTTATGTGCCTGTAAGACACACTGGTCCCTGTAATGTTGGATTGTGCAGTTGTGTGTTGTGTTTAAGAGCCAGTCCTCTTAAATCACCTTAGTCTTGGTAATACACCCTGTTGTCACGTTTGTGTGTTGTGTGTGTGTGGTTATGTGCCTGTAAGACACACTGGTCCCTGTAATGTTGGATTGTGCAGTTGTGTGTTGTGTTTAAGATCCAGTCCTCTTAAATCACCTTAGTCTTGGTAATACACCCTGTTGTCACGTTTGTGTGTTGTGTGTGGTTATGTGCCTGTAAGACACAATGGTCCCTGTAATGTTGGATTGTGCAGTTGTGTGTTGTGTTTAAGAGCCAGTCCTCTTAAATCACCTTAGTCTTGGTAATACACCCTGTTGTCACGTTTGTGTGTTGTGTGTGTGTGGTTATGTGCCTGTAAGACACACATGTCCCTGTAATGTTGGATTGTGCAGTTGTGTGTTGTGTTTAAGATCCAGTCCTCTTAAATCACCTTAGTCTTGGTAATACACCCTGTTGTCATGTTTGTGTGTGTGTGTGTGTGTGTGTGTGTGTGTGTGTGTGTGTGTGTGTGTGTGTGTGTGTGTGTGTGTGTGTGTGTGTGTGTGTGTGTGTGTGTGTGGACTGGTAATCCCTACGGTATGGGGACAAAATGTCCCCACAAAGATGGCAATATCCAAATTTTTGTCCTTGTGGGGACATTTTTTTGGTCCCCATGAGGAAAACATCTTATAAATCACACTAAGTGATGTTTTTTGAAAAAGTAAAAATGCAGCATGTCTCCTGTGATGGGTAGGTTTAGGGGCAGGGGCAGTGTAGGGGCATAGAAAATACGGTTTGTACAGTATAAAATGCAGTGCAGTATAAAATGCATTGTACAGTATAATGTTTCCAAACGGGCTGTTTTGTCAATTTCTTCGAAGCTGTGAATGTTTCATCCGCTTGACAAACAGTAATGATGCTTTCTGAAACATATTTTTAAGTTTGTGGATGTCACTTTCCTCTTAAAATGGCATGACATAATGGTAATACACCCTGTTGTCATGTTTGTGTGTGTGTGTGTGTGTGTGTGTGTGTGTGTGTGTGTGTGTGTGTGTGTGTGTGTGTGTGTGTGTGTGTGTGTGTGTGTGTGTGTGTGTGTGTGTGTGTGGACTGGTAATCCCTACGGTATGGGGACAAAATGTCCCCACAAAGATGGCAATATCCAAATTTTTGTCCTTGTGGGGACATTTTTTGTCCCCATGAGGAAAACATCTTATAAATCACACTAAGTGATGTTTTTGAAAAAGTAAAATGCAGCATGTCTCCTGTGATGGGTAGGTTTAGGGGCAGGGGCAGTGTAGGGGATAGAAAATACGGTTTGTACAGTATAAAATGCATTACGCCTATGGAATGTCCCCATAAAACATGGAAACACAACATGTGTGTGTGTGTGTGTGTGTGTGTGTGTGTGTGTGTGTGTGTGTGTGTGTGTGTGTGTGTGTGTGTGTGTGTGTGGTTATGTGCCTGTAAGACACACTGGTCCCTGTAATGTTGGATTGTGCAGTTGTGTGTTGTGTTTAAGATCCAGTCCTCTTAAATCACCTTAGTCTTGGTAATTGTTGTCATGTTTGTGTGTGTGTGTGTGTGTGTGTGTGTGTATGTGTGTGTGTGTGTGTGTGTGTGTGTGTGTGTGTGTGTGTGTGTGTGTGTGTGTGTGTGTGTGTGTGTGTGTGGTTATGTGCCTGTAAGACACACTGGTCCCTGTAATGTTGGATTGTGCAGTTGTGTGTTGTGTTTAAGAGCCAGTCCTCTTAATCACCTTAGTCTTGGTAATACACCCTGTTGTCATGTTTGTGTGTTGTGTGTGGTTATGTGCCTGTAAGACACAATGGTCCCTGTAATCCACTAAAATGACATATATTGTGTATTGTAAAATCAGAGTCCTCATAATCCGGTCGGGCCCCAAAGATCACAATTATGTCATAGGTGGGAACATTTCAGGATGGGCGGGAATGTCCTTGTGTACCACCAAAATATCATATTGTCATATTTTCTGTTATGTTGCGTGTATAGACTATTTGAAGTCAGATGTGTGATCTGCAGAGTAAAAAAAAAATGTTGATAGTTTTATCATCACTGTAGGACATTGGGAAAGGGGTGTCCCCTTATACCACCACCCTACTGGTTTGGCCATCAAAGTCCTT
Source organism: Gobiocypris rarus (assembly GCA_023029165.1). Classification (NCBI taxonomy): domain Eukaryota; kingdom Metazoa; phylum Chordata; class Actinopteri; order Cypriniformes; family Gobionidae; genus Gobiocypris; species Gobiocypris rarus. The sequence continues at coordinate 13,263,273 of CM040920.1, forward strand.
CTATACCACAAAAACAAGTATAGGTTTGTATGTGTGTGTGTGTGTGTGTGTGTGTGTGTGTGTGTGTGTGTTTGTTTTTGTGGTTTATGAGGACTTTTGACCTGAATACGCACCAGCATTACGGGACATTTGGGTTTATGAGGACAGGGACCATGTCCTTGTAATTCCGACAGTGTAGATGTCATCTACTAAGTCCTAGAAGCACTCTCCAATTTTGGCGCAATGTCCTAATATACCACAAAACCTGAAATTATACTATACACAGTGTATTCCTGATTTCGAGAGTGTGCCCCTGGAGCCAGGTCCCGGTATAACACCTGCGTCATAAAATATTTGCATAATACACACAAGTGTAAGTTTCAGGCTTCTGATTGGACAGATCGCCACCGGTAGGCGGAGATCGCGAAAACAAGATGGCGCCGGTGGGCGGAGCTTCATTCAGCCACAGCATGAGCATAAGTCTGTATAATAAGCAACTTAATGCAAAATACTCATTATTTAAGTATTTTTGCAGATAATTTATTATTTGTGAATTAAAAATATGATAAAATCGCATTTATATTATGATAAGTGAGGTGAGGTGTAGTAAGTGAGGTGTAGTCATTTGTCAAGTTATTTCCTGTTTGGACCGGAGAAGACACCTATGTGGACCTAATGAAGGCAACTGTTATTTGAAAGGTAAGTTATAATGCTGTTTATTCACGTTATAATGCTTCTCTAATAGCTGGTGGGTCTGTTTGGCTTGTTTGTGCATGTCCTGTAAGCTCATCGCGCTCGTTTACAGTTAGAAAGCAGCTAGCGCGATGCTAACGGCGCTAGCTCAGTAGCTCGATCTGTTTACAGAGAATCAGCGAGGCTCGTCATTTAAACTCGTTTAAAATTGCGCTATAGTTGTTACTGCTACCATTTCTGATCAGATACAACAGTCATTATCATAATAATGCGTTATCATGGCTCCATAACGCCAGTACAGTATATCCTGACATGCTACTGGTAAATATTACTACAGTTCTGCTTGCTTTAAAGACATTAAGAAACAAAGATGTGCTCTTATTACTCCTGGCTATAATAAAATACACTCTGAATACCAATACAACTGTCAGCCTTAATCAGCATTTTAATACTGTCACTATTGTCTATAATTCATCAATTGTGAATTAAATGTGTGAATGACTAGTTATCCTTAACATATTCCTAATATCAATAAATCTGTTAATAAAGCTGTGTCTGGTACATTGTTATTTACGTGATGATTTTTCTTATTGTATTATTATTAAAGGTAATATTAAAGGTTAAATGTTACCCAGATTATTAGAGCTGCACAATAAAACTGATATTGCAATATATATATATATATATTACAGCAATCATTCTAGAATGATTCATTCTAAATTACAGCAATCATTCTAGAATGATTCATTCTTCCAAATATAGCTATTTAAGTCATCTGGTTAAATTGTTTTTCATAGTGCATTATATATTGAGAAAGAAAGAAGATAAAACAAATAATATATATATATATATATATATATATATATATATATATATATATATATATATATATATATATATTATTTGTTTTATCTTCTTTTCTTTTCTCAATATATAATGCACTATGAAAACAATTTAACCAGATGACTTAAATAGCTATATTTGGAATAATATATATATATATATATATATATATATATATATATATATATATATATATATATATATATATATATATATATATATATATATATATATATATATATATATATATATTATTTGTTTTATCTTCTTTTCTTTTTCTCAATATATAATGCACTATGAAAAACAATTTAACCAGATGACTTAAATAGCTATATTTGGAATAATATATATATATATATATATATATATATATATATATATATATATATATATATATATATATATATATATATATATATATATATATATATTATTTGTTTTATCTTCTTTTCTTTTTCTCAATATATAATGCACTATGAAAAACAATTTAACCAGATGACTTAAATAGCTATATTTGGAAGAATGAATCATTCTAGAATGATTGCTGTAATTTTGTTTATTAATAATAATAATAATAATAATAATAATAATAATACATTGCAGCATAGATATAAAAATTAACAAAAATATTAAATAAACACTGCCTCATGTTTTCCAAGTAAGTTTAACAGCATTTAGGACCAGAAATTGAGTAATCAACTGTAAAATAACACTGCATAGTCTTTACTGTATACATCAAATATAATTAATCCTGTTTAAAGCTACAAAACTTTAATGCTTCACATCACATTGCATGTGTGTTGTATGTCAGCCAGGCTGTGTGTAGCTTTACACCGGCTCTATGAGGACATCATAAGCACATGTTCCTGATGTTGGACTGATGAATCTCAGTGTGTTGTGTTAGTTTGGCAGAAGTCTGGTCTATGAGAACACTGGTTTTACAGAGACACTGTGGTGCTCATATATGGAATATTAGGATCTAAACTGATAACCCATAATTCACAGCTCATTTCGCTAATACCAAAGTCTAAAAAAATTTATGCTTGTTAGTATAAATATAATCATTGAATAAGTTGGTCAAAAAAAATGTCAGTCTTGGTTGAAATTGGCTTTTAATAAGTAATACTAAAATGAGTATTTATTTGTCTTTATTTTGTTTTGATTTTTATTCGCTCTTCTTCTTTTCAGATTTTAACTGAGAATAATCAGATTAAACCAACAAGAAACAGCAACTCTAAAGGTATCCAAGAAGTTCATGTAATAATTGAGTTCTTCCTTAAAGTATAGATTTAAGTGTTCCTCAGAAACAGATCGCCACAGTTATCAGTAGGGGTGTAACAATACACTCGTGTCACGATTCGATATCTCAATATTTTAAGCCAAAATAAAGTTGGTATATATATATAGATATATATATATATATATATATATATATATATATATATATATATATATATATATATATATATATATATATATATATATATATATATTATTTTGTATTATGATAAAATAATAATTTTATTATTTGTGCATTATTATCAGATCCAGCAAATATTCTCCTATGCATTTTTATATTATATTCAACATTATGTATAGTCGTTGTATGATTCTATGTAATAAGATTATTAATGTAATAATGTCACTGAAACTCCGTGAACTTAATTTTTTCCCTCACGCATTACTCGCGCTTTCAATAGAGATCGCTAAGACATGTGACCAACTGGGCGGGAACGTCATCAGAACGTAAAGAGAAGTCACACTCATACATACAATACTGGAACTCAGGAGCCATCCTAATGGATCTAGTTACCAGTGTCCCGTAAAACCAGTGTCCTCATAGATCAAACTTCTGTCAAATTAACACAACACACTTAGTCAAAGTCAAACATCAGGAGCATGTGCTTATGATGTCCTTATAAACCGGTGTCCTCATAGACCAGACTTCTGTCAAACTAACACAACACACTGAGATTCTTCAGTCCAGTTAAACATCATGAACGTGTTCTTATGATGTCCTCATAAACCAGTGTCCTCATAAAACCGGTGTAAAACACACAACATGACATACTATAATGAACACGCATGTAATGTGATGCATAAAATCCATTAACATTACCTTGAAATTATTATGAAACTATTTTGTAATCTTGTATATTATCTCAAATCAATATTTAATGTGCAAATATTTATTGATGGGTAGTTTTGCATGATTATCCTGTCCATGTTTATTCTGTATTACTGGCTGACTGTACACTATCCCTCTTATATATTCCATACATTATGTTTTTAGGTGAAGTGTTTCTGTATATAATGCTTTATTTTATATGTTCAGAGAAGCCGTCAGACCCAGCTGGCATCAGGCAGGGATGATTGAGCGGCTCTTACTGTAAGTTAGGTAAGTGAGAGTCGTGCTGTAAGAGAAGGAACACACGCAGCAAACACGCGGTGAGACCTAGGCTGTTAACATGTTTAGACCAGTGTTTCATGTCTGATTTGATGTTTTGTAGACTCTCCGTGAGGTCAATCCTTCCACTCGTGAAATGAACACTGTCCCAGTCAGAAGTCAGAGATGGACAGAAGGTATTGTTTTGTTTTTTTCTTTTTGGAAATCAAATTATGGATGCACCAATATGAAAATGTGGGCAGAGTTTGATAACTGATTGTTCTTTATATTTGAAAGACAATAACTGATATACTGGCTGATATATATAAATCCAAATATTGATATACTTTGAGCTTGTTTACAAAAACAAAAGGCTCATCATTAAAAGCCATGACTCAAACACTTGAGCATAAATCAAACATATACTGTACAGTATACATTCATTCCAATGGCTGCCTTATGACTGTGACATTTGAATTAGCTTTCTTTATAATAAATGGCAACACTTTACAATAAGGTTTGATGTTGTTAGTGTTAGTTAACATGATGAACAATACTTATATAGGAGATATTCATCTCAGTTTAGGTTAATCTCAGCATGTTTAGGATCCAGTGCTGTATCTGTTGATTTAGTGCACTGTGAACGAACATGAACTCATATTTTATTACTCACATTAACACAAGTTTGGCTCTCTGTTAGTTCATGTTAGTTAATGCAATAACAAATGAATTGTAAGGTTTTACCCAAAACATCTACTGCCTTACAAATGTATAATTATAAATCAAATAAAAATGCAAACAAGTCATGGGCAACATTACTGAGGCTACATATAAAGAATCATAATGCATGTAGCATGGGTAAATCAAATGAAATGGACAATAAGAGAATTATATTACTCAAACCATATTGTTGATGAAAATAATACAAGAACAATAAAAGTACTAGTTCTGATAAATAATGCATCAATGTTTTTGAAAACATATCAACATTTTTATATGATAGTAATATTAAGCATCTTTAATATGAGGGTTTCAGATAACATGGTGTTTGAGCTGCACGCTAAAGAGCTGAATGAACACACATAAACCCAAGCGCTTTGTTAAAGAGCTTTAGCTCAATGGAACTCAACCTATATATGATAAATTACATATTTATAGAAAATAAACACAAAATTTCAACTAATACTTGCACAAAATCATGCATAGATGAACTTGAACTAAGTTCCAAAGAGAAACTGTTGTGGATGCAATGAAGTGCTTTGCTTGAATGTTATTTAACGAAACGAAATGCATCCTATTTGAGAGAAATCTAATGTTTATACTATTTAACTTTACTATCACGTCGATATCAGCACAAACTGATGCAAATGCACTAGTGAACTTGACTGTGTTTGTCGAAATGTGGAACTCCTGTTGTGCACGTGCTCTTCCCACAACAGCGCGCTGAAACACGGCAACCAAAGAATTCACAACGTCCATATTACAATAGTTTCCTCATTATAATGTTATGTACATTATAGTCATATGAGCGTGCAGCGGAAGAGATGATCACGGTTGGCCTACAGTGAAGAACTTTACTGCAGCGTTCAGAAACTCATACTATCTCAGATAAATCAGATATACACACGCAATTCAAAAATATTACAGCTTACAATTCCACAAAATGCTGCGACTACCCAAGCAAACTCTCCCTGTAACACCGCACTGATTTCACAGATGAACATCGCACATTTGAAGCTGAAGGAAATAATCCATTATTATTATACCGGTCTCATGTTCATTATCAGATGGGCAACGGTAAAATTAAAAATGAGCTTTTATTTTTCAATTCCGATATGGTGTCCGATATTATGCATACCTGATTGGTTATGACCATACATTTATTACTATATACGGGACTTATTTCACCCTGTTTTAAATCTTAAATCACTATTAATCTCATTAATTTGATCAAAATGAATACTGAGTGGTTTGAAATGTACCACCATACCTGAATGTGTCTTGGCATCATCAGTCTTCTTTTGCTCAAGTATTTGATGTTCAGTTGAGAGTTGACAGTGGTTAATCTGTGTTAATGGAGTCTAGTATCTGTGCTGCTTCATTTGGATCATCTCTGAATCCTTTGTCTGTATGTTTATCTCTTCTTTCTTTACCTTTTTCCAGGTGAGCCCTGAGGAGGACCAATCATCATTGGATGATCAAGACTGTGTTGAGATGGTAATACAAAGAGCATTGCATCATTTTAGAAAATGCTAGTCTAGGAAGAACTCATCATCTTTAGGCCTGTTTACACCTGGTCATTGTCTTCTGATTTATCAGAACGATTCCATTTACACTTGGCCACATAAATGAGTCTTTGCAAAATGGATATAAAGCCGATCTTTAATTTGCACGCTATATGCTGATTTAACAGTGTTCACATCATCCAAAGCTACTGCTATGAGCAGCATTTGATTTATCATCAGCTAATTTCAGATCAACAGGAGAGAGAGTAGCATCAGCACTGGTAAAATCATTTATTTTCACTACATTTAAAGATGACTGTGTTGACCGCTGTCATATCTGACTTTAACATGACATATTAGCCTAAAACACGCTCTCACTTATTTCTTATTTGACATTTTTGTGAGGAATAAAGTTTACATATGTGGTTTCATCAACCGTATGCATTTACACATGTCCAGTTTGATCTGAAGTCCCCTTAGACCACCTCCTGAAGTGGTTTGAGTGACTTGAGTCAAATCCGTCTCCAGCTGCGTTGTGTAATAACATAAATTGTCTTTGTATTTTGTGTCATACGCTTCTCTGAAACAAACTAAATTCAAAAGCACGATATGGCTTAGTGCCCTTATCAAATCACAAAAGACGATAATGAAGTACTGTAATTCCTCAAATAAAAGCCTGTATTCAATTAAACACGGGCCTCTGATAGTGGCTGGAGGCGTGGTCAGCACGAACAAATAAAGGCCGGTCTCAAATTGAGGAAAAATGTGTGGTGTCATGATCACTTATGGCGCTTTTCCATTACCAGTACCAGTTCGACTCGCCTCGCTCGGCTCGGCTCAGCTCGGCTCGCATTTCACTCCGTTTTCCATTGCAGATAGTACCTCCACAATAGTACCTGGTCGTCATAGAGACGCCGCAGGAAACTGCCATGATGTAATTTTCTCTCACTGGATCCTCTTCGCAACCAAACAAAGGAAAGTCTGCACCTCCTCGCTTGACCAAGGCATATTCTTCAGAGTTGCCATAATAGTAAATAATACGCAATCTCTGGACAAACTATTTAAAAATGGCACGGTTATATGCAATGATGACGCAACGAACAGTGACGATTCTCTCTGACCAATCAGCAGTCTGCTGTGTTTTCACCTCACATTTTAGTATCGCCTCAGCTCACCTCAGCTCGCTCAGAACCTCGCCGGAGGTGGTACGTAAAAAAGTACCTGGAAGCAGGTACAGGTACAACTTTTACACAGTGGAAAACCAAACAAAGTCGAGTCGAGTCGAGCCGAGCCGGGCTGGTACTGTGTACTGGAAAAGCGCCATTACTGTACAACTAGCACAGACCTAAGGTCTCAGATCACACTCATACATACAATACTGGAACTCAGGAGCCATCCTAATGGATCTAGTTACCAGTGTCCCGGTAAAACCAGTGTCCTCATAGATCAGACTTCTGTCAAATTAACACAACACACTTAGTCAAGGTCAAACATCAGGAGCATGTGCTTATGATGTCCTTATAAACCGGTGTCCTCATAGACCAGACTTCTGTCAAACTAACACAACACACTGAGATTCTTCAGTCCAGTTAAACATCATGAACGTGTTCTTATGATGTCCTCATAAACCAGTGTCCTCATAAAACCGTGTAAAACACACAACATGACATACTATAATGAACACGCATGTAATGTGATGCATAAAATCCATTAACATTACCTTGAAATTATTATGAAACTATTTTGTAATCTTGTATATTATCTCAAATCAATATTTAATGTGCAAATATTTATTGATGGGTAGTTTTGCATGATTATCCTGTCCATGTTTATTCTGTATTACTGGCTGACTGTACACTATCCCTCTTATATATTCCATACATTATGTTTTTAGGTGAAGTGTTTCTGTATGTAATGCTTTATTTTATATGTTCAGAGAAGCCGTCAGACCCAGCTGGCATCAGGCAGGGATGATTGAGCGGCTCTTACTGTAAGTTAGGTAAGTGAGAGTCGTGCTGTAAGAGAAGGAACACACGCAGCAAACACGCGGTGAGACCTAGGCTGTTCACATGTTTAGACCAGTGTTTCATGTCTGATTTGATGTTTTGTAGACTCTCCGTGAGGTCAATCCTTCCACTCGTGAAATGAACACTGTCCCAGTCAGAAGTCAGAGATGGACAGAAGGTATTGTTTTGTTTTTTCTTTTGGAAATCAAATAATGGATGCACCAATATGAAAATGTGGGCAGAGTTTGATAACTGATTGTTCTTTATATTTGAAAGACAATAACTGATATACTGGCTGATATATATAAATCCAAATATTGATATACTTTGAGCTTGTTTACAAAAACAAAAGGCTCATCATTAAAAGCCATGACTCAAACACTTGAGCATAAACCAAACATATACTGTACAGTATACATTCATTCCAATGGCTGCCTTATGACTGTGACATTTGAATTAGCTTTCTTTATAATAAATGGCAACACTTTACAATAAGGTTTGATGTTGTTAGTGTTAGTTAACATGATGAACAATACTTATATAGAAGATATTCATCTCAGTTTAGGTTAATCTCAGCATGTTTAGGATCCAGTGCTGTATCTGTTGATTTAGTGCACTGTGAACGAACATGAACTCATATTTTATTACTCACATTAACACAAGTTTGTCTCTCTGTTAGTTCATGTTAGTTAATGCAATAACAAATGAATTGTAAGGTTTTACCCAAAACATCTACTGCCTTACAAATGTATAATTATAAATCAAATAAAAATGCAAACAAGTCATGGGCAACATTACTGAGGCTACATATAAAGAATCATAATGCATGTAGCATGGGTAAATCAAATGAAATGGACAATAAGAGAATTATATTACTCAAACCATATTGTTGATGAAAATAATACAAGAACAATAAAAGTACTAGTTCTGATAAATAATGCATCAATGTTTTTGAAAACATATCAACATTTTTTATATGATAGTAATATTAAGCATCTTTAATATGAGGGTTTCAGATAACATGGTGTTTGAGCTGCATGACGCTAAAGAGCTGAATGAACACACATAAACCCAAGCGCTTTGTTAAAGAGCTTTAGCTCAATGGAACTCAACCTATATATGATAAATTACATATTTATAGAAAATAAACACAAAATTTCAACTAATACTTGCACAAAATCATGCATAGATGAACTTGAACTAAGTTCCAAAGAGAAACTGTTGTGGATGCAATGAAGTGCTTTGCTTGAATGTTATTTAACTAAACGAAACGCATCCTATTTGAGAGAAATCTAATGTTTATACTATTTAACTTTACTATCACGTCGTATATCAGCACAAACTGATGCAAATGCACTAGTGAACTTGACTGTGTTTGTCGAAATGTGGAACTCCTGTTGTGCACGTGCTCTTCCCACAACAGCGCGCTGAAACACGGCAACCAAAGAATTCACAACGTCATATTACAATAGTTTCCTCATTATAATGTTATGTACATTATAGTCATATGAGCGTGTGCGGAAGAGATGATCACGGTTGGCCTACAGTGAAGAACTTTACTGCAGCGTTCAGAAACTCATACTATCTCAGATAAATCAGATATACACACGCAATTCAAAATATTACAGCTTACAATTCCACAAAATGCTGCGACTACCCAAGCAAACTCTCCTGTAACACCGCACTGATTTCACAGATGAACATCGCACATCTGAAGCTGAAGGAAATAATCCATTATTATTATACCGGTCTCATGTTCATTATCAGATGGGCAACGGTAAAATTAAAAATGAGCTATTATTTTTCAATTCGATATGGTGTCCGATATTATGCATACCTGATTGGTTATGACCATACATTTATTACTATATACGGACTTATGTCACCCTGTTTTAAATCTTAAATCACTATTAATCTCATTAATTTGATCAAAATGAATACTGAGTGGTTTGAAATGTACCACCATACCTGAATGTGTCTTGGCATCATCAGTCTTCTTTTGCTCAAGTATTTGATGTTCAGTTGAGAGTTGACAGTGGTTAATCTGTGTTAATGGAGTCTAGTATCTGTGCTGCTTCATTTGGATCATCTCTGAATCCTTTGTCTGTATGTTTATCTCTTCTTTCTTTACCTTTTTCCAGGTGAGCCCTGAGGAGGACCAATCATCATTGGATGATCAAGACTGTGTTGAGATGGTAATACAAAGAGCATTGCATCATTTTAGAAAATGCTAGTCTAGGAAGAACTCATCATCTTTAGGCCTGTTTACACCTGGTCATTGTCTTCTGATTTATCAGAACGATTCCATTTACACTTGGCCACATAAATGAGTCTTTGCAAAATGGATATAAAGCCGATCTTTAATTTGCACGCTATATGCTGATTTAACAGTGTTCACATCATCCAAAGCTACTGCTATGAGCAGCATTTGATTTATCATCAGCTAATTTCAGATCAACAGGAGAGAGAGTAGCATCAGCACTGGTAAAATCATTTATTTTCACTACATTTAAAGATGACTGTGTTGACCGCTGTCATATCTGACTTTAACATGACATATTAGCCTAAAACATGCTCTCACTTATTTCTTATTTGACATTTTTGTGAGGAATAAAGTTTACATATGTGGTTTCATCAACCGTATGCATTTACACTTGTCCAGTTTGATCTGAAGTCCCCTTAGACCACCTCCTGAAGTGGTTTGAGTGACTTGAGTCAAATCCTCCAGCTGCGTTGTGTAATAACATAAATTGTCTTTGTATTTTGTGCCATACGCTTCTCTGAAACAAACTAAATTCAAAAGCACGATATGGCTTAGTGCCCTTATCAAATCACAAAAGACGATAATGAAGTACTGTAATTCCTCAAATAAAAGCCTGTATTCAATTAAACACGGGCCTCTGATAGTGGCTGGAGGCGTGGTCAGCAAAAACAAATAAAGGCCGGTCTCAAATTGAGGCCAGGGAAAATGTGTGGATAATCTCCTAAATGCCTTTAATTTAATGTGCATTGAAGTATATGGTAACGTACAGTAGGGCTGTGCCGTGACGGCTGACCGACATTATGATAGAGCGCAACCATCCTGATGCCACGCGCCCGTTGTGAGTCTAGCGAGTGCGACACACTCCTGGTCTCTTCTATAGTTAACATAAAGACTTTGCAGGGATTGCTCTGTAAGTTAAATTGATAATATAACTGATGCATATATGCCATTTTAAATAGGCTACTGTAGTCAATGAGAGATGTGAGCTCAGAAAATACTGTGTCAGGCAGGCTACACAGATATTGATCTTCACAATATTAGCCTCGTCTCTTTTATGTCTTACTCTGCATTTAAAATTTAATTTAATATTTTATTTTGTACAAGAAAACAGCATAGGCTTCAAAATAAATGTTGTTGAAATATTGTAACTTGGTCATTATGAACTACACCTAATATCTCCTTATTGAGAGAAGTGTGCAACCTAGAAGCACAGATGCCTAATTAGTTGGGTCAGAAAAATAACAAAATTATAGTTTTTAAGTATAAAAAAAATATGTCAAGAGACATAGGCTATTAAAATAAAAAGTGCTTAAAAGTACACAATTCTTCTCAAGTGGAAGGAAGCTTTTCCCCTCACGTTACCGATATAGAAAGCGCGGATCATTAGTTGGCTTAGTAAATTAACTAAATTATATATTTTTAAAGTAGAAAATAATATTTATGTAAAGAGATATATTAAAATAAAAAGTGCTTAAAAGTACACAACTCTACTTAAGTGGAAGGAAGCTTATTAGAAGAGTTATAAGCTGGGTTAGCAAGCTAAAATAACCTCACATGCAACCTATATAGAAATTAAGCGGAATAAACATTTAATATTTTTCAAATGGACAATGGTGGCTACCGTAATTCTGACCCAAATTGCTTACGCCATTCTGGCTGTTGTTGTAAATGGGGATATATTTGCAAATGTAAAAAAATACGATGTATCTGTCGACTGAACGCTGTCGCTTTTAATTTAAAACAGTTTATTTAAAGCAATTATTTTTCAAACAGATGGAATTAGAAATACAGGCCTGCGCCTAATAAAGCCTTCTTCAAATAAATGCCTGGTCCCTTCTGCAGTTCAGGTAAATAAAGGCAAATTTATTTGAAGAAGGCTTTATTTGAAGAAGTACGGTAAGTCTACAGTCTGTTGTGCTGCTGTTTCAAACTGAACCGCACACTTTTCTCACTCGATCGGCTCATGATCTGGCATCTTCCACAGGAATGAATGCATGGACTCCATCTCTGCATGTGCCTTGAGTTTAACACGCAACCAGCACCAGTTACACTCTATTTTCACTTTTGCATTAAAAATAAATTTTGCAACAATTCTTATAATATTGATATAAAAGTATTACACCCATAATGGCAACACTTTACAATAAGGTTGTATTAGTTCACATTAGTTAACATAAACTAACCATGAACAACACCTCTGATCAGCATTAATCTTAACTCACATTTATTAATGCATAATTTCAGTGCAATTAGTTAATATTGTTAATGCATTAGTTAACATGAACATATCTTTACTGTTTTTGTGAGGTTATCTTACTGAACATATTAGTTTGCGTAGCAGTTGACACACACACACTAAACATTTCTAACTCACCATCTCACTAAAAATGCTGCTGTGTACCTTATCAACATTATTACACAAAGTATGTTTTAATGGTTTTGAGAACCTTATCACATGTACACTATTTCAACATTAACTGATGTGTTAACATTTGTAGGTTCATTACAAAGCAGTAAATAATAATAAATGCTTCGTTAATGGTAAGTCATGTTGATAAAGAGTTCAAATAACACATCAGGTAATGTTGAAATAGTGTACACTTAACAATAAGAGTCATACAATCCATGAATAAATGATCTGTTGAATGTCAGTAATGATAGTAAAGTGCATATAAACATGAACAGCCTATCCGCTGATGTTCAGATGCTTTCCACTGTAGAATTATGTTTACCAACAGCTCAAATCAAGGACTTATTAAATAATGTTGATAAGGTACACAACAGCACTTTTACCTTTAGAGTATGTTCATCCTTAGTTTGTGTCACCTGCTGCGTAAACTAATGTAAATATGTACAGTAAGATAACCTTATTAAAAACAGTAAAGCTACAGGCACTGTTGACTAATGCATTAACTATATTAACTCACTGTTAACGTGGATAAATGCATTAATATATGTGAATTCAACAGAGGTGCTGTTCATGGTTAGTTCATGTTAACTAATGTTAACTAATACAAGCTTATTGTAAAGTGTTAGCGTTATTATTATACAGTGTAATTTGCCATGTTTGATAAGTGCCATCTGAATACAGGTTCTTGTTTTAAATGTGTCTCTTTCTTTAAGATGAGATCAGTCTGACGGATCTGAAGGGGATGTTCCTGCTGGAGCTGCAGTAATGTTGGTATGTGTTTATGGACATGTTTATCATTATTTTAGCCCATTATTATATTAAATAATTTATACTATATTAGATAATTTCCATAAAATATTGTAGTGCAATTTTACTTTAGTATTTTCACCAAAGAAAAATGGGTTTAAGCCTTTTATATATAATGCTGTAGTGTGTAATTATGTATATAATGTGTATCAGTTTACATTTCTAAACATTCATTTTGCCATTAATTGTAATGATCAGTTATCAATAATCATATTTTTGCACTTATAGTGAAGCTTTTCTAGAAGAGCATTAATGGAATCAGTGTTGCACCAACATTGCATTTCTGGCAGATAGCAATAAGCTGATCATGTTCAGTTGGTCAAACACTTAAAAAGGAGGTGTTTAATATAACATTTCATCTCCAGAATAATATTTTGAATGTCATTTGAAATGTATTTTTTAGATATCAGGCACATAACCAGTTGTATGTTGTAGATAGAGGTTTGAGTTATGTCTGATCTCTGATTTCTTCCAGGTGTTCAGAAGATGCCTACTGAAGTTTCTCAAGGTACCTGAGGTTTAAATCAGAGCACCACCATCACTGTGGGCACGTGAGCGGTCATATAGTTAGAGCTTACTAAAGCATGTGTTCTTCTGTACAGACAATGCCAGCGAGGCAGAGATTGAAATCCTTACAGAAAGGACAAAAGTGTGCTTGTCAAATGCTGTAAAACTTCTGTAGGGCAGCAGCACATACGAAGACCTCACTCTACATCTAGTTGTTTAACTGTTCTTTAAAGAACTAGTTTGTCTTAATTTGTCTTAACTTAATATTCAAAGTTATTATTGATCTGACTGCATTGACACTGTTATATGAGAAGTGAACTGAGCTGGACGATGCCATGAGCGCGTTGCCCCAGAGCTGCTGTAGAGATGATCTGATGATCTTTACACCGTAACTGAACCAACACTATACTCTTATCTGCTCTACAGCCCAAACTCACTTCACAATAAAATATCATTTTAATAAATATAATAAACAATTTCCTGTTATCACTGTAAAGCTGCTTTGAAACTTGACTTTGTATTTTTGGTTAAAGTGTCCCTTATATGTCGGTATCTCTACATTTATTGCATATTGAGGAGTTCATTTTATACATCTCAAAGCCTGTTTAATGCCTTATTTAAACTGGGCCTGTTTCCAAACGGGCTGTTTTGTCAATTTCTTGAAGCTGTGAATGTTTCATCCGCTTGACAAACAGTAATGATGCTTTCTGAAACATATTTTTAAGTTTGTGGATGTCACTTTCCTCTTAAAATGGCATGACATGAGGCTTCTTATGTTCATATTTTAAGTCATAATTAAAGCACTGCTAAAACACTTTGGTCCCATGTAATCTTCTAAGTTTTTTTTGTGTGTGTAATGTACTGGAGATCCGGTACTCTTTAATCACCTTAGTCTTGGTAGTTAACCATATCGTCAGGTGTGTGTGTGTGTGTATATGGGCATGTACCATTAAACACACTGGTCCCTGTAATGTTGGATTGTGCAGTTGTGTGTTGTGTTTAAGATCCAGTCCTCTTAAATCACCTTAGTCTTGGTAATACACCCTGTTGTCATGTGTGTGTGTGTGTGTGTGTGTGTGGTTATGTGCCTGTAAGACACACTGGTCCCTGTAATGTTGGATTGTGCAGTTGTGTGTGTGTTAAGATCCAGTCCTCTTAAATCACCTTAGTCTTGGTAATACACCCTGTTGTCATGTTTGTGTGTGTGTGTGTGTGTGTTTATGTGCCTGTAAGACACACTGGTCCCTGTAATGTTGGATTGTGCAGTTGTGTGTTGTGTTTAAGATCCAGTCCTCTTAAATCACCTTAGTCTTGGTAATACACCCTGTTGTCATGTTTGTGTGTGTGTGTGTGTGTGTGTGGTTATGTGCCTGTAAGACACACTGGTCCCTGTAATGTTGGATTGTGCAGTTGTGTGTTGTGTTTAAGATCCAGTCCTCTTAAATCACCTTAGTCTTGGTAATACACCCTGTTGTCATGTTTGTGTGTGTGTGTGTGTGTGTGTGTGTGTGTGTGGTTATGTGCCTGTAAGACACACTGGTCCCTGTAATGTTGGATTGTGCAGTTGTGTGTTGTGTTTAAGAGCCAGTCCTCTTAAATCACCTTAGTCTTGGTAATACACCCTGTTGTCACGTTTGTGTGTTGTGTGTGGTTATGTGCCTGTAAGACACAATGGTCCCTGTAATCCACTAAAATGACATATATTGTGTATTGTAAAATCAGAGTCCTCATAATCCGGTCGGGCCCCAAAAATCACAATTATGTCATAGGGGAACATTTCAGGATGGGCGGGAATGTCCTTGTGTACCACCAAAATATCATATTGTCATATTTTCTGTTATGTTGAGTGTATAGACTATTTGAAGTCAGATGTGTGATCTGCAGAGTAAAAAAAAAAATTTTTGATAGTTTTATCATCACTGTAGGACATTGGGAAAGGGGTGTCCCCTTATACCACCACCCTACTGGTTTGGCCATCAAAGTCCTTCTATACCACAAAAACAAGTATAGGTTTGTGTGTGTGTGTGTGTGTGTGTGTGTGTGTGTGTGTGTGTGTGTGTGTGTGTGTGTGTGTGTGTGTGTGTGTGTGTGCGTGTGTAACATTTATACATCTTTTCAAAGAAAATTGCTGAAAGGAGGGCACGTGTATGTCAGATTGTTGAGCCGTAGCAAGACATTGCAATACAGTTTCAGTACCCTGATGGCACCAGGAAAACAAGGAAATTTGTTGAGTCTCAACCGATTCAGGTATTTTGTGTTAATTTGTAAGTTCTTTCTGCACATTCAGTATATTCATGATATTGTTCTGATTTGTAATTTCTATATTTGCTTGTTCATGTGTTGGAAAGGATCTGTTTGCCTTTGCTGGTTCAGACAACATGGCCAGTGAAGTATTTTGTGTGCAGCTGTCCTGGTCATCGAACACTATACTTAGCACTGTTGATGGTAGCCTCTTAGATCATGAAATTAGTAGGCCCTCATCCTTGTATGTGCTTTGGATGTCAGGTGTTCAAATAGAGGTAAGATCAACTTAAAAAAAATCTAAAAGTGAAAAAATAACAACTAATGTCCATATTGTTATTATAATGCTATTTAGGGACTAATTGCATCCAGTGTTGAATCTTCAACTGACAAACCGGCTGCTGCTCAGGACTTAGGAAGCATCCCGAGTCCCATCCATTCCAGTGATCAGGATGCTGGGTACTCCAACACAATCACAGGAAGCATCCCGAGTCCCATCCATTCCAGTGATCAGGATGCTGGGTACTCCAACACAATCACAGGAAGCATCCCGAGTCCCATCCATTCCAGTGATCAGGATGTTGGGTACTCCAACACAATCACAGGAAACATCCCGAGTCCCATCCATTCCAGTGATCAGGATGTTGGGTACTCCAACACAATCACAGGAAGCATCCCGAGTCCCATCCATTCCAGTGATCAGGATGTTGGGTACTCCAACACAATCACAGGAAACATCCCGAGTCCCATCCATTCCAGTGTTCAGGATATTGGCTTCTCCCCCTGCCCTGTTCCAGCTTTTTCACTACCAATTGACAATAATTCTACCTTTATGCAATTGCATACTGGTTCTTCACCCTCGACACCACCATGGTCTTTCATTTCTTTTTTCCCTTTACTATTGCCACACCTAGCCCAGTGGTTTTCAATCCTGGTCCTGGGAACCTGCTGCTCCTTAAATTTTGTCCGTCTTTCTTATTTTACGCATCTGATTCACATCAGCTTGTTAAGTGGAAGCGCATTTCACATGAACCAACTGTGTTAGATAAGAGAGAAATACAAAATTTCTGGAGCTATGGGATTGAAAACAATTGGTCTTCTTTGTAAAATGTAAGATTTACGGAGAGATTTACTGACAGCTTACTCCAACGCAAACCCTATTTTGGCGTTAAAAAACTACTGTCAGGATTTACCAAAGACACACAGTGAAAAATTAGCACTGAGAAGGCTTAGACATTATTATTTTTGCGGTTGATCTTATTGCATATGCATTTGTAGGAGTTTCTCTTAAAGACACAGAATTTATGGGAGGAGAATATTTAAAGGAATCATGCAAGGTGATTTACTAAGGTTTGCACTTTGCACTATCAATTTACTGGTATTTGCGCCGTTATTTACATGCCAAAAAAGGCACAAAATCAGGACTTAACATGATTATTAGAGGCTTTGCTTGTTTGTGACCCTAAATTGTGTTCTTGGTAGATTGTGTTGGTCATTATGGAAATTATCTGCATATACATCTGTGTTCTTTGATTTGCGTGTTGTCAGTAGAACTTAGTAGAACTCGCAGAACTTTCCACTCCCATCAGCACTTTTATGGATTTGTGCTCTCACTCTAATTTGTACGGTGGCGAGACAGCTCATCACGCTGCAAATTAAGAAAGCACCAGCAAATAAAGAAAACATCTTCATCAGTTTGACAACACACGCGCTGCAAAAGTTCACAACACATGCAAATACAAAACGCGCTGCAAAAGTTCATAACACATACAAATACAAAACGCGCTGCAAAAGTTCATAACATACAAATTCAAAACGCTGCAAAAGTTCACAACACATGCAAATTCAAAAACGCTGCAAAAGTTCACAACACATGCAAATTCAAAACGCGCTGCAAAAGTTCACAACACATGCAAATTCAAAAACGCGCTGCAAAAGTTCACAACACATGCAAATTCAAAAACGCGCTGCAAAAGTTCACAACACATATATATACAAAAACGCGCTGCAAATAACATAGACCACAACGGAAATGTTTTAAGGGGACTACTTTGAGTGACGAACCCCTACTGTGACTCGCTTATTGTTTACTCGCCAGTCGCCAGTGTTGTTGTCACTGACCTGAAAGGTGAGTTTTTTTTGTTTACTTTTATATCATGATCGTATAATTGCTTAGTCGTTTGGATATTGTTGGCCTAAATATATTGTTACTGTGTTGCGGTATAACGTTGTTGCTTATTTTAGCGGGCTTAATTTAGCAACTTAATATACCCCCGGTTTCACAGACAAGGCTTAAACTAGTCCTAGATTGAAATTCATGTTTAGTTTTTTTTAATTAAAAGCAACATATACTGACATATCTTCAAGTATGTCACTGCCATTGTTTTGTCTCAATATGCACACCATTTTTTTCTCTCTCTTTAGTGAACGTTTATAAAAGCCACTTAAATGCCCTTATTGAAGGTTTAATAGGCTAATCCCTTTGAAACTGGGCCATAATGTTCAAGGTTCACTAAATAGGGTTAAACCAGATATAAAAAAATAGCAGATTGATGGTATAAATAAAATATTACAATATATTGAAATCAATAATTTCAGCATTGTCTTTTTCAGATCAATGTATTGTCCTTTCTGTGGCATCCAATGGCTGACTTTGCCCAGATTTTGCAGTTCATGTGGGAGAGATGTAAGCTTTGTTGTAGAGAACGCCCCTAGAACTTCAGGTGATGACCATGTGTCATGTCCAACAGTGCCCAGAGGTAATATTCTTTTACTGAGCTCCGTCCATCAAATTATAGGAATTTACAATAATAAAAATATGTTTTTCAATCTCGTCAATATTTTTCTCTGTCTTTGATTTTGTGTGTGTGTGTGTTTGTGTCTTTTTCAGTGACTGATGCATGTGCCATTCCAACGAAGTCAGCTTCAGCTGTTCTCCAGTTCATGAAATACAGAGAACTAAAAGAAACTGAAAGGAAATCATTCTCAAAAAGTAAAAAGAAATCAAATAAAACAGTAAGGGTAAGCTAATCTTCTATTTATTGTTATAAGTTAATGAAGTTGTCAGACAGAACAGTATTATCATTTGTATTCCGCCTTTTTTGTCTGATGGTGTAGATTTCTATTGGGATCATGACCAAGACCAAGAATGGCTTCAAGCCCACGAGAGGAAAAAACCTACCTCTACATGTTGACCCACAGTGGTCATCTGAGCAACTTTTACTAGCTGCTGTGAAAAAACAAAAAGATTTCAACCAAGACATGGAAGATGGAGAATATGTCTTGCTTTATCCAGATGGCTCTCAGATAAAAAATATCCCTGGGACTGACACACCTTTTACCGTTGGACAATACAAAGAGGCAATTGGAAAGGCATATCAAAGGATTACTCTGTACATCTGTACCCTTGAGGATTTCTTGTCAAAAAGTAAGTATCAAAATAGTATGTTTTATATATTTTGTGCATTTAAAACGAAAAACAAAATAGTTTCTGTTATAAGTACTTTAAGTGCTTTGTGGGATTCCACCTACATATTTAAGCCTACATATTTAAAAAATACTGGACCTGTAATTTGAAATAGAGATTGATCACAACATTTTTTTGTGAGGTCATGAAGATGACTCCGTTTCAGAAGATGAGAATGAAGTTGTTGTTAGGGCGCAACCCAATATGTCACCTCTTTCTGACACAGTGGTAGGTACACCTCAGGAATTTAGGTGTTCAGCATGTACAGCTTACAGTAGGCTATAATGCAGTAAAATCTCCTGGACTTGTCAATCATTAGAAATAGAAATGCATATTATACAGTGTTAAAGCTATGAATGAGTTTAGGTTTTTATGTTTACACCTCACAGCTTTGGTCAAGTCCGGAAAGAAGTACACCAGAGCATAGACAGTGGTAAGTGAAAATTTAGCTAACACTTAGTTTTTTGTTGTCCCTGTGCCGGCTATATGAATGTATATTTTAGTGCATTTATTTTTAACATTGTTATAAAGAAAGTATTTTATGTTATTTACAACACAATGATAGTTTCCACTAATGTTTGTATGTTTTAGGTCAGCCACAACATCTGTAGCACTAAAATCCCAGTCATCTAATGAGCAGGTATGTCATATTCTGTAATATAATACACCTTAATTTGTTCATTTTCTGGTTAATTTTGTGAATATTATTCTAAATTATTTTTGTGCTATGTGGTTTTGTAGGTGCTAGAAGCCAAGAGTGCAACAAGATCCAAACACTCAACCACCTCAGTGGGTGAATCTAAGTCATGTGACTTCTACAGGTCAGTCAGAAGGCATAATTTTACATATTTCACTGGAAAGTTCTACAGTCAAAACAACAAAACATCTGTTTCACAATACTTTCTGGATTAACTTTTATTGTTGTTCTCCCTTCCACAGTACATATACCCATATATATGCACCTATCACCATTGACAGCAGTTCCTCAGATCTTGAGGAAGTAGAGAAACTGTCAGAGAAAGACAGGTAATATGAGCACTTGTTCTAATTTACAAATAGCTGCCATGCTGTTATCCATAAGAATATGTTTTTTCAAAATGTATTACTAAAGTTGTGATGTCCAAATTATGTTTATTATTTTTGAGCTGTGTGGTATAGCTTACTCATTGTAAAGGGCCCATGAAATAATACTAAAAACCTTAAAAGTCTTGGTTTAAATAATACACAAAAATAAGAACATAATAAGAACAAGCAGTGTTAATATTTTATTGCTGTTTGTGGATTGTTTTCTTTTTTCCAGTGATGGACATGACGGGCTGACAACTGCAGACATAGTGTCAAATCTGGCACAAAATCTAAAAAAAACATCCTGTAGCAGATTTAACATTAACCGGGCAAATGTCTGGGATGGTGCCTTAAGAGGTTTCAGGCGATCCTCATTTGATCCCACCTGCAGCTTGATGGTGAAATTCACAGACGATGCGGGGCTGACTGAAGAGGCCTTAGACAGCGGGGGACCAACTCGAGAATTTCTGACTCTTTTGATGGACACTATCAAAACAAGGAGGATATTTGAAGGCAAAGACAATGCCAAATACCTCTCATTTGATAGCAAAGGTAATACTTTTATGAAGTTTTTACAGTGTTGTTTTATGATGTTTTACAATTGTTTCCTAACGTTTAAATATTGCAATTTTTAGCTGCAGAAGAAAATGAATATTTTAACATTGGACGGATGATTGCTGTGTCCATTGTCCATGGCGGTCCAGGGCCTCGATGTCTTTCACCAAACTTTTTCCTTTACCTAATTGGTAAAGTAAAGACAATTGAAGCCCCAATTGAGGATATACATGACGAAGAGGTCAAGAAGGCCCTCGTTGAGGTAATTTGTTAAACTGGGATGACAAACAACTTCAAGAAATTTACTTTTATCAACTGACACAAAACTACCCACATTAATAATATCTTAATAGCGGTACAGAGTAAAGTTTTTTTGGGGGGGTGTAGCACATCATTATGAAAGGATCTGATAAGAATATTAGATCAAACATACATGTATATAGTTCATTAACCTTGGTTGGTAATTGCCACTAAAACATCTGATTCTGTATTTGAATAAATTGACATTTTGAGAGATTAAATTAAATTTAAACAGATATTTTAACCATTTTGATACCAGATATTAATAATTATATCAGGGTAAAAATGAACAATAATAACATTTAAGACAACATGTCAAACAGTTTGTCAAACATATTATTCTTATCAGATCCTTTGATAATGATGTGCTACACCCCCCAAAAAAACCTGTATTCTGTGTACAGTTACTGGAAGGTAGACCGTAAATTATGAATATGTAACGCATGCCTAAATATGTACAATATAGAAATTAGTCACAGAATTTCATTCTTTCGAATCCGACATTACTATCTGTTTTAAATAATCCCATTTTCCTTTATATTTGTGTCATTACAGACCATTTTTAAAACAAGATATCACTACTCATTTCTACAAAAGTAACGTGGACTGTTTACTGTTACAATAATATTAATAATGATTATAATAATAATAAAAACATTTATTTTATTTTCCTCTAGATAGAGAATGCTGCATCACTGAGTGAACTCCAGGAGCTCACAGCAAAATACTCAAGCATGCTACAGACAGCTGGCTGCTATAGATTCATGAGGACTCTGGAGGAGAAGAAAAAAGTAGTAGATGATTACATTCAATGGTATTTCATCTATCGAAACCATGTTTCCATCCAGAGGTATACAATTTTTCTTACTCTGTGGACATGTAATAAAACTTTTAAAACAATGTTAAATAGTTATTTTATATTTAACTTGTGTAATACTTTAAAGTAAAAAGTTTTAATACTTTCAACACATTTGTATTATACTAATAAAGGCTAAATATTGTGGCTGAAGTAGTCACCTCATTTCTTGCTGAAAAATGGAAAAGCTGTATCCCCGGTTTCACAGACAAGGTTTAAACTAGTCATAGACTAAAATGTTTGTTTGAGCTGTTTTAACTGAAATCAACTTGTACTGGCATATCTTGAAATCAGTCAGTGTCATTGTTTTGTCTCAATATGCACACCAGTAATGTTTTTGTGTAGGGTGTTTATAAAAACTGCTTAAATGTCCTAATTAAACCAAGGCCTAATCCTGGCTTAATCGAAGCCCTGTCTGTGAAACTGGGCCTATATCTTTCAGTAGTTGTTCACATAACCCCATTGTAGTAGTCTTTTTTTGACATGGCACTTTTTGTAGGTTCAAAGAGGGATTAGCAACACTTGATTTTGTCAATGCCTTGGAACAGCATCCTTCCCTCTTCTTCTCAATCATGTGCTACACTGAGACCAAGCTGACAGCTGATGCTGTAGAGAACATCTTCCACGTGCAGTTCAGTCAGCCTGGTAGCACCAACCGTCAGGAGGAGGCCAGGGTACTGAGCTACTGGCGAGATTATCTGATCTACCTGGAAGGTATTGTATATGGTTAGAATTATAAGGAATGTGCAGCAAATAGATCTAAAGTACCAAAATAATAAAAACATGTCTAACATTTTTTCTTTTGCTCCCTAGAAAAAGAGGCTAGTCCTTCCTTGGAAGACGTGCTTATGTTTGGGACTGGACTGAAAGAAGTTCCTCCTGCAGCAATACAGCCACAGCCAAAGCTAGTTTTTCAAAAGAGCTCACGCTTTCCCATGGCAAATGTATGTACAAATACAATCAAAATTCCAATCTTACCCAGTTATGAAGAGTTTCAAGAAGCCATGGATTATGGCATGCAAAACTCCCCTGGGTTTGGTCTTCCTTGAAGCTAAACATCTTTCTCTGATATACTGGAGTTTAGGTACAAGTTAAGTTTTATTGAAATGTTGCAAATGTGCCACTTTGTTCTTTCCTATTTTGAAAAGTTGTTATATTTCAACATTTCAAGCCACTCAGTTAAAAAAAAAGGAACACTCAGGTTAATATTTTTGACTGTACTGATATACTGGTGAGTTTTAAGGAAAAATAGATTTTATTTTAAGAGACATTTGATCAAGGACCAATATTTTGTATATGTATATAATTTTTACAGAAATGCATGGCATGTTCTTTGCACACAACTTGAGATTGTCTTATATACTGTTTCAATCATTGATGTACAGTAAAACATTGATTTATGCAGTGAAAAAAATAAAGTTCTTTGGAATTTTAAAGTCCTGACAAATTTTTGAGTGTTATGTAATTCTCAACAGCTGTTATCCAGTTGACTGGTGGATAGAGCCCATTCTGTCTTTGCAAGTTCTCAAAATGAACTTGGAGATTACCATCACCACAAAGACTGCGCTGCAGTGGCAGAATGTCTTCAAACTCTTGAATAACTTCCTGTGACACTGGGAAGCCACAGTCCCTTGCATCAAACCTAAGGCCAGTCAGAAATTAAAACACTATGAGTCAACGTATTACAAATATTAAAAAAACCTACATATGCTAAAGTTAAAAAGTGATAATCCAACACTTTATTTTGTCATATGCCAAAGTTTGACCCTAAATGTTGACAAGATCTATTTTTCAAATATGGTCATTCCATTTGCTTATTTCACTGCCTAAGACACTTTGTGGTACACTTTGCGAATCAGAAAATCCACCTTTTAGCTTTGTGAACTGGTGTTTTTTACAGTATCTGAATTCTTTTCAAAATAATGATTTTCTTTGATAATTAATGATTAAACTTAAGTAAAATGAAATCTGATATTTACAGAACATGGTCACATATTGCATGGATTAATTACGAACCTGTGAGGCAGGTGATACATGGCTTCTGGTTTACCAGAATGACAAGAAGACTGACGAACAGGTCGGATGGTGTGGTTATTCCAAAGTTCTCTGTACTCATCAAGGTCTTTCTGCAAGATGCTCAAGAAGACATACCGTAGAAGGCACTTATGCTCATGGCTGCCATTGAAAAGGTGCCTCTCTCTCAGGTCACTGAAGAGCTCAATCCAGAACTGAGTCCTAATGATGATACACTTTTACTTCAGTGCTTAATAAATGTTATATGGAAATGATTTCTAAATATATATATATATATATATATATATATATATATCAAGAGAGAGTGTTATTCTAGTGTCTAGTGTTATTCACATATAATACATGTTGTTAACAACTGAAATCCTCTGTCATGTTAAAAAAAGTGACTAAAATGACTAAATTGAATTACATTTTTTCAATTATCTTAAAAGGCTTGTACCTTTGCTTTCTGAAAAAGGACCACCAACTTTCGATTCGTTGATTTGCAGTTGATGTGCCATACATGTGACTGTGGGCTCCAGCAAAGTCATCTGTTTGCTGTGCTCTTAATGCACAATGAATGGCTGCCATAGTGCCATTTTCTGTCCCACAGTCTGTGCGAAGGCGTGCTGGAAGCCCGAAGTCAGATACACACTGGAGGTAATGGCAAGCAATTACCACTGGGTTGTTATTAGAGCTGCCACTTCTGAGCCACAACACTTTCCTAGAAAACCCATCAATGCAGCCACTGATGGCAACACCAAATGGTTTCAGCTTGTCATACCCATCGACATGCCACACTTGGTTTGGTCCTGCTGTAAAGTACCCTCTTCGGACAAATCTGTGTCTATGGCGAAGTTGAACTCCAGATGGATCCAGTCTCCGAATTGCATGCATTACATCGTCCCTTTTAACTGTCAGGTAATACTTCGCAATGTCTGCCACAGAGCTCTGTAGCCTAAAAGCTGACCAGAGCCAGTCAGTTCATGTGTAATAGCTGCATCCACAGTGCCAATGGGAGTATAGTCTGTTCTCCTTGTTAGGCCTGCATTCCTTAGCCTTCTCTTTAAGGTGCTCAGACTCAGGAAAATGTTATGCTTTGTTTTAAGAAAATCAAGTATCACATCATATGAGTGGCCCTCTGAGAAATATTGCTGGATTAGGCCTGCCTCTGTGAGTTCATCTGACACAGTTCCTGGGCCTGAAGGGAAAAGAGAACAGTGTCATTAGGAATGCAGAAATCCACAAATCTTAAACATAAAAATATATTAGCAGCAGTAACAAAGAAATAAAGTGGCCAACTGTTTGATACAGTTTGAAAAGTGTATGTATTTAATATGCTCAATTTGTGGACAAATCCAGGTAGTAAAAGGCACAAACAACTGGCATTGGACTGGCACTTAAGCTTACCACTTTTTTACAGTTAGGTCATATTGGGACGTTTATGCTGATGTTGGGGAACATGCAATGTATTTGTTTTTATTTATGTATGTCACACTAGTTATGGTTGTCATACTATAACCTGGTTGCACTTCTTAATACATTAATATGTGATTGTGTGTGTACGCAATTATGAAATGTGAAGAGGAAATGTGGAAAAGCTCCCTTTCACCTTCACAGTGCAGCAAGAGCAAGACATAACAACAATGTACATCAAGGATTTTTTTATTTATTTATGTGCAAGTACCTATGAAATTTAAAGTGTTAGGGTCAGAATGACTCTAAACATAATTGTTGCAACACAAAATGTGTTCAGACTTTTCATAACACATTGTGTCCATAACATGCATACAAGTTCATGACCCAAAATGATGTTTAATAATTTCAAGGAGTTAAAAAAGACATTAACCATTATTTCAGAAAGTGAACTCAAAAGTGGAAATGGGACATATTGACCCACAGCATTATAGGAGGGTTAAAGAGTCAAAATAATCGTACCCAACTGTGTGGGTTTATCGTGGTGTCTTTTTGTGTATTTTTGTTGACAGCTTACCATTCTGTAGAAAAGGTGCCAAAAACTGAATGTTGCTACCGCACGAACCACAAAAGCATCCAATAGGTCCAGCCAATTCGAGTCCACAATATGGACAATACATAACCTAGGAAAGGGAACAAAGTGACTGCTTAGAGCTAAAAGCTATTGACATGTAACTAAGCAAATGCCTGTGATATAGACCTTCTCACAGCAGAGGAAAGATGCAGATGTAAGAGAAGACCTTAGTTACCCAAACAGTTATTGAGTTTATACATGTATTGAAGTTACTCACTGCAAAGGAAATATAGCTCAAGAATCATTAGAAAATGTAAATGAGACTGAGAAATAGGCTATTTTTATGTAGCAAGTTATGCCTACTGTATAGTATCCTCCAGTCAGGGTTTAATTACTTAAATCGCCATTAAGGATTTATTTGTTAACCAACACATATGACAAAATGTAATTTTATTACTCATGTAGGAAAATCCTACTGTATTTTTACTTGCGTGTTCCCATTAAAATAATGTTTCACATTTAATTGTGTACTGTGTCAGATTATTTAGGCTAATAATATAAAAAAGATCAGGCAATTATACGTGCAGGATGTTTAAATAAACAAAACAAAAAAAACTCACCTTTCAGGTCAGTGACAACAACACTGGCGACTGGCGAGTAAACAATAAGCGAGTCACAGTAGGGGTTCGTCACTCAAAGTAGTCCCCTTAAAACATTTCCGTTGTGGTCTATGTTATTTGCAGCGCGTTTTTGTATTTGTATGTGTTGTGAACTTTTGCAGCGCGTTTTTGAATTTGCATGTGTTGTGAACTTTTGCAGCGCGTTTTTGTATTTGTATGTGTTATGAACTTTTGCAGCGCGTTTTTGTATTTGCATGTGTTGTGAACTTTTGCAGCGCGTGTGTTGTCAAACTGATGAAGATGTTTTCTTTATTTGCTGGTGCTTTCTTAATTTGCAGCGTGTTGAGCTGTCTCGGCCACCGTAAATTTGCCCTGTTTAGTAAATCTGGCCTTAAATTTAAAACAGTTTGCTTTGTGGATTTGTGTGTCTAGACTAAGTTATGCAATTTAAAATATACCTCAATTTTTGTGCTTTACAGTGAAGTTTATGCATTAGATTCTGAAGATGAGGAGGATGTGGTCATGTTGACCTCACCGGTTTATCCAAACAATGAAATTGATGTAAGTATGCAACCATACTTTTGAAAAGCCATAATAAATTATGTTATTAAGTTTATTTTTTGTTATTGTAATGACTTAGGAGGACGTCAATGCTGCTGACATCATCAGAACATTTCAGAGGGAAAATCTTAATTTGGAAGAAAGGGTGATTGTTGTGGCCAGAAGAAGGAAAATTCTGCATAGTGCGTGTACTGCACTGAAAACTAGCTACTTTGCATGGCACAAATCCCCACAAATCGAATTTGTAGGTGAAAGTGCTGATGACTATGGAGGACCTAGCAGAGAATTTTTCAGGTTGGTCTTAAATATTTATCATATTTAATAATATATTTATCAAATATTATGTGATGTATTTTTTAATATAGCAAATATACAAAAGAAATTGTTTACATTATTGCAGTCAGATATATAATATTTACCGTTGTTTATGGCAATGCTAACTACTCATCAGGATACTGAAATGTCGCTTCTTTTGTGTGTCTTGTATCACACCACAATACAGAAACTGGTGCCATCCTGTGTCTCAATTATCAATTGAAAATGGTTTTAAATATGACCTCAGAGTACTACAATATTAATATTACTGTAATATTTTGGCAGTGTTCCTCTTGTTGCTTGGCCAACTGTTTTGTACCTTGTAATGGACTATTTTCATTTTATTAGCATAAGCTTTAAGATAATAAACGGGTAATTATATATATAAATATATATATATATATATATATATATATATATATATATATATATATATATATATATATATATATATATATACTTTTTTATCTTAAATCAGTACTTCATGACCACATTTATTTATTTAATTGTATTTGGGCTCTTTATTTAGGCTTTTGATGCAGGATGTGCAGTCATCATTCGGAGTTTTTGAAGGGAAAACAGGCCAGGTGTTTTTCACCTATGACCAAGTAGCTGTGGAGATGAAGCGGTATTACACAGCGGGAAAGCTAATTGCTTGGTCTCTCTTGCATGGTGGACCAGGTTTCAAAGCACTAGATAGCACATTATTCAAACTAATGTGTGGCCAAGCAGATTCTGCAGAAGAATTTGACTGGCATAACCTGCCAGATGGCGAAATTCAAGATAAAGTGCGACAGGTATGCATCTTCACATGGTTAAAAAAGAAGGCATTCATGATTTGTGAGGGTAATGGAGTTTGTTTCTTTCTTTTAAGGTATTTTTTTGTCAAACCCAAGAAGATATTGATGGAATAGTGTCAAGCCTTGGAGACTGGATCGCTGACTGTGGTGTCCCTGGAATTTACAATGCAGCACCTAAGGATATGAGACGGATCTATGGTCAGATGATCAAACACTACATTTACTTCAGGTATAAAACTCAAAATAATTTACATTTTAATCATTCTACAGTTATAATCATGTTTATTTTAGTGCCCTCCACTAATATCGGCACCCTTGGCAAATATAAGTCTCTGGATTCAGATATTTCAGATCCCTGCTTGTGGACTCTCCTTTTTATCTCCTTCCAAAGGTTTACAATGAAAGACTAAAAGGATAAACAGATAAGACAATTTTACATGCTCATATTTACAAAGGGAGCCAATTCTTGTGGAGGACACTGAATTTTGAGTATGTTTTGATTTTATTTTTAAATAATATACAGTATGGAAATTTATTTGACCATTTATTTTAGAACAGCAGACATGATCGCTCAATTTAAGGATGGCATGAACTCCTGTGGCAACTTCTGGCAGATTGTTGAAAGAAACTGGAAGGTCTTCCTTCCCTTGTTTACGAATGAGCAGAAAGAACTAACCAGAGATGAATTTAGAGCCCTGTTCACAATTAGCTGGAGTGAGGAGGGAAGCAACCTCAGAGAAATGGAGGAAGATACAATCTTTTGCTGGGAGCTCCTGCTGAATTCAACTCAGGGTAATCAGACTGAGATCATTTTGAATAATATTGTCATGTTTTATGATGATGCTTTTCCTCAATATCACTCTCACAGTCATCAATATACAGTATTTGCATGGTTTTACCAGGTAGTCACAGCTGTTCACATATTCAGAACAACAGCAGAGTTGTGTGATATTGTCTTTATACAGCAGATCAATAAGCTTCAGTAAAATGTAATATTGCATTTTTTTACACCCTCTTTTCTTAAATTTACAGAAAAACAATCAACAATCACCTTTCAGGAGATGCTGGTATTTATTACTGGTGCAGAGAGCATTCCGCCATTGGGCTTCCCCGGAGAACCGAGAATTGAGTTTTACACCCAAGAAAATCGCCGGCTTCCATTTGCATCAACTTGTGGCATGGTGCTCTTTTTGCCTCGAGGCATCCAAGAAGAGGAGGAATTGACTGACCTGCTTAACACAGCACTTAAAGGGTACCTTGGATTTGGAAAAATCTAATTTAGTCAAACGTTAATTAAATGGATAGTTGACCCTAAAACAAAATTTCTGTCAAAATGTCGTTCCAAACCTGTAAAAGTTTTGTTCATCTTCAGAACACAAATGAAGATCTTTTTAATGAAATCTGAGAGCTTTCTGTCCCTTCATTTATTTCTATACAACTACCACTTTGACACGTCAAAAAGTTCATTAATAGATCGTAAAACTAATCCATATGAATTGAGCGGTTACATTTTCTGAAGACACTTGATCACTTTATATAATGAACAGATTAAATTTAGGCTTTTATTCACATATAAACATTGATCAACTCACACATCAGTTGTGGTAAACAAAAAAAAATGATAAATGATGTTGATGAATGTTTAAAATGAATAAAAGACTAAATTAAATCTGTTCATGATGTAAAGAGACCAAGTCTCTTCAGAATGTTTCAGACTGAAACACTTAATTCCTATGGATTAGTTTTACAATCTATTTATAAACATCAAAGTGGTAAATGTGTAGCTATCAAGGGATAGACAGAAATCTCTCAGATTTCATTAAAAAGATATTAATTTGTGTCCTGAAGAAGAACGAAAGTCTTACGGGTTTGGAACAAGAGGTAATGGCATGCAGAATTAAACATTTTGGGTGAACTATCTCATTAAGTTCAGTGAGGAGTTTTTGCAAGAACTTTATTTTCTCTAACAATATTATGTTCTTGAATGTTAACAATGCAAATGCATAAAACACAGTTTAGAAATACACAATTAAAAGAAAACACTTCCAATAGTAATAGTGGATTTGGGACCATTTCAACAGTTGGTAATGTTGCATAATTAATTAAAAGACTACAATAAAGGTTTGTTTTTCTCTGAAAATAAAAATGCCAAAAATAAGAGGAAACATTGCATCTTCTGATTTATTTCATTACACTATTGCAAAAATTATTTTCAGTCCTTGGTCATGTAATTCTTGACAAATATATTGTAGACTGTAGTTACATTATATAAATGAGTACAGCGTTGTTTCTCAAAATCATTGTGAAATGCAAAGATCTAAATATAATGTTGTAAATACAAACTAATTTACTTCAGAAATCTATGTTTTTATGAGAAGAGCATCCAAAATGAATACTTGGGTCAATACTTAAAAAGAGTGACTGGTATAGGAAGAACTTATGATATGATCTGCATTGGTAGCCAAAAGTTTGAAATGTTTAGGATTTTTAATGTTTTTAAATAGGTCTCTAATACTCACAAAGGCTACATTCATTTAATAAATATTAATAATCATCAAGAACAGTAATATTGTGAAATATTACAATGTAAAATACTGTAGCTGTTTTCTATGTAAATATATTGTCAAATGTATATTTTCCCTGTGAATATACTCAAAGCTGAATTTTCAGCATCATTACTCCAGTCTTGTCACATGATCCTTCAGAAATCATTCTCATATGCTGATTTGATGCTCAGAAACATTTGTGATTATTATCATGGAATTAAATTCTAAGCTATATTTAAATAGAATACAGTTATTTTAAATTGTACTATTTCACAGTATTACTGTTTTAACATTTTATCAAATAAATGCAGCTTAAAGGGATAGTTCACCCAAAAATGAAAATTTGGATTCTTATCTGCTTACCCCAGAGCATCCAAGATGTAGGTGTGTTTGTTTCTTTAGTAGAACACAAATGAAGATTTTTAACTCCAACCGTTAAGGCCTACCAGTCATATAATGCATGTCTATGGGTAACATTTCTATGAGAGTAAAAAAAAACATGCTTAGACAACATGCACAACGAGCCCTGTGGGTCATGACGACACATTGATGCCAACAGTATTTATATTGGGGGTTTTTTACCTCAAATACAACACTCTGTCCTACAGCCTTGAACGAGCCTCGCTTCCGGTAATGAAGGTCAATATACACAATCTGCATACCGGAAGTGATGTCTTTAGGGTGTGCAGGGTGTTTGTACATGTTTTCTAAACATGTTTTTTTTTATGTAGACATGCATTATATGACTGGCAGACCATTTTGGAGTTAAAAATCTTCATTTGTGTACTACACCTACATCTTGGATGCCCTGGGGGTCAGCAGATACACATCACATTTTCATTTTTGGGGAGGCTTATTTAATAACATAAAAAATCTAAAATATTCAAAACACATCCAGTCTATGTGTGATTTATATACGTTGAATATTTCCAAGGAAGTTAATAACTTGCTCCAAAAGATCAGTTCCTAAATCATCACGTCTTCCACCAAGAGGGTTGACCTGCTGCACAAGTTGTTCCATGGCTTCTCCTTGAATGTTGAAGTGGTTGGCAGGAATCTCAACAGATTCTGGCCAGTTGAAAATTGTTTGAAAATCTTGGGGGGTAACTTCTTCTGAAGCTGGAGGAATGTTTACATCTGCAACTGGCTCTTCGTCTGCTCCAAGGATTCCACGTATCCCTGTCAGGTTTCGTGTTACCTGTGAGAGACATCCTCGAATGAAGAACTGATGGGGAGACATGTACCGTTCAGTTCTCAGCTTGTGGTGGTTCCATTGATGAATGAACAGTTGAAGATCCCTGTTAATTTGAGGTATATACACATAATGTAATGCCCACAGGTGCATTTCATTGGTACTGTCAATTTTACCTTCACTTTCCAAAAGCATGAATAAGGCATAGTAAGTATTAGAGATGCCTTTCCAAACGTCCCTCCACAATCTCTCGATTCTTTGGTTGTGTGTGCTCCTTCCTCTCAGAGCACTTCCTCTGGTGAATCCCCGGAATACATTCATAAATAGGCAGACTGCGGACTCTTGAAGGTAAACCATATTGGCCAATAGCCTCTACAAAGCTGTGGAAAACTGTGTCACTGCGATTATTGGAAGAAGCCTTTAAGAACACAACAAGCCTGCTATACCCATCAATTCCATGTATGACAATCCTCCACCTAAAAAAAAAAAAGGTGAGGTACATTGAAAACTGATCAAATGATTTAACATTTATTCTGGTAGTCATCTCTAAAGATCTAAAGCCAAGTATGCAGAAGGTGATGGAAATGAATGCTACTGGATTTACAGGTGAAACGCAAAAAATTAATCTGAAAAAGTTCATCTATTTCAGTAATTCAATTTAAAAGGTTAAACTAAACTGAGATTTTGAATTTGGGGTTTTCATAAATTGAAAGCCATAATCATCAAAATTATAACAAATTAAGGCTTGAAATATCTTACTTTGCATGTAATGAGTCTATATAATATATTAGTTTCACCTTTTAAATTGAATAACTGAAATAAATGAACTTTTGTAAAATATTCTAATTTGTTTTTGTATTTAGCAGATAACATCTTAAGTGCCATCAATAATATTGTGCCTGTTACATTAAAATGAAATCTGAGTGAAAAAAATGCTAATTAACAAAAAAAAATTTATTTGTTTTAGCAGTATGCCACAGATTATTTTTTACTTAAAAGAAATATAATAGAAGGACCATATACCTGATTAACTTATGATTACCATCCAAATGCCATAAGGAATTTGGCCCGGCAACCTGATAGACTCTTCTGTGAAGTCGACGTGTGGTGACTCTCTGGGCTGCTCCCACTGGATTAGTCCTAATTAAACTTTGACGGACTCTGTGCCGCTCCACTACAATACCCTGACCAGCCAGACGTGCCCAGACTGATTCTGCTCCAAGTTCATAATTTCCTCCAACTACTTCTCTGACTCTGTTGTCAAGGTCAGAGTCAGACAGATCAGTGTATCTGTCTCTAAGTGAAATACTGAATTCCCTGTTGATAAAAGAGAGCAAATGTGAGACTCAAGGATTCAAACCCAAGATAAGTGTGTTGCCCTGTAAAAA
This sequence comes from Gobiocypris rarus, assembly GCA_023029165.1. Lineage (NCBI taxonomy): Eukaryota > Metazoa > Chordata > Actinopteri > Cypriniformes > Gobionidae > Gobiocypris > Gobiocypris rarus. The sequence continues at coordinate 13,297,300 of CM040920.1, forward strand.
TTCTCCTCACACTGACAAAGGGATAACATGCAGAGAGCCAGGACCTTATCGCTGTGAGGTGACAGCACTACTCACAGAGCCAACATGCCACCACTTGCCATGGACTTATGTGCAACTTAAATACCACGTACATACAGAGCTAGATGTTTAGGTGATACTGTACATTACTGTAAATTAACCCTGAATATTGCATTAAAATGTAAGACTCTAAACTTATCTAAATGCATAAGGAAACTTCATGAACAATTAAGAAAAATAACCTCACCTTAAACGACGTTTCACAGTTCGCCTGGACACACACAAGATGTCTGCCATTTGTTTTGTAGAAAAATTATATTCTAGCAAAAAACGCAACTGTTCCTCGGTTATGGAGAATCGTGGACGGCCAGATGACCCCCTTACCAAGGGAGCACTATAACCCTGGGGAACTAAGGATAACAGAAAAAACAAGTAATAAAAAATAATTCACAGTTAGTATTCAATATGGTTATGCAAACCAAAATATATCAAACACATTAATATGATACATTTTAATATTAACACATTTTGGAACATACCGTGCCGCTGAGTCAATGTTTCCAAATGATCAAGAAACTCAGATACATGGTCCAGCATGTCATTTGCCGTTTCAGGATCCAGAAATCTCCCTCTTGACCATACCACACTTCTGGCCATTGTCTGCATTCTGTAAAAGGCCAAATATATAATATAATAATGTTTTTCTAGGTTCTTCTACTTCAGTGGTGGCTGACTAAAACTCTCATTAACACATGAAGTACAAAGTACCCAATTCGTAAACTGCAAGCCTTGTTCTTACAATTAATTTAAAATATTAAGTCTACAGTCTACAAAACTATTAAAGGTCATAATAAAGGTTTATTCATAGAAAAAAATTACTGTCAGGCAGATCATAAAACAAAGTGCTTAGGACTATACTATATAGTGTAACCAGTTGAATGCAATTTAATTCATAATTACATACATTTTATTAGCTATCTATTAAACATTCACTGGTATTTTAAAAGAGGACATTTTTCTATACCATATAATGATTTCAAGTTGCATTAAGTCAGCCATCTTTCTTATAAATGTAATGCACTTTGGACATACCGTACTATCACAATTTACGATTTAAATCTTCATCAGTGTGGTTAGAGGAAACCAGCTCCACGCAGTCGGAAAATGTTCTTTGGCAGTTTGCTAAAAAATTAATAAGAGCCATGGTGGTTTCAGCTGTTGACCTTTGTATCGGAGAATTAAGAACGTAGGATTAATGACAAATCATGACATAAGGCTGACATCAAACACAACATAGCAATGCTTTATCCCTTGAGAACAATTATAACGTCTGATGTTTGCATACGTGCATACCAGCATACCATTACGACATCCTTCATGAATAAACATGACATCTGATGTTTGTATACGTATATACCAAGCAGAGCTATACGTACCATCGCGTCACATATGCAAATATAGTCTCAAATACAACAATTTCATTGGCTGCTGTGCGTGTTGTCGCGTTGACGCGGACAAACAGTGCGTGTTGACACGGTCAAAAGTCACGCGTTTCGTTTAAAAACATTTGGCCCCATATGGAAGGCCAACAGGGCCAAAACTGCTGGTGCGCTAATCGCAAAGCATCTATGCTAACCATGTGCTCAGCCGCACCGAACTCTTGACAATCTACCAATAAAGTAATTAAAAACCTGCAATGTATGTAAGCCATTCGTAATATATTTAACAGTGTTTATATTCAACCCGGAAGTGTGTTTTGTGCTTTTTGTTTGCCAATTACCTGAAAAGAAGTATAATATCGTTTGGAAAAGATGCTGAAATGATGTGGAGGATTTGGATTCCATTGAATGAAGCTCATAACAGACGCGCCACGCGGACCTAGTCTTCAGATTGACGGTAGATGACGTGGGATCATCGTAACCATTTGGTAAGCACTCGTTCACAATCTCATGAATAAATACAATAAAACGAAGGTGCGCATCACCACATTAATAGTCATGAGAATGATTACAAACAGTTACGACAGGCAGTGTCAAGGTGACACAACACATTTGTTTCATTTGAATTATTCATGAAATAGTGACCCAAGCAATACGATGAGCTTACTTCATTAGCCTTCATAAACCAACGACATGACGGAAGCTACGGGAAGAGCCGCAGGAAACTGAATAGATAGATCTGGAGTGTAAGAGAGAAAATATGGCATAATCTCTTCTTTATTTTTAATATATATTTTATTTCCTTGTGGGTATATTCTTTTTTTACAAAAATGTAATTCTAAGGAAGACATTTTCTGATTTCAATTATTACTAATTCAAGCCACTGGTGATGACTTTCTTTCTTTCTTTTTGTATATTGTTACGACCCTTATTTGGCTGTTAACACTTTTGGGATTAAGAAGGGGAACATTTTAAACCCAGTTCATTACAACCAGTAATGACCACTGTGAGTGAGATGAGAAAAACGAGACCACACATATAACGGCGATTGAACAATTATTTAATACGGAACTCAATAGTTAACCACACATGAATAAACTCATAATGAATATAAAGAAAAACAAATATACATAAAAATAGGATCTGGGGAGAACAAAGGGAAAACTATATTGTACCAAATAAACGAAAATAATATAATCAAAAGAGTCTTACTAAACGGTTTCAAACTAATCTTAAAGCTAAGAAAAGAAAGCAAAGAAAAAGTTTTCAGCGCTCACAAGCATGACAGATGCTGATTTGGATGCCCAAATAACGAACAGTGTAGAGGCTGTATGAGTGTGCCTGTTGAGGGAATGCATGAACAGAGTTGTTTTCTATACATGCACGCTTATTCTGTCATCTGTTGCCTGTTTTATATTGTTGTAAAAAAAAAAAAACTAATGCTCTGAAAAGGCAATGTTCAATGTTTTTCTGTTGGCTCTGTTTTACACCAGTAGGTGGTGCTAAAGCTCCACGGTCCAATAATAACGTGTAAACACGTCTTTCACGTGACAACACGTAATTACGTGACCCCGTTAACACGTAATTACGTGTTTACACGTCAGTTTCACACGTTTTGGCCCTGTTGGCCTTCCATAGGCCCTAATCGCGTTCCATACGCAGAGGTAATCCCGATATCCAGTCATGAACATTACCTTTACATTATAACGTAGGATTCACGTCATACACAAACTGATGGATGAACGAATAACTCGAAAGAATAAATCAAATCGCGACATGTTCTGTAAATATTAAAGCTCAAAACATTCATATATGAGTATATGATCTGCTTGTTCTGTCTCTGTGAATGAGCTGCTCTGTCTACTACATACAGGACTCTATTATTCTTAAACGTTTTAATGAATTAATGATAAAATTAAGTTGTTAATCTAATTCATAATCATTTATTGAATTTAGTTTATTAGACATGTTTTATTGATTTTTTAATAAACAAAACATACAAATGGTTTTAAGTTTATGATAAAGCATTTGTTCAACCAAAAAAAAAAAAAACGACCAATCATCTTCATTCATTTAACATAATTTTAACTAACCATAATTTAATAATAGGTACAGTTTATTTATTAAATAATTGTTTAATACCGTGCTGTTTTCTGAGATAGTTGACATATCGTGAAAATCTCATTCTATCACAACCCTACAGGGGAGAGTCCCCCACCCCCACTGTTAAAAAAAGTAACTAAGTAACTTTTACTCTGAGTACATTTTAAATGAGCTACTTTTTACTTTTACTTGAGTAAATTTTTAGACCAGTAATTTTACTTGTACTTAAGTAAAATTTAATTGAAGTAACAGTACTTTTACTTGAGTAGAATGTTTTGTTACTCTTTCCACCTCTGCTTTCAAGGGTAACGTTACTGTATAATTTAGGTCTATACATAGCTACATGTGGCCTAAACAGATGAGATTAACAGATTGTGGTGCGTGCATTAATGACAATGTTAATTTTAAGGCTTTTATTCACGTAACACCATATACAGTAGCAAGTAAAAAACAGTAGCAAGAGTTTGTTTTATATTCCACACATCCTGTGATCCGCTTTGTCCGTTAATAGTTGAAAAATACACAGTAACAATTAAGTGAATGCTACTGTTTAATGTAATTTGGTTTGCCGTTTGAATCTAACCAGGCTAATTTACTTCTGTGTTGTTAAAAAGAGAAAGCCAAAAAAAATAAACCTTTTACTGGCCGAACGAAGCACAAACGATTGAGACTATTTGAGGTGAACTTGGAGCAGATCGGGGGCTTGTGACGTCATCGTCTATAATTCAAAGTCCAATATTTAAAAAACTAAAGCAGCACAAACGACACTTTTACCGGCACAAACCAGCCAGGGGGGGTTGGGTGTGGACTGGTAATCCCTACGCTGGTAATCACTAAGTGATGTTTTTTTGAAAATGGAAAAATTGCAGAATGTCTCCTGTGATGGGTAGGTTTAGGGGCAGGGGCAGTGTGTGTGTGTGTGTGTGTGTGTGTGTGTGTGTGTGTGTGTGTGTGTATGTGTGTGTGTGTGTGTGTGTGTGTGTGTGTGTGTGTGTGTGTGTGTGTGTGTGTGTGTGTGTGTGTGTGTGTGTGTGTGTGTGTGTGTGTGTGTGTGTGTGTGTGTGTGTGTGTGTGTGTGTGTGTGTGTGTGTGTGTGTGTGTGATGGGTAGGTTTAGGGGCAGGGGCAGTATAGGGGATAGAAAATACGGTTTGTACAGTATTAAATGCATTACGCCTATGGAATGTCCCCATAAAACATGGAAACACAACGTGTGTGTGTGTGTGTGTGTGTGTGTGTGTGTGTGTGTGTGTGGGCATGTTTTTGTGAAATATCAGGACACAAATGTGTATAATGACATGGGTATGACATAGGTATTACAAAAGAGGGTGAAATATGAGGACGTTGCCCATGTCCTCACTTTTCAAAATGCTTATAAATCACACAGGATGAGGTTTTTCACAGAAAGTAAACTGTGCAGTCTTCTGTGATGGGTAGGTTTAGGGGCAGGGGCAGTGTAGGGGATAGAAAATACAGTTTGTACAGTATAAAATGCATTACGCCTATGGAATGTCCCCACATTTCACAAAAACAAACATGTGTGTGTGTGTGTGTGTGTGTGTGTGTGTGTGTGTGTGTGTGTGTGTGTGTGTGTGTGTGTGTGTGTGTGTGTGTGTGTGTGTGTGTGTGTGTGTGTGTGTGTGTGTGTGTGTCTTATCTTTGTAAAATGGCACAGCATAATATTATGATGAATCAAATCAAGCACTATCTAACAATAGAACTTTAGCAATTAGAAATGAAACTTGGTATGAATGCATATTTGTTCATTTAAATGAACTGTGGCAGTACTTAAGATATTGTTGGTTATTCAGTGTTTCTGTAAAAAAAAAACATAATAGTAATCGATCATAGTAATTATTATTAAAAGATAATAATACTACTACCAATTCTACTACTAAACAATATAATTTGAGGTAGAAAATGAGAGGCTAAGCACAATGGTCCAGGGACCTAATTTCCAGGGCTCCATGTCGGTCTGTAGCTGCTTTACAATGTGTAATTAACAGAACTTTAGTGTGTTTGAAACATTTTTCTTTCTTCATATCTTTAATGTAGGAAATGCAGCAGGCACACCTGTTGATGCTCAGGGTTTGCAGGTCTCCATCGAAGCACTCTTTGTGAGCATTTGTCAGAAGAAGCACTACCTTTATAGACAGAATGGTATGGATTAGTAAATGGAAGTGATGTAGATGGAAGATATGTTTGTTCTGTTCATCAAATGCCATAGCAGCTCTTTTGTAATAGCAATGTTTTTGCACTTATTACAGACCGAAACAAAAGGCGTCAGAAAATTAGTCAGAAGATTGCCCAAGAAAAGAAACGCTTGCTAGAAGAGATCCAGAGATACAACCAACAACCTGATGGTGATCTTGTGGACACAATTTCAGTTGTGCAGAAACTCTCCAACAAGGCTGCTGAGAGCATGATCTGGCCTTGGCAGGAACAGAACACAGGTGCTGTATGGAGATTTAACTTTTAGTATTTATTTAAAATGTATCCTCATCAAATTTGTTTATTAATGTATGATGTTTTCATACCTTCAGATGGTGTCGAAAGTATTGACCAACTAATGCTTGTCTCACGACTGACAGAATAAAAACAGATCCTTGTGAAGGAGATGATGCAGCATTGTCAGTACCTTAAGGACTCAGTAGAGAAGGTTCAGTCACTGATGGCCACCATGTCAGTGTGCACACAAACAGGAAGTAAGTCAAACTACCTGGCTTCACGCATTTTAACAATCATAGGTCAAACTATTTTCAAGTGTAAAGCAATCATGCTAGTATTGGCTCAAAAACTAAGGATAAATAACCTTTAAAGATTATTTTAATTTGATAATTTGATTTTGTATTTAAGATTTGTCTTAACATTAAGCTCTCTCTGATTAAATGTTTAGTGTGACAGTAATTACATTATTCTTCATGTGTGGACTTATAGGATATACGAATGGATTCACAGAGAAAGGGGTCCAAGGGCCTCATAAGTCTACTTAAGAGAAGACTGCAAGACCTCAGACTCAAACAGCAGACTGTAGCATGCACATACAGAGGCATTCTCGAACCAACTCCTAGGCTGGTGGAAGAGGAGGAAGGGGAAATGGATGAAGAATTGGATTGGCTACGTGACATCAACTCTGATGATGATGATGATGATGATGATGATGATGATGATGATGATGATGATGATGATGATGATGATGATGAAGATGATGAAGCAGCACAGGTGACTCAAGTCAGACTCAGGTCACAGTTGTAATTGCTTTTGCTTTTACTTGTACTTTGATGATTTGAAAAGGTTTCTAAAGTCTGGAATTTTATGTTCATGGAATTGTGATACTCATGGTTATGCCACTGATTATGTCTGTAAATACTTGACACCTGTATATATGTAAACAGAAATACAAATGTGATTTGTCATCTGACTTTTGAGTTGATTTTGGCTCATCAACCCTTTAGGATAAGAGAAAACTAGGAACTTTAAGATTCAACCTGAACTACCAACATTTTGGAACATTTGAGGTCACAGTCACAGCAGGTCCCATATTAAGATGACAAAACTTACATACCAACACAGTCTCACTCCCAACTCGTCACATATTGCCGCTTGGTCAGGACCCCTCGACGTCACATTTTAACGCACAGGGTACCCCTTAATCGTAATTTTTCGACGTTCAGGGGCACTCCACTGATTCCAATGTGAAGCCTAGGGCGTCATATACAGACGTGTTGGGCACGTGAATGTTATCGTGATGGAATTATTTATTGGGATATATTTTTTTCCATTATGACATGTTGGAGTGTGATTCTCAATTTAATCAGCCAGCACACTTTTATTTACGTATATTTATTTTTATTTACGCTATTCAGATACGTTTGAAACAGCCCAGCCCCACCCGACCTGCCCATTTGCGTATTATATGATATAAAACACAGAATGTAACAGACACACTTTATTGAAAAAGTCCGACTATTCCAACTGCTCCGAGGCCAAACGATTGATTTGTGCGAAGAAAAGACCCAAAGCGATCACCGTCTCCACGGGTACCCCTCGGCGTCACGCTATGGACGAAATGGGAACTCCATTGCTTTCAATGGGAAACCTTTGGCGTCAACAGAAGACGCGAATTCAATCGGTATGAAATCGCGCTGAAGAAGTCTCATTCAGAACACATCGCGATGTTTGGCATCAGTTCACGTGTGCCACATATGGGTGAGTAGTCAAATATGATGTCCTAATGTTTGTTTGATATAAAGTATATTTCTGCTTGTCGTTATCGATCAGATTATGTTCAGTCACTGCATTTCTTTGTTTTCTAAATCAACACACCTTGCTAATAGGGGGATATTGCACACTGTCACATGACATTATATAGACCTTTAAACATATTAATGTTTTTACGCTTACCATTCTTTTACCACAGCCCACATGAACAAATACAATAGTATATTATAGTAAAATTACAGTAAAATGATTCTAGTTTATATTTACTATAGTGTTTCTGAACCATACTGTAGTAAATATACTACAGTAAATTGTAGTATGTTGTAGTATATTATAGTATCTACTAAACTTTGTTAATTCAATCTAGTATTTTTTACTATAGAATGGTTCAAAAACAATGTGCTGTTTTTACTAGAGTTCTTTTACAATAATATACTATAGTATTCTTTCATGTGGGAGCATTGGTAGTTTTAATGTGATGTTTGTTGTAAATAGACAGTAACTACAACAATTACCATGCTTTAAATGCATTTTAATGTAAAATCCAAATATTGTAATGTAAATAGTACTTTTCCTGTATATAATGCTATATATTATATAGTATGACTTTTTCTCTTTTTACCTGAAAAGACCAAAAGGGCCTTCGGACTCAGTCAGCCCATTCTTGTTTGTGGAGAAGTAACGGAGAAGACCAAAAGCTGCAACAGCAAATATTTGCAATGGTATGTATGTGTAAACACTTTATCAAACATTTAATTCAGCAGTTGTTGTTACTTAAACTTATTCTTACAAATCCCATGGCTCAATCAGTAAGAACATATTCTCAAAGTCTCAATAATTCACAAGATTTAACAAGTTGTCAAATTCATATGATACTCGTACATATGTGTATATATATATATATATACTCGTACATAATCCTGCAGCTTTTACTATGACTCCTGCCATTGGCTACTGCCTCAATTCCTGTACATATGTATTGTTGTGCCCTTTCTTGGAAAGTAGTCGGATGTCCCACACACTGTCAGAAAGTTTATATTAAGTCCATTGTATTCTTTAAAATGATTACAAATTGGGGTCTGTCTTTTAATGTAATGTTACATGTCTCTTCACACCTCATAACCTACCGCTGTTTGCAAGAGTGAAAATGCTCACATGACATCAGATATTCGATTATTTTGTCATAATCAGATCAGATGCACTGTTGATAACGTCCGCTTGCATGTAAATAATAATTTCGTGATCAAAAATCAAGTGAATTATCAACATTTTTAAACACATTCATATGATATAGCCTGGTATTAAAGATATACTTTTAATAATGGGAATGCACATATATCAGTGAACTTATTACATAAATGTATTTAACTTTTAATTATGCAACGCTTTTTACAGAAATAAATCCTGCAGTTATGTATAAACTTACAACTTGCATGAAATGTAATAATATTTTCTTTCTTTCTGTCTTGCAGGATTACTTGCAGATTACTTTTACTTTTATTTTTGTTTGTTTTTAAAGATCTCTACAATAACAAATTCATCAGCTCTTTTAAGAGTCAACCCTCACATGAGCTACTAGTGAGTCGCAGCGATCTTGCTGTAATCAGTCCTTCAGGTAAAGTTTCTAGAATATTTTTAGTATATCAGTATTTACTCATCAAATGCTCTCCTGAAACATATGGTAAATTAACTTTGTTGTAACTGTCTTAATTTATATGTTTCAAAAACAATAGTATTTGCACATAGAGTAAGTGAGACTTTCTTGTTTTACAGCAGAGAAGAAAGACCAGACCTTATATCAAAGCAAGCTAATCGAATAAGTCCTTTGTTTTGGGTGAGGAAGGAACATGGCCATCTTGTGCCCGAAGAAGACAGAAAAGTGTGCAAGTCCATTGGTATGTCTTGTATTGATGCAATGCTGTAACATGTAGTACAGAATTTAATGTTTATCTCTCTGTATCTTTTTCTAACATGGTACAAAAATATATATTTTCTTACCTTTTTGATGCAATTATTATTACAATTATTGCCTTTTAGCATAAACGCTGAAACACTTTTGGCCTTCAGTTCTTAAAAATGGCACTGTCTGTTTGTCTTAGATAAAAGCAGACATGTAGTTGTTATAAACTCCAGATATTTCCCCATTGTTTTGTAGACCATGGATGGTTCTGGGTAGCTTTGGAAGATAATGAGTTGTGATATATATTAGGAATCAAATAGTAAATGTTCTTTGAATTATGTGACATATCTGGATAGTTCTGTGGCTTGAAACAAGGCTTTATACTCCACAGACTAAAACACATTGCATTTGTGTTTTAAGATGGACATCAAGAGAAGGCACAAACTTCAGAAGATTCTACAGGACAAAGACTAATGTGCTGCCAAGGAGGAATACAAGAGGCAAAAACTCCACTCTCTGAGAACTATGCATGGCCATGGGTGCTTCATAAGCATGGTAAGTCTGGTGCCTCGGTACCTATTTCTTAATTCTTACCATGAAATTTGTATTGCAGTATTTAACAATTGTACATTGTTAAGGCTATCACAATTGATGGTCTTGAAAGTGACTAAAGAAATCTAGCATCACTGACAAAAGCTCAGAAGAGACCATCTAAAAGTTATTTTAAAATATATGCTGTTTAAAATGTTTCTGTTGATATGGGTAAAATAGTTTTTGTCCAGTACTTGGCTAATATTATGTGCTGCAATATCATATACATAATGCTTCAATGTGTATATTATATAATGTACTGACTGCTGCTTTGTAAATTTAAATCAGGAATGGGCAATTCTGACCATTTTGAGCTGGAGTTTACCTCCAAGCCTAATCGAGCAGACATAAAAATTTTAACCAAAGTCTTCAGGTTTACTTACCCACCAGTTATAGACAGGTGGGTTTGAGGTTGGAGCTAAATATGCAGGACAGTGGATGCTGAGGGCCAGAGTCGCCTACTACTGCTTAAATCATGCAGAACATATGCTAACCTGACTGTACATTAAACTTAATTTGAATTGTGTTTTTGTTTTACTTTTAGACCAGGACTGGAGAACGCCTGACACTGGAATGTTCTTCTTCCTCTGGATGAGAAAAAGCTACACAACATCAGTGATCACATCATCTGTTCATCAATACTGTAGGGTACAAGTGGGCAAAGTGTTTAGAAGAAGAAGAACGTGATGGAACATGAACATGATAGAGGAAATATCCAGAAACCTGTGATAATGAATCGTTGTTTTCCAACACAATATCAAATCTGTTTTCTGTATCATAGTTGACTGGATGGGATTATGTAGCACTTGTTTGTATGGCTTCAGCAGCTGTGAATGGATTAATATGATGTTAATGTATTTTTGAAGACACATTTTTATTTATCTTGAATCTTATTTGACTTTATGCTACTTTATCCACTGTATACTGTATCCTCCAATAAAGTGTTGAGTGATAAAGTATGGTGAATATTGTGTTTGGTGTTTGGAAAGTAAATACACATTTTACAAGTTTATTTAGGTTATCTAATTAAGTACCAAGATTATTTTACTTGAGACATTTTTGATCTGGTTATATTATATCTGGTACAGCAATGCAGCAAAAAGTTGCATATACTTGCATGCTGTGACAAGTATGCCAGTTTTCAGTTAAATAAAGGGAAGGATTTCAAACACTTCAAACTTAACTGAAGATGATCCATATTGATAATCTACTACTGCAATAAAAATTAAAGCATGCACATTACCGATTTCAGGAAGGAGACAGAGTGAAGATGAAATTCTGGCAATGTCTCTTGTTATTTTACTTAACGGTGCATTGACCTATATTTAATAGTACTAGTGAAGTGTAAATATAGTTTTGTTTACACTGAAACTTGGATAATGGCAAGTTGTTGGGGTTTCATCCATTATATGTATTGGTGTCTATTTATAAAAGAAAATAAATATTAATAATTATTATTTTACAACATTTCTTTGAAATATTTCTGTATTTCATCAGATGGTCTCACAATACCCATCAAGAACTAATGCAAGCATGATGTTAGAATAGAAAAGACAAAATACTCTGATATTTAAATGCAACTCAAAGTTTGTTGTCCATGATGAGGAGAATAGATCTGTGTAAGTTGTTCTGCCCTTCCACCTCCAGGGACCCAGTAGTGGCCCCTGGAAGAGCAAAACAAAACTTATTTCAAATGGCTGTAACTCAAAGTCTGGTTAGCGTATCACAGAGAAAATCGGCAGGACAACTGCTTATGCTATGTTTATTAAATAATGTTGCAGTTTTCAGACAAATATGGAAAGCTGGCATAAAGGTTTTCTCAAAATGCTCACAGTAAAATATAAAATTTCAGCCTGCCCCTCATATATGTCATAAAGGTTTGCACAATGAACATATTTAGTTATCCAGTTGTCCATTAAAGATGCAATTTACTTAACATTTATTGTCTCATTATTAAACATTTTAAACTACATTACCCATATATCTTTGTCATTGTATCAATGCAATGGTAAATATGGCGCTGTAGTTCATTGAAGTGTGCAGTAATGCTTAGGGTTAGGGTTGGGTTCTCGGTAAAGGGGTAATTTTTCACAACATAGCAACACTTTATAGTTTACTTAACTTATAACTAACGCAATAATAACACCAATACATACTTTGTAACATGAAACGCCGTTTTATATGGGTTAAAAGATAGTCCAATCACAGCGAGTCCTACGATAAAGTCACAGCCAATGACAATCCAGCTGAACAGATGCGTCACACTTACTTGTCCATTTATGGTAAATGATGACAGATCTCCTCCGGTTCCAACTGAAGGATAGATTCCTATAGCTAAATATTTATTTTTCTAATTAAATAATAAAACTCACATTTTAAAACGAAAGTCTCATTTGTGTGGTTAAACTGATGCATAAATATATTTGAAAGAGAAACCTCTTTTCAATGCAATGGCCTGGCCTACAAGCTACAACAGGACGGGCAGTATTTGTAACTAAAGATAATTGCATCTACTAAAGTGCTTTGAACATTTATAGTGTGTGTTTATGTGTATGCATATTTAGGTATGTATATAAATATAGGTATACATTTTAAACTTCTTTATGCCACCCTTGACCATCTGAACTATTGGAATTAAAATAAATGTAACAAAAGCATAATGAATGCACACAATTTTGTAAGCATATTCCAATATTTAATGTCAAACAGTTTAAAGACAAATGTAGTGCCCAAACTCAAGTACAACAGTATAAAGATCAGTTAATGTACACACACACACACACACACACACACACACACACACACACATTATATATATATATATATATATATATATATATATATATATATATATATATATATATATATATATATATATATATATATAATACACAGATGCAGTCGTGAAACAACTTTAAAAAATATTACCATGATGAAGTACAAACCAAGAGATAAAGTGCAACTTTGTTATCTGAACATATATTTGTTTCTTCCTTTAAAAATAAATAGGCAAAAATGAAGAACATTTTAAATGATCAACTTCAATATTATATATTTGTGATTTTTGTTCACTTTTACTGTAACCAAATGAAAGGCCAATTAAAATAGTTAATGATTATTATAAATGTTTACCATTTTTAGTAAGAAAATGCTTCTATAAAATACATTCATGTTACAGTTACATTAACAAGGTAGTGATAATGATACCAACCATAGATGTAGTTATTAATGATACCATAGAGGTAGATATGGTGGACATGTACTATAGTGACCACTGTAATAAAAGGTTTAATGAATAAATATTGATTTCAAAGGTATTCATTCTCACTATCTTCATTTGTTCAAACAAACAACAAATGCAGAAATATACATTGGACTATAGAATCATGAAGTCGCTGCATGACTAGTGGATTGCAAAATATATGTCCTTCACTAAATCTCCTGATGAGCACTGATGCTTTTTGATAAAGGCATAGGAGACATCAAGTACAATTTATGAATAATGGTTCTGCATATATTGAAGAGATCATAAGACTCCACCACAGACTCCACGTGAAGACTTTGAGAAACTGTGCCAGAAAAAAGGGTGCACTTCACTGGACATTTCCTATGCATACCTGAACAACAACACCCAAAAACACTTGTGAAGTGGACAACACCAGGAGGACGCAGGAGACAGGGAAGACCAAGGAAGACATAGACAGATGTTTCACAAAGACCTGAATGCCGGTGTTCAATGAGAAGATCGAATATGTAGGCCACAGATCGGACATGTTGGAGGACACATGTTGCCCAATGTGCCCAGGGCAGGACATGATGATGATGTTGTAAGTTTATACATAACTGCAGGATTTATTTCTGTAAAAAGCGTTGCATAATTAAAAGTTAAATACATTTATGTAATAAGTTCACTGATATATGTGCATTCCCATTATTAAAAGTATATCTTTAATACCAGGCTATATCATATGAATGTGTTTAAAAATGTTGATAATTCACTTGATTTTTGATCACGTAAATTATTTACATGCAAGCGGGCGTTATCAACAGTGCATCTGATCTGATTATGACAAAATAATCGAATATCTGATGTCATGTGAGCATTTTCACTCTTGCAAACAGCGGTAGGTTATGAGGTGTGAAGAGACATGTAACATTACATTAAAAGACAGACCCCAATTTGTAATCATTTTAAAGAATACAATGGACTTAATATAAACTTTCTGACAGTGTGTGGGACATCCGACTACTTTCCAAGAAAGGGCACAACAATACATATGTACAGGAATTGAGGCAGTAGCCAATGGCAGGAGTCATAGTAAAAGCTGCAGGATTATGTATGCAGTATATATATATATATATATATATATATATATATATATATATATATATATATATATATATATATATATATATATATATATATATATATATATATACACATATGTCAGTATCATTTGACAACTTGTTAAATCTTGTGAATTATTGAGACTTTGAGAATATGTTCTTACTGATTGAGCCATGGGATTTGTAAGAATAAGTTTAAGTAACAACAACTGCTGAATTAAATGTTTGATAAAGTGTTTACACATACATACCATTGCAAATATTTGCTGTTGCAGCTTTTGGTCTTCTCCGTTACTTCTCCACAAACAAGAATGGGCTGACTGAGTCCGAAAGGCCCTTTTGGTCTTTTCAGGTAAAAAAAGAGAAAAAAAAGTCATACTATATAATATATAGCATTATATACAGGAAAAAGTACTATTTACATTACAATATTTGGATTTTACATTAAAATGCATTTAAAGCATGGTAATTGTTGTAGTTACTGTCTATTTACAACAAACATCACATTAAAACTACCAATGCTCCACATGAAAGAATACTATAGTATATTATTGTAAAAGAACTCTAGTAAAACAGCACATTGTTTTTGAACCATTCTATAGTAAAAAATACTAGATTGAATTAACAAAGTTTAGTAGATACTATAATATACTACAACATACTACAATTTACTGTAGTATATTTACTACAGTATGGTTCAGAAACACTATAGTAAATATAAACTAGAATCATTTTACTGTAATTTTACTATAATATACTATTGTATTTGTTCATGTGGGCTGTGGTAAAAGAATGGTAAGCGTAAAAACATTAATATGTTTAAAGGTCTATATAATGTCACGTGACAGTGTGCAATATCCCCCTATTAGCAAGGTGTGTTGATTTAGAAAACAAAGAAATGCAGTGACTGAACATAATCTGATCGATAACGACAAGCAGAAAATACTTTATATCAAACAAACATTAGGACATCATATTTGACTACTCACCCATATGTGGCACACGTGAACTGATGCCAAACATCGCGATGTGTTCTGAATGAGACTTCTTCAGCGCGATTTCATACCGATTGAATTCGCGTCTTCTGTTGACGCCAAAGGTTTCCATTGAAAGCAATGGAGTTCCCATTTCGTCCATAGCGTGACGCCGAGGGGTACCCGTGGAGACGGTGATCGCTTTTGGGTCTTTTCTTCGCACAAATCAATCGTTTGGCCTCGGAGCAGTTGGAATAGTCGGACTTTTTCAATAAAGTGTGTCTGTTGTCTGTTATATTCTGTGTTTTATATCATATAATACGCAAATGGGCAGGTCGGGGTGGGGCTGGGCTGTTTCAAACGTATCTGAATAGCGTAAATAAAAATAAATATATGTAAATAAAAGTGTGCTGGCTGATTAAATTGAGAATCACATTGGATCAACACATCCAACATGTCATAATGGAAAAAAATATATCCCAATAAATAATTCCATCACGATAACATTCACGTGCCCAACACGTCTGTATATGACGCCCTAGGCTTCTCATTGGAATCAGTGGAGTGCCCCTGAACGTCGAAAAATTACGATTAAGGGGTACCCTGTGCGTTAAAATGTGACGTCGAGGGGTCCTGACCAAGCGGCAATATGTGACGAGTTGGGAGTGAGACTGTGTTGCATCTGCAAGCAACTAGTAATGCCTGCCTGAATTATACCAACTTGCACGTTATTCTATCAGATCTCAGATCGGCTTGTTTAGTGAATGTAGGCCGTATGATCCGAAATACTGATTTGGGGTCAGCTAAGGTAACCTCTCGGGGTCCGCACCCACGTGTAATATATGTTCACGGCCCGCAAATGTATAGATGCAGCAAGCATTAATGCCTTTTCTGCAGGCGCGATTTAAATTATAGACAGTAACGTTAAATAGATTTTTTGGAAATAAAAAATAAAATAAATCCGTTTTTTTATATTGCTGTCATCAGTCATATCTAAAAGCTGAAGAAGTTTTATAGACCTACTGATGTTTCATCAGAAGTTCAAAAATGACTTTCTGAAAAAAAAAAAAATCTTCATTGACTTCTTCTGATGTTTCATTAGCCATACAGTATTCTGTATTTGAACTATAAAACATATTTATTTATGGCCAAGTTCTTAAACTTTAACTTTTTCTGCATGCTCATTGACTCTAGATTTTTCATCAATAGTTCAAAAATATGTTCAAAAAGACTTTTTGAACATATTTATGGCCAAAGAGTCTTTGAACTTTAATTTGATATAATATTACTTGATGATGTTAATAGTTCAAAAATTACTTTTTGAACATATGACTTTTTGAAAAATGTTTTGCCCTGGATTCTATGCACAAGTTCTTATGAGCAATGCAATGCAAAATCACTTATGTCTTTAATGCACAACGAGTATGCAATGTAAAACGCAGTAATCTCTTCAATGCACAAAAAGTTCTTATATGCAATGCAATGCAGAATCATTTATCTCTTTAATGCACGAGTATGCAATGAAGAAGCACACATCTCTTCAATGAACGAGTTATTGTATGAAATGCAATAGTAGTCTTCAATGCACAACAAGATCTTCATAATGCATTGCAAAAGCAGTAATATCGTCGTGCACGAGTCATTGTATGCAAAAGCACTTATCGCTTAATGCACGAGTTCTTGCATTTAATGCAAACGCGCAAATCTTTGCAATGCACGAGATCTTGTAAGCAATGCAAAAGCACTCATTTCTTCAGTGCACATGTACTTGTATGCACTGCATTACAAAAGCAATTATTTCTTTAAAGTCGACGAGTTTGCAATGCAAAACACACTAATCTCTTCAATGCACAATAAGATTTATATGCCATGCAGTAGAAAAGCACGAGTATGCAATATAAAACGCACTCTTCAATGCAGAATGAATTCCTGTATGCATACATTTTGAACAGAAGCACTTGACTCTTCAATGCGCGAGTTCCTCTATGCATTTTAATGCGAAAGCACTTATATTTTCAATGCGAAAGCTCTTATATGCAATGCTATGTAAAAGCACTTTTGTTTTAAAGCACAAGTATGCAATGCAAAAAATCACTTCAATGCACAAGTTTTTCAATGCAATGCAAAATCACTTATGCTTTAATGCACAACGAGTATGCAATGTAAAACGCACTAATCTCTTCAATGCACAAAAAGTTCTTATATGCAATGCAATGCAGAAGCACTTATCGTTAATGCACGAGTATGCAATGAACGAGTTGATGTATGGAATGCAATAGCAGCCTTAAGTGCACAACAAGTTCTTCATAATGCATTGCAAAAGCAGTAATATCATCGTGCACAACGAGTCATTGTATGCAAAAGCACTTATCGCTTAATGCTCGAGTTCTTGCATTTAATGCAAACGCGCAAATCTTTGCAATGCACAAGATCTTGTAAGCAATGCAAAAGCACTAATTTCTTCAGTGCACACGTACTTGTATGCACTGCATTACAAAAGCAATTATTTCTTTAAAGTACAACGAGTTTGCAATGCACTAATCTCTTCGATGCACAAAAAGACACCATGCAGCAGAAAAGCACTCGAGTTCCTCTATGCATTTTAATGCGAAAGCACTTATATTTTCAATGCGAAAGCTCTTATATGCAATGCTATGCAAAAGCACTTATGTTTTAAAGCACGAGTATGCAATGCAAAATCACTAATCTCTTCAATGCGAAAGCTCTCATATGCAATGCTATGCAAAAGCACTTATGTTTTAAAGCACGAGTATGCAATGCAAAATCACTAATCTCTTCAATGCACAAGTTCTTATATGCAATGCAATGCAAAATCACAATGCATAACGAGTATGCAAAGTAAAACGCAGTAATCTCTTCAATGCACAAAAAGTTCTTATATGCAATGCAATGCAGAATCATTTATCTCTTTAATGCACGAGTATGCAATGAAGAAGCACAAATCTATTCAATGAACGAGTTGATGTATGAAATGCAATAGCAGTCTTCAGTGCACAACAAGTTCTTCATAATGCATTGCAAAAGCAGTAATATCGTCGTGCAAAACGAGTCATTGTATGCAAAAGCACTTATCGCTTAATTCATGAGTTCTTGCATTTAATGCAAACGCGCAAATCTTTGCAATGCATGAGATCTTGTAAGCAATGCAAAAGCACTCATTTCTTCAGTGCACACGTACTTGTATGCACTGCATTAGAAAAGCACGAGTATGCAATATAAAACGCACTCTTCAATGCAGAATGAATTCCTGTATGCATGATATGCATACCTTTTGAAAAGAAGCACTTGACTCTTCAATGCACGAGTTCCTCTATGCATTTTAATGCGAAAGCACTTATATTTTCAATGTGAAAGCTCTCATATGCAATGTGATGCAAAAGCACATGTTTTAAAGCACGAGTATGCAATGCAAAATCACTCATCTCTTCAATGCACAAGTTCTTATATGCAATGCAATGCAAAATCACAATGCACAACGAGTATGCAAAGTAAAACGCAGTAATCTCTTCAATGCACAAAAAGTTCTTATATGCAATGCAATGATTTATCTCTTTAATGCACGAGTATGCAATGAAGAAGCACAAATCTATTCAATGAACGAGTTATTGTATGGAATGCAATAGCAGTCTTCAATGCACTACAAGGTCTTCATAATGCTTTGCAAAAGCAGTAATATCGTCGTGCACAACGAGTAATTGTATGCAAAAGCACTTATCGCTTAATGCACGAGTTCTTGCATTTAATGCAAACGCGCAAATCTTTGCAATGCACGAGATCTTGTAAGCAAAGCAAAAGCACTCATTTATTCAGTGCACATGTACTCGTATGCACTGCATTACAAAAGCAATTATGCAATGCAAAACACACTAATCTCTTCAATGCACAATAAGACATTATGCCATGCAGCAGAAAAGCACTTATATATATATGCACGAGTATGCAATATAAAACGCACTCTTCAATGCAGAATGAATTCCTGTATGCATGCATTCTGTATGCATACCTTTTGAACAGAAGCACTTGACTCTTCAATGCACGAGTCCCTTTATGCATTTTAATGCGAAAGCACTTTTATTTTTAATGCGAAAGCTCTTATATGCAATGCTATGCAAAAGCACTTATGTTTTAAAGCACGAGAATGCAAAATCACTAATCTCTTCAATGCACAAGTTCTTACATGCAATGCAATGCAAAATCACTTAATGCACAACGAGTATAAAATGTAAAACGCACTAATCTCTTCAATGCACAAAAAGTTATTATATGCAATGCAGAATCATTTATCTCTTTAATGCACGAGTATGCAATGAAGAAGCACAAATCTCTTCAATGAACGAGTTATTGTATGGAATGCAATAGCAGTCTTCAATGCACAACAAGTTCTTCATTTATTACTGCATTACTGTTTGCATTGCATTGCAAAAGCAGTAATATGCAGTAAAATAATTATTGTATGCATGCATTCTGTATGCATACCTTTTGAACAGAAGCACTTGACTCTTTAATGCACGAGTTCCTCTATGCATTTTAATGCGAAAGCACTTATATTTTCAATGCAAAAGCCATTTTATGCAATGCAAGAGCACTTATGTTTTAAAGCACGAGAATGCAATGCAAAATCACTAATCTCTTCAATGCACAAGTTCTTATATACAATGCAATGCAAAATCACTTATGTCTTTAATGCACAACGAGTATGCAATTTAAACCCACTAAACTCTTCAATGAGTTGCTGTATGCATGTAAAACGCACTAATCTTTTCAATGCACAGATGGTTTCTGTATGCATGCAATGCAGCAGCAGTAATCTCTACAGTGCACAACAATTACTTGTATGTATGTAATGCAAAAGCATTTATAGGTTTACTGCACAGCAAGTATGTAATGCAAAAAACAATAATCTCTCCAATGAACTACGAGTATGCATGCAATGCAGAAGTACTCATTTTATTCAATACATATTTGTAATACTGAAAACATTTCTGGAAAAAGAACCCTTGATAACGAACTTTTTATACATAAAGACATCTGATGTTTCATCAGTAGTTCAAGTATGACCTCTTGAACTAATTTCTACCAAAAGAGTCTTTGAACTTTGATATTTAACTTTCTATACATACTCATAGATTCCTTCTGATGTTTCATCAGTAGCTCAGGCATACATTTTTGAACTTATTTTAGGCCAAAGAGTCTTTGAGTTTTAAATGTATATACAGTTTTATAGACCTACTGATGTTTCATCAGAAGTTCAAATATGACTTTTTGAAAAAACAGTTCTGCCCCTGAATTCTATGAACTATAAATTTCTATACAAATTCCTCATTGAGTTCTTCTGATGTTTCATTAGCCAGACAGTAGTCTGTATTTGAACTATAAAAAATATTTATGGCCAAGTTCTTAAACTTTAACTTTTTATGCATGCTCATTGACTCTAGATTTTTCATCAATAGTTCAAAAATGACTTTTTGAACATATCTATGGCCAAAGAGTCTTTGAACTTTAATTTTATATAATATAACTTGATGATGTTAATAGTTCAAAAATGACTTTATAAACATATGTCTTTTGAAAAATGTTTTGCCCTGGATTCTATGAACTTTGACTTTTGAACATTTTTCTGCCCCTGGTTTCTATGAACTTGAACTTACATACTCCTTATAGACTTCTTCTGATGTTTCATTAGCCAGACAGTAGTCTGTATGTGAACTATAAATCATATTTACGGGTAAGCTCTTAAACTTTTATGCATGCTCATTGACTCGAGATGTTTCATCAATAGTTCAAAAATGACTTTTTGAGCATATTTATGTCCAAAGAGTCTTTGAAATTGAATTTCTTACACATACACTCCTTCTGATATTTTATCAGACCGAGAGTAGTCCATATTTGACATATTGAAAACATTTCTGAAAAAATGACCCTTGATAATGAACTTTCTATACATATAGACTTCTGATGTTTCATCAGTAGTTCAAGCATGACCTCTTGAACTTATTTTTAGCAACAGAGTCTTTGAACTTAAATTTTATAAACTCATTTTGATGTTTCATTAGCCAGACAGTAATCTATTTTTGACCTGTTGAACTCGTTTATGGCCAAAGAGATCTAAAATTTTAACTCTCTATAAATACTTATTGACTCCTTCAGATATTATATCAAACAGACAATCGTCTTTTTTTTTTAAAAACTAGAACATATTTCTAGACGTAGTTTCTGTGAACTTGAACTTTCTATAGATACTCATAGATTCCTTCTGATGTTTCATCAGTAGCTCAAGTATGAGTTTTTGAAAATGTATCTGGCCAAAGAGATTTTGAAATGTAACTTTATAAACAGACCTATGGACTCTTTTGATGTAGTTTTAAGACTGAGTGTAGTCCTTATTTGACCCATTGAACACATTTCTAGACAAAGAATCCTTGACTTTGAACTTTCTATACATACTCATAGATTCCTTCCGATGTTTCATCAGTAGCTCAGGCATACATTTTTGAACTTATTTTTGGCCAAAGAGTCTTTGAGCTTTAAATTTATATACAGTTTTATAGACCTACTGATGTTTCATCAGAAGTTCAAATATGACTTTTGAAAAAAATCTGCCCTGGATTCGATGAACTTTAAATTTCTATAAATAGTCCTCATAGACTTCTTCTGATGTTTCATTAGCCAGACAGTAGTCTGTATTTGAACTATAAAACATATTTATGGCCAAGTTCTTAAACTTTAACTTTTTATGCATGCTCATTGACTCTAGATTTTTCATCAATAGTTCAAAAATGACTTTTTGAACATATCTATGGCCAAAGAGTCTTTGAACTTTAATTTTATATAATATAACTTGATGATGTTAATAGTTCAAAAATGACTTTATAAACATATGTCTTTTTGAAAAATGTTTTGCCCTGGATTCAATGAACTTTGACTTTTTGAACATTTTTCTGCCCCTGGATTCTATGAACTTGAACTTACATACTCCTTATAGACTTCTTCTGATGTTTCATTAGCCAGACAGTAGTCTGTATGTGAACTATAAATCATATTTACGGGTAAGCTCTTAAACTTTTTATGCATGCTCATTGACTCGAGATGTTTCATCAATAGTTCAAAAATGACTTTTTGAGCATATTTATGTCCAAAGAGTCTTTGAAATTGAATTTCTTACACATACACTCCTTCTGATATTTTATCAGACCGAGAGTAGTCCATATTTGACATATTGAAAACATTTCTGAAAAAATTACCCTTGATAATGAACTTTCTATACATATAGACTTCTGATGTTTCATCAGTAGTTCAAGCATGACCTCTTGAACTTATTTTTAGCAACAGAGTCTTTGAACTTAAATTTTATAAACTCATTTTGATGTTTCATTAGCCAGACAGTAGTCTGTTTTGACCTGTTGAACTTGTTTATGGCCAAAGAAATCTAAAATTTTAACTCAATATAAATTCTTATTGACTCCTTAAGATATTATATCAAACAGACAATCGTCTTTTTTTTAAAAAACTAGAACATATTTCTAGACGTAGATTCTATGAACTTGAACTGTCTATAGATACTCATAGATTCCTTCTGATGTTTCATCAGTAGCTCAAGTATGAGTGTTTGAAAATGTATCTGGCCAAAGAGATTTTGAAATGTAACTTTATAAACAGACTTATGGACTCTTTTGATGTAGTTTTAAGACTGAGTGTTGTCCTTATTTGACCTATTGAACACCTTTCTAGACAAATAATCCTTGACATTGAACTTTCTATACATACTCATAGATTCCTTCTGATGTTTCATCAGTAGCTCAGGCATACATTTTTGAACTTATTTTAGGCCAAAGAGTCTTTGAGTTTTAAATGTATATACAGTTTTATAGACCTACTGATGTTTCATCAGAAGTTCAAATATGACTTTTTGAAAAAAAAAATCTGCCCCTGGATTCGATGAACTTTAAATTTCTATAAATAGTCCTCATAGACTTCTTCTGATGTTTCATTAGCCAGACAGTAGTCTGTATTTGAACTATAAAACATATTTATGGCCAAGTTCTTAAACTTTAACTTTTTATGCATGCTCATTGACTCTAGATTTTTCATCAATAGTTCAAAAATGACTTTTTGAACATATCTATGGCCAAAGAGTCTTTGAACTTTAATTTTATATAATATAACTTGATGATGTTAATAGTTCAAAAATGACTTTATAAACATATGTCTTTTTGAAAAATGTTTTGCCCCTGGATTCTATGAACTTTGACTTTTTGAACATTTTTCTGCCCCTGGTTTCTATGAACTTGAACTTACATACTCCTTATAGACTTCTTCTGATGTTTCATTAGCCAGACAGTAGTCTGTATGTGAACTATAAATCATATTTACGGGTAAGCTCTTAAACTTTTTATGCATGCTCATTGACTCGAGATGTTTCATCAATAGTTCAAAAATGACTTTTTGAGCATATTTATGTCCAAAGAGTCTTTGAAATTGAATTTCTTACACATACACTCCTTCTGATATTTTATCAGACCGAGAGTAGTCCATATTTGACATATTGAAAACATTTCTGAAAAAATGACCCTTGATAATGAACTTTCTATACATATAGACTTCTGATGTTTCATCAGTAGTTCAAGCATGACCTCTTGAACTTATTTTTAGCAACAGAGTCTTTGAACTTAAATTTTATAAACTCATTTTGATGTTTCATTAGCCAGACAGTAATCTATTTTTGACCTGTTGAACTCGTTTATGGCCAAAGAGATCTAAAATTTTAACTCTCTATAAATACTTATTGACTCCTTCAGATATTATATCAAACAGACAATCGTCTTTTTTTAAAAACTAGAACATATTTCTAGACGTAGTTTCTGTGAACTTGAACTTTCTATAGATACTCATAGATTCCTTCTGATGTTTCATCAGTAGCTCAAGTATGAGTTTTGAAAATGTATCTGGCCAAAGAGATTTTGAAATGTAACTTTATAAACAGACCTATGGACTCTTTTGATGTAGTTTTAAGACTGAGTGTAGTCCTTATTTGACCCATTGAACACATTTCTAGACAAAGAATCCTTGACTTTGAACTTTCTATACATACTCATAGATTCCTTCCGATGTTTCATCAGTAGCTCAGGCATACATTTTTGAACTTATTTTTGGCCAAAGAGTCTTTGAGCTTTAAATTTATATACAGTTTTATAGACCTACTGATGTTTCATCAGAAGTTCAAATATGACTTTTTGAAAAAAAAAATCTGCCCCTGGATTCGATGAACTTTAAATTTCTATAAATAGTCCTCATAGACTTCTTCTGATGTTTCATTAGCCAGACAGTAGTCTGTATTTGAACTATAAAACATATTTATGGCCAAGTTCTTAAACTTTAACTTTTTATGCATGCTCATTGACTCTAGATTTTCATCAATAGTTCAAAATGGCTTTTTGAACATATCTATGGCCAAAGAGTCTTTGAACTTTAATTTTATATAATATAACTTGATGATGTTAATAGTTCAAAAATGACTTTATAAACATATGTCTTTTTGAAAAATGTTTTGCCCCTGGATTCTATGAACTTTGACTTTTTGAACATTTTTCTGCACCTGGATTCTATGAACTTGAACTTACATACTCCTTATAGACTTCTTCTGATGTTTCATTAGCCAGACAGTAGTCTGTATGTGAACTATAAATCATATTTACGGGTAAGCTCTTAAACTTTTTATGCATGCTCATTGACTCGAGATGTTTCATCAATAGTTCAAAAATGACTTTTTGAGCATATTTATGTCCAAAGAGTCTTTGAAATTGAATTTCTTACACATACACTCCTTCTGATATTTTATCAGACCGAGAGTAGTCCATATTTGACATATTGAAAACATTTCTGAAAAAATTACCCTTGATAATGAACTTTCTATACATATAGACTTCTGATGTTTCATCAGTAGTTCAAGCATGACCTCTTGAACTTATTTTTAGCAACAGAGTCTTTGAACTTAAATTTTATAAACTCATTTTGATGTTTCATTAGCCAGACAGTAGTCTGTTTTTGACCTGTTGAACTTGTTTATGGCCAAAGAAATCTAAAATTTTAACTCAATATAAATTCTTATTGACTCCTTAAGATATTATATCAAACAGACAATCGTCTTTTTTTTAAAAAACTAGATCATATTTCTAGACGTAGATTCTATGAACTTGAACTGTCTATAGATACTCATAGATTCCTTCTGATGTTTCATCAGTAGCTCAAGTATGAGTGTTTGAAAATGTATCTGGCCAAAGAGATTTTGAAATGTAACTTTATAAACAGACTTATGGACTCTTTTGATGTAGTTTTAAGACTGAGTGTTGTCCTTATTTGACCTATTGAACACCTTTCTAGACAAATAATCCTTGACATTGAACTTTCTATACATACTCATAGATTCCTTCTGATGTTTCATCAGTAGCTCAGGCATACATTTTTGAACTTATTTTAGGCCAAAGAGTCTTTGAGTTTTAAATGTATATACAGTTTTATAGACCTACTGATGTTTCATCAGAAGTTCAAATATGACTTTTGAAAAACAGTTCTGCCCTGAATTCTATGAACTATAAATTTCTATACAAATTCCTCATTGAGTTCTTCTGATGTTTCATTAGCCAGACAGTAGTCTGTATTTGAACTATAAAAAATATTTATGGCCAAGTTCTTAAACTTTAACTTTTGCATGCTCATTGACTCTAGATTTTTCATCAATAGTTCAAAAATGACTTTTGAACATATCTATGGCCAAAGAGTCTTTGAACTTTAATTTTATATAATATAACTTGATGATGTTAATAGTTCAAAAATGACTTTATAAACATATGTCTTTTTGAAAAATGTTTTGCCCCTGGATTCTATGAACTTTGACTTTTTGAACATTTTTCTGCCCCTGGTTTCTATGAACTTGAACTTACATACTCCTTATAGACTTCTTCTGATGTTTCATTAGCCAGACAGTAGTCTGTATGTGAACTATAAATCATATTTACGGGTAAGCTCTTAAACTTTTTATGCATGCTCATTGACTCGAGATGTTTCATCAATAGTTCAAAAATGACTTTTTGAGCATATTTATGTCCAAAGAGTCTTTGAAATTGAATTTCTTACACATACACACCTTCTGATATTTTATCAGACCGAGAGTAGTCCATATTTGACATATTGAAAACATTTCTGAAAAAATGACCCTTGATAATGAACTTTCTATACATATAGACTTCTGATGTTTCATCAGTAGTTCAAGCATGACCTCTTGAACTTATTTTTAGCAACAGAGTCTTTGAACTTAAATTTTATAAACTCATTTTGATGTTTCATTAGCCAGACAGTAATCTATTTTTGACCTGTTGAACTCGTTTATGGCCAAAGAGATCTAAAATTTTAACTCTCTATAAATACTTATTGACTCCTTCAGATATTATATCAAACAGACAATCGTCTTTTTTTAAAAACTAGAACATATTTCTAGACGTAGTTTCTGTGAACTTGAACTTTCTATAGATACTCATAGATTCCTTCTGATGTTTCATCAGTAGCTCAAGTATGAGTTTTTGAAAATGTATCTGGCCAAAGAGATTTTGAAATGTAACTTTATAAACAGACCTATGGACTCTTTTGATGTAGTTTTAAGACTGAGTGTAGTCCTTATTTGACCCATTGAACACATTTCTAGACAAAGAATCCTTGACTTTGAACTTTCTATACATACTCATAGATTCCTTCCGATGTTTCATCAGTAGCTCAGGCATACATTTTTGAACTTATTTTTGGCCAAAGAGTCTTTGAGCTTTAAATTTATATACAGTTTTATAGACCTACTGATGTTTCATCAGAAGTTCAAATATGACTTTTTGAAAAAAAAAATCTGCCCCTGGATTCGATGAACTTTAAATTTCTATAAATAGTCCTCATAGACTTCTTCTGATGTTTCATTAGCCAGACAGTAGTCTGTATTTGAACTATAAAACATATTTATGGCCAAGTTCTTAAACTTTAACTTTTTATGCATGCTCATTGACTCTAGATTTTTCATCAATAGTTCAAAAATGACTTTTTGAACATATCTATGGCCAAAGAGTCTTTGAACTTTAATTTTATATAATATAACTTGATGATGTTAATAGTTCAAAAATGACTTTATAAACATATGTCTTTTTGAAAAATGTTTTGCCCTGGATTCTATGAACTTTGACTTTTTGAACATTTTTCTGCCCCTGGATTCTATGAACTTGAACTTACATACTCCTTATAGACTTCTTCTGATGTTTCATTAGCCAGACAGTAGTCTGTATGTGAACTATAAATCATATTTACGGGTAAGCTCTTAAACTTTTATGCATGCTCATTGACTCGAGATGTTTCATCAATAGTTCAAAAATGACTTTTGAGCATATTTATGTCCAAAGAGTCTTTGAAATTGAATTTCTTACACATACACTCCTTCTGATATTTTATCAGACCGAGAGTAGTCCATATTTGACATATTGAAAACATTTCTGAAAAAATTACCCTTGATAATGAACTTTCTATACATATAGACTTCTGAAGTTTCATCAGTAGTTCAAGCATGACCTCTTGAACTTATTTTTAGCAACAGAGTCTTTGAACTTAAATTTTATAAACTCATTTTGATGTTTCATTAGCCAGACAGTAGTCTGTTTTTGACCTGTTGAACTTGTTTATGGCCAAAGAAATCTACAATTTTAACTCAATATAAATTCTTATTGACTCCTTAAGATATTATATCAAACAGACAATCGTCTTTTTTTTAAAAAACTAGATCATATTTCTAGACGTAGATTCTATGAACTTGAACTGTCTATAGATACTCATAGATTCCTTCTGATGTTTCATCAGTAGCTCAAGTATGAGTGTTTGAAAATGTATCTGGCCAAAGAGATTTTGAAATGTAACTTTATAAACAGACTTATGGACTCTTTTGATGTAGTTTTAAGACTGAGTGTTGTCCTTATTTGACCTATTGAACACCTTTCTAGACAAATAATCCTTGACATTGAACTTTCTATACATACTCATAGATTCCTTCTGATGTTTCATCAGTAGCTCAGGCATACATTTTTGAACTTATTTTAGGCCAAAGAGTCTTTGAGTTTTAAATGTATATACAGTTTTATAGACCTACTGATGTTTCATCAGAAGTTCAAATATGACTTTTGAAAAATGAACTATAAATTTCTATACAAATTCCTCATTGAGTTCTTCTGATGTTTCATTAGCCAGACAGTAGTCTGTATTTGAACTATAAAAAATATTTATGGCCAAGTTCTTAAACTTTAACTTTTTATGCATGCTCATTGACTCTAGATTTTTCATCAATAGTTCAAAATGACTTTTGAACATATCTATGGCCAAAGAGTCTTTGAACTTTAATTTTATATAATATAACTTGATGATGTTAATAGTTCAAAAATGACTTTATAAACATATGTCTTTTTGAAAAATGTTTTGCCCCTGGATTCTATGAACTTTGACTTTTTGAACATTTTTCTGCCCCTGGTTTCTATGAACTTGAACTTACATACTCCTTATAGACTTCTTCTGATGTTTCATTAGCCAGACAGTAGTCTGTATGTGAACTATAAATCATATTTACGGGAAAGCTCTTAAACTTTTTATGCATGCTCATTGACTCGAGATGTTTCATCAATAGTTCAAAAATGACTTTTGAGCATATTTATGTCCAAAGAGTCTTTGAAATTGAATTTCTTACACATACACTCCTTCTGATATTTTATCAGACCGAGAGTAGTCCATATTTGACATATTGAAAACATTTCTGAAAAAATGACCCTTGATAATGAACTTTCTATACATATAGACTTCTGATGTTTCATCAGTAGTTCAAGCATGACCTCTTGAACTTATTTTTAGCAACAGAGTCTTTGAACTTAAATTTTATAAACTCATTTTGATGTTTCATTAGCCAGACAGTAATCTATTTTTGACCTGTTGAACTCGTTTATGGCCAAAGAGATCTAAAATTTTAACTCTCTATAAATACTTATTGACTCCTTCAGATATTATATCAAACAGACAATCGTCTTTTTTTTTAAAAACTAGAACATATTTCTAGACGTAGATTCTGTGAACTTGAACTTTCTATAGATACTCATAGATTCCTTCTGATGTTTCATCAGTAGCTCAAGTATGAGTTTTTGAAAATGTATCTGGCCAAAGAGATTTTGAAATGTAACTTTATAAACAGACTTATGGACTCTTTTGATGTAGTTTTAAGACTGAGTGTAGTCCTTATTTGACCCATTGAACACATTTCTAGACAAAGAATCCTTGACTTTGAACTTTCTATACATACTCATAGATTCCTTCCGATGTTTCATCAGTAGCTCAGGCATACATTTTTGAACTTATTTTTGGCCAAAGAGTCTTTGAGCTTTAAATTTATATACAGTTTTATAGACCTACTGATGTTTCATCAGAAGTTCAAATATGACTTTTTGAAAAAAAAAATCTGCCCCTGGATTCGATGAACTTTAAATTTCTATAAATAGTCCTCATAGACTTCTTCTGATGTTTCATTAGCCAGACAGTAGTCTGTATTTGAACTATAAAACATATTTATGGCCAAGTTCTTAAACTTTAACTTTTTATGCATGCTCATTGACTCTAGATTTTTCATCAATAGTTCAAAAATGACTTTTTGAACATATCTATGGCCAAAGAGTCTTTGAACTTTAATTTTATATAATATAACTTGATGATGTTAATAGTTCAAAAATGACTTTATAAACATATGTCTTTTTGAAAAATGTTTTGCCCCTGGATTCTATGAACTTTGACTTTTTGAACATTTTTCTGCCCCTGGATTCTATGAACTTGAACTTACATACTCCTTATAGACTTCTTCTGATGTTTCATTAGCCAGACAGTAGTCTGTATGTGAACTATAAATCATATTTACGGGAAAGCTCTTAAACTTTTTATGCATGCTCATTGACTCGAGATGTTTCATCAATAGTTCAAAAATGACTTTTTGAGCATATTTATGTCCAAAGAGTCTTTGAAATTGAATTTCTTACACATACACTCCTTCTGATATTTTATCAGACCGAGAGTAGTCCATATTTGACATATTGAAAACATTTCTGAAAAAATGACCCTTGATAATGAACTTTCTATACATATAGACTTCTGATGTTTCATCAGTAGTTCAAGCATGACCTCTTGAACTTATTTTTAGCAACAGAGTCTTTGAACTTAAATTTTATAAACTCATTTTGATGTTTCATTAGCCAGACAGTAATCTATTTTTGACCTGTTGAACTCGTTTATGGCCAAAGAGATCTAAAATTTTAACTCTCTATAAATACTTATTGACTCCTTCAGATATTATATCAAACAGACAATCGTCTTTTTTTTTAAAAAACTAGAACATATTTCTAGACGTAGATTCTGTGAACTTGAACTTTCTATAGATACTCATAGATTCCTTCTGATGTTTCATCAGTAGCTCAAGTATGAGTTTTTGAAAATGTATCTGGCCAAAGAGATTTTGAAATGTAACTTTATAAACAGACCTATGGACTCTTTTGATGTAGTTTTAAGACTGAGTGTAGTCCTTATTTGACCCATTGAACACATTTCTAGACAAAGAATCCTTGACTTTGAACTTTCTATACATACTCATAGATTCCTTCCGATGTTTCATCAGTAGCTCAGGCATACATTTTTGAACTTATTTTTGGCCAAAGAGTCTTTGAGCTTTAAATTTATATACAGTTTTATAGACCTACTGATGTTTCATCAGAAGTTCAAATATGACTTTTTGAAAAAAAAAATCTGCCCCTGGATTCGATGAACTTTAAATTTCTATAAATAGTCCTCATAGACTTCTTCTGATGTTTCATTAGCCAGACAGTAGTCTGTATTTGAACTATAAAACATATTTATGGCCAAGTTCTTAAACTTTAACTTTTTATGCATGCTCATTGACTCTAGATTTTTCATCAATAGTTCAAAAATGACTTTTTGAACATATCTATGGCCAAAGAGTCTTTGAACTTTAATTTTATATAATATAACTTGATGATGTTAATAGTTCAAAAATGACTTTATAAACATATGTCTTTTTGAAAAATGTTTTGCCCCTGGATTCTATGAACTTTGACTTTTTGAACATTTTTCTGCCCCTGGATTCTATGAACTTGAACTTACATACTCCTTATAGACTTCTTCTGATGTTTCATTAGCCAGACAGTAGTCTGTATGTGAACTATAAATCATATTTACGGGTAAGCTCTTAAACTTTTTATGCATGCTCATTGACTCGAGATGTTTCATCAATAGTTCAAAAATGACTTTTTGAGCATATTTATGTCCAAAGAGTCTTTGAAATTGAATTTCTTACACATACACTCCTTCTGATATTTTATCAGACCGAGAGTAGTCCATATTTGACATATTGAAAACATTTCTGAAAAAATTACCCTTGATAATGAACTTTCTATACATATAGACTTCTGATGTTTCATCAGTAGTTCAAGCATGACCTCTTGAACTTATTTTTAGCAACAGAGTCTTTGAACTTAAATTTTATAAACTCATTTTGATGTTTCATTAGCCAGACAGTAGTCTGTTTTTGACCTGTTGAACTTGTTTATGGCCAAAGAAATCTAAAATTTTAACTCAATATAAATTCTTATTGACTCCTTAAGATATTATATCAAACAGACAATCGTCTTTTTTTAAAAAACTAGATCATATTTCTAGACGTAGATTCTATGAACTTGAACTGTCTATAGATACTCATAGATTCCTTCTGATGTTTCATCAGTAGCTCAAGTATGACTTTTGAATATGTATCTGACCAAAGAGATTTTGAAATGTAACTTTATAAACAGACTTATGGACTCTTTTGATGTAGTTTTAAGACTGAGTGTTGTCCTTATTTGACCTATTGAACACCTTTCTAGACAAATAATCCTTGACATTGAACTTTCTATACATACTCATAGATTCCTTCTGATGTTTCATCAGTAGCTCAGGCATACATTTTTGAACTTATTTTTAAAGAGTCTTTGAGTTTTAAATGTATATACAGTTTTATAGACCTACTGATGTTTCATCAGAAGTTCAAATATGACTTTTTGAAAAAACAGTTCTGCCCCTGAATTCTATGAACTATAAATTTCTATACAAATTCCTCATTGAGTTCTTCTGATGTTTCATTAGCCAGACAGTAGTCTGTATTTGAACTATAAAAAATATTTATGGCCAAGTTCTTAAACTTTAACTTTTTATGCCTTTTCATTGACTCTAGATTTTTCATCAATAATTCAAAAATGACTTTTTGAACATGGCCAAAGAGTCTTTGAACTTTAATTTTATATAATATTACTTGATGATGTTAGTTCAAAAATGACTTTTTGAACATATGACTTTTGAAAAGTTTTGCCCTGGATTCTATGAACTTTGACTTTTTGAACATTTTTCTGCCCCTGGATTCTATGAACTTGAACTTACATACTCCTTATAGACTTATTCTGATGTTTAATTAGCCAGACAGTAGTCTGTATATGAACTATAAAACATATTTCCGGGTAAGTTCTTAAACTTTTTATGCATGCTCATTGACTCAAACTGTTTCATCAATAGTTCAAAAATGACTTTTTGAACATATTTATGTCCAAAGAGTCTTTGAACTTGAATTTCTTACACACACACTCCTTCTGATATTTTATCAGACCGAGAGTAGTCCATATTTGACATATTGAAAACATTTCTGAAAAAATGACCCTTGATAATGAACTTTCTATACATATAGACTTCTGATATTACATCAGTAGTTCAAGCATGACCTCTTGAACTTATTTCTAGCAACAGAGTCTTTGAACTTAAATTTTATAAACTCATTTTGATGTTTCATTAGCCAGACAGTAATCTATTTTTGACCTGTTGAACTCGTTTATGGTCAAAGAGATCTAAAATTTTAACTCTCTATAAATACTTATTGACTCCTTCAGATATTATATCAAACAGACAATCGTCTTTTTTTTAAAACTAGAACATATTTCTAGACGTAGATTCTGTGAACTTGAACTTTCTATAGATACTCATAGATTCCTTCTGATGTTTCATCAGTAGCTCAAGTATGAGTTTTTGAAAATGTATCTGGCCAAAGAGATTTTGAAATGTAACTTTATAAACAGACTTATGGACTCTTTTGATGTAGTTTTAAGACTGAGTGTAGTCCTTATTTGACCCATTGAACACATTTCTAGACAAAGAATCCTTGACATTGAACTTTCTATAGATTCTCATAGATTCCTTCCGATGTTTCATCAGTAGCTCAGGCATACATTTTTGAACTTATTTTTGGCCAAAGAGTCTTTGAGCTTTAAATTTATATACAGTTTTATAGACCTACTGATGTTTCATCAGAAGTTCAAATATGACTTTTTGAAAAAAAAAATCTGCCCCTGGATTCTATGAACTTTAAATTTCTATAAATAGTCCTCATTGACTTCTTCTGATGTTTCATTAGCCAGACAGTACTCTGTATTTGAACTATAAAACATATTTATGGCCAAGTTCTTAAACTTTAACTTTTTATGCATGCTCATTGACTCTAGATTTTTCATCAATAGTTCAAAAATGACTTTTTGAACATATCTATGGCCAAAGAGTCTTTGAACTTTAATTGTATATAATATAACTTGATGTTAATAGTTCAAAAATGACTTTTTGAACATATGATTTTTTGAAAAAAAATTCGCCCCTGAAATCTATGAACTTTTACTTTTTGAAAAATTTTCTGCCCCTGGATTCTATGAACTTGAACTTACATACTCCTTTTAGACTTCTTCTGATGTTTCATCAGCCAGACAGTAGTCTGTATATGAACTATAAAACATATTTCCGGGTAAGTTCTTAAACTTTTTATGCATGCTCATTGACTCAATCTTTTTCATCAATAGTTAAAAAATGTCTTTTTGAACATATTTATGTCCAAAGAGTCTTTGAACTTGAATTTCTTACACACACACTTCTTCTGATATTTTATCAGACCGAGAGTAGTCCATATTTGACATATTGAAAACATTTCTGGAAATAGGACCCTTGATAATGAACTTTCTATACATATAGACTTCTGATGTTTCATCAGTAGATCAAGCATGACCTCTTGAACTTATTTCTAGCAACAGAGTCTTTGAACTTAAATTTTATAAACTCATTTTGATGTTTCATTAGCCAGACAGTAATCTGTTTTTGACCTGTTGAACTCGTTTATGGCCAAAGAGATCTAAAATTTTAACTCTCTATAAATTCTTATTGACTCCTTCAGATATTATATCACACAGACAATCGTCTTTTTTTTTTAACTAGAACATATTTCTAGACGTAGATTCTGTGAACTTGAACTTTCTATAGATACTCATAGATTCCTTCTGATGTTTCATCAGTAGCTCAAGTATGAGTTTTTGAAAATGTATCTGGCCAAAGAGATTTTGAAATGTAACTTTATAAACAGACTTATGGACTCTTTTGATGTAGTTTTAAGACTGAGTGTAGTCCTTATTTGACCCATTGAACACATTTCTAGACAAAGAATCCTTGACTTTGAACTTTATATACATACTCATAGATTCCTTCCGATGTTTCATCAGTAGCTCAGGCATACATTTTTGAACTTATTTTTGGCCAAAGAGTCTTTGAGCTTTAAATTTATATACAGTTTTATAGACCTACTGATGTTTCATCAGAAGTTCAAATATGACTTTTGAAAAAAATCTGCCCTGGATTCGATGAACTTTAAATTTCTATAAATAGTCCTCATAGACTTCTTCTGATGTTTCATTAGCCAGACAGTAGTCTGTATTTGAACAATAAAACATATTTCTGGCCAAGTTCTTAAACTTTAACTTTTATGCATGCTCATTGACTCTAGATTTTTCATCAATAGTTCAAAAATGACTTTTTGAACATATCTATGGCCAAAGAGTCTTTGAACTTTAATTTTATATAATATAACTTGATGATGTTAATAGTTCAAAAATGACTTTATAAACATATGTCTTTTGAAAAATGTTTTGCCCTGGATTCTATGAACTTTGACTTTTTGAACATTTTTCTGCCCCTGGATTCTATGAACTTGAACTTACATACTCCTTATAGACTTCTTCTGATGTTTCATTAGCCAGACAGTAGTCTGTATGTGAACTATAAATCATATTTACGGGTAAGCTCTTAAACTTTTTATGCATGCTCATTGACTCGAGATGTTTCATCAATAGTTCAAAAATGACTTTTTGAGCATATTTATGTCCAAAGAGTCTTTGAACTTGAATTTCTTACACATACACTCCTTCTGATATTTTATCAGACCGAGAGTAGTCTATATTTGACATATTGAAAACATTTCTGAAAAAAGGACCCTTGATAATGAACTTTCTATACATATAGACTTCTGATGTTTCATCAGTAGTTCAAGCATGACCTCTTGAACTTATTTCTAGCAACAGAGTCTTTGAACTTAAATTTTATAAACTCATTTTGATGTTTCATTAGCCAGACAGTAGTCTGTTTTTGACCTGTTGAACTTGTTTATGGCCAAAGAAATCTAAAATTTTAACTCAATATAAATTCTTATTGACTCCTTAAGATATTATATCAAACAGACAATCGTCTTTTTTTTTAAAACTAGATCATATTTCTAGACGTAGATTCTATGAACTTGAACTGTCTATAGATACTCATAGATTCCTTCTGATGTTTCATCAGTAGCTCAAGTATGACTTTTTGAATATGTATCTGACCAAAGAGATTTTGAAATGTAACTTTATAAACAGACTTATGGACTCTTTTGATGTAGTTTTAAGACTGAGTGTTGTCCTTATTTGACCTATTGAACACCTTTCTAGACAAATAATCCTTGACATTGAACTTTCTATACATACTCATAGATTCCTTCTGATGTTTCATCAGTAGCTCAGGCATACATTTTTGAACTTATTTTAGGCCAAAGAGTCTTTGAGTTTTAAATGTATATACAGTTTTATAGACCTACTGATGTTTCATCAGAAGTTCAAATATGACTTTTGGAGAAAAAAAATCTGCCCCTGGATTCTATGAACTTTAAATTTCTATAAATAGTCCTCATTGAGTTCTTCTGATGTTTCATTAGCCAGACAGTAGTTGCCCCTGGATTCTATGAACTTTGACTTTTTGAACATTTTTCTGCACCTGGATTCTATGAACTTGAACTTTCATACTCCTTATAGACTTCTTCTGATGTTTCATTAGCCAGACAGTAGTCTGTATGTGAACTATAAATCATATTTACAGGTAAGTTCTTAAACTTTTTATGCATGCTCATTGACTCGAGATGTTTCATCAACAGTTCAAAAATGACTTTTTGAACATATTTATGTCCAAAGAGTCTTTAAACGAATTTCTTACACATACACTCCTTCTGATATTTTATCAGACCGAGAGTAGTCCATATTTGACATATTGAAAACATTTCTGAAAAAATGACCCTTGATAATGAACTTTCTATACATATAGACTTCTGATGTTTCATCAGTAGTTCAAGCATGACCTCTTGAACTTATTTCTAGCAACAGAGTCTTTGAACTTAAATTTTATAAACTCATTTTGATGTTTCATTAGCCAGACAGTAATCTATTTTTGACCTGTTGAACTCGTTTATGGTCAAAGAGATCTAAAATTTTAACTCTCTATAAATACTTATTGACTCCTTCAGATATTATATCAAACAGACAATCGTCTTTTTTTTTTAAACTAGAACATATTTCTAGACGTAGATTCTGTGAACTTGAACTTTCTATAGATACTCATAGATTCCTTCTGATGTTTCATCAGTAGCTCAAGTATGAGTTTTTGAAAATGTATCTGGCCAAAGAGATTTTGAAATGTAACTTTATAAACAGACTTATGGACTCTTTTGATGTAGTTTTAAGACTGAGTGTAGTCCTTATTTGACCCATTGAACACATTTCTAGACAAAGAATCCTTGACATTGAACTTTCTATAGATTCTAATAGATTCCTTCCGATGTTTCATCAGTAGCTCAGGCATACATTTTTGAATTTATTTTTGGCCAAAGAGTCTTTGAGCTTTAAATTTATATAGAGTTTTATAGACCTACTGATGTTTCATCAGAAGTTCAAATATGACTTTTGGAGAAAAAAAATCTGCCCCTGGATTCTATGAACTTTAAATTTCTATAAATAGTCCTCATTGAGTTCTTCTGATGTTTCATTAGCCAGACAGTAGTTGCCCCTGGATTCTATGAACTTTGACTTTTTGAACATTTTTCTGCACCTGGATTCTATGAACTTGAACTTTCATACTCCTTATAGACTTCTTCTGATGTTTCATTAGCCAGACAGTAGTCTGTATGTGAACTATAAATCATATTTACAGGTAAGTTCTTAAACTTTTTATGCATGCTCATTGACTCGACATGTTTCATCAATAGTTCAAAAATGACTTTTTGAACATATTTATGTCCAAAGAGTCTTTAAACGAATTTCTTACACATACACTCCTTCTGATATTTTATCAGACCGAGAGTAGTCCATATTTGACATATTGAAAACATTTCTGAAAAAATGACCCTTGATAATGAAATTTCTATACATATAGACTTCTGATGTTTCATCAGTAGTTCAAGTATGACCTCTTGAACTTATTTCTAGCAAAAGAGTCTTTGAACTTAAATTTTATAAACTCATTTTGTTATATATTTATAGCCAGACAGTAGTCTGTTTTTGACCTGTTGAATTTGTTTACGGCCAAATACATCAAAATTTTTAACTCTCTATAAATATTTATTGACTCTTTCAGATTTTAAATCAAACAGACAATCGTCTTTTTTAAAACTAGAACATATTTCTAGACGTACATTCTATGAACTTGAAATTTCTAAACACACTCATTGATTCCTTCTGATGTTTCATCAGTAGCTCAAGTATGACTTTTTGAATATGTATTTGGCCAAATATATTTTCAAATGTACCTTTATAAACAGACTTATGGACTCTTTTAATGAATTTTTCAGACTGAGTGTAGTACATATTTGACCTATTGAACACATTTCTGGACAAAGAATCCTTGAAATTGAACTTTCCATACATACTCATAGATTCCTTCTGATGTTTCATCAGTGGCTCAGGCATACATTTTTCAACTTATTTTTGGCCAAAGAGTCTTTGAGCTTTAAATTTATATACAGTTTTATAGACCTACTGATGTTTCATCAGAAGTTCAAAAATGAGTTTTTGAAAAAAAAAAATCTGTATGCATACCTTTTGAACAGAAGCACTTGAGTCTTCAATGCACGAGTGAAGCATTTCACTCATTTAAATGCATTTAAATGCGAAAGCACTTATATTTTCAATGCGAAAGCTCTTATATTCAATGCTATGCAAAAGTACTTATGTTTTAAAGCACGAGTATGCAATGCAAAATCACTTATGTCTTTAATGCACAACGAGTATGCAATGTAAAACGCACTAATCTCTTCAATGCACAAAAAGTTCTTATATGCAATGCAATGCAGAAGCACTTATCTCGTTAATGCACGAGTATTCAATGAACGAGTTATTGTATGGAATGCAACAGCAGTCTTCAATGCACAACAAGTTCTTCATAATGCATTGCAAAAGCAGTAATATCGTCGTGCACAACGAGTCATTGTTTGCAAAAATACTTATCGCTTAATGCACGAGTTCTTGCATTTAATGCAAACGCGCAAATCTTTGCAATGCACGAGATCTTGTAAGCAATGCAAAAGCACTCATTTCTTCAGTGCACACGTACTTGTATGCACTGCATTACAAAAGCAATTATTTCTTTAAAGTCGACGAGTTTGCAATGCAAAACACACTAATCTCTTCAAAGCACAATAAGATTTATATGCCATGCAGTAGAAAAGCACGAGTATGCAATATAAAACGCACTCTTCAATGCAGAATGAATTCCTGTATGCATGCATTCTGTATGCATACCTTTTGAACAGAAGCACTTGACTCTTCAATGCACGAGTTCCTCTATGCATTTGAATGTGAAAGCACTTATATTTTCAATGCGAAAGCTCTCATATGCAATGCGATGCAAAAGCACTTATGTTTTAAAGCACGAGTATGCAATGCAAAATCACTAATCTCTTCAATGCACAAGTTCTTATATGCAATGCAATGCAAAATCACAATGCAAAACGAGTATGCAAAGTAAAACGCAGTAATCTCTTCAATGCACAAAAAGTTTATCTCTTTAATGCAAGAGTATGCAATGAAGAAGCACAAATCTATTCAATGAACGAGTTATTGTATGGAATGCAATAGCAGTCTTCATTGCACTACAAGGTCTTCATAATGCTTTGCAAAAGCAGTAATATCGTCGTGCACAACGAGTAATTGTATGCAAAAGCACTTATCGCTTAATGCACGAGTTCTTGCATTTAATGCAAACGCGCAAATCTTTGCAATGCACGAGATTTTGCAAGCAATGCAAAAGCACTCATTTCCTCAGTGCACACGCACTTGTATGCACTGCATTACAAAAGCAATTATTTCTTTAAAGTCGACGAGTTTGCAATGCAAAACACACTAATCTCTTCAATGCACAATAAGATGTATATGCCATGCAGTAGAAAAGCACGAGTATGCAATATAAAACGCACTCTTCAATGCAGAATGAATTTCTGTATGCATGCATTCTGTATGCATACCTTTTGAACAGAAGCACTTGACTCTTCAATGCACGAGTTTCTATATGCACTTATGTTTTAAAGCACGAGTATGCAATGCAAAATCACTAATCTCTTCAATGCACAAAAAGTTCTTATATGCAATGCAAGGCAGAAGCACTTATCTCGTTAATGCACGAGTATGCAATGAACGAGTTATTGTATGGAATGCAATAGCAGTCTTCAATGCACTACAAGGTCTTCATAATGCATTGCAAAAGCAGTAATATCGTCGTGCACATCGAGTCATTGTATGAAAAAGCACTTATCGCTTAATACACGAGTTCTTGCATTTAATGCAAACGCGCAAATCTTTGCAATGCACGAGATATTGTAAGCAATGCAAAAGTACTCATTTATTCAGTGCTCAAAGACTCTTTGGCCAAAAATAAGTTAAATAATGTATGCCTGAGCTACTGATGAAACATCAGAAGGAATCTATGAGTATGTATAGAAAGTTAAATATCAAAGTTCAAAGACTCTTTTGCTAGAAATAAGTTCAAGAGGTCATACCGAGGAACTACTGATGAAACATCAGATGCCTATGCACT
This sequence comes from Gobiocypris rarus, assembly GCA_023029165.1. Classification (NCBI taxonomy): domain Eukaryota; kingdom Metazoa; phylum Chordata; class Actinopteri; order Cypriniformes; family Gobionidae; genus Gobiocypris; species Gobiocypris rarus. The sequence goes on from CM040920.1 coordinate 13,338,239, forward strand.
GCATTACAAAAGCAATTATTTCTTTAAAGTACAACGAGTTTGCAATGCAAAACACACTAATCTATTCAATGCACAATAAGACTTTTATACCATGCAGCAGAAAAGCACGTATATGTATATGCACGAGTATGCAATATAAAACGCACTCTTCAATGCAGAATGAATTCCTGTATGCATGCATTCTGTATGCATACCTTTTGAACAGAAGCACTTGACTCTTTAATGCACGAGTTCCTCAATGCATTTTAATGCGAAAGCACTTTTATTTTCAATGCGAAAGCTCTTATATGCAATGCTATGCAAAAGCACGAGTATGCAATGCAAAATCAGTAATCTCTTCAATGCACAAGTTCTTATATGCAATGCAATGCAAAATCACTTAATGCACAACGAGTATGCAATGTAAAACGCACTAATCTCTTCAATCCACAAAAAGTTCTTATATGCAATGCAGAATCATTTATCTCTTTAATGCACGAGTATGCAATGAAGAAGCACAAATCTCTTCAATGCGAAAGCTCTTATATGCAATGCTATGCAAAAGCACGAGTATGCAATGCAAAATCAGTAATCTCTTCAATGCACAAGTTCTTATATGCAATGCAATGCAAAATCACTTAATGCACAACGAGTATGCAATGTAAAACGCACTAATCTCTTCAATCCACAAAAAGTTCTTATATGCAATGCAGAATCATTTATCTCTTTAATGCACGAGTATGCAATGAAGAAGCACAAATCTCTTTAATGAACGAGTTATTGTATGGAATGCAATAGCAGTCTTCAATGCACAACAAGTTCTTCATTTATTACTGCATTACTGTTTGCATTTCATTGCAAAAGCAGTAATATGCAGTAAAATAATTATTGTATGCATGTATTCTGTATGCATACATTTTGAACAGAAGCACTTGACTCTTTAATGCACGAGTTCCTCTATGCATTTAAATGCGAAAGCACTTATATTTTCAATGCAAAAGCCATTTTATGCAATGCAAGAGCACTTATGTTTTGAAGCACGAGAATGCAATGCAAAATCACTAATCTCTTCAATGCACAAGTTCTTATATACAATGCAATGCAAAATCACTTATGTCTTTAATGCACAACGAGTATGCAATTTAAACGAGTTGCTGTATGCATGCAATGCAGAAGCACTTATGTCTTTAATGCACTCTGTAAAACGCACTAATCTTTTCAATGCACAGATAGTTTCTGTATGCATGCAATGCAGCAGCAGTAATCTCTACAGTGCACAACAATTACCTGTATGCATGTAATGCAAAAGCATTTATAGGTTTACAGCACAGCAAGTATGTAATGCAAAAAACACTAATCTCTCCAATGAACTACGAGTATGCATGCAATGCAGAAGTACTAATTTTATTCAATACATATTTGTAATACTGAAAACATTTCTGGAAAAAGAACCCTTGATAACGAACTTTTTATACATATAGGCATCTGATGTTTCATCAGTAGTTCCTCGGTATGACCTCTTGAACTTATTTCTAGCAAAAGAGTCTTTGAACTTTGATATTTAACTTTCTATACATACTCATAGATTCCTTCTGTTTCATCAGTAGCTCAGGCATACATTATTTAACTTATTTTTGGCCAAAGAGTCTTTGAGCTTTAAATTTATATACAGTTTTATAGACCTACTGATGTTTCATCAGAAGTTCAAATATGACTTTTTGAGAAAAAAATCTGCCCCTGGATTCTATGAACTTTAAATTTCTATACAAACTCCTAATTGAGTTCTTCTGATGTTTCAATAGCCAGAGAGTAGTCTGTATTTGAACTATAAAAAATATTTATGGCCAAGGTCTTAAACTTTAACTTTTTATGCATGCTCATTGACTCTAGATTTTTCATCAATAGTTCAAAAATGACTTTTTGAACAAATTTATGGACAAAGAGTCTTTGAACTTTAATTTTATATAATATTACTTGATGATGTTAATAGTTAAAAAAATGACTTTCTGGATTCTATGAACTTTGACTTACATACTCCTTATATACTTCTTCTGATGTTTCATTAGCCAGACAGTAGTCTGTATTTGAACTATAAAACATATTTATGGCCAAGTTCTTAAACTTTAACTTTTTATGCATGCTCATTGACTCTAGATTTTTCATCAATTGTTCAAAAATGACTTTTGAACATATTTATGGCCAAAGAGTCTTTGAACTTTAATTTTATATAATATTACTTGATGATGTTAATAGTTCAAAAATGACTTTATGAACATATGACTTTTTGAAAAATGTTTTGCCCCTGGATTCTATGAACTTTGACTTTTTGAACATTTTTCTGCCCCTGGATTCTATGAACTTGAACTTACATACTCCTTATAGACTTCTTCTGATGTTTCATTAGCCAGACAGTAGTCTGTATGTGAACTATAAATCATATTTACGGGTAAGCTCTTAAACTTTTTATGCATGCTCATTGACTCGAGATGTTTCATCAATAGTTCAAAAATGACTTTTTGAGCATATTTATGTCCAAAGAGTCTTTAAACTTTAATTGCTTACACATACTCCTTCTGATATTTTATCAGACTGAGAGTAGTCCATATTTGACATATTGAAAACATTTCTGAAAAAGGACCCTTGATAATGAACTTTCTATACATATAGACTTCTGATGTTTCATCAGTAGTTCAAGCATGACCTCTTGAACTTATTTCTAGCAAAAGAGTCTTTGAACTTAAATTTTACAAACTCATTTTGATGTTTCATTAGCCAGACAGTAGTCTGTTTTTGACCTGTTGAACTTGTTTATGGCCAAAGAAATCTAAAATTTTAACTCTCTATAAATTCTTATTGACTCCTTCAGATATTATATCAAACAGACAATCGTCTTTTTTTAAAAAACTAGAACATATTTCTAGACGTAGATTCTATGAACTTGAACTTTCTATAGATACTCATAGATTCCTTCTGATGTTTCATCAGTAGCTCAAGTATGAGTTTTTGAAAATGTATCTGGCCAAAGAGATTTTGAAATGTAACTTTATAAACAGACTTATGGACTCTTTTGATGTAGTTTTAAGACTGAGTGCAGTCCTTATTTGACCCATTGAACACATTTCTAGACAAAGAATCCTTGACATTGAACTTTCTATACATACTCATAGATTCCTTCTGATGTTTCATCAGTAGCTCAGGCATACATTTTTGAACTTATTTTTGGCCAAAGAGTCTTTGAGCTTTAAATTTATATACAGTTTTATAGACCTACTGATGTTTCATCAGAAGCTCAAAAATATGACTTTTTGAAAAAAAAAAATCTACCCCTGGATTCGATGAACTTTAAATTTCTATAAATAGTCCTCATTGACTTCTTCTGATGTTTCATTAGCCAGACAGTAGTCTGTATTTGAACTATAAAACATATTTATGGCCAAGTTCTTAAACTTTAACTTTTTATGCATGCTCATTGACTCTAGATTTTTCATCAATAGTTCAAAAATGACTTTTTGAACATATTTATGGCCAAAGAGTCTTTGAACTTTAATTTTATATAATATTACTTGATGATGTAAATAGTTCAAAAATGACTTTATGAACATATGACTTTTTGAAAAATGTTTTGCCCCTGGATTCTATGAACTTTGACTTTTTGAAAATTTTTCTGCCCCTGGACTCTATGAACTTGAACTTACATACTCCTTATAGACTTCTTCTGATGTTTCATTAGCCAGACAGTAGTCTGTATGTGAACTATAAATCATATTTACGGGTAAGCTCTTAAACTTTTTATGCATGCTCATTGACTCAAGATGTTTCATCAATAGTTAAAAAATGACTTTTTGAACATATTTATGTCCAAAGAGTCTTTGAACTTGAATTTCTTACACATACACTCCTTCTGATATTTTATCAGACCGAGAGTAGTCCATATTTGACATATTGAAAACATTTCTGAAAAAAGGACCCTTGATAATGAACTTTCTATACATATAGACTTCTGATGTTTCATCAGTAGTTCAAGCATGACCTCTTGAACTTATTTCTAGCAACAGAGTCTTTGAACTTAAATTTTATAAACTCATTTTGATGTTTCATTAGCCAGACAGTAATCTGTTTTTGACCTGTTGAACTCGTTTATGGCCAAAGAGATCTAAAATTTTAACTCTCTATAAATACTTATTGACTCCTTCAGATATTATATCAAACATACAATCGTCTTTTTTTAAACTAGAACATATTTCTAGACGTAGATTCTGTGAACTTGAACTTTCTATAGATACTCATAGATTCCTTCTGATGTTTCATCAGTAGCTCAAGTATGAGTTTTTGAAAATGTATCTGGCCAAAGAGATTTTGAAATGTAACTTTATAAACAGACTTATGGACTCTTTTGATGTATTATTCAGACTGAGTGTAGTCCATATTTGACCTATTGAACACATTTCTAGACAAAGAATCCTTGATATTGAACTTTCTATACATACTCGTAGATTCCTTCTGATGTTTCATCAGTAGCTCAGGCATACATTTTTGAAGTTATTTTTTGGCCAAAGTGTCTTTGAGCTTTAAATTTATATACAGTTTTATAGACCTACTGATGTTTCATCAGAAGTTCAAATATGACTTTTTGAAAAAAATAAATAAAATCTGCCCCTGGATTCTATGAACTTTAAATTTCTATACAAACTCCTCATTGAGTTCTTCAGATGTTTCATTAGCCAGACAGTAGTCTGTATTTGAACTATAAAACATATTTATGGCCAAGTTCTTAAACTTTAACTTTTTATGCATGCTCATTGACTCTAGATTTTTCATCAATAGTTCAAAAATGACTTTTTGAACATATTTATGGCCAAAGAGTCTTTGAACTTTAATTTTATATAATATTACTTGATGATGTTAATAGTTCAAAATGACTTTATGAACATATGACTTTTTGAAAAATGTTTTGCCCCTGGATTCTATGAACTTTGACTTTTTGAACATTTTTCTGCCCCTGGATTCTATGAACTTGAACTTACACACTCCTTATAGACTTCTTCTGATGTTTCATTAGCCAGACAGTAGTCTGTATTTGAACTATAAATCATATTTACGGGTAAGCTCTTAAACTTTTTATGCATGCTCGAGATGTTTCATCAATAGTTAAAAAATGACTTTTTAAGCATATTTATGTCCAAAGAGTCTTTAAACTTTAATTGCTTACACATACACTCCTTCTGATATTTTATCAGACTGAGAGTAGTCCATATTTGACATATTGAAAACATTTCTGAAAAAAGGACCCTTGATAATGAACTTTCTATACATATAGACTTCTGATGTTTCATCAGTAGTTCAAGCATGACCTCTTGAACTTATTTCTAGCAACAGAGTCTTTGAACTTAAATTTTATAAACTCATTTTGATGTTTCATTAGCCAGACAGTAATCTGTTTTTGACCTGTTGAACTCGTTTATGGCCAAAGAGATCTAAAATTTTAACTCTCTATAAATACTTATTGACTCCTTCAGATATTATATCAAACAGACAATCGTCTTTTTTTAAAAAACTAGAACATATTAGACGTAGATTCTGTGAACTTGAATATAACTTTATAAAAAGACTTATGGACTCTTTTTATGTAATAGTTAAAAATGACTTTTGAACATATTTATGTCCAAAGAGTCTTTGAACTTGAATTTCTTACACACACTCCTTCTGATATTTTATCAGACCGAGAGTAGTCAATATTTGACATATTGAAAACATTTCTGAAAAAAGGACCCTTGATAATGAACTTTCTATACATATAGACTTCTGATGTTTCATCAGTAGTTCAAGCATGACCTCTTGAACTTATTTCTAGCAACAGAGTCTTTGAACTTAAATTTTATAAACTCATTTTGATGTTTCATTAGCCAGACAGTAATCTGTTTTTGACCTGTTGAACTCGTTTATGGCCAAAGAGATCTAAAATTTTAACTCTCTATAAATACTTATTGACTCCTTCAGATAATATAGCAAACAGACAATCGTCTTTTTTTTAAAAACTAGAACATATTTCTAGACGTAGATTCTATGAACTTGAACTTTCTATAGATACTCATAGATTCCTTCTGATGTTTCATCAGTAGCTCAAGTGTGAGTTTTTGAAAATGTATCTGGCCAAAGAGATTTTGAAATGTAACTTTATAAACAGACTTATGGACTCTTTTGATGTATTTTTCAGACTGAGTGTAGTCCATATTTGACCTATTGAACACATTTCTAGACAAAGAATCCTTGATATCGAACTTTCTATACATACTCGTAGATTCCTTCTGATGTTTCATCAGTAGCTCAGGCATACATTTTTGAAGTTATTTTTGGCCAAAGTGTCTTTGAGCTTTAAATTTATATACAGTTTTATAGACCTACTGATGTTTCATCAGAAGTTCAAATATGACTTTTGAAAAAATAAATAAAATCTGCCCCTGGATTCTATGAACTTTAAATTTCTATACAAACTCCTCATTGAGTTCTTCAGATGTTTCATTAGCCAGACAGTAGTCTGTATTTGAACTATAAAACATATTTATGGCCAAGTTCTTAAACTTTAACTTTTTATGCATGCTCATTGACTCTAGATTTTTCATCAATAGTTCAAAAATGACTTTTTGAACATATTTATGGCCAAAGAGTCTTTGAACTTTAATTTTATATAATATTACTTGATGATGTTAATAGTTCAAAAATGACTTTATGAACATATGACTTTTTGAAAAATGTTTTGCCCCTGGATTCTATGAACTTTGACTTTTTGAACATTTTTCTGCCCCTGGATTCTATGAACTTGAACTTACATACTCCTTATAGACTTCTTCTGATGTTTCATTAGCCAGACAGTAGTCTGTATGTGAACTATAAATCATATTTACGGGTAAGCTCTTAAACTTTTTATGCATGCTCGAGATGTTTCATCAATAGTTAAAAATGACTTTTAAGCATATTTATGTCCAAAGAGTCTTTAAACTTGAATTGCTTACACATACACTCCTTCTGATATTTTATCAGACTGAGAGTAGTCCATATTTGACATATTGAAAACATTTCTGAAAAAAGGACCCTTGATAATGAACTTTCTATACATATAGACTTCTGATGTTTCATCAGTAGTTCAAGCATGACCTCTTGAACTTATTTCTAGCAACAGAGTCTTTGAACTTAAATTTTATAAACTCATTTTGATGTTTCATTAGCCAGACAGTAATCTGTTTTTGACCTGTTGAACTCGTTTATGGCCAAAGAGATCTAAAATTTTAACTCTCTATAAATACTTATTGACTCCTTCAGATATTATATCAAACAGACAATCGTCTTTTTTTAAAACTAGAACATATTTCTAGACGTAGATTCTGTGAACTTGAATATAACTTTATAAAAAGACTTATGGACTCTTTTTATGTATTTTTCAGACTGAGTGTAGTTCATATTTGACCTATTGAACACATTTCTAGACAAGGAATCCTTGATATTGAACTTTCTATACATACTGTAGATCCCTTCTGATGTTTCATCAGTAGCTCAGGCATACATTTTTGAAGTTATTTTTGGCCAAAGTGTCTTTGAGCTTTAAATTTATATAGTTTTATAGACCTACTGATGTTTCATCAGAAGTTCAAATATGACTTTTTGAAAAAAAAAAATCTGCCCCTGGATTCTATGAACTTTAAATTTCTATACAAACTCCTCATTGAGTTCTTCTGATGTTTCATTAGCCAGACAGTAGTCTGTATTTGAACTATAAAAATATTTATGGCCAAGTTCTTAAACTTTAACTTTTTATGCATGCTCATTGACTCTAGATTTTTCAGAAATAGTTCAAAAATGACTTTTGAACATATTTATGGCCAAAGAGTCTTTAAAGACTCTTTAAAAAACTTTATTTTTATATAATATTACTTAAAGATGTTAATAGTTCAAAAATGACTTTTTGAACATATGACATTTTGAAAAAAGTTTTGCCCCTGGATTCTATGAACTTTGACTTTTTCAACATTTTTCTGCCCCTGGATTCTATGAACTTGAACTTACATACTCCTTATAGACTTATTCTGATGTTTCATTATCCAGACAGTAGTCTGTATATGAACTATAAAACATATTTCCGGTAAGTTCTTAAACTTTTATGCATGCTCATTGACTCAAGCTGTTTCATCAATAGTTCAAAAATGACTTTTGAACATATTTATGTCCAAAGAGTCTTTGAACTTGAATTTCTTACACACACTCCTTCTGATATTTTATCAGACCGAGAGTAGTCCATATTTGACATATTGAAAACATTTTTGGAAATAGGACCCTTGATAATGAACTTTCTATACATATAGACTTCTGATATTTCATCAGTAGTTCAAGCATGACCTCTTGAACTTATTTCTGGCAACAGAGTCTTTGAACTTAATTTTATAAACTCATTTTGATGTTTCATTAGCCAGACAGTAATCTGTTTTTGACCTGTTGAACTCGTTTATGGCCAAAGAGATCTAAAATTTTAACTCTCTATAAATACTTTTGACTCCTTCAGATATTATATCAAACAGACAATCGTCTTTTTTAAACTAGAACATATTTCTAGACGTAGATTCTGTGAACTTGAACTTTCTATACATACTCATAGTTTCCTTCTGATGTTTCATATAGCTCAATTATGACTTTTTGAATATGTATCTGGCCAAATAGATTTTGAAATGTAACTTTATAAACAGACTTATGGACTCTTTTGATGTAGTTTTCAGACTGAGTGTAGTCCATATTTGACCTATTGAACACATTTTTAGACAAAGAATCGTTGATATTGAAATTTCCATACAAACTCCTCATTGATTTCTTCTGATGTTTAATTAGCCAGACAGTAGTCTGTATTTGAATTATAACAAAATATTTATGGACAAGTTCTTAAACTTTTACTTTTATGCACGCTCTTTGACTCTAGATTTTTAATCAATAGTTAAAAAATGACTTTTTGAACAAATTTATGGCCAAAGAGTCTTTTAACTATGATTTTAAATAATACTACTTGATGATGTTAATAGTTCAAAATGACTTTTGAACATATGACTTTTTGAAAAAAAATTCGCCCCTGGATTCTATGAACTTTGACTTTTTGAAAATGTTTCTGCCCCTGGATTCTATGAACTTGAACTTACATACTCCTTATAGACTTCTTCTGATGTTTCATTTGCCAGACAGTAGTCTGTATATGAACTATAAAACATATTTCCGGTAAGTTCTTAAACTTTTTATGCATGCTCATTGACTCAAGCTGTTTCATCAATAGTTCAAAAATGACTTTTTGAACATATTTATGTCCAAAGAGTCTTTGAACTTGAATTTCTTACACACACACTCCTTCTGATATTTTATCAGACCGAGAGTAGTCCATATTTGACATATTGAAAACATTTCTGGAAATAGGACCCTTGATAATGAACTTTCTATACATATAGACTTCTGATGTTTCATCAGTAGTTCAAGCATGAGCACTTGAACTTATTTCTAGCAACAGAGTCTTTGAACTTAAATTTTATAAACTCATTTTGATGTTTCATTAGCCAGACAGTAATCTGTTTTTGACCTGTTGAACTCGTTTATGGCCAAAGAGATCTAAAATTTTAACTCTCTATAAATACTTATTGACTCCTTCAGATATTATATCAAACAGACAATCGTCTTTTTTTAAAAACTAGAACATATTTCTAGACGTAGATTCTGTGAACTTGAATATAACTTTATAAACAGACTTATGGACTCTTTTTATGTATTTTTCAGACTGAGTGTAGTTCATATTTGACCTATTGAACACATTTCTTGACAAGGAATCCTTTATATTGAACTTTCTATACATACTCGTAGATCCCTTCTGATGTTTCATCAGTAGCTCAGGCATACATTTTTGAAGTTATTTTTGGCCAAAGTGTCTTTGAGCTTTAAATTTATATAGTTTTATAGACCTACTGATGTTTCATCAGAAGTTCAAATATGACTTTTGAAAAAAATCTGCCCCTGGATTCTATGAACTTTAAATTTCTATACAAACTCCTCATTGAGTTCTTCTGATGTTTCATTAGCCAGACAGTAGTCTGTATTTGAACTATAAAAATATTTATGGCCAAGTTCTTAAACTTTAACTTTTATGCATGCTCATTGACTCTAGATTTTTCAGAAATAGTTCAAAAATGACTTTTGAACATATTTATGGCCAAAGAGTCTTTAAAGACTCTTTAAAAAACTTTAATTTTATATAATATTACTTGATGATGTTAATAGTTCAAAATGACTTTTTGAACATATGACATTTTGAAAAAAGTTTTGCCCCTGGATTCTATGAACTTTGACTTTTTCAACATTTTTCTGCCCCTGGATTCTATGAACTTGAACTTACATACTCTTATAGACTTATTCTGATGTTTCATTATCCAGACAGTAGTCTGTATATGAACTATAAAACATATTTCCGGGTAAGTTCTTAAACTTTTTATGCATGCTCATTGACTCAAGCTGTTTCATCAATAGTTCAAAAATGACTTTTTGAACATATTTATGTCCAAAGAGTCTTTGAACTTGAATTTCTTACACACACACTCCTTCTGATATTTTATCAGACCGAGAGTAGTCCATATTTGACATATTGAAAACATTTCTGGAAATAGGACCCTTGATAATGAACTTTCTATACATATAGACTTCTGATGTTTCATCAGTAGTTCAAGCATGACCTCTTGAACTTATTTCTGGCAACAGAGTCTTTGAACTTAATTTTATAAACTCATTTTGATGTTTCATTAGCCAGACAGTAATCTGTTTTTGACCTGTTGAACTCGTTTATGGCCAAAGAGATCTAAAATTTTAACTCTCTATAAATACTTTTGACTCCTTCAGATATTATATCAAATAGACAATCGTCTTTTTTAAACTAGAACATATTTCTAGACGTAGATTCTGTGAACTTGAACTTTCTATACATACTCATAGTTTCCTTCTGATGTTTCATATAGCTCAAGTATGACTTTTTGAATATGTATCTGGCCAAATAGATTTTGAAATGTAACTTTATAAACAGACTTATGGACTCTTTTGATGTAGTTTTCAGACTGAGTGTAGTCCATATTTGACCTATTGAACACATTTTTAGACAAAGAATCGTTGATATTGAAATTTCCATACAAACTCCTCATTGATTTCTTCTGATGTTTAATTAGCCAGACAGTAGTCTGTATTTGAATTATAACAAAATATTTATGGACAAGTTCTTAAACTTTTACTTTTTATGCTCATTGACTCTAGATTTTTAATCAATAGTTAAAAAATGACTTTTTGAACAAATTTATGGCCAAAGAGTCTTTTAACTATGATTTTAAATAATACTACTTGATGATGTTAATAGTTCAAAAATGACTTTTTGAACATATGACTTTTTGAAAAAATTCGCCCCTGGATTCTATGAACTTTGACTTTTGAAAATGTTTCTGCCCCTGGATTCTATGAACTTGAACTTACATACTCCTTATAGACTTCTTCTGATGTTTCATTAGCCAGACAGTAGTCTGTATATGAACTATAAAACATATTTCCGGGTAAGTTCTTAAACTTTTTATGCATGCTCATTGACTCAAGCTGTTTCATCAATAGTTCAAAATGACTTTTGAACATATTTATGTCCAAAGAGTCTTTGAACTTGAATTTCTTACACACACACTCCTTCTGATATTTTATCAGACCGAGAGTAGTCCATATTTGACATATTGAAAACATTTCTGGAAATAGGACCCTTGATAATGAACTTTCTATACATATAGACTTCTGATGTTTCATCAGTAGTTCAAGCATGACCTCTTGAACTTATTTCTGGCAACAGAGTCTTTGAACTTAAATTTTATAAACTCATTTTGATGTTTCATTAGCCAGACAGTAATCTGTTTTTGACCTGTTGAACTCGTTTATGGCCAAAGAGATCTAAAATTTTAACTCTCTATAAATACTTATTGACTCCTTCAGATATTATATCAAACAGACAATCGTCTTTTTTAAAAACTAGAACATATTTCTAGACGTAGATTCTGTGAACTTGAATATAACTTATAAACAGACTTATGGACTCTTTTTATGTATTTTTCAGACTGAGTGTAGTTCATATTTGACCTATTGAACACATTTCTTGACAAGGAATCCTTTATATTGAACTTTCTATACATACTGTAGATCCCTTCTGATGTTTCATCAGTAGCTCAGGCATACATTTTTGAAGTTATTTTGGCCAAAGTGTCTTTGAGCTTTAAATTTATATAGTTTTATAGACCTACTGATGTTTCATCAGAAGTTCAAATATGACTTTTGAAAAAAATCTGCCCCTGGATTCTATGAACTTTAAATTTCTATACAAACTCCTCATTGAGTTCTTCTGATGTTTCATTAGCCAGACAGTAGTCTGTATTTGAACTATAAAAAATATTTATGGCCAAGTTCTTAAACTTTAACTTTTTATGCATGCTCATTGACTCTAGATTTTTCAGAAATAGTTCAAAAATGACTTTTGAACATATTTATGGCCAAAGAGTCTTTAAAGACTCTTTAAAAAACTTTAATTTTATATAATATTACTTGATGATGTTAATAGTTCAAAAATGACTTTTTGAACATATGACATTTTGAAAAAAGTTTTGCCCCTGGATTCTATGAACTTTGACTTTTTCAACATTTTTCTGCCCCTGGATTCTATGAACTTGAACTTACATACTCCTTATAGACTTATTCTGATGTTTCATTATCCAGACAGTAGTCTGTATATGAACTATAAAACATATTTCCGGTAAGTTCTTAATTTTTTTATGCATGCTCATTGACTCAAGTTGTTTCATCAATAGTTCAAAAATGACTTTTTGAACATATTTATGTCCAAAGAGTCTTTGAACTTGAATTTCTTACACACACACTCCTTCTGATATTTTATCAGACCGAGAGTAGTCCATATTTGACATATTGAAAACATTTCTGGAAATAGGACCCTTGATAATGAACTTTCTATACATATAGACTTCTGATGTTTCATCAGTAGTTCAAGCATGACCTCTTGAACTTATTTCTGGCAACAGAGTCTTTGAACTTAATTTTATAAACTCATTTTGATGTTTCATTAGCCAGACAGTAATCTGTTTTGACCTGTTGAACTCGTTTATGGCCAAAGAGATCTAAAATTTTAACTCTCTATAAATACTTTTTGACTCCTTCAGATATTATATCAAATAGACAATCGTCTTTTTAAACTAGAACATATTTCTAGACGTAGATTCTGTGAACTTGAACTTTCTATACATACTCATAGTTTCCTTCTGATGTTTCATATAGCTCAAGTATGACTTTTGAATATGTATCTGGCCAAATAGATTTTGAAATGTAACTTTATAAACAGACTTATGGACTCTTTTGATGTAGTTTTCAGACTGAGTGTAGTCCATATTTGACCTATTGAACACATTTTTAGACAAAGAATCGTTGATATTGAAATTTCCATACAAACTCCTCATTGATTTCTTCTGATGTTTAATTAGCCAGACAGTAGTCTGTATTTGAATTATAACAAAATATTTATGGACAAGTTCTTAAACTTTTACTTTTTATGCACGCTCATTGACTCTAGATTTTTAATCAATAGTTAAAAAATGACTTTTTGAACAAATTTATGGCCAAAGAGTCTTTTAACTATGATTTTAAATAATACTACTTGATGATGTTAATAGTTCAAAATGACTTTTGAACATATGACTTTTTGAAAAAAATTCGCCCCTAGATTCTATGAACTTTGACTTTTGAAAATGTTTCTGCCCCTGGATTCTATGAACTTGAACTTACATACTCCTTATAGACTTCTTCTGATGTTTCATTAGCCAGACAGTAGTCTGTATATGAACTATAAAACATATTTCCGGGTAAGTTCTTAAACTTTTTATGCATGCTCATTGACTCAAGCTGTTTCATCAATAGTTCAAAAATGACTTTTGAACATATTTATGTCCAAAGAGTCTTTGAACTTGAATTTCTTACACACACTCCTTCTGATATTTTATCAGACCGAGAGTAGTCCATATTTGACATATTGAAAACATTTCTGGAAATAGGACCCTTGATAATGAACTTTCTATACATATAGACTTCTGATGTTTCATCAGTAGTTCAAGCATGACCTCTTGAACTTATTTCTGGCAACAGAGTCTTTGAACTTAAATTTTATAAACTCATTTTGATGTTTCATTAGCCAGACAGTAATCTGTTTTTGACCTGTTGAACTCGTTTATGGCCAAAGAGATCTAAAATTTTAACTCTCTATAAATACTTATTGACTCCTTCAGATATTATATCAAACAGACAATCGTCTTTTTTTAAAAACTAGAACATATTTCTAGACGTAGATTCTGTGAACTTGAATATAACTTTATAAACAGACTTATGGACTCTTTTATGTATTTTTCAGACTGAGTGTAGTTCATATTTGACCTATTGAACACATTTCTTGACAAGGAATCCTTTATATTGAACTTTCTATACATACTCGTAGATCCCTTCTGATGTTTCATCAGTAGCTCAGGCATACATTTTTGAAGTTATTTTTGGCCAAAGTGTCTTTGAGCTTTAAATTTATATAGTTTTATAGACCTACTGATGTTTCATCAGAAGTTCAAATATGACTTTTTGAAAAAAAAAAATCTGCCCCTGGATTCTATGAACTTTAAATTTCTATACAAACTCCTCATTGAGTTCTTCTGATGTTTCATTAGCCAGACAGTAGTCTGTATTTGAACTATAAAAATATTTATGGCCAAGTTCTTAAACTTTAACTTTTATGCATGCTCATTGACTCTAGATTTTTCAGAAATAGTTCAAAAATGACTTTTGAACATATTTATGGCCAAAGAGTCTTTAAAGACTCTTTAAAAACTTTAATTTTATATAATATTACTTGATGATGTTAATAGTTCAAAAATGACTTTTTGAACATATGACATTTTGAAAAAAGTTTTGCCCCTGGATTCTATGAACTTTGACTTTTCAACATTTTTCTGCCCCTGGATTCTATGAACTTGAACTTACATACTCCTTATAGACTTATTCTGATGTTTCATTATCCAGACAGTAGTCTGTATATGAACTATAAAACATATTTCCGGTAAGTTCTTAAACTTTTATGCATGCTCATTGACTCAAGCTGTTTCATCAATAGTTCAAAAATGACTTTTGAACATATTTATGTCCAAAGAGTCTTTGAACTTGAATTTCTTACACACACACTCCTTCTGATATTTTATCAGACCGAGAGTAGTCCATATTTGACATATTGAAAACATTTCTGGAAATAGGACCCGTGATAATGAACTTTCTATACATATAGACTTCTGATGTTTCATCAGTAGTTCAAGCATGACCTCTTGAACTTATTTCTGGCAACAGAGTCTTTGAACTTAATTTTATAAACTCATTTTGATGTTTCATTAGCCAGACAGTAATCTGTTTTTGACCTGTTGAACTCGTTTATGGCCAAAGAGATCTAAAATTTTAACTCTCTATAAATACTTTTGACTCCTTCAGATATTATATCAAATAGACAATCGTCTTTTTTAAACTAGAACATATTTCTAGACGTAGATTCTGTGAACTTGAACTTTCTATACATACTCATAGTTTCCTTCTGATGTTTCATATAGCTCAAGTATGACTTTTGAATATGTATCTGGCCAAATAGATTTTGAAATGTAACTTTATAAACAGACTTATGGACTCTTTTGATGTAGTTTTCAGACTGAGTGTAGTCCATATTTGACCTATTGAACACATTTTTAGACAAAGAATCGTTGATATTGAAATTTCCATACAAACTCCTCATTGATTTCTTCTGATGTTTAATTAGCCAGACAGTAGTCTGTATTTGAATTATAACAAAATATTTATGGACAAGTTCTTAAACTTTTACTTTTTATGCACGCTCATTGACTCTAGATTTTTAATCAATAGTTAAAAAATGACTTTTTGAACAAATTTATGGCCAAAGAGTCTTTTAACTATGATTTTAAATAATACTACTTGATGATGTTAATAGTTCAAAAATGACTTTTGAACATATGACTTTTTGAAAAAATTCGCCCTAGATTCTATGAACTTTGACTTTTTGAAAATGTTTCTGCCCCTGGATTCTATGAACTTGAACTTACATACTCCTTATAGACTTCTTCTGATGTTTCATTTGCCAGACAGTAGTCTGTATATGAACTATAAAACATATTTCCGGTAAGTTCTTAAACTTTTATGCATGCTCATTGACTCAAGCTGTTTCATCAATAGTTCAAAAATGACTTTTTGAACATATTTATGTCCAAAGAGTCTTTGAACTTGAATTTCTTACACACACACTCCTTCTGATATTTTATCAGACCGAGAGTAGTCCATATTTGACATATTGAAAACATTTCTGGAAATAGGACCCTTGATAATGAACTTTCTATACATATAGACTTCTGATGTTTCATCAGTAGTTCAAGCATGACCTCTTGAACTTATTTCTGGCAACAGAGTCTTTGAACTTAATTTTATAAACTCATTTTGATGTTTCATTAGCCAGACAGTAATCTGTTTTTGACCTGTTGAACTCGTTTATGGCCAAAGAGATCTAAAATTTTAACTCTCTATAAATACTTTTTGACTCCTTCAGATATTATATCAAACAGACAATCGTCTTTTTTTTAAACTAGAACATATTTCTAGACGTAGATTCTGTGAACTTGAACTTTCTATACATACTCATAGTTTCCTTCTGATGTTTCATATAGCTCAAGTATGACTTTTTGAATATGTATCTGGCCAAATAGATTTTGAAATGTAACTTTATAAACAGACTTATGGACTCTTTTGATGTAGTTTTCAGACTGAGTGTAGTCCATATTTGACCTATTGAACACATTTTTAGACAAAGAATCGTTGATATTGAAATTTCCATACAAACTCCTCATTGATTTCTTCTGATGTTTAATTAGCCAGACAGTAGTCTGTATTTGAATTATAACAAAATATTTATGGACAAGTTCTTAAACTTTTACTTTTTATGCACGCTCATTGACTCTAGATTTTTAATCAATAGTTAAAAAATGACTTTTTGAACAAATTTATGGCCAAAGAGTCTTTTAACTATGATTTTAAATAATACTACTTGATGATGTTAATAGTTCAAAAATGACTTTTTGAACATATGACTTTTTGAAAAAAAATTCGCCCCTGGATTCTATGAACTTTGACTTTTGAAAATGTTTCTGCCCCTGGATTCTATGAACTTGAACTTACATACTCTTATAGACTTCTTCTGATGTTTCATTTGCCAGACAGTAGTCTGTATATGAACTATAAAACATATTTCGTAAGTTCTTAAACTTTTATGCATGCTCATTGACTCAAGTTGTTTCATCAATAGTTCAAAAATGACTTTTGAACATATTTATGTCCAAAGAGTCTTTGAACTTGAATTTCTTACACACACACTCCTTCTGATATTTTATCAGACCGAGAGTAGTCCATATTTGACATATTGAAAACATTTCTGGAAATAGGACCCTTGATAATGAACTTTCTATACATATAGACTTCTGATGTTTCATCAGTAGTTCAAGCATGACCTCTTGAACTTATTTCTGGCAACAGAGTCTTTGAACTTAAATTTTATAAACTCATTTTGATGTTTCATTAGCCAGACAGTAATCTGTTTTGACCTGTTGAACTCGTTTATGGCCAAAGAGATCTAAAATTTTAACTCTCTATAAATACTTATTGACTCCTTCAGATATTATATCAAACAGACAATCGTCTTTTTTAAAAACTAGAACATATTTCTAGACGTAGATTCTGTGAACTTGAATATAACTTTATAAACAGACTTATGGACTCTTTTTATGTATTTTTCAGACTGAGTGTAGTTCATATTTGACCTATTGAACACATTTCTTGACAAGGAATCCTTTATATTGAACTTTCTATACATACTGTAGATCCCTTCTGATGTTTCATCAGTAGCTCAGGCATACATTTTTGAAGTTATTTTTGGCCAAAGTGTCTTTGAGCTTTAAATTTATATAGTTTTATAGACCTACTGATGTTTCATCAGAAGTTCAAATATGACTTTTGAAAAAAAAATCTGCCCCTGGATTCTATGAACTTTAAATTTCTATACAAACTCCTCATTGAGTTCTTCTGATGTTTCATTAGCCAGACAGTAGTCTGTATTTGAACTATAAAAATATTTATGGCCAAGTTCTTAAACTTTAACTTTTATGCATGCTCATTGACTCTAGATTTTTTCAGAAATAGTTCAAAAATGACTTTTGAACATATTTATGGCCAAAGAGTCTTTAAAGACTCTTTAAAAAAACTTTAATTTTATATAATATTACTTGATGATGTTAATAGTTCAAAATGACTTTTTGAACATATGACATTTTGAAAAAGTTTTGCCTGGATTCTATGAACTTTGACTTTTTCAACATTTTTCTGCCCTGGATTCTATGAACTTGAACTTACATACTCCTTATAGACTTATTCTGATGTTTCATTATCCAGACAGTAGTCTGTATATGAACTATAAAACATATTTCCGGGTAAGTTCTTAATTTTTTATGCATGCTCATTGACTCAAGCTGTTTCATCAATAGTTCAAAAATGACTTTTGAATATATTTATGTCCAAAGAGTCTTTGAACTTGAATTTCTTACACACACACTCCTTCTGATATTTTATCAGACCGAGAGTAGTCCATATTTGACATATTGAAAACATTTCTGGAAATAGGACCCTTGATAATGAACTTTCTATACATATAGACTTCTGATGTTTCATCAGTAGTTCAAGCATGACCTCTTGAACTTATTTCTGGCAACAGAGTCTTTGAACTTAATTTTATAAACTCATTTTGATGTTTCATTAGCCAGACAGTAATCTGTTTTGACCTGTTGAACTCGTTTATGGCCAAAGAGATCTAAAATTTTAACTCTCTATAAATACTTTTTGACTCCTTCAGATATTATATCAAATAGACAATCGTCTTTTTTAAACTAGAACATATTTCTACGTAGATTCTGTGAACTTGAACTTTCTATACATACTCATAGTTTCCTTCTGATGTTTCATATAGCTCAAGTATGACTTTTGAATATGTATCTGGCCAAATAGATTTTGAAATGTAACTTTATAAACAGACTTATGGACTCTTTTGATGTAGTTTTTGACTGAGTGTAGTCCATATTTGACCTATTGAACACATTTTTAGACAAAGAATCGTTGATATTGAAATTTCCATACAAACTCCTCATTGATTTCTTCTGATGTTTAATTAGCCAGACAGTAGTCTGTATTTGAATTATAACAAAATATTTATGGACAAGTTCTTAAACTTTTACTTTTTATGCACGCCATTGACTCTAGATTTTTAATCAATAGTTAAAAAATGACTTTTGAACAAATTTATGGCCAAAGAGTCTTTTAACTATGATTTTAAATAATACTACTTGATGATGTTAATAGTTCAAAAATGACTTTTGAACATATGACTTTTTGAAAAAATTGCCCCTAGATTCTATGAACTTTGACTTTTTGAAAATGTTTCTGCCCCTGGATTCTATGAACTTGAACTTACATACTCCTTATAGACTTCTTCTGATGTTTCATTTGCCAGACAGTAGTCTGTATATGAACTATAAAACATATTTCCGGTAAGTTCTTAAACTTTTATGCATGCTCATTGACTCAAGTTGTTTCATCAATAGTTCAAAAATGACTTTTTGAACATATTTATGTCCAAAGAGTCTTTGAACTTGAATTTCTTACACACACACTCCTTCTGATATTTTATCAGACCGAGAGTAGTCCATATTTGACATATTGAAAACATTTCTGGAAATAGGACCCTTGATAATGAACTTTCTATACATATAGACTTCTGATGTTTCATCAGTAGTTCAAGCATGACCTCTTGAACTTATTTCTGGCAACAGAGTCTTTGAACTTAATTTTATAAACTCATTTTGATGTTTCATTAGCCAGACAGTAATCTGTTTTGACCTGTTGAACTCGTTTATGGCCAAAGAGATCTAAAATTTTAACTCTCTATAAATACTTTTGACTCCTTCAGATATTATATCAAATAGACAATCGTCTTTTTAAACTAGAACATATTTCTAGACGTAGATTCTGTGAACTTGAACTTTCTATACATACTCATAGTTTCCTTCTGATGTTTCATATAGCTCAAGTATGACTTTTTGAATATGTATCTGGCCAAATAGATTTTGAAATGTAACTTTATAAACAGACTTATGGACTCTTTTGATGTAGTTTTCAGACTGAGTGTAGTCCATATTTGACCTATTGAACACATTTTTAGACAAAGAATCGTTGATATTGAAATTTCCATACAAACTCCTCATTGATTTCTTCTGATGTTTAATTAGCCAGACAGTAGTCTGTATTTGAATTATAACAAAATATTTATGGACAAGTTCTTAAACTTTTACTTTTTATGCACGCTCATTGACTCTAGATTTTTAATCAATAGTTAAAAATGACTTTTGAACAAATTTATGGCCAAAGAGTCTTTTAACTATGATTTTAAATAATACTACTTGATGATGTTAATAGTTCAAAAATGACTTTTGAACATATGACTTTGAAAAAAATTCGCCCCTAGATTCTATGAACTTTGACTTTTTGAAAATGTTTCTGCCCCTGGATTCTATGAACTTGAACTTACATACTCCTTATAGACTTCTTCTGATGTTTCATTTGCCAGACAGTAGTCTGTATATGAACTATAAAACATATTTCGGGTAAGTTCTTAAACTTTTATGCATGCTCATTGACTCAAGCTGTTTCATCAATAGTTCAAAAATGACTTTTGAACATATTTATGTCAAAGAGTCTTTGAACTTGAATTTCTTACACACACACTCCTTCTGATATTTTATCAGACCGAGAGTAGTCCATATTTGACATATTGAAAACATTTCTGGAAATAGGACCCTTGATAATGAACTTTCTATACATATAGACTTCTGATGTTTCATCAGTAGTTCAAGCATGACCTCTTGAACTTATTTCTGGCAACAGAGTCTTTGAACTTAAATTTTATAAACTCATTTTGATGTTTCATTAGCCAGACAGTAATCTGTTTTGACCTGTTGAACTCGTTTATGGCCAAAGAGATCTAAAATTTTAACTCTCTATAAATACTTATTGACTCCTTCAGATATTATATCAAACAGACAATCGTCTTTTTTTTAAAAACTAGAACATATTTCTAGACGTAGATTCTGTGAACTTGAATATAACTTTATAAACAGACTTATGGACTCTTTTTATGTATTTTTCAGACTGAGTGTAGTTCATATTTGACCTATTGAACACATTTCTAGACAAGGAATCCTTGATATTGAACTTTCTATACATACTCGTAGATCCCTTCTGATGTTTCATCAGTAGCTCAGGCATACATTTTGAAGTTATTTTTGGCCAAAGTGTCTTTGAGCTTTAAATTTATATAGTTTTATAGACCTACTGATGTTTCATCAGAAGTTCAAATATGACTTTTTGAAAAAAAAAAATCTGCCCCTGGATTCTATGAACTTTAAATTTCTATACAAACTCCTCATTGAGTTCTTCTGATGTTTCATTAGCCAGACAGTAGTCTGTATTTGAACTATAAAAAATATTTATGGCCAAGTTCTTAAACTTTAACTTTTTATGCATGCTCATTGACTCTAGATTTTTCAGAAATAGTTCAAAAATGACTTTTGAACATATTTATGGCCAAAGAGTCTTTAAAGACTCTTTAAAAAAACTTTAATTTTATATAATATTACTTGATGATGTTAATAGTTCAAAAATGACTTTTGAACATATGACATTTTGAAAAAGTTTTGCCTGGATTCTATGAACTTTGACTTTTCAACATTTTCTGCCCCTGGATTCTATGAACTTGAACTTACATACTCCTTATAGACTTATTCTGATGTTTCATTATCAGACAGTAGTCTGTATATGAACTATAAAACATATTTCCGGGTAAGTTCTTAAACTTTTATGCATGCTCATTGACTCAAGCTGTTTCATCAATAGTTCAAAAATGACTTTTGAACATATTTATGTCCAAAGAGTCTTTGAACTTGAATTTCTTACACACACTCCTTCTGATGTTTTATCAGACCGAGAGTAGTCCATATTTGACATATTGAAAACATTTCTGGAAATAGGACCCTTGATAATGAACTTTCTATACATATAGACTTCTGATGTTTCATCAGTAGTTCAAGCATGACCTCTTGAACTTATTTCTGGCAACAGAGTCTTTGAACTTAATTTTATAAACTCATTTTGATGTTTCATTAGCCAGACAGTAATCTGTTTTGACCTGTTGAACTCGTTTATGGCCAAAGAGATCTAAAATTTTAACTCTCTATAAATACTTTTGACTCCTTCAGATATTATATCAAACAGACAATCGTCTTTTTTTAAACTAGAACATATTTCTGACGTAGATTCTGTGAACTTGAACTTTCTATACATACTCATAGTTTCCTTCTGATGTTTCATATAGCTCAAGTATGACTTTTTGAATATGTATCTGGCCAAATAGATTTTGAAATGTAACTTTATAAACAGACTTATGGACTCTTTTGATGTAGTTTTCAGACTGAGTGTAGTCCATATTTGACCTATTGAACACATTTTTAGACAAAGAATCGTTGATATTGAAATTTCCATACAAACTCCTCATTGATTTCTTCTGATGTTTAATTAGCCAGACAGTAGTCTGTATTTGAATTATAACAAAATATTTATGGACAAGTTCTTAAACTTTTACTTTTTATACGCTCATTGACTCTAGATTTTTAATCAATAGTTAAAAAATGACTTTTGAACAAATTTATGGCCAAGAGTCTTTTAACTATGATTTTATATAATACTACTTGATGATGTTAATAGTTCAAAAATGACTTTTTGAACATATGACTTTTGGAAAAAAAATTCGCCCCTGGATTCTATGAACTTTGACTTTTTGAAAATGTTTCTGCCCCTGGATTCTATGAACTTGAACTTACATACTCCTTATAGACTTCTTCTGATGTTTCATTAGCCAGACAGTAGTCTGTATATGAACTATAAAACATATTTCCGGGTAAGTTCTTAAACTTTTTATGCATGCTCATTGACTCAAGCTGTTTCATCAATAGTTCAAAAATGACTTTTTGAACATATTTATGTCCAAAGAGTCTTTGAACTTGAATTTCTTACACACACACTCCTTCTGATATTTTATCAGACCGAGAGTAGTCCATATTTGACATATTGAAAACATTTCTGGAAATAGGACCCTTGATAATGAACTTTCTATACATATAGACTTCTGATGTTTCATCAGTAGTTCAAGCATGAGCACTTGAACTTATTTCTAGCAACAGAGTCTTTGAACTTAAATTTTATAAACTCATTTTGATGTTTCATTAGCCAGACAGTAATCTGTTTTTGACCTGTTGAACTCGTTTATGGCCAAAGAGATCTAAAATTTTAACTCTCTATAAATACTTATTGACTCCTTCAGATATTATATCAAACAGACAATCGTCTTTTTTTTAAAAACTAGAACATATTTCTAGACGTAGATTCTGTGAACTTGAATATAACTTTATAAACAGACTTATGGACTCTTTTTATGTATTTTTCAGACTGAGTGTAGTTCATATTTGACCTATTGAACACATTTCTTGACAAGGAATCCTTTATATTGAACTTTCTATACATACTCGTAGATCCCTTCTGATGTTTCATCAGTAGCTCAGGCATACATTTTTGAAGTTATTTTTGGCCAAAGTGTCTTTGAGCTTTAAATTTATATAGTTTTATAGACCTACTGATGTTTCATCAGAAGTTCAAATATGACTTTTGAAAAAAAATCTGCCCCTGGATTCTATGAACTTTAAATTTCTATACAAACTCCTCATTGAGTTCTTCTGATGTTTCATTAGCCAGACAGTAGTCTGTATTTGAACTATAAAAATATTTATGGCCAAGTTCTTAAACTTTAACTTTTATGCATGCTCATTGACTCTAGATTTTTCAGAAATAGTTCAAAAATGACTTTTGAACATATTTATGGCCAAAGAGTCTTTAAAGACTCTTTAAAAAACTTTAATTTTATATAATATTACTTGATGATGTTAATAGTTCAAAATGACTTTTGAACATATGACATTTTGAAAAAGTTTTGCCCCTGGATTCTATGAACTTTGACTTTTCAACATTTTTCTGCCCCTGGATTCTATGAACTTGAACTTACATACTCCTTATAGACTTATTCTGATGTTTCATTATCCAGACAGTAGTCTGTATTATGAACTATAAAACATATTTCGGGTAAGTTCTTAAACTTTTATGCATGCTCATTGACTCAAGCTGTTTCATCAATAGTTCAAAAATGACTTTTGAACATATTTATGTCAAAGAGTCTTTGAACTTGAATTTCTTACACACACACTCCTTCTGATATTTTATCAGACCGAGAGTAGTCCATATTTGACATATTGAAAACATTTCTGGAAATAGGACCCTTGATAATGAACTTTCTATACATATAGACTTCTGATGTTTCATCAGTAGTTCAAGCATGACCTCTTGAACTTATTTCTGGCAACAGAGTCTTTGAACTTAATTTTATAAACTCATTTTGATGTTTCATTAGCCAGACAGTAATCTGTTTTTGACCTGTTGAACTCGTTTATGGCCAAAGAGATCTAAAATTTTAACTCTCTATAAATACTTTTGACTCCTTCAGATATTATATCAAATAGACAATCGTCTTTTTTAAACTAGAACATATTTCTAGACGTAGATTCTGTGAACTTGAACTTTCTATACATACTCATAGTTTCCTTCTGATGTTTCATATAGCTCAAGTATGACTTTTGAATATGTATCTGGCCAAATAGATTTTGAAATGTAACTTTATAAACAGACTTATGGACTCTTTTGATGTAGTTTTCAGACTGAGTGTAGTCCATATTTGACCTATTGAACACATTTTTAGACAAAGAATCGTTGATATTGAAATTTCCATACAAACTCCTCATTGATTTCTTCTGATGTTTAATTAGCCAGACAGTAGTCTGTATTTGAATTATAACAAAATATTTATGGACAAGTTCTTAAACTTTTACTTTTATGCACGCTCATTGACTCTAGATTTTTAATCAATAGTTAAAAATGACTTTTGAACAAATTTATGGCCAAAGAGTCTTTTAACTATGATTTTATATAATACTACTTGATGATGTTAATAGTTCAAAAATGACTTTTGAACATATGACTTTTGAAAAAATTCGCCCCTGGATTCTATGAACTTTGACTTTTTGAAAATGTTTCTGCCCTGGATTCTATGAACTTGAACTTACATACTCCTTATAGACTTCTTCTGATGTTTCATTAGCCAGACAGTAGTCTGTATATGAACTATAAAACATATTTCGGGTAAGTTCTTAAACTTTTTATGCATGCTCATTGACTCAAGCTGTTTCATCAATAGTTCAAAAATGACTTTTTGAACATATTTATGTCCAAAGAGTCTTTGAACTTGAATTTCTTACACACACACTCCTTCTGATATTTTATCAGACCGAGAGTAGTCCATATTTGACATATTGAAAACATTTCTGGAAATAGGACCCTTGATAATGAACTTTCTATACATATAGACTTCTGATGTTTCATCAGTAGTTCAAGCATGACCTCTTGAACTTATTTCTGGCAACAGAGTCTTTGAACTTAAATTTTATAAACTCATTTTGATGTTTCATTAGCCAGACAGTAATCTGTTTTGACCTGTTGAACTCGTTTATGGCCAAAGAGATCTAAAATTTTAACTCTCTATAAATACTTATTGACTCCTTCAGATATTATATCAAACAGACAATCGTCTTTTTTAAAAACTAGAACATATTTCTAGACGTAGATTCTGTGAACTTGAATATAACTTTATAAACAGACTTATGGACTCTTTTTATGTATTTTTCAGACTGAGTGTAGTTCATATTTGACCTATTGAACACATTTCTTGACAAGGAATCCTTTATATTGAACTTTCTATACATACTCGTAGATCCCTTCTGATGTTTCATCAGTAGCTCAGGCATACATTTTTGAAGTTATTTTTGGCCAAAGTGTCTTTGAGCTTTAAATTTATATAGTTTTATAGACCTACTGATGTTTCATCAGAAGTTCAAATATGACTTTTGAAAAAAATCTGCCCCTGGATTCTATGAACTTTAAATTTCTATACAAACTCCTCATTGAGTTCTTCTGATGTTTCATTAGCCAGACAGTAGTCTGTATTTGAACTATAAAAATATTTATGGCCAAGTTCTTAAACTTTAACTTTTATGCATGCTCATTGACTCTAGATTTTTCAGAAATAGTTCAAAAATGACTTTTGAACATATTTATGGCCAAAGAGTCTTTAAAGACTCTTTAAAAAACTTTAATTTTATATAATATTACTTGATGATGTTAATAGTTCAAAAATGACTTTTGAACATATGACATTTGAAAAAGTTTTGCCCCTGGATTCTATGAACTTTGACTTTTCAACATTTTTCTGCCCCTGGATTCTATGAACTTGAACTTACATACTCCTTATAGACTTATTCTGATGTTTCATTATCCAGACAGTAGTCTGTATTATGAACTATAAAACATATTTCGGGTAAGTTCTTAAACTTTTATGCATGCTCATTGACTCAAGCTGTTTCATCAATAGTTCAAAAATGACTTTTGAACATATTTATGTCCAAAGAGTCTTTGAACTTGAATTTCTTACACACACACTCCTTCTGATATTTTATCAGACCGAGAGTAGTCCATATTTGACATATTGAAAACATTTCTGGAAATAGGACCCTTGATAATGAACTTTCTATACATATAGACTTCTGATGTTTCATCAGTAGTTCAAGCATGACCTCTTGAACTTATTTCTGGCAACAGAGTCTTTGAACTTAATTTTATAAACTCATTTTGATGTTTCATTAGCCAGACAGTAATCTGTTTTGACCTGTTGAACTCGTTTATGGCCAAAGAGATCTAAAATTTTAACTCTCTATAAATACTTTTGACTCCTTCAGATATTATATCAAATAGACAATCGTCTTTTTTAAACTAGAACATATTTCTAGACGTAGATTCTGTGAACTTGAACTTTCTATACATACTCATAGTTTCCTTCTGATGTTTCATATAGCTCAAGTATGACTTTTGAATATGTATCTGGCCAAATAGATTTTGAAATGTAACTTTATAAACAGACTTATGGACTCTTTTGATGTAGTTTTCAGACTGAGTGTAGTCCATATTTGACCTATTGAACACATTTTTAGACAAAGAATCGTTGATATTGAAATTTCCATACAAACTCCTCATTGATTTCTTCTGATGTTTAATTAGCCAGACAGTAGTCTGTATTTGAATTATAACAAAATATTTATGGACAAGTTCTTAAACTTTTACTTTTTATGCATGCGCTCATTGACTCTAGATTTTTAATCAATAGTTCAAAAATGACTTTTGAACAAATTTATAAAAGAGTCTTTTAACTATGATTTTAAATAATACTACTTGATGATGTTAATAGTTCAAAAATGACTTTTGAACATATGACTTTTGAAAAAAAATTAAGCCCCTGGATTCTATGAACTTTGACTTTTTGAAAATGTTTCTGCCCTGGATTCTATGAACTTGAACTTACATACTCCTTATAGACTTCTTCTGATGTTTCATTAGCCAGACAGTAGTCTGTATATGAACTATAAAACATATTTCCGGGTAAGTTCTTAAACTTTTATGCATGCTCATTGACTCAAGCTGTTTCATCAATAGTTCAAAAATGACTTTTTGAACATATTTATGTCCAAAGAGTCTTTGAACTTGAATTTCTTACACACACTCCTTCTGATATTTTATCAGACCGAGAGTAGTCCATATTTGACATATTGAAAACATTTCTGGAAATAGGACCCTTGATAATGAACTTTCTATACATATAGACTTCTGATGTTTCATCAGTAGTTCAAGCATGACCTCTTGAACTTATTTCTAGCAACAGAGTCTTTGAACTTAAATTTTATAAACTCATTTTGATGTTTCATTAGCCAGACAGTAATCTGTTTTGACCTGTTGAACTCGTTTATGGCCAAAGAGATCTAAAATTTTAACTCTCTATAAATACTTATTGACTCCTTCAGATATTATATCAAACAGACAATCGTCTTTTTTTAAAAACTAGAACATATTTCTAGACGTAGATTCTGTGAACTTGAATATAACTTTATAAACAGACTTATGGACTCTTTTTATGTATTTTTCAGACTGAGTGTAGTTCATATTTGACCTATTGAACACATTTCTTGACAAGGAATCCTTTATATTGAACTTTCTATACATACTCGTAGATCCCTTCTGATGTTTCATCAGTAGCTCAGGCATACATTTTTGAAGTTATTTTTGGCCAAAGTGTCTTTGAGCTTTAAATTTATATAGTTTTATAGACCTACTGATGTTTCATCAGAAGTTCAAATATGACTTTTGAAAAAAAAATCTGCCCCTGGATTCTATGAACTTTAAATTTCTATACAAACTCCTCATTGAGTTCTTCTGATGTTTCATTAGCCAGACAGTAGTCTGTATTTGAACTATAAAAATATTTATGGCCAAGTTCTTAAACTTTAACTTTTATGCATGCTCATTGACTCTAGATTTTTCAGAAATAGTTCAAAAATGACTTTTGAACATATTTATGGCCAAAAGAGTCTTTAAAGACTCTTTAAAAAACTTTAATTTTAAATAATATTACTTGATGATGTTAATAGTTCAAAAATGACTTTTGAACATATGACATTTTGAAAAAGTTTTGCCCTGGATTCTATGAACTTTGACTTTTCAACATTTTTCTGCCCTGGATTCTATGAACTTGAACTTACATACTCCTTATAGACTTATTCTGATGTTTCATTATCCAGACAGTAGTCTGTATATGAACTATAAAACATATTTCGGGTAAGTTCTTAAACTTTTATGCATGCTCATTGACTCAAGCTGTTTCATCAATAGTTCAAAAATGACTTTTGAACATATTTATGTCCAAAGAGTCTTTGAACTTGAATTTCTTACACACACACTCCTTCTGATATTTTATCAGACCGAGAGTAGTCCATATTTGACATATTGAAAACATTTCTGAAATAGGACCCTTGATAATGAACTTTCTATACATATAGACTTCTGATGTTTCATCAGTAGTTCAAGCATGACCTCTTGAACTTATTTCTGGCAACAGAGTCTTTGAACTTAATTTTATAAACTCATTTTGATGTTTCATTAGCCAGACAGTAATCTGTTTTGACCTGTTGAACTCGTTTATGGCCAAAGAGATCTAAAATTTTAACTCTCTATAAATACTTTTGACTCCTTCAGATATTATATCAAATAGACAATCGTCTTTTTTAAACTAGAACATATTTCTAGACGTAGATTCTGTGAACTTGAACTTTCTATACATACTCATAGTTTCCTTCTGATGTTTCATATAGCTCAAGTATGACTTTTGAATATGTATCTGGCCAAATAGATTTTGAAATGTAACTTTATAAACAGACTTATGGACTCTTTTGATGTAGTTTTCAGACTGAGTGTAGTCCATATTTGACCTATTGAACACATTTTTAGACAAAGAATCGTTGATATTGAAATTTCCATACAAACTCCTCATTGATTTCTTCTGATGTTTAATTAGCCAGACAGTAGTCTGTATTTGAATTATAACAAAATATTTATGGACAAGTTCTTAAACTTTTACTTTTATGCACGCTCATTGACTCTAGATTTTTCATCAATAGTTCAAAAATGACTTTTTGAACAAATTTATGGCCAAAGAGTCTTTTAACTATAATTTTAAATAATATTACTTGATGATGTTAATAGTTCAAAAATGACTTTTGAACATATGACTTTTGAAAAAATTCGCCCCTAGATTCTATGAACTTTGACTTTTTGAAAATGTTTCTGCCCCTGGATTCTATGAACTTGAACTTACATACTCCTTATAGACTTCTTCTGATGTTTCATTTGCCAGACAGTAGTCTGTATATGAACTATAAAACATATTTCCGGGTAAGTTCTTAAACTTTTTATGCATGCTCATTGACTCAAGCTGTTTCATCAATAGTTCAAAAATGACTTTTTGAACATATTTATGTCCAAAGAGTCTTTGAACTTGAATTTCTTACACACACACTCCTTCTGATATTTTATCAGACCGAGAGTAGTCCATATTTGACATATTGAAAACATTTCTGGAAATAGGACCCTTGATAATGAACTTTCTATACATATAGACTTCTGATGTTTCATCAGTAGTTCAAGCATGACCTCTTGAACTTATTTCTAGCAACAGAGTCTTTGAACTTAAATTTTATAAACTCATTTTGATGTTTCATTAGCCAGACAGTAATCTGTTTTGACCTGTTGAACTTCGTTTATGGCCAAAGAGATCTAAAATTTTAACTCTCTATAAATACTTATTGACTCCTTCAGATATTATATCAAACAGACAATCGTCTTTTTTTAAAAACTAGAACATATTTCTACGTAGATTCTGTGAACTTGAATATAACTTTATAAACAGACTTATGGACTCTTTTTATGTATTTTTCAGACTGAGTGTAGTTCATATTTGACCTATTGAACACATTTCTAGACAAGGAATCCTTGATATTGAACTTTCTATACATACTGTAGATCCCTTCTGATGTTTCATCAGTAGCTCAGGCATACATTTTTGAAGTTATTTTTGGCCAAAGTGTCTTTGAGCTTTAAATTTATATAGTTTTATAGACCTACTGATGTTTCATCAGAAGTTCAAATATGACTTTTGAAAAAAAAATCTGCCCCTGGATTCTATGAACTTTAAATTTCTATACAAACTCCTCATTGAGTTCTTCTGATGTTTCATTAGCCAGACAGTAGTCTGTATTTGAACTATAAAAATATTTATGGCCAAGTTCTTAAACTTTAACTTTTTATGCATGCTCATTGACTCTAGATTTTTCAGAAATAGTTCAAAAATGACTTTTGAACATATTTATGGCCAAAGAGTCTTTAAAGACTCTTTAAAAAAACTTTAATTTTATATAATATTACTTGATGATGTTAATAGTTCAAAAATGACTTTTGAACATATGACATTTGAAAAAGTTTTGCCTGGATTCTATGAACTTTGACTTTTCAACATTTTTCTGCCCCTGGATTCTATGAACTTGAACTTACATACTCCTTATAGACTTATTCTGATGTTTCATTATCCAGACAGTAGTCTGTATATGAACTATAAAACATATTTCGGGTAAGTTCTTAAACTTTTATGCATGCTCATTGACTCAAGCTGTTTCATCAATAGTTCAAAAATGACTTTTTGAACATATTTATGTCCAAAGAGTCTTTGAACTTGAATTTCTTACACACACACTCCTTCTGATATTTTATCAGACTGAGAGTAGTCCATATTTGACATATTGAAAACATTTCTGGAAATAGGACCCTTGATAATGAACTTACTATACATATAGACTTCTGATGTTTCATCAGTAGTTCAAGCATGACCTCTTGAACTTATTTCTAGCAACAGAGTCTTTGAACTTAAATTTTATAAACTCATTTTGATGTTTCATTAGCCAGACAGTAATCTGTTTTGACCTGTTGAACTCGTTTATGGCCAAAGAGATCTAAAAATTTAACTCTCTATAAATACTTATTGACTCAGATATTATATTTTGATATAATAACAATCGTCTTTTTTTAAACTAGAACATATTTCTAGACGTAGATTCTGTGAACTTGAACTTTCTATACATACTCATAGTTTCCTTCTGATGTTTCATATAGCTCAAGTATGACTTTTTGAATATGTATCTGGCCAAATAGATTTTGAAATGTAACTTTATAAACAGACTTATGGACTCTTTTGATGTAGTTTTCAGACTGAGTGTAGTCCATATTTGACCTATTGAACACATTTTTAGACAAAGAATCGTTGATATTGAAATTTCCATACAAACTCCTCATTGATTTCTTCTGATGTTTAATTAGCCAGACAGTAGTCTGTATTTGAATTATAACAAAATATTTATGGACAAGTTCTTAAACTTTTACTTTTTATGCACGCTCATTGACTCTAGATTTTTAATCAATAGTTAAAAAATGACTTTTTGAACAAATTTATGGCCAAAGAGTCTTTTAACTATGATTTTAAATAATACTACTTGATGATGTTAATAGTTCAAAAATGACTTTTTGAACATATGACTTTGAAAAAATTTCGCCCTAGATTCTATGAACTTTGACTTTTTGAAAATGTTTCTGCCCTGGATTCTATGAACTTGAACTTACATACTCCTTATAGACTTCTTCTGATGTTTCATTTGCCAGACAGTAGTCTGTATATGAACTATAAAACATATTTCCGGGTAAGTTCTTAAACTTTTATGCATGCTCATTGACTCAAGCTGTTTCATCAATAGTTCAAAAATGACTTTTGAACATATTTATGTCCAAAGAGTCTTTGAACTTGAATTTCTTACACACACACTCCTTCTGATATTTTATCAGACCGAGAGTAGTCCATATTTGACATATTGAAAACATTTCTGGAAATAGGACCCTTGATAATGAACTTTCTATACATATAGACTTCTGATGTTTCATCAGTAGTTCAAGCATGACCTCTTGAACTTATTTCTGGCAACAGAGTCTTTGAACTTAAATTTTATAAACTCATTTTGATGTTTCATTAGCCAGACAGTAATCTGTTTTGACCTGTTGAACTCGTTTATGGCCAAAGAGATCTAAAATTTTAACTCTCTATAAATACTTATTGACTCCTTCAGATATTATATCAAACAGACAATCGTCTTTTTTAAAAACTAGAACATATTTCTAGACGTAGATTCTGTGAACTTGAATGTAACTTTATAAACAGACTTATGGACTCTTTTTATGTATTTTTCAGACTGAGTGTAGTTCATATTTGACCTATTGAACACATTTCTAGACAAGGAATCCTTGATATTGAACTTTCTATACATACTGTAGATCCTTCTGATGTTTCATCAGTAGCTCAGGCATACATTTTTGAAGTTATTTTTGGCCAAAGTGTCTTTGAGCTTTAAATTTATATAGTTTTATAGACCTACTGATGTTTCATCAGAAGTTCAAATATGACTTTTGAAAAAAAATCTGCCCCTGGATTCTATGAACTTTAAATTTCTATACAAACTCCTCATTGAGTTCTTCTGATGTTTCATTAGCCAGACAGTAGTCTGTATTTGAACTATAAAAATATTTATGGCCAAGTTCTTAAACTTTAACTTTTATGCATGCTCATTGACTCTAGATTTTTCAGAAATAGTTCAAAAATGACTTTTGAACATATTTATGGCCAAAGAGTCTTTAAAGACTCTTTAAAAAACTTTAATTTTATATAATATTACTTGATGATGTTAATAGTTCAAAAATGACTTTTGAACATATGACATTTTGAAAAAGTTTTGCCTGGATTCTATGAACTTTGACTTTTCAACATTTTTCTGCCCCTGGATTCTATGAACTTGAACTTACATACTCCTTATAGACTTATTCTGATGTTTCATTATCCAGACAGTAGTCTGTATATGAACTATAAAACATATTTCGGGTAAGTTCTTAAACTTTTTATGCATGCTCATTGACTCAAGCTGTTTCATCAATAGTTCAAAAATGACTTTTTGAACATATTTATGTCCAAAGAGTCTTTGAACTTGAATTTCTTACACACACACTCCTTCTGATATTTTATCAGACCGAGAGTAGTCCATATTTGACATATTGAAAACATTTCTGGAAATAGGACCCTTGATAATGAACTTTCTATACATATAGACTTCTGATGTTTCATCAGTAGTTCAAGCATGACCTCTTGAACTTTTTCTGGCAACAGAGTCTTTGAACTTAATTTTATAAACTCATTTTGATGTTTCATTAGCCAGACAGTAATCTGTTTTTGACCTGTTGAACTCGTTTATGGCCAAAGAGATCTAAA
Source organism: Gobiocypris rarus (assembly GCA_023029165.1). Taxonomy (NCBI): domain Eukaryota; kingdom Metazoa; phylum Chordata; class Actinopteri; order Cypriniformes; family Gobionidae; genus Gobiocypris; species Gobiocypris rarus. The sequence goes on from CM040920.1 coordinate 13,372,434, forward strand.
ATTTTAACTCTCTATAAATACTTTTTGACTCCTTCAGATATTATATCAAACAGACAATCGTCTTTTTTTTAAACTAGAACATATTTCTAGACGTAGATTCTGTGAACTTGAACTTTCTATACATACTCATAGTTTCCTTCTGATGTTTCATATAGCTCAAGTATGACTTTTTGAATATGTATCTGGCCAAATAGATTTTGAAATGTAACTTTATAAACAGACTTATGGACTCTTTTGATGTAGTTTTCAGACTGAGTGTAGTCCATATTTGACCTATTGAACACATTTTTAGACAAAGAATCGTTGATATTGAAATTTCCATACAAACTCCTCATTGATTTCTTCTGATGTTTAATTAGCCAGACAGTAGTCTGTATTTGAATTATAACAAAATATTTATGGACAAGTTCTTAAACTTTTACTTTTTATGCACGCTCATTGACTCTAGATTTTTAATCAATAGTTAAAAAATGACTTTTTGAACAAATTTATGGCCAAAGAGTCTTTTAACTATGATTTTATATAATACTACTTGATGATGTTAATAGTTCAAAAATGACTTTTGAACATATGACTTTGAAAAAATTCGCCCCTGGATTCTATGAACTTTGACTTTTTGAAAATGTTTCTGCCCCTGGATTCTATGAACTTGAACTTACATACTCCTTATAGACTTCTTCTGATGTTTCATTAGCCAGACAGTAGTCTGTATATGAACTATAAAACATATTTCCGGGTAAGTTCTTAAACTTTTATGCATGCTCATTGACTCAAGCTGTTTCATCAATAGTTCAAAAATGACTTTTGAACATATTTATGTCCAAAGAGTCTTTGAACTTGAATTTCTTACACACACACTCCTTCTGATATTTTATCAGACCGAGAGTAGTCCATATTTGACATATTGAAAACATTTCTGGAAATAGGACCCTTGATAATGAACTTTCTATACATATAGACTTCTGATGTTTCATCAGTAGTTCAACATGACCTCTTGAACTTATTTCTGGCAACAGAGTCTTTGAACTTAAATTTTATAAACTCATTTTGATGTTTCATTAGCCAGACAGTAATCTGTTTTTGACCTGTTGAACTCGTTTATGGCCAAAGAGATCTAAAATTTTAACTCTCTATAAATACTTATTGACTCCTTCAGATATTATATCAAACAGACAATCGTCTTTTTTTAAAAAACTAGAACATATTAGACGTAGATTCTGTGAACTTGAATATAACTTTATAAAAAGACTTATGGACTCTTTTTATGTATTTTTCAGACTGAGTGTAGTTCATATTTGACCTATTGAACACATTTCTAGACAAGGAATCCTTGATATTGAACTTTCTATACATACTCGTAGATCCCTTCTGATGTTTCATCAGTAGCTCAGGCATACATTTTTGAAGTTATTTTTGGCCAAAGTGTCTTTGAGCTTTAAATTTATATAGTTTTATAGACCTACTGATGTTTCATCAGAAGTTCAAATATGACTTTTTGAAGAAAAAAAATCTGCCCCTGGATTCTATGAACTTTAAATTTCTATACACACTCCTCATTGAGTTCTTCTGATGTTTCATTAGCCAGACAGTAGTCTGTATTTGAACTATAAAAAATATTTATGGCCAAGTTCTTAAACTTTAACTTTTATGCATGCTCATTGACTCTAGATTTTTCAGAAATAGTTCAAAAATGACTTTTGAACATATTTATGGCCAAAGAGTCTTTAAAGACTCTTTAAAAAAACTTTAATTTTATATAATATTACTTGATGATGTTAATAGTTCAAAAATGACTTTTTGAACATATGACATTTTGAAAAAAGTTTTGCCCCTGGATTCTATGAACTTTGACTTTTTCAACATTTTTCTGCCCCTGGATTCTATGAACTTGAACTTACATACTCCTTATAGACTTATTCTGATGTTTCATTATCCAGACAGTAGTCTGTATATGAACTATAAAACATATTTCCGGGTAAGTTCTTAAACTTTTTATGCATGCTCATTGACTCAAGCTGTTTCATCAATAGTTCAAAAATGACTTTTTGAACATATTTATGTCCAAAGAGTCTTTGAACTTGAATTTCTTACACACACACTCCTTCTGATATTTTATCAGACCGAGAGTAGTCCATATTTGACATATTGAAAACATTTCTGGAAATAGGACCCTTGATAATGAACTTTCTATACATATAGACTTCTGATGTTTCATCAGTAGTTCAAGCATGACCTCTTGAACTTATTTCTGGCAACAGAGTCTTTGAACTTAATTTTATAAACTCATTTTGATGTTTCATTAGCCAGACAGTAATCTGTTTTGACCTGTTGAACTCGTTTATGGCCAAAGAGATCTAAAATTTTAACTCTCTATAAATACTTTTGACTCCTTCAGATATTATATCAAACAGACAATCGTCTTTTTTTTAAACTAGAACATATTTCTAGACGTAGATTCTGTGAACTTGAACTTTCTATACATACTCATAGTTTCCTTCTGATGTTTCATATAGCTCAAGTATGACTTTTTGAATATGTATCTGGCCAAATAGATTTTGAAATGTAACTTTATAAACAGACTTATGGACTCTTTTGATGTAGTTTTCAGACTGAGTGTAGTCCATATTTGACCTATTGAACACATTTTTAGACAAAGAATCGTTGATATTGAAATTTCCATACAAACTCCTCATTGATTTCTTCTGATGTTTAATTAGCCAGACAGTAGTCTGTATTTGAATTATAACAAAATATTTATGGACAAGTTCTTAAACTTTTACTTTTTATGCACGCTCATTGACTCTAGATTTTTAATCAATAGTTAAAAATGACTTTTGAACAAATTTATGGCCAAAGAGTCTTTTAACTATGATTTTAAATAATACTACTTGATGATGTTAATAGTTCAAAAATGACTTTTTGAACATATGACTTTGTGAAAAAAAATTCGCCCCTGGATTCTATGAACTTTGACTTTTGAAAATGTTTCTGCCCTGGATTCTATGAACTTGAAACATACTCCTTATAGACTTCTTCTGATGTTTCATTAGCCAGACAGTAGTCTGTATATGAACTATAAAACATATTTCCGGTAAGTTCTTAAACTTTTTATGCATGCTCATTGACTCAAGCTGTTTCATCAATAGTTCAAAAATGACTTTTTGAACATATTTATGTCCAAAGAGTCTTTGAACTTGAATTTCTTACACACACACTCCTTCTGATATTTTATCAGACCGAGAGTAGTCCATATTTGACATATTGAAAACATTTCTGGAAATAGGACCTTGATAATGAACTTTCTATACATATAGACTTCTGATGTTTCATCAGTAGTTCAAGCATGACCTCTTGAACTTATTTCTGCAACAGAGTCTTTGAACTTAAATTTTATAAACTCATTTTGATGTTTCATTAGCCAGACAGTAATCTGTTTTTGACCTGTTGAACTCGTTTATGGCCAAAGAGATCTAAAATTTTAACTCTCTATAAATACTTATTGACTCCTTCAGATATTATATCAAACAGACAATCGTCTTTTTTTAAAAACTAGAACATATTTCTAGACGTAGATTCTGTGAACTTGAATATAACTTTATAAACAGACTTATGGACTCTTTTTATGTATTTTTCAGACTGAGTGTAGTTCATATTTGACCTATTGAACACATTTCTAGACAAGGAATCCTTGATATTGAACTTTCTATACATACTTCCCTTCTGATGTTTCATCAGTAGCTCAGGCATACATTTTGAAGTTATTTTTGGCCAAAGTGTCTTTGAGCTTTAAATTTATATAGTTTTATAGACCTACTGATGTTTCATCAGAAGTTCAAATATGACTTTTGAAAAAAAATCTGCCCCTGGATTCTATGAACTTTAAATTTCTATACACACTCCTCATTGAGTTCTTCTGATGTTTCATTAGCCAGACAGTAGTCTGTATTTGAACTATAAAAATATTTATGGCCAAGTTCTTAAACTTTAACTTTTATGCATGCTCATTGACTCTAGATTTTTCAGAAATAGTTCAAAAATGACTTTTGAACATATTTATGGCCAAAGAGTCTTTAAAGACTCTTTAAAAAAACTTTAATTTTATATAATATTACTTGATGATGTTAATAGTTCAAAAATGACTTTTTGAACATATGACATTTTGAAAAAAGTTTTGCCCTGGATTCTATGAACTTTGACTTTTCAACATTTTTCTGCCCCTGGATTCTATGAACTTGAACTTACATACTCCTTATAGACTTATTCTGATGTTTCATTAGCCAGACAGTAGTCTGTATATGAACTATAAAACATATTTCGGGTAAGTTCTTAAACTTTTTATGCATGCTCATTGACTCAAGCTGTTTCATCAATAGTTCAAAAATGACTTTTTGAACATATTTATGTCCAAAGAGTCTTTGAACTTGAATTTCTTACACACACACTCCTTCTGATATTTTATCAGACCGAGAGTAGTCCATATTTGACATATTGAAAACATTTCTGGAAATAGGACCCTTGATAATGAACTTTCTATACATATAGACTTCTGATGTTTCATCAGTAGTTCAAGCATGACCTCTTGAACTTATTTCTGGCAACAGAGTCTTTGAACTTAATTTTATAAACTCATTTTGATGTTTCATTAGCCAGACAGTAATCTGTTTTTGACCTGTTGAACTCGTTTATGGCCAAAGAGATCTAAAATTTTAACTCTCTATAAATACTTTTGACTCCTTCAGATATTATATCAAACAGACAATCGTCTTTTTTAAACTAGAACATATTTCTAGACGTAGATTCTGTGAACTTGAACTTTCTATACATACTCATAGTTTCCTTCTGATGTTTCATATAGCTCAAGTATGACTTTTTGAATATGTATCTGGCCAAATAGATTTTGAAATGTAACTTTATAAACAGACTTATGGACTCTTTTGATGTAGTTTTCAGACTGAGTGTAGTCCATATTTGACCTATTGAACACATTTTTAGACAAAGAATCGTTGATATTGAAATTTCCATACAAACTCCTCATTGATTTCTTCTGATGTTTAATTAGCCAGACAGTAGTCTGTATTTGAATTATAACAAAATATTTATGGACAAGTTCTTAAACTTTTACTTTTTATGCACGCTCATTGACTCTAGATTTTTAATCAATAGTTAAAAATGACTTTTGAACAAATTTATGGCCAAAGAGTCTTTTAACTATGATTTTAAATAATACTACTTGATGATGTTAATAGTTCAAAAATGACTTTTGAACATATGACTTTTGAAAAAAATTCGCCCCTGGATTCTATGAACTTTGACTTTTTGAAAATGTTTCTGCCCCTGGATTCTATGAACTTGAACTTACATACTCCTTATAGACTTCTTCTGATGTTTCATTAGCCAGACAGTAGTCTGTATATGAACTATAAAACATATTTCCGGGTAAGTTCTTAAACTTTTTATGCATGCTCATTGACTCAAGCTGTTTCATCAATAGTTCAAAAATGACTTTTTGAACATATTTATGTCCAAAGAGTCTTTGAACTTGAATTTCTTACACACACACTCCTTCTGATATTTTATCAGACCGAGAGTAGTCCATATTTGACATATTGAAAACATTTCTGGAAATAGGACCCTTGATAATGAACTTTCTATACATATAGACTTCTGATGTTTCATCAGTAGTTCAAGCATGACCTCTTGAACTTATTTCTGGCAACAGAGTCTTTGAACTTAAATTTTATAAACTCATTTTGATGTTTCATTAGCCAGACAGTAATCTGTTTTTGACCTGTTGAACTCGTTTATGGCCAAAGAGATCTAAAATTTTAACTCTCTATAAATACTTATTGACTCCTTCAGATATTATATCAAACAGACAATCGTCTTTTTTTTAAAAACTAGAACATATTTCTAGACGTAGATTCTGTGAACTTGAATGTAACTTTATAAACAGACTTATGGACTCTTTTTATGTATTTTTCAGACTGAGTGTAGTTCATATTTGACCTATTGAACACATTTCTAGACAAAGGAATCCTTGATATTGAACTTTCTATACATACTCGTAGATCCCTTCTGATGTTTCATCAGTAGCTCAGGCATACATTTTTGAAGTTATTTTTGGCCAAAGTGTCTTTGAGCTTTAAATTTATATAGTTTTATAGACCTACTGATGTTTCATCAGAAGTTCAAATATGACTTTTGAAAAAAAATCTGCCCCTGGATTCTATGAACTTTAAATTTCTATACACTCCTCATTGAGTTCTTCTGATGTTTCATTAGCCAGACAGTAGTCTGTATTTGAACTATAAAAAATATTTATGGCCAAGTTCTTAAACTTTAACTTTTTATGCATGCTCATTGACTCTAGATTTTTCAGAAATAGTTCAAAAATGACTTTTGAACATATTTATGGCCAAAGAGTCTTTAAAGACTCTTTAAAAAAACTTTAATTTTATATAATATTACTTGATGATGTTAATAGTTCAAAAATGACTTTTTGAACATATGACATTTTGAAAAAGTTTTGCCTGGATTCTATGAACTTTGACTTTTTCAACATTTTTCTGCCCCTGGATTCTATGAACTTGAACTTACATACTCCTTATAGACTTATTCTGATGTTTCATTAGCCAGACAGTAGTCTGTATATGAACTATAAAACATATTTCCGGGTAAGTTCTTAAACTTTTTATGCATGCTCATTGACTCAAGCTGTTTCATCAATAGTTCAAAAATGACTTTTGAACATATTTATGTCCAAAGAGTCTTTGAACTTGAATTTCTTACACACACTCCTTCTGATATTTTATCAGACCGAGAGTAGTCCATATTTGACATATTGAAAACATTTCTGGAAATAGGACCCTTGATAATGAACTTTCTATACATATAGACTTCTGATGTTTCATCAGTAGTTCAAGCATGACCTCTTGAACTTATTTCTAGCAAAAGAGTCTTTGAACTTAATTTTATAAACTCATTTTGATGTTTCATTAGCCAGACAGTAATCTGTTTTTGACCTGTTGAACTCGTTTATGGCCAAAGAGATCTAAAATTTTAACTCTCTATAAATACTTTTGACTCCTTCAGATATTATATCAAACAGACAATCGTCTTTTTTAAACTAGAACATATTTCTAGACGTAGATTCTGTGAACTTGAACTTTCTATACATACTCATAGTTTCCTTCTGATGTTTCATATAGCTCAAGTATGACTTTTTGAATATGTATCTGGCCAAATAGATTTTGAAATGTAACTTTATAAACAGACTTATGGACTCTTTTGATGTAGTTTTCAGACTGAGTGTAGTCCATATTTGACCTATTGAACACATTTTTAGACAAAGAATCGTTGATATTGAAATTTCCATACAAACTCCTCATTGATTTCTTCTGATGTTTAATTAGCCAGACAGTAGTCTGTATTTGAATTATAACAAAATATTTATGGACAAGTTCTTAAACTTTTACTTTTTATGCACGCTCATTGACTCTAGATTTTTAATCAATAGTTAAAAATGACTTTTGAACAAATTTATGGCCAAAGAGTCTTTTAACTATGATTTTAAATAATACTACTTGATGATGTTAATAGTTCAAAAATGACTTTTTGAACATATGACTTTTGAAAAAATTAGCCCCTGGATTCTATGAACTTTGACTTTTTGAAAATGTTTCTGCCCTGGATTCTATGAACTTGAACTTACATACTCCTTATAGACTTCTTCTGATGTTTCATTAGCCAGACAGTAGTCTGTATATGAACTATAAAACATATTTCCGGATAAGTTCTTAAACTTTTATGCATGCTCATTGACTCAAGCTGTTTCATCAATAGTTCAAAAATGACTTTTGAACATATTTATGTCCAAAGAGTCTTTGAACTTGAATTTCTTACACACACACTCCTTCTGATATTTTATCAGACCGAGAGTAGTCCATATTTGACATATTGAAAACATTTCTGGAAATAGGACCCTTGATAATGAACTTTCTATACATATAGACTTCTGATGTTTCATCAGTAGTTCAACATGACCTCTTGAACTTATTTCTGGCAACAGAGTCTTTGAACTTAAATTTTATAAACTCATTTTGATGTTTCATTAGCCAGACAGTAATCTGTTTTGACCTGTTGAACTCGTTTATGGCCAAAGAGATCTAAAATTTTAACTCTCTATAAATACTTATTGACTCCTTCAGATATTATATCAAACAGACAATCGTCTTTTTTTTAAAAACTAGAACATATTTCTAGACGTAGATTCTGTGAACTTGAATATAACTTTATAAACAGACTTATGGACTCTTTTTATGTATTTTTCAGACTGAGTGTAGTTCATATTTGACCTATTGAACACATTTCTTGACAAGGAATCCTTTATATTGAACTTTCTATACATACTCGTAGATCCCTTCTGATGTTTCATCAGTAGCTCAGGCATACATTTTTGAAGTTATTTTTGGCCAAAGTGTCTTTGAGCTTTAAATTTATATAGTTTTATAGACCTACTGATGTTTCATCAGAAGTTCAAATATGACTTTTTGGAGAAAAAAAAATTTGCCCCTGGATTCTATGAACTTTAAATTTCTATACAAACTCCTCATTGAGTTCTTCTGATGTTTCATTAGCCAGACAGTAGTCTGTATTTGAACTATAAAAATATTTATGGCCAAGTTCTTAAACTTTAACTTTTATGCATGCTCATTGACTCTAGATTTTTCAGAAATAGTTCAAAAATGACTTTTGAACATATTTATGGCCAAAGAGTCTTTAAAGACTCTTTAAAAAACTTTAATTTTATATAATATTACTTGATGATGTTAATAGTTCAAAAATGACTTTTGAACATATGACATTTTGAAAAAGTTTTGCCCTGGATTCTATGAACTTTGACTTTTCAACATTTTTCTGCCCTGGATTCTATGAACTTGAACTTACATACTCCTTATAGACTTATTCTGATGTTTCATTATCCAGACAGTAGTCTGTATATGAACTATAAAACATATTTCCGGGTAAGTTCTTAAACTTTTTATGCATGCTCATTGACTCAAGCTGTTTCATCAATAGTTCAAAAATGACTTTTGAACATATTTATGTCCAAAGAGTCTTTGAACTTGAATTTCTTACACACACACTCCTTCTGATATTTTATCAGACCGAGAGTAGTCCATATTTGACATATTGAAAACATTTCTGGAAATAGGACCCTTGATAATGAACTTTCTATACATATAGACTTCTGATGTTTCATCAGTAGTTCAAGCATGACCTCTTGAACTTATTTCTAGCAACAGAGTCTTTGAACTTAAATTTTATAAACTCATTTTGATGTTTCATTAGCCAGACAGTAATCTGTTTTTGACCTGTTGAACTCGTTTATGGCCAAAGAGATCTAAAATTTTAACTCTCTATAAATACTTATTGACTCCTTCAGATATTATATCAAACAGACAATCGTCTTTTTTTTTAAAAACTAGAACATATTTCTAGACGTAGATTCTGTGAACTTGAATATAACTTTATAAACAGACTTATGGACTCTTTTATGTATTTTTCAGACTGAGTGTAGTTCATATTTGACCTATTGAACACATTTCTAGACAAGGAATCCTTGATATTGAACTTTCTATACATACTCGTAGATCCCTTCTGATGTTTCATCAGTAGCTCAGGCATACATTTTTGAAGTTATTTTTGGCCAAAGTGTCTTTGAGCTTTAAATTTATATAGTTTTATAGACCTACTGATGTTTCATCAGAAGTTCAAATATGACTTTTGAAAAAAAAATCTGCCCCTGGATTCTATGAACTTTAAATTTCTATACAAACTCCTCATTGAGTTCTTCTGATGTTTCATTAGCCAGACAGTAGTCTGTATTTGAACTATAAAAATATTTATGGCCAAGTTCTTAAACTTTAACTTTTTATGCATGCTCATTGACTCTAGATTTTTCAGAAATAGTTCAAAAATGACTTTTGAACATATTTATGGCCAAAGAGTCTTTAAAGACTCTTTAAAAAACTTTAATTTTATATAATATTACTTGATGATGTTAATAGTTCAAAAATGACTTTTGAACATATGACATTTTGAAAAAGTTTTGCCCCTGGATTCTATGAACTTTGACTTTTCAACATTTTTCTGCCCCTGGATTCTATGAACTTGAACTTACATACTCCTTATAGACTTATTCTGATGTTTCATTATCCAGACAGTAGTCTGTATATGAACTATAAAACATATTTCGGGTAAGTTCTTAAACTTTTATGCATGCTCATTGACTCAAGCTGTTTCATCAATAGTTCAAAAATGACTTTTGAACATATTTATGTCCAAAGAGTCTTTGAACTTGAATTTCTTACACACACACTCCTTCTGATATTTTATCAGACCGAGAGTAGTCCATATTTGACATATTGAAAACATTTCTGGATATAGGACCCTTGATAATGAACTTTCTATACATATAGACTTCTGATGTTTCATCAGTAGTTCAAGCATGACCTCTTGAACTTTTTTCTGGCAACAGAGTCTTTGAACTTAATTTTATAAACTCATTTTGATGTTTCATTAGCCAGACAGTAATCTGTTTTTGACCTGTTGAACTCGTTTATGGCCAAAGAGATCTAAAATTTTAACTCTCTATAAATACTTATTGACTCCTTCAGATATTATATCAAACAGACAATCGTCTTTTTTTTAAAAAAACTAGAACATATTTCTAGACGTAGATTCTGTGAACTTGAATATAACTTTATAAACAGACTTATGGACTCTTTTTATGTATTTTTCAGACTGAGTGTAGTTCATATTTGACCTATTGAACACATTTCTAGACAAGGAATCCTTGATATTGAACTTTCTATACATACTCGTAGATCCCTTCTGATGTTTCATCAGTAGCTCAGGCATACATTTTTGAAGTTATTTTTGGCCAAAGTGTCTTTGAGCTTTAAATTTATATAGTTTTATAGACCTACTGATGTTTCATCAGAAGTTCAAATATGACTTTTGAAAAAAAAATCTGCCCCTGGATTCTATGAACTTTAAATTTCTATACAAACTCCTCATTGAGTTCTTCTGATGTTTCATTAGCCAGACAGTAGTCTGTATTTGAACTATAAAAAATATTTATGGCCAAGTTCTTAAACTTTAACTTTTTATGCATGCTCATTGACTCTAGATTTTTCAGAAATAGTTCAAAAATGACTTTTGAACATATTTATGGCCAAAGAGTCTTTAAAGACTCTTTAAAAAACTTTAATTTTATATAATATTACTTGATGATGTTAATAGTTCAAAAATGACTTTTGAACATATGACATTTTGAAAAAGTTTTGCCTGGATTCTATGAACTTTGACTTTTTCAACATTTTTCTGCCCCTGGATTCTATGAACTTGAACTTACATACTCCTTATAGACTTATTCTGATGTTTCATTATCCAGACAGTAGTCTGTATATGAACTATAAAACATATTTCCGGGTAAGTTCTTAAACTTTTTATGCATGCTCATTGACTCAAGCTGTTTCATCAATAGTTCAAAAATGACTTTTTGAACATATTTATGTCCAAAGAGTCTTTGAACTTGAATTTCTTACACACACACTCCTTCTGATATTTTATCAGACCGAGAGTAGTCCATATTTGACATATTGAAAACATTTCTGGATATAGGACCCTTGATAATGAACTTTCTATACATATAGACTTCTGATGTTTCATCAGTAGTTCAAGCATGACCTCTTGAACTTATTTCTGGCAACAGAGTCTTTGAACTTAATTTTATAAACTCATTTTGATGTTTCATTAGCCAGACAGTAATCTGTTTTGACCTGTTGAACTCGTTTATGGCCAAAGAGATCTAAAATTTTAACTCTCTATAAATACTTTTGACTCCTTCAGATATTATATCAAATAGACAATCGTCTTTTTTAAACTAGAACATATTTCTAGACGTAGATTCTGTGAACTTGAACTTTCTATACATACTCATAGTTTCCTTCTGATGTTTCATATAGCTCAAGTATGACTTTTTGAATATGTATCTGGCCAAATAGATTTTGAAATGTAACTTTATAAACAGACTTATGGACTCTTTTGATGTAGTTTTCAGACTGAGTGTAGTCCATATTTGACCTATTGAACACATTTTTAGACAAAGAATCGTTGATATTGAAATTTCCATACAAACTCCTCATTGATTTCTTCTGATGTTTAATTAGCCAGACAGTAGTCTGTATTTGAATTATAACAAAATATTTATGGACAAGTTCTTAAACTTTAACTTTTATACTGCTCATTGACTCTAGATTTTTAATCAATAGTTCAAAAATGACTTTTGAACAAATTTATGGCCAAAGAGTCTTTTAACTATGATTTTAAATAATACTACTTGATGATGTTAATAGTTCAAAAATGACTTTTGAACATATGACTTTTTGAAAAAAATTGCCCCTAGATTCTATGAACTTTGACTTTTTGAACATGTTTCTGCCCCTGGATTCTATGAACTTGAACTTACATACTCCTTATAGACTTCTTCTGATGTTTCATTTGCCAGACAGTAGTCTGTATATGAACTATAAAACATATTTCCGGTAAGTTCTTAAACTTTTATGCATGCTCATTGACTCAAGCTGTTTCATCAATAGTTCAAAAATGACTTTTGAACATATTTATGTCCAAAGAGTCTTTGAACTTGAATTTCTTACACACACACACTCCTTCTGATATTTTATCAGACCGAGAGTAGTCCATATTTGACATATTGAAAACATTTCTGGAAATAGGACCTTGATAATGAACTTTCTATACATATAGACTTCTGATGTTTCATCAGTAGTTCAAGCATGACCTCTTGAACTTATTTCTAGCAACAGAGTCTTTGAACTTAAATTTTATAAACTCATTTTGATGTTTCATTAGCCAGACAGTAATCTGTTTTGACCTGTTGAACTCGTTTATGGCCAAAGAGATCTAAAATTTTAACTCTCTATAAATACTTATTGACTCCTTCAGATATTATATCAAACAGACAATCGTCTTTTTTAAAAACTAGAACATATTTCTAGACGTAGATTCTGTGAACTTGAATATAACTTTATAAACAGACTTATGGACTCTCTTTTTATGTATTTTTCAGACTGAGTGTAGTCCATATTTGACCTATTGAACACATTTCTAGACAAGGAATCCTTGATATTGAACTTTCTATACATATTCGTAGATCCCTTCTGATGTTTCATCAGTAGCTCAGGCATACATTTTTGAAGTTATTTTTGGCCAAAGTGTCTTTGAGCTTTAAATTTATATAGTTTTATAGACCTACTGATGTTTCATCAGAAGTTCAAATATGACTTTTGAAAAAAAAATCTGCCCCTGGATTCTATGAACTTTAAATTTCTATACAAACTCCTCATTGAGTTCTTCTGATGTTTCATTAGCCAGACAGTAGTCTGTATTTGAACTATAAAAATATTTATGGCCAAGTTCTTAAACTTTAACTTTTATGCATGCTCATTGACTCTAGATTTTTCAGAAATAGTTCAAAAATGACTTTTGAACATATTTATGGCCAAAGAGTCTTTAAAGACTCTTTAACTTTAATTTTATATAATATTACTTGATGATGTTAATAGTTCAAAATGACTTTTGAACATATGACATTTTGAAAAAAGTTTTGCCCTGGATTCTATGAACTTTGACTTTTTCAACATTTTTCTGCCCTGGATTCTATGAACTTGAACTTACACTCCTTATAGACTTATTCTGATGTTTCATTATCCAGACAGTAGTCTGTATATGAACTATAAAACATATTTCCGGGTAAGTTCTTAAACTTTTTATGCATGCTCATTGACTCAAGCTGTTTCATCAATAGTTCAAAAATGACTTTTTGAACATATTTATGTCCAAAGAGTCTTTGAACTTGAATTTCTTACACACACTCCTTCTGATATTTTATCAGACCGAGAGTAGTCCATATTTGACATATTGAAAAGATTTCTGGAAATAGGACCCTTGATAATGAACTTTCTATACATATAGACTTCTGATGTTTCATCAGTAGTTCAAGCATGACCTCTTGAACTTTTTCTGGCAACAGAGTCTTTGAACTTAATTTTATAAACTCATTTTGATGTTTCATTAGCCAGACAGTAATCTGTTTTTGACCTGTTGAACTCGTTTATGGCCAAAGAGATCTAAAATTTTAACTCTCTATAAATACTTTTGACTCCTTCAGATATTATATCAAACAGACAATCGTCTTTTTTTTAAACTAGAACATATTTCTAGACGTAGATTCTGTGAACTTGAACTTTCTATACATACTCATAGTTTCCTTCTGATGTTTCATATAGCTCAAGTATGACTTTTTGAATATGTATCTGGCCAAATAGATTTTGAAATGTAACTTTATAAACAGACTTATGGACTCTTTTGATGTAGTTTTCAGACTGAGTGTAGTCCATATTTGACCTATTGAACACATTTTTAGACAAAGAATCGTTGATATTGAAATTTCCATACAAACTCCTCATTGATTTCTTCTGATGTTTAATTAGCCAGACAGTAGTCTGTATTTGAATTATAACAAAATATTTATGGACAAGTTCTTAAACTTTTACTTTTTATGCACGCTCATTGACTCTAGATTTTTAATCAATAGTTAAAAATGACTTTTGAACAAATTTATGGCCAAAGAGTCTTTTAACTATGATTTTATATAATACTACTTGATGATGTTAATAGTTCAAAAATGACTTTTTGAACATATGACTTTTTGAAAAAAAATTCGCCCCTGGATTCTATGAACTTTGACTTTTTGAAAATGTTTCTGCCCCTGGATTCTATGAACTTGAACTTACATACTCCTTATAGACTTCTTCTGATGTTTCATTAGCCAGACAGTAGTCTGTATATGAACTATAAAACATATTTCCGGGTAAGTTCTTAAACTTTTTATGCATGCTCATTGACTCAAGCTGTTTCATCAATAGTTCAAAAATGACTTTTTGAACATATTTATGTCCAAAGAGTCTTTGAACTTGAATTTCTTACACACACACTCCTTCTGATATTTTATCAGACCGAGAGTAGTCCATATTTGACATATTGAAAAGATTTCTGGAAATAGGACCCTTGATAATGAACTTTCTATACATATAGACTTCTGATGTTTCATCAGTAGTTCAAGCATGACCTCTTGAACTTATTTCTGGCAACAGAGTCTTTGAACTTAATTTTATAAACTCATTTTGATGTTTCATTAGCCAGACAGTAATCTGTATTTTGACCTGTTGAACTCGTTTATGGCCAAAGAGATCTAAAATTTTAACTCTCTATAAATACTTTTTGACTCCTTCAGATATTATATCAAACAGACAATCGTCTTTTTTTTAAACTAGAACATATTTCTAGACGTAGATTCTGTGAACTTGAACTTTCTATACATACTCATAGTTTCCTTCTGATGTTTCATATAGCTCAAGTATGACTTTTGAATATGTATCTGGCCAAATAGATTTTGAAATGTAACTTTATAAACAGACTTATGGACTCTTTTGATGTAGTTTTCAGACTGAGTGTAGTCCATATTTGACCTATTGAACACATTTTTAGACAAAGAATCGTTGATATTGAAATTTCCATACAAACTCCTCATTGATTTCTTCTGATGTTTAATTAGCCAGACAGTAGTCTGTATTTGAATTATAACAAAATATTTATGGACAAGTTCTTAAACTTTTACTTTTTATGCACGCTCATTGACTCTAGATTTTTAATCAATAGTTAAAAAATGACTTTTTGAACAAATTTATGGCCAAAGAGTCTTTTAACTATGATTTTATATAATACTACTTGATGATGTTAATAGTTCAAAAATGACTTTTTGAACATATGACTTTTTGAAAAAAAATTCGCCCCTGGATTCTATGAACTTTGACTTTTTGAAAATGTTTCTGCCCCTGGATTCTATGAACTTGAACTTACATACTCCTTATAGACTTCTTCTGATGTTTCATTAGCCAGACAGTAGTCTGTATATGAACTATAAAACATATTTCCGGGTAAGTTCTTAAACTTTTTATGCATGCTCATTGACTCAAGCTGTTTCATCAATAGTTCAAAAATGACTTTTTGAACATATTTATGTCCAAAGAGTCTTTGAACTTGAATTTCTTACACACACACTCCTTCTGATATTTTATCAGACCGAGAGTAGTCCATATTTGACATATTGAAAACATTTCTGGAAATAGGACCCTTGATAATGAACTTTCTATACATATAGACTTCTGATGTTTCATCAGTAGTTCAAGCATGACCTCTTGAACTTATTTCTGGCAACAGAGTCTTTGAACTTAATTTTATAAACTCATTTTGATGTTTCATTAGCCAGACAGTAATCTGTTTTTGACCTGTTGAACTCGTTTATGGCCAAAGAGATCTAAAATTTTAACTCTCTATAAATACTTTTGACTCCTTCAGATATTATATCAAACAGACAATCGTCTTTTTTTTAAACTAGAACATATTTCTAGACGTAGATTCTGTGAACTTGAACTTTCTATACATACTCATAGTTTCCTTCTGATGTTTCATATAGCTCAAGTATGACTTTTTGAATATGTATCTGGCCAAATAGATTTTGAAATGTAACTTTATAAACAGACTTATGGACTCTTTTGATGTAGTTTTCAGACTGAGTGTAGTCCATATTTGACCTATTGAACACATTTTTAGACAAAGAATCGTTGATATTGAAATTTCCATACAAACTCCTCATTGATTTCTTCTGATGTTTAATTAGCCAGACAGTAGTCTGTATTTGAATTATATCAAAATATTTATGGACAAGTTCTTAAACTTTTACTTTTTATGCACTCATTGACTCTAGATTTTTAATCAATAGTTAAAAATGACTTTTGAACAAATTTATGGCCAAAGAGTCTTTTAACTATGATTTTAAATAATACTACTTGATGATGTTAATAGTTCAAAAATGACTTTTTGAACATATGACTTTTTGAAAAAAAATTCGCCCCTGGATTCTATGAACTTTGACTTTTTGAAAATGTTTCTGCCCCTGGATTCTATGAACTTGAACTTACATACTCCTTATAGACTTCTTCTGATGTTTCATTAGCCAGACAGTAGTCTGTATATGAACTATAAAACATATTTCCGGGTAAGTTCTTAAACTTTTATGCATGCTCATTGACTCAAGCTGTTTCATCAATAGTTCAAAAATGACTTTTTGAACATATTTATGTCCAAAGAGTCTTTGAACTTGAATTTCTTACACACACACTCCTTCTGATATTTTATCAGACCGAGAGTAGTCCATATTTGACATATTGAAAACATTTCTGGAAATAGGACCCTTGATAATGAACTTTCTATACATATAGACTTCTGATGTTTCATCAGTAGTTCAAGCATGACCTCTTGAACTTATTTCTGGCAACAGAGTCTTTGAACTTAAATTTTATAAACTCATTTTGATGTTTCATTAGCCAGACAGTAATCTGTTTTGACCTGTTGAACTCGTTTATGGCCAAAGAGATCTAAAATTTTAACTCTCTATAAATACTTATTGACTCCTTCAGATATTATATCAAACAGACAATCGTCTTTTTTAAAAACTAGAACATATTTCTAGACGTAGATTCTGTGAACTTGAATGTAACTTTATAAACAGACTTATGGACTCTTTTTATGTATTTTTCAGACTGAGTATAGTTCATATTTGACCTATTGAACACATTTCTAGACAAGGAATCCTTGATATTGAACTTTCTATACATACTCGTAGATCCCTTCTGATGTTTCATCAGTAGCTCAGGCATACATTTTTGAAGTTATTTTTGGCCAAAGTGTCTTTGAGCTTTAAATTTATATAGTTTTATAGACCTACTGA
Organism: Gobiocypris rarus; assembly: GCA_023029165.1. NCBI lineage: Eukaryota > Metazoa > Chordata > Actinopteri > Cypriniformes > Gobionidae > Gobiocypris > Gobiocypris rarus. The sequence continues at coordinate 13,390,372 of CM040920.1, forward strand.
TGTTTCATCAGAAGTTCAAATATGACTTTTGAAAAAAAATCTGCCCCTGGATTCTATGAACTTTAAATTTCTCTACACACTCCTCATTGAGTTCTTCTGATGTTTCATTAGCCAGACAGTAGTCTGTATTTGAACTATAAAAAATATTTATGGCCAAGTTCTTAAACTTTAACTTTTATGCATGCTCATTGACTCTAGATTTTTCAGAAATAGTTCAAAAATGACTTTTGAACATATTTATGGCCAAAGAGTCTTTAAAGACTCTTTAAAAAACTTTAATTTTATATAATATTACTTGATGATGTTAATAGTTCAAAATGACTTTTTGAACATATGACATTTTGAAAAAGTTTGCCCCTGGATTCTATGAACTTTGACTTTTTCAACATTTTCTGCCCCTGGATTCTATGAACTTGAACTTACATACTCCTTATAGACTTATTCTGATGTTTCATTATCCAGACAGTAGTCTGTATATGAACTATAAAACATATTTCCGGTAAGTTCTTAAACTTTTTATGCATGCTCATTGACTCAAGCTGTTTCATCAATAGTTCAAAAATGACTTTTTGAACATATTTATGTCCAAAGAGTCTTTGAACTTGAATTTCTTACACACACACACCTTCTGATATTTTATCAGACCGAGAGTAGTCCATATTTGACATATTGAAAACATTTCTGGAAATAGGACCCTTGATAATGAACTTTCTATACATATAGACTTCTGATGTTTCATCAGTAGTTCAAGCATGACCTCTTGAACTTTTTCTGGCAACAGAGTCTTTGAACTTAATTTTATAAACTCATTTTGATGTTTCATTAGCCAGACAGTAATCTGTTTTTGACCTGTTGAACTCGTTTATGGCCAAAGAGATCTAAAATTTAACTCTCTATAAATACTTTTGACTCCTTCAGATATTATATCAAACAGACAATCGTCTTTTTTAAACTAGAACATATTTCTAGACGTAGATTCTGTGAACTTGAACTTTCTATACATACTCATAGTTTCCTTCTGATGTTTCATATAGCTCAAGTATGACTTTTTGAATATGTATCTGGCCAAATAGATTTTGAAATGTAACTTTATAAACAGACTTATGGACTCTTTTGATGTAGTTTTCAAACTGAGTGTAGTCCATATTTGACCTATTGAACACATTTTTAGACAAAGAATCGTTGATATTGAAATTTCCATACAAACTCCTCATTGATTTGTTCTGATGTTTAATTAGCCAGACAGTAGTCTGTATTTGAATTATAACAAAATATTTATGGACAAGTTCTTAAACTTTTACTTTTTATGCACGCTCATTGACTCTAGATTTTTAATCAATAGTTAAAAAATTACTTTTTGAACAAATTTATGGCCAAAGAGTCTTTTAACTATAATTTTAAATAATATTACTTGATGATGTTAATAGTTCAAAATGACTTTTGAACATATGACTTTTGAAAAAATTCGCCCCTGGATTCTATGAACTTTGACTTTTTGAAAATGTTTCTGCCCTGGATTCTATGAACTTGAACTTACATACTCCTTATAGACTTCTTCTGATGTTTCATTAGCCAGACAGTAGTCTGTATATGAACTATAAAACATATTTCCGGGTAAGTTCTTAAACTTTTTATGCATGCTCATTGACTCAAGCTGTTTCATCAATAGTTCAAAAATGACTTTTTGAACATATTTATGTCCAAAGAGTCTTTGAACTTGAATTTCTTACACACACACTCCTTCTGATATTTTATCAGACCGAGAGTAGTCCATATTTGACATATTGAAAACATTTCTGGAAATAGGACCCTTGATAATGAACTTTCTATACATATAGACTTCTGATGTTTTATCAGTAGTTCAAGCATGACCTCTTGAACTTATTTCTGGCAACAGAGTCTTTGAACTTAAATTTTATAAACTCATTTTGATGTTTCATTAGCCAGACAGTAATCTGTTTTGACCTGTTGAACTCGTTTATGGCCAAAGAGATCTAAAATTTTAACTCTCTATAAATACTTATTGACTCCTTCAGATATTATATCAAACAGACAATCGTCTTTTTTAAAAACTAGAACATATTTCTAGACGTAGATTCTGTGAACTTGAATATAACTTTATAAACAGACTTATGGACTCTTTTTATGTATTTTTCAGACTGAGTGTAGTTCATATTTGACCTATTGAACACATTTCTAGACAAGGAATCCTTGATATTGAACTTTCTATACATACTCGTAGATCCCTTCTGATGTTTCATCAGTAGCTCAGGCATACATTTTTGAAGTTATTTTGGCCAAAGTGTCTTTGAGCTTTAAATTTATATAGTTTTATAGACCTACTGATGTTTCATCAGAAGTTCAAATATGACTTTTGAAAAAAATCTGCCCCTGGATTCTATGAACTTTAAATTTCTATACACACTCCTCATTGAGTTCTTCTGATGTTTCATTAGCCAGACAGTAGTCTGTATTTGAACTATAAAAATATTTATGGCCAAGTTCTTAAACTTTAACTTTTTATGCATGCTCATTGACTCTAGATTTTTCAGAAATAGTTCAAAAATGACTTTTGAACATATTTATGGCCAAAGAGTCTTTGAACTTGAATTTCTTACACACACACCTTCTGATATTTTATCAGACCGAGAGTAGTCCATATTTGACATATTGAAAACATTTCTGGAAATAGGACCCTTGATAATGAACTTTCTATACATATAGACTTCTGATGTTTCATCAGTAGTTCAAGCATGACCTCTTGAACTTTTTCTGGCAACAGAGTCTTTGAACTTAATTTTATAAACTCATTTTGATGTTTCATTAGCCAGACAGTAATCTGTTTTTGACCTGTTGAACTCGTTAAAGAGATCTAAAAATTTAACTCTCTATAAATACTTTTGACTCCTTCAGATATTATATCAAACAGACAATCGTCTTTTTTAAACTAGAACATATTTCTAGACGTAGATTCTGTGAACTTGAACTTTCTATACATACTCATAGTTTCCTTCTGATGTTTCATATAGCTCAAGTATGACTTTTTGAATATGTATCTGGCCAAATAGATTTTGAAATGTAACTTTATAAACAGACTTATGGACTCTTTTGATGTAGTTTTCAAACTGAGTGTAGTCCATATTTGACCTATTGAACACATTTTTAGACAAAGAATCTTGATATTGAAATTTCCATACAAACTCCTCATTGATTTGTTCTGATGTTTAATTAGCCAGACAGTAGTCTGTATTTGAATTATAACAAAATATTTATGGACAAGTTCTTAAACTTTTACTTTTTATATGCACGCTCATTGACTCTAGATTTTTAATCAATAGTTAAAAATGACTTTTGAACAAATTTATGGCCAAAGAGTCTTTTAACTATGATTTTAAATAATACTACTTGATGATGTTAATAGTTCAAAAATGACTTTTTGAACATATGACTTTTTGAAAAAAAATTCGCCCCTGGATTCTATGAACTTTGACTTTTTGAAAATGTTTCTGCCCCTGGATTCTATGAACTTGAACTTACATACTCCTTATAGACTTCTTCTGATGTTTCATTAGCCAGACAGTAGTCTGTATATGAACTATAAAACATATTTATGGTAAGTTCTTAAACTTTTTATGCATGCTCATTGACTCAAGCTGTTTCATCAATAGTTCAAAATGACTTTTGAACATATTTATGTCCAAAGAGTCTTTGAACTTGAATTTCTTACACACACTCCTTCTGATATTTTATCAGACCGAGAGTAGTCCATATTTGACATATTGAAAACATTTCTGGAAATAGGACCCTTGATAATGAACTTTCTATACATATAGACTTCTGATGTTTCATCAGTAGTTCAAGCATGACCTCTTGAACTTATTTCTGGCAACAGAGTCTTTGAACTTAAATTTTATAAACTCATTTTGATGTTTCATTAGCCAGACAGTAATCTGTTTTTGACCTGTTGAACTCGTTTATGGCCAAAGAGATCTAAAATTTTAACTCTCTATAAATACTTATTGACTCCTTCAGATATTATATCAAACAGACAATCGTCTTTTTTTAAAAACTAGAACATATTTCTAGACGTAGATTCTGTGAACTTGAATATAACTTTATAAACAGACTTATGGACTCTTTTTATGTATTTTTCAGACTGAGTGTAGTTCATATTTGACCTATTGAACACATTTCTAGACAAGGAATCCTTGATATTGAACTTTCTATACATACTCGTAGATCCCTTCTGATGTTTCATCAGTAGCTCAGGCATACATTTTTGAAGTTATTTTTGGCCAAAGTGTCTTTGAGCTTTAAATTTATATAGTTTTATAGACCTACTGATGTTTCATCAGAAGTTCAAATATGACTTTTTGAAAAAAAAAAATCTGCCCCTGGATTCTATGAACTTTAAATTTCTATACACACTCCTCATTGAGTTCTTCTGATGTTTCATTAGCCAGACAGTAGTCTGTATTTGAACTATAAAACATATTTATGGCCAAGTTCTTAAACTTTAACTTTTTATGCATGCTCATTGACTCTAGATTTTTCAGAAATAGTTCAAAAATGACTTTTGAACATATTTATGGCCAAAGAGTCTTTGAACTTGAATTTCTTACACACACACCTTCTGATATTTTATCAGACCGAGAGTAGTCCATATTTGACATATTGAAAACATTTCTGAAATAGGACCCTTGATAATGAACTTTCTATACATATAGACTTCTGATGTTTCATCAGTAGTTCAAGCATGACCTCTTGAACTTTTTCTGGCAACAGAGTCTTTGAACTTAATTTTATAAACTCATTTTGATGTTTCATTAGCCAGACAGTAATCTGTTTTGACCTGTTGAACTCGTTTATGGCCAAAGAGATCTAAAAATTTAACTCTCTATAAATACTTTTTGACTCCTTCAGATATTATATCAAACAGACAATCGTCTTTTTTAAACTAGAACATATTTCTAGACGTAGATTCTGTGAACTTGAACTTTCTATACATACTCATAGTTTCCTTCTGATGTTTCATATAGCTCAAGTATGACTTTTTGAATATGTATCTGGCCAAATAGATTTTGAAATGTAACTTTATAAACAGACTTATGGACTCTTTTGATGTAGTTTTCAGACTGAGTGTAGTCCATATTTGACCTATTGAACACATTTTTAGACAAAGAATCGTTGATATTGAAATTTCCATACAAACTCCTCATTGATTTCTTCTGATGTTTAATTAGCCAGACAGTAGTCTGTATTTGAAGTATAACAAAATATTTATGGACAAGTTCTTAAACTTTTACTTTTATGCACGCTCATTGACTCTAGATTTTTAATCAATAGTTAAAAAATTACTTTTTGAACAAATTTATGGCCAAAGAGTCTTTTAACTATAATTTTAAATAATATTACTTGATGATGTTAATAGTTCAAAAATGACTTTTTGAACATATGACTTTTTGAAAAAAAATTCGCCCCTGGATTCTATGAACTTTGACTTTTTGAAAATGTTTCTGCCCCTGGATTCTATGAACTTGAACTTACATACTCCTTATAGACTTCTTCTGATGTTTCATTAGCCAGACAGTAGTCTGTATATGAACTATAAAACATATTTCAGGTAAGTTCTTAAACTTTTTATGCATGCTCATTGACTCAAGCTGTTTCATCAATAGTTCAAAAATGACTTTTTGAACATATTTATGTCCAAAGAGTCTTTGAACTTGAATTTCTTACACACACACTCCTTCTGATATTTTATCAGACCGAGAGTAGTCCATATTTGACATATTGAAAACATTTCTGGAAATAGGACCCTTGATAATGAACTTTCTATACATATAGACTTCTGATGTTTTATCAGTAGTTCAAGCATGACCTCTTGAACTTATTTCTGGCAACAGAGTCTTTGAACTTAAATTTTATAAACTCATTTTGATGTTTCATTAGCCAGACAGTAATCTGTTTTTGACCTGTTGAACTCGTTTATGGCCAAAGAGATCTAAAATTTTAACTCTCTATAAATACTTATTGACTCCTTCAGATATTATATCAAACAGACAATCGTCTTTTTTTAAAAACTAGAACATATTTCTAGACGTAGATTCTGTGAACTTGAATATAACTTTATAAACAGACTTATGGACTCTTTTTTATGTATTTTTCAGACTGAGTGTAGTTCATATTTGACCTATTGACACATTTCTAGACAAGGAATCCTTGATATTGAACTTTCTATACATACTCGTAGATCCCTTCTGATGTTTCATCAGTAGCTCAGGCATACATTTTTGAAGTTATTTTTGGCCAAAGTGTCTTTGAGCTTTAAATTTATATAGTTTTATAGACCTACTGATGTTTCATCAGAAGTTCAAATATGACTTTTGAAAAAAAATCTGCCCCTGGATTCTATGAACTTTAAATTTCTATACACACTCCTCATTGAGTTCTTCTGATGTTTCATTAGCCAGACAGTAGTCTGTATTTGAACTATAAAAAATATTTATGGCCAAGTTCTTAAACTTTAACTTTTATGCATGCTCATTGACTCTAGATTTTTCAGAAATAGTTCAAAATGACTTTTGAACATATTTATGGCCAAAGAGTATTTAAAGACTCTTTAAAAAACTTTAATTTTATATAATATTACTTGATGATGTTAATAGTTCAAAATGACTTTTGAACATATGACATTTTGAAAAAGTTTTGCCTGGATTCTATGAACTTTGACTTTTCAACATTTTCTGCCCCTGGATTCTATGAACTTGAACTTACATACTCCTTATAGACTTATTCTGATGTTTCATTATCCAGACAGTAGTCTGTATATGAACTATAAAACATATTTCCGGTAAGTTCTTAAACTTTTATGCATGCTCATTGACTCAAGCTGTTTCATCAATAGTTCAAAAATGACTTTTGAACATATTTATGTCCAAAGAGTCTTTGAACTTGAATTTCTTACACACACTCCTTCTGATATTTTATCAGACCGAGAGTAGTCCATATTTGACATATTGAAAACATTTCTGGAAATAGGACCCTTGATAATGAACTTTCTATACATATAGACTTCTGATGTTTCATCAGTAGTTCAAGCATGACCTCTTGAACTTATTTCTGGCAACAGAGTCTTTGAACTTAATTTTATAAACTCATTTTGATGTTTCATTAGCCAGACAGTAATCTGTTTTTGACCTGTTGAACTCGTTTATGGCCAAAGAGATCTAAAATTTTAACTCTCTATAAATACTTTTGACTCATTCAGATATTATATCAAACAGACAATCGTCTTTTTTTTAAACTAGAACATATTTCTAGACGTAGATTCTGTGAACTTGAACTTTCTATACATACTCATAGTTTCCTTCTGATGTTTCATATAGCTCAAGTATGACTTTTTGAATATGTATCTGGCCAAATAGATTTTGAAATGTAACTTTATAAACAGACTTATGGACTCTTTTGATGTAGTTTTCAGACTGAGTGTAGTCCATATTTGACCTATTGAACACATTTTTAGACAAAGAATCGTTGATATTGAAATTTCCATACAAACTCCTCATTGATTTCTTCTGATGTTTAATTAGCCAGACAGTAGTCTGTATTTGAATTATAACAAAATATTTATGGACAAGTTCTTAAACTTTTACTTTTATGCACGCTCATTGACTCTAGATTTTTAATCAATAGTTAAAAAATGACTTTTTGAACAAATTTATGGCCAAAGAGTCTTTTAACTATGATTTTAAATAATACTACTTGATGATGTTAATAGTTCAAAATGACTTTTGAACATATGACTTTGAAAAAATTCGCCCCTGGATTCTATGAACTTTGACTTTTTGAAAATGTTTCTGCCCCTGGATTCTATGAACTTGAACTTACATACTCCTTATAGACTTCTTCTGATGTTTCATTAGCCAGACAGTAGTCTGTATATGAACTATAAAACATATTTCCGGGTAAGTTCTTAAACTTTTATGCATGCTCATTGACTCAAGCTGTTTCATCAATAGTTCAAAAATGACTTTTTGAACATATTTATGTCCAAAGAGTCTTTGAACTTGAATTTCTTACACACACACTCCTTCTGATATTTTATCAGACCGAGAGTAGTCCATATTTGACATATTGAAAACATTTCTGGAAATAGGACCCTTGATAATGAACTTTCTATACATATAGACTTCTGATGTTTCATCAGTAGTTCAAGCATGACCTCTTGAACTTATTTCTGGCAACAGAGTCTTTGAACTTAAATTTTATAAACTCATTTTGATGTTTCATTAGCCAGACAGTAATCTGTTTTGACCTGTTGAACTCGTTTATGGCCAAAGAGATCTAAAATTTTAACTCTCTATAAATACTTATTGACTCCTTCAGATATTATATCAAACAGACAATCGTCTTTTTTAAAAACTAGAACATATTTCTAGACGTAGATTCTGTGAACTTGAATGTAACTTTATAAACAGACTTATGGACTCTTTTTATGTATTTTTCAGACTGAGTGTAGTTCATATTTGACCTATTGAACACATTTCTAGACAAGGAATCCTTGATATTGAACTTTCTATACATACTCGTAGATCCCTTCTGATGTTTCATCAGTAGCTCAGGCATACATTTTTGAAGTTATTTTTGGCCAAAGTGTCTTTGAGCTTTAAATTTATATAGTTTTATAGACCTACTGATGTTTCATCAGAAGTTCAAATATGACTTTTTGAAAAAAAAAAATCTGCCCCTGGATTCTATGAACTTTAAATTTCTATACACACTCCTCATTGAGTTCTTCTGATGTTTCATTAGCCAGACAGTAGTCTGTATTTGAACTATAAAAATATTTATGGCCAAGTTCTTAAACTTTAACTTTTATGCATGCTCATTGACTCTAGATTTTTCAGAAATAGTTCAAAAATGACTTTTGAACATATTTATGGCCAAAGAGTCTTTAAAGACTCTTTAAAAAACTTTAATTTTATATAATATTACTTGATGATGTTAATAGTTCAAAAATGACTTTTTGAACATATGACATTTTGAAAAAAGTTTTGCCCCTGGATTCTATGAACTTTGACTTTTTCAACATTTTTCTGCCCCTGGATTCTATGAACTTGAACTTACATACTCTTATAGACTTATTCTGATGTTTCATTATCCAGACAGTAGTCTGTATATGAACTATAAAACATATTTCCGGGTAAGTTCTTAAACTTTTTATGCATGCTCATTGACTCAAGCTGTTTCATCAATAGTTCAAAAATGACTTTTTGAACATATTTATGTCCAAAGAGTCTTTGAACTTGAATTTCTTACACACACACTCCTTCTGATATTTTATCAGACCGAGAGTAGTCCATATTTGACATATTGAAAACATTTCTGGAAATAGGACCCTTGATAATGAACTTTCTATACATATAGACTTCTGATGTTTCATCAGTAGTTCAAGCATGACCTCTTGAACTTATTTCTGGCAACAGAGTCTTTGAACTTAATTTTATAAACTCATTTTGATGTTTCATTAGCCAGACAGTAATCTGTTTTGACCTGTTGAACTCGTTTATGGCCAAAGAGATCTAAAATTTTAACTCTCTATAAATACTTTTGACTCCTTCAGATATTATATCAAACAGACAATCGTCTTTTTTAAACTAGAACATATTTCTAGACGTAGATTCTGTGAACTTGAACTTTCTATACATACTCATAGTTTCCTTCTGATGTTTCATATAGCTCAAGTATGACTTTTGAATATGTATCTGGCCAAATAGATTTTGAAATGTAACTTTATAAACAGACTTATGGACTCTTTTGATGTAGTTTTCAGACTGAGTGTAGTCCATATTTGACCTATTGAACACATTTTTAGACAAAGAATCGTTGATATTGAAATTTCCATACAAACTCCTCATTGATTTCTTCTGATGTTTAATTAGCCAGACAGTAGTCTGTATTTGAAGTATAACAAAATATTTATGGACAAGTTCTTAAACTTTTACTTTTTATGCACGCTCATTGACTCTAGATTTTTAATCAATAGTTAAAAATGACTTTTGAACAAATTTATGGCCAAAGAGTCTTTTAACTATGATTTTAAATAATACTACTTGATGATGTTAATAGTTCAAAAATGACTTTTTGAACATATGACTTTGAAAAAATTCGCCCCTGGATTCTATGAACTTTGACTTTTTGAAAATGTTTCTGCCTGGATTCTATGAACTTGAACTTACATACTCCTTATAGACTTCTTCTGATGTTTCATTAGCCAGACAGTAGTCTGTATATGAACTATAAAACATATTTCCGGGTAAGTTCTTAAACTTTTATGCATGCTCATTGACTCAAGCTGTTTCATCAATAGTTCAAAAATGACTTTTTGAACATATTTATGTCCAAAGAGTCTTTGAACTTGAATTTCTTACACACACACTCCTTCTGATATTTTATCAGACCGAGAGTAGTCCATATTTGACATATTGAAAACATTTCTGGAAATAGGACCCTTGATAATGAACTTTCTATACATATAGACTTCTGATGTTTCATCAGTAGTTCAAGCATGACCTCTTGAACTTATTTCTGGCAACAGAGTCTTTGAACTTAATTTTATAAACTCATTTTGATGTTTCATTAGCCAGACAGTAATCTGTTTTTGACCTGTTGAACTCGTTTATGGCCAAAGAGATCTAAAATTTTAACTCTCTATAAATACTTTTTGACTCCTTCAGATATTATATCAAACAGACAATCGTCTTTTTTTTAAACTAGAACATATTTCTAGACGTAGATTCTGTGAACTTGAACTTTCTATACATACTCATAGTTTCCTTCTGATGTTTCATATAGCTCAAGTATGACTTTTTGAATATGTATCTGGCCAAATAGATTTTGAAATGTAACTTTATAAACAGACTTATGGACTTGTGCAGAAGCACAAATCTCTTCAATGAACGAGTTATTGTATGGAATGCAATAGCAGTCTTCAATACACAACAAGGTCTTCATAATGCATTGCAAAAGCAGTAATATCGTCGTGCACAACGAGTAATTGTATGCAAAAGCACTTATCGCTTAATGCACGAGTTCTTGCATTTAATGCAAACGCGCAAATCTTTGCAAATCTCGAGATCTTGTAAGCAATGCAAACGCATTCATTTCTTCAGTGTACACGTACTTGTATGCACTGCATTACAAAAGCAATTATTTCTTTAAAGTACAACGAGTTTGCAATGCAAAACACACTAATCTCTTCAATGCACAATAAGACTTATATGCCACAAAAGTAGACAAGCACGAGTATGCAATATAAAACACACTTTTTAATGCAGAATGAATTCATGTATGCATGCATTCTGTATGCATACCTTTTGAACAGAAGCACTTGACGCTTCAATGCACGAGTTCCTCTATGCATTTTAATGCGAAAGCACTTACATTTTCAATGCGAAAGCTCTTATATGCAATGCTATGCAAAAGCACTTATGTTTTAAAGCACGAGTATGCAATGCAAAATCACTAATCTCTTCAATGCACAAGTTCTTATATGCAATGCAATGCAAATTCACTTATGCCTTAAATGCACAACGAGTATGCAATGTAAAACGCAGTAATCTCTTCAATGCACAAAAAGTTCTTATATGCAATGCAATGCAGAAGCACTTATCTCTTTAATGTACGAGTATGCAATGAAGAAGCACAAATCTATTCAATGAACGAGTTATTGTATGGAATGCAATAGCAGTCTTCAATGCACAACAAGGTCTTCATAATGCATTGCAAAAGCAGTAATATCGTCGTGCACAACGAGTATGCAAAAGCACTTGTCGCTTAATGCACGAGTTCTTGCATTTAATGCAAACGCGCAAATCTTTGCAAATCTCGAGATCTTGTAAGCAATGCAAACGCACTCATTTCTTCAGTGTACACGTACTTGTATGCACTGCATTACAAAAGCAATTATTTCTTTAAAGTACAACGATTTTGCAATGCAAAACACACTAATCTCTTCATTGCACAATAAGACTTATGCCACAAAAGTAGAAAAGCACGAGTATGCAATATAAAACGCACTCTTCAATGCAGAATGAATTCCTGTATGCATGCATTCTGTGTGAATACCTTTTGAACAGAAGCACTTGACTCTTCAATGCAAGAGTTCCTCTATGCATTTTAATGCGAAAGCACTTTTATTTTCAATGCGAAAGCTCTTATATGCAATGCTATGCAATGCAAAATCACTTATGTCTTTAATGCACAACGAGTATGCAATGTAAAACGCACTAATCTCTTCAATGCACAAAAAGTTCTTATATGCAATGCAATGCAGAAGCACTTATCTCGTTAATGCACGAGTATGCAATGAACGAGTTATTGTATGGAATGCAATAGCAGTCTTCAATGCACAACAAGTTCTTCATAATGCATTGCAAAAGCAGTAATATCGTCGTGCACAACGAGTCATTGTATGCAAAAGCACTTATCGCTTAATGCACGAGTTCTTGCATTTAATGCAAACGCCCAAATCTTTGCAATGCACGAGATCTTGTAAGCAATGCAAAAGCACTCATTTGCACACGTACTTGTATGCACTGCATTACAAAAGCAATTATTTCTTTAAAGTCGACGAGTTTGCAATGCAAAACACACTAATCTCTTCAATGCACAATAAGATTTATATGCCATGCAGTAGAAAAGCACGAGTATGCAATATAAAACGCACTCTTCAATGCAGAATGAATTCCTGTATGCATATATTCTGTATGCATACCTTTTGAACAGAAGCACTTGACTCTTCAATGCACGAGTTCCTCTATGCATTTTAATCCAAAAGCACTTATATTTTCAATGTGAAAGCTCGCATATGCAATGTGATGCAAAAGCACTTATGTTTTAAAGCACGAGTATGCAATGCAAAATCACTAATCTCTTCAATGCACAAGTTCTTATATGCAATGCAATGCAATATAACAATGCACAACGAGTATGCAAAGTAAAACGCAGTAATCTCTTGCACAAAAAGTTCTTATATGCAATAAAATGCAGAATCATTTATCTCTTAAATGCACGAGTATGCAATGAAGAAGCACAAATTTCAATGAACGAGTTATTGTATGGAATGCAATAGCAGTCTTCAATGCACTACAAGGTCTTCATAATGCATTGCAAAAGCAGTAATATCGTCGTGCACAACGAGTAATTGTATGCAAAAGCACTTATCGTTTAATGCACGAGTTCTTGCATTTAATGCAAACGCGCAAATCTTTGCAATGCATGAGATCTTGTAAGCAATTCAAAAGCACTCATTTTTTCAGTGCACACGTACTTGTATGCACTGCATTACAAAAGCAATTATTTCTTTAAAGTCGACGAGTTTGCAATGCAAAACACACTATCTCTTCAATGCACAATAAGATTGAAATTCCATGCAGTAGAAAAGCACGAGTATGCAATATAAAAGCACTCTTCAATGCAGAATGAATGCATACCTATGCATACCTTTTGAACAGAAGCACTTGACTCGTCAATGCACGAATTCCTCTATGCATTTTAATGCGAAACACTTATATTTTCAATGCGAAAGGTCTCATATGCAATGCGATGCAAAAGCACTTATCTCTTCAATGCACAAGTTATTATATGCAATGCAATGCAAAATCACTTATGTCTCTAATGCACAACGAGTATGCAATGTAAAACGCACTAATCTCTTCAATGCACAAAAATGTCTTATATGCAATGCAATGCAGAAGCACTTATCTCGTTAATGCACGAGTATGCAATGAACGAGTTATTGTAAGGAATGCAATAGCAGTCTTCAATGCACTACAAGGTCTTCATAATGCATTGCAAAACCAGTAATATCGTCGTGCACAACGAGTAATTGTATGCAAAAGCACTTATCGCTTAATGCACGAGTTCTTGCATTTAATGCAAACGCGCAAATCTTTGCAATGCATGAGATCTTGTAAGCAATGCAAAAGTACTCATTTATTCAGTGCACATGTACTCGTATGCACTGCATTACAAAAGCAATTATTTCTTTAAAGTACAACGAGTTTGCAATGCAAAATACACTAATCTCTTCAATGCACAATAAGATTTATATGCCATGCAGCAGAAAAGCACGTATATGTATGCACGAGTATGCAATATAAAACGCACTCTTCAATGCAGAATGAATTTCTGTATGCAGGCATTCTGTATGCATACCTTTTGAACAGAAGCACTTGACTCTTCAATGCACGAGTTCCTCTATGCATTTTAATGCGAAAGCACTTTTATTATCAATGCGAAAGCTCTTATATGCAATGCTATGCAAAAGCACTTATGTTTTAAAGCACGAGTATGAAATGCAAAATCACTAATCTCTTCAATGAACAAGTTCTTATATGCAATGCAATGCAAAATCACTTAATGCACAACGAGTATGCAATGTAAAACGCACTAATCTCTTCAATGCACAAAAAGTTCTTATATGCAATGCAGACTCATTTATCTCTTTAATGAACGAGTTATTGTATGGAATGCAATAGCAGTCTTCAATGCACAACAATTTCTTCATTTATTACTGCATTACTGTTTGCATTGCATTGCAAAAGCAGTAATATGCAGCAAAATAATTATTGTATGCATGCATTCTGTATGCATACATTTTGAACAGAAGCACTTGACTCTTTAATGCACGCGTTCCTCTATGCATTTAAATGCGAAAGCACTCATATGCAATGTGATGCAAAAGCACTTATGTTTTAAAGCACGAGTATGCAATGCAAAATCACTAATCTCTTCAATGCACAAGTTCTTATATACAATGCAATGCAAAATCACTTATGTCTTTAATGCACAACGAGTATGCAATTTAAACGCACTAAACTCTTCAAAGAGTTGCTGTATGCATGCAATGTAGAAGCACTTATGTCTTTAATGCACTATGTAAAACGCACTAATCTTTTCAATGCACAGATGGTTTCTGTATGCATGCAATGCAGCAGCAGTAATCTCTACAGTGCACAACAATTACCTGTATGCATGTAATGCAAAAGCATTTATAGGTTTACTGCACAGCAAGTATGTAATGCAAAAACACTAATCTCTCCAATGAACTACGAGTATGCATGCAATGCAGAAGTACTAATTTTATTCAATACCTATTTGTAATACTGAAAACATTTCTGGAAAAAGAAACCTTGATAACGAACTTTTTATACATATAGGCATCTGATGTTTCATCAGTAGTTCAAGTATGACCTCTTGAACTTCTTTCTAGCGAAAGAGTCTTTGAACTTTGATATTTAACTTTCTATACATACTCATAGATTCCTTCTGATGTTTCATCAGTAGCTCAGGCATACATTATTTAACTTATTTTTGGCCAAAGAGGCTTTGAGCTTTAAATTTATATACAGTTTTATAGACCTACTGATGTTTCATCAGAAGTTCAAATATGACTTTTTGGAACTAAAATTTTAACTCTCTATAAATACTTATTGACTCCTTCAGATATTATATCAAACAGACAATCGTCTTTTTTTTTTTAACTAGAACATATTTCTAGACGTAGATTCTCTGAACTTGAACTTTCTATACATACTCATAGATTCCTTCTGATGTTTCATATAGCTCAAGTATGACTTTTTGAATATGTATCTGGCCAAAGAGATTTTGAAATATAACTTTATAAACAGACTTATGGACTCTTTTGATGTATTTTTCAGACTGAGTGTAGTCCAAAGTGTCATTGAGCTTTAAATTTATATACAGTTTTATAGACCTACTGTTGTTTCATCCGAAGTTCAAATATGACTTTTGGAAAAAAAAAATCTGCCCTGGCCTGGATTCTATGAAATTTAAATTTCTGTACAAACTCCTCATTGAGTTCTTCTGATGTTTCATTAGCCAGACAGTAGTCTGTATTTGAACTATAAAAAATATTTATGGCCAAGTTCTTAAACTTTAACTTTTTATGCATGCTCATTGACTCTAGATTTTTCATCAATAGTTCAAAATGACTTTTTGAGCATATTTATGTCCAAAGAGTCTTTGAACTTGAATTTCTTACACACACACTCCTTCTGATATTTTATCAGACATAGAGTAGTCCATATTTGACATATTGAAAACATTTCTGGAAATAGGCCCCTTGATAATGAACTTTCTATACATATAGACTTCTGATGTTTCATCAGTAGTTCAAGCATGACCTCTTGAACTTATTTCTAGCAACAGAGTCTTTGAACTTAAATTTTATAAACTCATTTTGATGTTTCATTAGCCAGACAGTAGTCTGTTTTTGAGCTGTTGAACTCGTTTATGGCCAAAGAGATCTAAGATTGAAACTCTCTATAAATACTTATTGACTCCTTCAGATATTATATCAAACAGACAATCGTCTTTTTTTTAAAAAA
Organism: Gobiocypris rarus; assembly: GCA_023029165.1. Taxonomy (NCBI): domain Eukaryota; kingdom Metazoa; phylum Chordata; class Actinopteri; order Cypriniformes; family Gobionidae; genus Gobiocypris; species Gobiocypris rarus. The sequence continues at coordinate 13,406,787 of CM040920.1, forward strand.
CTAGAACATATTTCTAGACGAGATTCTGTGAACTTGAACTTTCTATACATACTCATAGATTCCTTCTGATGTTTCATATAGCTCAAGTATGACTTTTTGAATATGTATCTGGCCAAAGAGATTTTGAAATATAACTTTATAAACAGACTTATGGACTCTTTTTATGTATTTTTCAGACTGAGTGTAGTCCATATTTGACCTATTGAACACATTTCTAGACAAAGAATCCTTGATATTGAACTTTCTATACATACTGTAGATTCCTTCTGATGTTTCATCAGTAGCTCAGGCATACATTTTTGAAGTTATTTTTGGCCAAAGTGTCATTGAGCTTTAAATTTATATACAGTTTTATAGACCTACTGTTGTTTCATCAGAAGTTCAAATATGACTTTTGGAAAAAAATCTGCCCTGGCCTGGATTCTATGAACTTTAAATTTCTATACAAACTCCTCATTGAGTTCTTCTGATGTTTCATTAGCCAGACAGTAGTCTGTATTTGAACTATAAAAAATATTTATGGCCAAGTTCTTAAACTTTAACTTTTATGCATGCTCATTGACTCTAGATTTTTCATCAATAGTTCAAAATGACTTTTGAGCATATTTATGTCCAAAGAGTCTTTGAACTTGAATTTCTTACACACACACTTCTGATATTTTATCAGACATAGAGTAGTCCATATTTGACATATTGAAAACATTTCTGGAAATAGGACCCTTGATAATGAACTTTCTATACATATAGACTTCTGATGTTTCATCAGTAGTTCAAGCATGACCTCTTGAACTTATTTCTAGCAACAGAGTCTTTGAACTTAAATTTTATAAACTCATTTTGATGTTTCATTAGCCAGACAGTAGTCTGTTTTTGACCTGTTGAACTCGTTTATGGCCAAAGAGATCTAAGATTGAAACTCTCTATAAATACTTATTGACTCCTTCAGATATTATATCAAACAGACAATCGTCTTTTTTTAAAAAACTAGAACATATTTCTAGACGTAGATTCTGTGAACTTGAACTTTCTATACATACTCATAGATTCCTTCTGATGTTTCATATAGCTCAAGTATGACTTTTTGAATATGTATCTGGCCAAAGAGATTTTGAAATATAACTTTATAAATAGACTTATGGACTCTTTTGATGTATTTTTCAGACTGAGTGTAGTCCATATTTGACCTATTGAACACATTTCTAGACAAAGAATCCTTGATATTGAACTTTCTATACATACTCGTAGATTCCTTCTGATGTTTCATCAGTAGCTCAGGCATACATTTTTGAAGTTATTTTTGGCCAAAGTGTCATTGAGCTTTAAATTTATATACAGTTTTATAGACCTACTGTTGTTTCATCAGAAGTTCAAATATGACTTTTGGAAAAAAAAAATCTGCCCTGGCCTGAATTCTATGAACTTTAAATTTCTATACAAACTCCTCATTGAGTTCTTCTGATGTTTCATTAGCCAGACAGTAGTCTGTATTTGAACTATAAAAAATATTTATGGCCAAGTTCTTAAACTTTAACTTTTTATGCATGCTCATTGACTCTAGATTTTTCATCAATAGTTCAAAATGACTTTTGAGCATATTTATGTCCAAAGAGTCTTTGAACTTGAATTTCTTACACACACACTCCTTCTGATATTTTATCAGACATAGAGTAGTCCATATTTGACATATTGAAAACATTTCTGGAAATAGGACCCTTGATAATGAACTTTCTATACATATAGACTTCTGATGTTTCATCAGTAGTTCAAGCATGACCTCTTGAACTTATTTCTAGCAAAAGAGTCTTTGAACTTAAATTTTATAAACTCATTTTGATGTTTCATTAGCCAGACAGTAATCTGTTTTTGAGCTGTTGAACTCGTTTATGGCCAAAGAGATCTAAGTTTGAAACTCTCTATAAATACTTATTGACTCCTTCAGATATTATATCAAACAGACAATCGTCTTTTTTTAAAAACTAGAACATATTTCTAGACGAGATTCTGTGAACTTGAACTTTCTATACATACTCATAGATTCCTTCTGATGTTTCATATAGCTCAAGTATGACTTTTGAATATGTATCTGGCCAAAGAGATTTTGAAATATAACTTTATAAATAGACTTATGGACTCTTTTTATGTATTTTTCAGACTGTGTAGTCCATATTTGACCTATTGAACACATTTCTAGACAAAGAATCCTTGATATTGAACTTTCTATACATACTCGTAGATTCCTTCTGATGTTTCATCAGTAGCTCAGGCATACATTTTTGAAGTTATTTTTGGCCAAAGTGTCATTGAGCTTTAAATTTATATACAGTTTTATAGACCTACTGTTGTTTCATCCAAAGTTCAAATATGACTTTTGGAAAAAAAATCTGCCCTGGCCTGGATTCTATGAACTTTAAATTTCTATACAAACTCCTCATTGAGTTCTTCTGATGTTTCATTAGCCAGACAGTAGTCTGTATTTGAACTATAAAAAATATTTATGGCCAAGTTCTTAAACTTTAACTTTTATGCATGCTCATTGACTCTAGATTTTTCATCAATAGTTCAAAATGACTTTTTGAGCATATTTATGTCCAAAGAGTCTTTGAACTTGAATTTCTTACACACACACTCCTTCTGATATTTTATCAGACATAGAGTAGTCCATATTTGACATATTGAAAACATTTCTGAAATAGGACCCTTGATAATGAACTTTCTATACATATAGACTTCTGATGTTTCATCAGTAGTTCAAGCATGACCTCTTGAACTTATTTCTAGCAAAAGAGTCTTTGAACTTAAATTTTATAAACTCATTTTGATGTTTCATTAGCCAGACAGTAGTCTGTTTTTGAGCTGTTGAACTCGTTTATGGCCAAAGAGATCTAAGATTGAAACTCTCTATAAATACTTATTGACTCCTTCAGATATTATATCAAACAGACAATCGTCTTTTTTTTTAAAAACTAGAACATATTTCTAGACGTAGATTCTGTGAACTTGAACTTTCTATACATACTCATAGATTCCTTCTGATGTTTCATATAGCTCAAGTATGACTTTTTGAATATGTATCTGGCCAAAGAGATTTTGAAATATAACTTTATAAACAGACTTATGGACTCTTTTTATGTATTTTTCAGACTGAGTGTAGTCCATATTTGACCTATTGAACACATTTCTAGACAAAGAATCCTTGATATTGAACTTTCTATACATACTCGTAGATTCCTTCTGATGTTTCATCAGTAGCTCAGGCATACATTTTTGAAGTTATTTTTGGCCAAAGTGTCATTGAGCTTTAAATTTATATACAGTTTTATAGACCTACTGTTGTTTCATCCGAAGTTCAAATATGACTTTTGGAAAAAAAATCTGCCCTGGCCTGGATTCTATGAACTTTAAATTTCTATACAAACTCCTCATTGAGTTCTTCTGATGTTTCATTAGCCAGACAGTAGTCTGTATTTGAACTATAAAACATATTTATGGCCAAGTTCTTAAACTTTAACTTTTTATGCATGCTCATTGACTCTAGATTTTTCATCAATATTTCAAAAATGACTTTTTGAACATATTTATGTCCAAAGAGTCTTTGAACTTGAATTTCTTACACACACACTCCTTCTGATATTTTATCAGACATAGAGTAGTCCATATTTGACATATTGAAAACATTTCTGGAAATAGGCCCCTTGATAATGAACTTTCTATACATATAGACTTCTGATGTTTCATCAGTAGTTCAAGCATGACCTCTTGAACTTATTTCTAGCAAAGAGTCTTTGAACTTAAATTTTATAAACTCATTTTGATGTTTCATTAGCCAGACAGTAGTCTGTTTTTGAGCTGTTGAACTCGTTTATGGCCAAAGAGATCTAAGTTTGAAACTCTCTATAAATACTTATTGACTCCTTCAGATATTATATCAAACAGACAATCGTCTTTTTTTTTAAAACTAGAACATATTTCTAGACGTAGATTCTGTGAACTTGAACTTTCTATACATACTCATAGATTCCTTCTGATGTTTCATATAGCTCAAGTATGACTTTTGAATATGTATCTGGCCAAAGAGATTTTGAAATATAACTTTATAAACAGACTTATGGACTCTTTTGATGTATTTTTCAGACTGAGTGTAGTCCAAAGTGTCATTGAGCTTTAAATTTATATACAGTTTTATAGACCTACTGTTGTTTCATCCGAAGTTCAAATATGACTTTTGGAAAAAAAAAATCTGCCCTGGCCTGGATTCTATGAAATTTAAATTTCTGTACAAACTCCTCATTGAGTTCTTCTGATGTTTCATTAGCCAGACAGTAGTCTGTATTTGAACTATAAAAAATATTTATGGCCAAGTTCTTAAACTTTAACTTTTTATGCATGCTCATTGACTCTAGATTTTTCATCAATAGTTCAAAAATGACTTTTTGAGCATATTTATGTCCAAAGAGTCTTTGAACTTGAATTTCTTACACACACTCCTTCTGATATTTTATCAGACTGAGAGTAGTCCATATTTGACATATTGAAAACATTTCTGGAAATAGGCCCCTTGATAATGAACTTTCTATACATATAGACTTCAGATGTTTCATCAGTAGTTCAAGCATGACCTCTTGAACTTATTTCTAGCAACAGAGTCTTTGAACTTAAATTTTATAAACTCATTTTGATGTTTCATTAGCCAGACAGTAGTCTGTTTTTGAGCTGTTGAACTCGTTTATGGCCAAAGAGATCTAAGATTGAAACTCTCTATAAATACTTATTGACTCCTTCAGATATTATATCAAACAGACAATCGTCTTTTTTTTTAAAACTAGAACATATTTCTAGACGTAGATTCTGTGAACTTGAACTTTCTATACATACTCATAGATTCCTTCTGATGTTTCATATAGCTCAAGTATGACTTTTTGAATATGTATCTGGCCAAAGAGATTTTGAAATATAACTTTATAAATAGACTTATGGACTCTTTTTATGTATTTTTCAGACTGAGTGTAGTCCATATTTGACCTATTGAACACATTTCTAGACAAAGAATCCTTGATATTGAACTTGCTATACATACTGTAGATTCCTTCTGATGTTTCATCAGTAGCTCAGGCATACATTTTTGAAGTTATTTTTGGCCAAAGTGTCATTGAGCTTTAAATTTATATACAGTTTTATAGACCTACTGTTGTTTCATCCAAGTTCAAATATGACTTTTGGAAAAAAATCTGCCCTGGCCTGGATTCTATGAACTATAAATTTCAATACAAACTCCTCATTGAGTTCTTCTGATGTTTCATTAGCCAGACAGTAGTCTGTATTTGAACTATAAAAATATTTATGGCCAAGTTCTTAAACTTTAACTTTTATGCATGCTCATTGACTCTAGATTTTTCATCAATAGTTCAAAATGACTTTTTGAGCATATTTATGTCCAAAGAGTCTTTGAACTTGAATTTCTTACACACACACTCCTTCTGATATTTTATCAGACATAGAGTAGTCCATATTTGACATATTGAAAACATTTCTGGAAATAGGACCCTTGATAATGAACTTTCTATACATATAGACTTCTGATGTTTCATCAGTAGTTCAAGCATGACCTCTTGAACTTATTTCTAGCAACAGAGTCTTTGAACTTAAATTTTATAAACTCATTTTGATGTTTCATTAGCCAGACAGTAGTCTGTTTTTGAGCTGTTGAACTCGTTTATGGCCAAAGAGATCTAAGATTGTAACTCTCTATAAATACTTATTGACTCCTTCAGATATTATATCAAACAGACAATCGTCTTTTTTTTTTTAAAACTAGAACATATTTCTAGACGTAGATTCTGTGAACTTGAACTTTCTATACATACTCATAGATTCCTTCTGATGTTTCATCAGTAGCTCAAGCATGACTTTTTGAAAATGTATCTGGCCAAAGAGATTTTGAAATGTAACTTTATAAACAGACTTATGGACTCTTTTGATGTAGTTTTAAGACTGAGTGTAGTCCTTATTTGACCCACTGAACACATTTCTAGGCAAAGAATCCTTGACATTGAACTTTCTATACATACTCATAGATTCCTTCTGATGTTTCATCAGTAGCTCAGGCATACATTTTTTAACTTATTTTTGGCCAAAGAGTCTTTGAGCTTTAAATTTATATACAGTTTTATAGACCTACTGATGTTTCATCAGAAGTTCAAATATGACTTTTTGAAAAAAAAAAATCTGCCCCTGGATTCGATGAACTTTACATTTCTATAAATAGTCCTCATTGACTTCTTCTGATGTTTCATTAGCCAGACAGTAGTCTGTATTTGAACTATAAAAAATATTTATGGCCAAGTTCTTAAACTTTAACTTTTTATGCATGCTCATTGACTCTAGATTTTTCATCAATAGTTCAAAATGACTTTTTGAGCATATTTATGTCCAAAGAGTCTTTGAACTTGAATTTCTTACACACACACTCCTTCTGATATTTTATCAGACATAGAGTAGTCCATATTTGACATATTGAAAACATTTCTGGAAATAGGCCCCTTGATAATGAACTTTCTATACATATAGACTTCTGATGTTTCATCAGTAGTTCAAGCATGACCTCTTGAACTTATTTCTAGCAAAAGAGTCTTTGAACTTCAATTTTATAAAATCATTTTGATGTTTTATTAGCCAGACAGTAATCTGTTTTTGACCTGTTGAACTCGTTTATGGCCAAAGACATCTAAAATTTTAACTCTCTATAAATACTTATTGACTCTTTCAGTTATTAAATCAAACAGACAATCGTCTTTTTTTAAAAACTAGAACATTTCTAGAGATTCTATGAACTTGAACTTTCTATACATACTCATAGATTCCTTCTGATGTTTCATCAGTAGCTCAAGCATGACTTTTTGAAAATGTATCTGGCCAAAGAGATTTTGAAATGTAACTTTATAAACAGACTTATGGACTCTTTTGATGTAGTTTTAAGACTGAGTGTAGTCCTTATTTGACCCACTGAACACATTTCTAGGCAAAGAATCCTTGACATTGAACTTTCTATACTTACTCATAGATTCCTTCTGATGTTTCATCAGTAGCTCAGGCATCCATTTTTTAACTTATTTTTGGCCAAAGAGTCTTTGAGCTTTAAATTTATATACAGTTTTATAGACCTACTGATGTTTCATCAGAAGTTCAAATACGACTTTTTGAAAAAAAAAAATCTGCCCCTGGATTCGATGAACTTTACATTTCTATAAATACTCCTCATTGACTTCTTCTGATGTTTCATTAGCCAGACAGTAGTCTGTATTTGAACTATAAAACATATTTACGGCCAAGTTCTTAAACTTTAACTTTTTATGCATGCTCAATGACTCAAGATTTTTCATCAATAGTTCAAAATGACTTTTTGAACATATTTATGGCCAAAGAGTCTTTGAACTTTAATTTTATATAATATTACTTGATGATGTTAATAGTTCAAAAATGACTTTATGAACATATGACTTTTTGAAAAATGTTTTGCCCCTGGATTCTATGAACTTTGACTTTTTGAACATTTTTCTGCCCCTGGATTCTATGAACTTGAACTTACATACTCCTTATAGACTTCTTCTGATGTTTCATTAGCCAGACAGTAGTCTGTATGTGAACTATAAATCATATTTACGGGTAAGCTCTTAAACTTTTTATGCATGCTCATTGACTCGAGATGTTTCATCAATAGTTCAAAAATGACTTTTGAACATATTTATGTCCAGTCTTTGAACTTGAATTTCTTACTCATACACTCCTTCTGATATTTAATCAGACTGAGAGTAGTCTATATTTGACATATTGAAAACATTTCTGAAAAAAGGACCCTTGATAATGAACTTTCTATACATATAGACTTCTGATGTTTCATCAGAAGTTCAAGCATGAGTTCTTGAACTTATTTCTAGCAAAAGAGTCTTTGAACTTATATTTTATAAACTCATTTTGATGTTTCATTAGCCAGACAGTAGTCTGTTTTTGAGCTGTTGAACTCGTTTATGGCCAAAGAGATCTAAGATTGTAACTCTCTATAAATACTTATTGACCCCAGATATTATATCAAACAGACAATCGTCTTTTTTTTTTTTAAACTAGAACATATTTCTAGACGTATATTCTATGAACTTGAACCTTCTATACATACTCATAGATTCCTTCTGATGTTTCATCAGTAGCTCAAGTATGACTTTTTGAATATGTATCTGACCAAAGAGATTTTGAAATGTAACTTTATAAACAGACTTATGGACTCTTTTGATGTAGTTTTCAGACTGAGTGTAGTCCATATTTGACCTATTGAACACATTTTTAGACAAAGAATCCTTGATATTGAACTTTCTATACATACTCGTAGATCCCTTCTGATGTTTCATCAGTAGCTCAGGCATAAATTTTTAAGTTATTTTTGGCCAAAGTGTCTTTGAGCTTTACATTTATATAGAGTTTTATAGACCTACTGATGTTTCATCAGAAGTTCAAATATGACTTTTTGAAAAAAAAAAAATCTGCCCCTGGATTCTATGAACTTTAAATTTCTATACAAACTCCTCATTGAGTTCTTCTGATGTTTCATTAGCCAGACAGTAGTCTGTATTTGAACTATAAACAATATTTATGGCCAAGTTCTTAAACTTTAACTTTTTATGCATGCTCATTGACTCTAGATTTTTCATCAATAGTTCAAAAATGACTTTTTGAACAAATTTATCTCCAAAGAGTCTTTGAACTTTAATTTTATATAATATTACCTGATGATGTAAATAGTTCAAAAATGACTTTTTGAACATATGACTTTTGAAAAATGTTTTGCCTGGATTCTATGAACTTTGACTTTTTGAACATTTTTCTGCCCCTGGATTCAATGAACTTGAACTTACATACTCCTTATAGACTTCTTCTGATGTTTCATTAGACAGACAGTAGTCTGTATGTGAACTATAAAACATATTTACGGGTAAGTTCCTAAACTTTTATGCATGCTCATTGACTCGAGATGTTTCATCAATAGTTCAAAATGACTTTTGAACATATTTATGTCCAGTCTTTGAACTTGAATTTCTTACTCATACACTCCTTCTGATATTTAATCAGACTGAGAGTAGTCTATATTTGACATATTGAAAACATTTCTGAAAAAAGGACCCTTGATAATGAACTTTCTATACATATAGACTTCTGATGTTTCATCAGAAGTTCAAGCATGAGTTCTTGAACTTATTTCTAGCAAAAGAGTCTTTGAACTTATATTTTATAAACTCATTTTGATGTTTCATTAGCCAGACAGTAGTCTGTTTTTGAGCTGTTGAACTCGTTTATGGCCAAAGAGATCTAAGATTGTAACTCTCTATAAATACTTATTGACCCCAGATATTATATCAAACAGACAATCGTCTTTTTTTTTTAAACTAGAACATATTTCTAGACGTAGATTCTGTGAACTTGAACTTTCTATACATACTCATAGATTCCTTCTGATGTTTCATCAGAAGCTCAAATTTGACTTTTTGAATATGTATCTGGCCAAAGAGATTTTGAAATGTAACTTTATAAACAGACTTATGGACTCTTTTGATGTAGTTTTCAGACTGAGTGTAGTCCATATTTGACCTATTGAACACATTTTTAGACAAAGAATCCTTGATATTGAACTTTCTATACATACTCGTAGATTCCTTCTGATGTTTCATCAGTAGCTCAGGCATACATTTTTGAAGTTATTTTTGGCCAAAGTGTCTTTGAGCTTTACATTTATATACAGTTTTATAGACCTACTGATGTTTCATCAGAAGTTCAAATATGACTTTTGAAAAAAAAAAATCTGCCCCTGGATTCTATGAACTTTAAATTTCTATACAAACTCCTCATTGAGTTCTTCTGATGTTTCATTAGCCAGACAGTAGTCTGTATTTGAACTATAAACAATATTTATGGCCAAGTTCTTAAACTTTAACTTTTATGCATGCTCATTGACTCTAGATTTTTCATCAATAGTTCAAAAATGACTTTTGAACATATTTATGGCCAAAGAGTCTTTGAACTTTAATTTTATATAATATTACCTGATGATGTAAATAGTTCAAAAATGACTTTTGAACATATGACTTTTGAAAAATGTTTTGCCTGGATTCTATGAACTTTGACTTTTTGAACATTTTTCTGCCCCTGGATTCTATGAACTTGAACTTACATACTCCTTATAGACTTCTTCTGATGTTTCATTAGACAGACAGTAGTCTGTATGTGAACTATAAAACATATTTACGGGTAAGTTCCTAAACTTTTTATGCATGCTCATTGACTCGAGATGTTTCATCAATAGTTCAAAAATGACTTTTTGAACATATTTATGTCCAGTCTTTGAACTTGAATTTCTTACTCATACACTCCTTCTGATATTTAATCAGACTGAGAGTAGTCTATATTTGACATATTGAAAACATTTCTGAAAAAAGGACCCTTGATAATGAACTTTCTATACATATAGACTTCTGATGTTTCATCAGAAGTTCAAGCATGAGTTCTTGAACTTATTTCTAGCAAAAGAGTCTTTGAACTTATATTTTATAAACTCATTTTGATGTTTCATTAGCCAGACAGTAGTCTGTTTTGAGCTGTTGAACTCGTTTATGGCCAAAGAGATCTAAGATTGTAACTCTCTATAAATACTTATTGACCCCAGATATTATATCAAACAGACAATCGTCTTTTTTTTTAAACTAGAACATATTTCTAGACGTATATTCTATGAACTTGAACCTTCTATACATACTCATAGATTCCTTCTGATGTTTCATCAGTAGCTCAAGTATGACTTTTTGAATATGTATCTGACCAAAGAGATTTTGAAATGTAACTTTATAAACAGACTTATGGACTCTTTTGATGTAGTTTTCAGACTGAGTGTAGTCCATATTTGACCTATTGAACACATTTTTAGACAAAGAATCCTTGATATTGAACTTTCTATACATACTCGTAGATTCCTTCTGATGTTTCATCAGTAGCTCAGGCATACATTTTTGAAGTTATTTTTGGCCAAAGTGTCTTTGAGCTTTACATTTATATACAGTTTTATAGACCTACTGATGTTTCATCAGAAGTTCAAATATGACTTTTGAAAAAAAAAAATCTGCCCCTGGATTCTATGAACTTTAAATTTCTATACAAACTCCTCATTGAGTTCTTCTGATGTTTCATTAGCCAGACAGTAGTCTGTATTTGAACTATAAACAATATTTATGGCCAAGTTCTTAAACTTTAACTTTTATGCATGCTCATTGACTCTAGATTTTTCATCAATAGTTCAAAAATGACTTTTGAACATATTTATGGCCAAAGAGTCTTTGAACTTTAATTTTATATAATATTACCTGATGATGTAAATAGTTCAAAAATGACTTTTGAAAATATGACTTTTGAAAAATGTTTTGCCCTGGATTCTATGAACTTTGACTTTTTGAACATTTTTCTGCCCCTGGATTCTATGAACTTGAACTTACATACTCTTATAGACTTCTTCTGATGTTTCATTAGACAGACAGTAGTCTGTATGTGAACTATAAAACATATTTACGGGTAAGTTCCTAAACTTTTTATGCATGCTCATTGACTCGAGATGTTTCATCAATAGTTCAAAATGACTTTTTAACATATTTATGTCCAGTCTTTGAACTTGAATTTCTTACTCATACACTCCTTCTGATATTTAATCAGACTGAGAGTAGTCTATATTTGACATATTGAAAACATTTCTGAAAAAAGGACCCTTGATAATGAACTTTCTATACATATAGACTTCTGATGTTTCATCAGAAGTTCAAGCATGAGTTCTTGAACTTATTTTTAGCAAAAGAGTCTTTGAACTTAAATTTTATAAACTCATTTTGATGTTTCATTAGCCAGACAGTAGTCTGTTTTTGAGCTGTTGAACTCGTTTATGGCCAAAGAGATCTAAGATTGTAACTCTCTATAAATACTTATTGACCCCAGATATTATATCAAACAGACAATCGTCTTTTTTTTTTTTTTTAAACTAGAACATATTTCTAGACGTAGATTCTATGAACTTGAACTTTCTATACATACTCATAGATTCCTTCTGATGTTTCATCAGTAGCTCAAGTATGACTTTTTGAATATGTATCTGACCAAAGAGATTTTGAAATGTAACTTTATAAACAGACTTATGGACTCTTTTGATGTAGTTTTCAGACTGAGTGTAGTCCATATTTGACCTATTGAACACATTTCTAGACAAAGAATCCTTGATATTGAACTTTCTATACATACTCGTAGATTCCTTCTGATGTTTCATCAGTAGCTCAGGCATACATTTTTGAAGTTATTTTTGGCCAAAGAGTCTTTGAGCTTTAAATGTATATACAGTTTTATAGACCTACTGATGTTTCATCAGAAGTTCAAATATGACTTTTTGAAAAAAAAAAAAATCTGCCCCTGGATTCTATGAACTTTAAATTTCTATACAAACTCCTCATTGACTTCTTCTGATGTTTCATTAGCCAGACAGTAGTCTGTATTTGAACTATAAACAATATTTATGGCCAAGTTCTTAAACTTTAACTTTTTATGCATGCTCATTGACTCTAGATTTTTCATCAATAGTTCAAAAATGACTTTTTGAACATATTTATGGCCAAAGAGTCTTTGAACTTTAATTTTATATAATATTACCTGATGATGTAAATAGTTCAAAAATGACTTTTTGAACATATGACTTTTTGAAAAATGTTTTGCCCCTGGATTCTATGAACTTTGACTTTTTGAACATTTTTCTGCCCCTGGATTCTATGAACTTGAACTTACATACTCCTTATAGACTTCTTCTGATGTTTCATTAGACAGACAGTAGTCTGTATGTGAACTATAAAACATATTTACGGGTAAGTTCCTAAACTTTTTATGCATGCTCATTGACTCGAGATGTTTCATCAATAGTTCAAAAATGACTTTTTGAACATATTTATGTCCAGTCTTTGAACTTGAATTTCTTACTCATACACTCCTTCTGATATTTTATCAGACTGAGAGTAGTCTATATTTGACATATTGAAAACATTTCTGAAAAAAGGACCCTTGATAATGAACTTTCTATACATATAGACTTCTGATGTTTCATCAGAAGTTCAAGCATGAGTTCTTGAACTTATTTTTAGCAAAAGAGTCTTTGAACTTAAATTTTATAAACTCATTTTGATGTTTCATTAGCCAGACAGTAGTCTGTTTTTGAGCTGTTGAACTCGTTTATGGCCAAAGAGATCTAAGATTGTAACTCTCTATAAATACTTATTGACCCCAGATATTATATCAAACAGACAATCGTCTTTTTTTTTTTTTAAACTAGAACATATTTCTAGACGTAGATTCTATGAACTTGAACTTTCTATACATACTCATAGATTCCTTCTGATGTTTCATCAGTAGCTCAAGTATGACTTTTTGAATATGTATCTGACCAAAGAGATTTTGAAATGTAACTTTATAAACAGACTTATGGACTCTTTTGATGTAGTTTTCAGACTGAGTGTAGTCCATATTTGACCTATTGAACACATTTTTAGACAAAGAATCCTTGATATTGAACTTTCTATACATACTCGTAGATTCCTTCTGATGTTTCATCAGTAGCTCAGGCATACATTTTTTAAGTTATTTTTGGCCAAAGTGTCTTTGAGCTTTACATTTATATACAGTTTTATAGACCTACTGATGTTTCATCAGAAGTTCAAATATGACTTTTGAAAAAAAAAAATCTGCCCCTGGATTCTATGAACTTTAAATTTCTATACAAACTCCTCATTGAGTTCTTCTGATGTTTCATTAGCCAGACAGTAGTCTGTATTTGAACTATAAACAATATTTATGGCCAAGTTCTTAAACTTTAACTTTTTATGCATGCTCATTGACTCTAGATTTTTCATCAATAGTTCAAAAATGACTTTTTGAACATATTTATGGCCAAAGAGTCTTTGAACTTTAATTTTATATAATATTACCTGATGATGTAAATAGTTCAAAAATGACTTTTTGAACATATGACTTTTTGAAAAATGTTTTGCCCCTGGATTCTATGAACTTTGACTTTTTGAACATTTTTCTGCCCCTGGATTCTATGAACTTGAACTTACATACTCCTTATAGACTTCTTCTGATGTTTCATTAGACAGACAGTAGTCTGTATGTGAACTATAAAACATATTTACGGGTAAGTTCCTAAACTTTTTATGCATGCTCATTGACTCGAGATGTTTCATCAATAGTTCAAAAATGACTTTTTGAACATATTTATGTCCAGTCTTTGAACTTGAATTTCTTACTCATACACTCCTTCTGATATTTTATCAGACTGAGAGTAGTCTATATTTGACATATTGAAAACATTTCTGAAAAAAGGACCCTTGATAATGAACTTTCTATACATATAGACTTCTGATGTTTCATCAGAAGTTCAAGCATGAGTTCTTGAACTTATTTCTAGCAAAGAGTCTTTGAACTTAAATTTTATAAACTCATTTTGATGTTTCATTAGCCAGACAGTAGTCTGTTTTTGAGCTGTTGAACTCGTTTATGGCCAAAGAGATCTAAGATTGTAACTCTCTATAAATACTTATTGACCCCAGATATTATATCAAACAGACAATCGTCTTTTTTTTTTTTAAACTAGAACATATTTCTAGACGTAGATTCTATGAACTTGAACCTTCTATACATACTCATAGATTCCTTCTGATGTTTCATCAGTAGCTCAAGTATGACTTTTGAATATGTATCTGACCAAAGAGATTTTGAAATGTAACTTTATAAACAGACTTATGGACTCTTTTGATGTAGTTTTCAGACTGAGTGTAGTCCATATTTGACCTGTAGATCAGAAATGTGTTATTTTAATATTGTTTATATTTATAATTGAATCTATAATGTATTTGTGAAGTCTAAGTGCATGAGAAAGTTATATATACTGCATGAGCTGAAGTTGCATGACATATTACTGTCATATGGCAGGGAGAAGGACACAGGGAGATACTTTTGGTCCTACAAAGAATGCGTGTCCATGCAGGAATGTGCATACATGTATATCACTGATGTAAACAGGCTTATATATTTGTTGCAGGAATGTGCATACATGTATATCACTGATGTAAACAGGCTTATATTTTCCGCTGATGTATTTGTTTTGGGATATATATCAACTGATGTAAGCATGAAGTATACATTACCTTGTAAGGAATTACAAATCCTTTAGTCAGTGTATAAAATGTTCACCGTTGATGCACTGCCTCAGAGAAACATATACAGCTGGCACGAAGACAACAAGTTTCTCTCCTATGCCTGATACATATGGCAATAAAGAGTTTTGACAAGGCAACTGGTATCCGGTCCTGTGATTCAATCATAACGGGGACAAAGCTGAATTTTCAGATCAACAACTTGGCGTCACACGAACAGGATCTGCATTTCAGACATTTGTCTCAATTAATTCATCAGGTAAGACATTTTCTTTTTCTTAAAGATTCTAAGTCTGCCTGATGATATATATACTGTTGAGACAATGACTGAAACTGCTAAAAAGAACTGTGTTATTTTGGAATACCAGTTGTGTTGCCAATGAATGTGTATCAGACATAGTTTCATTTAATTTGATGCAACTTATTTAAGTTGTTCTGATCAGTGAACCTTCAAAATATTGAATGAAGCTGGGTAGAAGTGGATCTTTTGTGCAAAAGACCAACTTTGTCAATTTTTGGGAGAATAATCCGTAATGCGATTTAGCAATTAGCTCGTTGTGACTGTGAGGTGGTGGAATGTGGCGAGTCTGCAGTAATCGGTGGCAGGAAAAACTCTAAAACATGTCCACACACTGAAGAGCCACACTTAGAAGAAGTGTGGGGAAGTGCAACGAGCTGAGATAAAGCGGTTTAAAGTGGCGGGTCTGCGCTAAAGGTAGTGTTAAAGAAAAAGCCCTAAAACGTTTAAACACGCTAAAGTATAAGGCGCCTTTATAAATAATAGTGGCTAGAATCGTTGGCCTTCTGATTTTGACAGTAAAGCTGTTCAATATTTTGGGGTGGGAACTGATCTGAGTTCAACTGTAAATTTTTAAGAATTATAAGAATATTTAGGATTTAACTTTTGTTTTCTTTCTCTTCTTTCTTTGTTTCCCGAGTTGTCAGCTAGGGAGAGAGAGAGGGAGAGAGGGCAGGGCAGGACCCTTCCCTTCAGCAAACACACACACATAGACACACTCATACACGCACACACAGAGCTATACATAGCCCTGCTGCTGAGAAGCACAGACACACACAGACTATCTGCAAAATGGCAGAGAGTGTCTATAATAGCAGAACAATATCTGCTTGGTACTTAAAAAAGAAGAGCAAAAAACAAGCCAAGTTTTCGAAGAAAGGACTGGATGTTGATGCCTCTTTGGATGAACAGTTTAGATGGTTCATGATCCAAAAAGACTCTGTTAAACTGAAAGCCTTTCCGATCCTGGCAGCCCACTGGATTGTGAAACAAGGTGGAATTTGTTGCAGTACAGATGGGAGTCCAGTTCCACTTGTTGAAGCAATGAAGCCACAGATTGAAGCATATAACAAGTTGAATAAAATCATGTCTATTACATGTTCAGAAAAAGATAAAACAATCATTGATGATTCATTTGATCCAGATCAAATGACAAATATAATAGCCGAGGCTGAAAGTAAATTTTTGCAAGCAAAAGTAAACTCAGCAAAAACTGTAATGCCTCCTCCATACAACCCAATTTATCCAACTTTGCCTGAACATTGTAAAAGTTCTTGTAAGCCAAATGGAGGGCCAGTTGACAAAATATTTATTGCATCTGCACAAGCCGCTCCGGTAATAACCAGGTCCAAATCAACCCAGCCAAACAGAGACATGCTGCGAGGTATCCCAGCACCTGCCTCTGATTGGGGCGATGAGACAAGAGAAGATGACATGATAACAATTGATAAGGTCGGTCCCGAATTCTCTTCACCTGCTATGAAAAGGGAAGAAGTACAATCTGAAATGATGATGGAAGAAAGACCATTCACACCAGGAGAACGTCAAGCCATTCTCATGGCCTTGCCTCCTCTGAAGAGACAAGATCCAAACACAGAGTTTTGGCGATTAGATTCCTTGGTTGAAGCACATCAAATGTCACTAAGAGACATACACACCATTGTAAAAGCTCATCACCAGCAGTGGGAGTGTAATACAACATGCTTCCATAATTCGTCGGTTGATTGCAGCATGTCAATTACCGAGAAGCAGCTGTGGTCAAAGTAAAAGCACATCAATCTGACAAGTCTAAGGAAAGCAAAGGAAATTCTGCAGCTGATGTGGCAGCCAGAGAAGCGGCTTTACTTTCCCCTACTCCTGTTACCTTGGTTCAAGAAAACAGAAAAGATAATTCTGAGCTGCATCTTCTGTCATATCACACAGAGACAGAAGAAGAGAAAGAACAATGGAAAAAAGAAGGCGCAAAAGAAGATGATCAAGGTACCTGGAGAATTCCAACAGGACAGGTGGTAATGCCTATCGGAACAAGGAAAGAACTAATGCAGCTGTATCATGGAAAAGTGCATGCTGGAGCAAAAGCAATGAAAGCTCAAATCAGCGAGACTTGGTGGTGGCGCGAATGATGAGAGACATCGATGATTATTGTAGGAGATGTTTGATCTGCATAAAAGCAAATGTGGGAAAACCTGTAAAGGTGAGAATGTCACATGCACCCAGACCAATAGGGCCATGGACACATCTCCAAATTGATTTCACAGGACCATTGTCATCCAGTGGAGGATATCAATACATTCTAGTAATCATAGATCGATTTACTAGATGGGTTGAAGCATTTCCGACAAAAACTTGCACTGCCGAAGCTGCAGCACGAGTAATGGTGGAAGAAGTTTTTCCTCGCTGGGGCCTTCCATATGAAATTGATTCCGACAATGGAACTCACTTCACTGGAAAATTGATGAAGGAAGCAATGAAATTGATTGGGATTAAACAAAAGTTTCATATCCCCTATAGACCTCAATCGTCAGGTATGGTCGAACGAATGAACCGGTCGTTAAAGACGTCCCTTACTAAAGCCATTCTGCAGACTGGCCAAGGTTGGCACAGATTATTACCTGCTATTTTGTGGAACTTAAGAGCAACTCCAAACAGAGTAACAGGACTAACCCCTTTTGAACTAATGACTGGAAGAGCAATGGTTCTACCTCCTGATGCTCCGCCCCCTGCGGGAACAGGAGGAGATTCCACATTGTTCCAAGAAAAGTTAAAACGTTATCTCACTATGCTGGACAGAGCTACCAAAGGAAACAACCAGAAAGTGCGAGAAGCTCAGCAGCAGTGGGATGAAAAACACACCACTACTGATATTCCACACATTCCCGAGTTAGGCAGTTTTGTTATGGTCAAACGAATTGCTAGGAAAGGTTTAGAGCCTAGGTGGGAAGGACCATATGAAATACTCTTAACTACAGATACGAGTGTTTGCCTTAAAGGGAAGGGTGTAGGAACAGATAGATGGTATCATTGGTCACAAGTTAAACCTTGTTTAGTGAATGAACAAAATGATAGCGATAGCTTATGGCCTGAAAATGATCAATGTTCGTCAGTTACTTTTAGAAACTGGGTAACAAGGAATGGTGTTAATGATTTCTCTGCTTCCATTACAGGAATCAATTCCATTGACATTGATTAGAGATGGTTGCAAGTTATTCTCAATACACAACGACAATGGTATGGCCTCAATATGGACAGCGCAATATAATGACAGTTAGACAATTCCAATCAATGGGTATTAGACAAGGAAATTCAGTAATTAGATTAGGAAGAAATGGATATTGGGCTGAAGGGAAACACCGATGATTTCTACTACAGATTGTTGTGTCGAGGAACATGAGTGGGTAATTTGCTCATGTTCTACAATGTTTAGTCTATCCCTTAATGGATCTGCAGTTTGGGAGGTAGTTCCTTTAGATCAAGCCACAGGTGCATGGCAGGTGTCAGAAGCACAGTGGTGTATATTACATGATGGAATAAGTGAGAATATGATATATGGAGGAAGTTGTGTCCAATTCCCCTGATCCATTTTGCATTGAAATTCTCTATCCTCTTCATTTAGGTGGGATCCATGTTCCACATGTGCAATTGCAGCAATTAGAACCACAGTGGTGGAATAATGATTTAGTAGAGGAAAGGAATTATGAACTCTTTGAAATGGTTAAAAGAGTTAAAGAAAGCGTAAAAGCAGCCCAAGAGGAGGAATTCAAGCAATGGGACATGTTATCGTTGCAAATGGAGTAGCCAAATTAATGTCTGAAAGGAAATTGACACAAATTCTAGGAAATCTATCATGGTCAGACTGGATAGTTCTAACTATGGTAGGAGTTCTTGTGTTTATGGTAGTAGTACACATCATCATATGTGTTACTAAGAAGAAAGGTACTAAACCTGTCAAATTGGTTATTTCTAACTATATGGATAAAGCCGAAAATGGAAAATATAGAGTAAGATAGGATATTCTATACACATTGCACCACTTACAAAACACAACCCCACAAACAATCAACACCCGCTTACTGATTCACAACCCCAAGGAATAGGACTCTTTAACATCAACGTTTATGTTAGTTTGTTATTTTGACCAGGAACTGGAGGTTCAGGTACCGGACGAGTCCAGGCACTGGTGAAGATTCATTAATTTTTCCTTTCTCAGATGACTGGGGTACATTTTAAATACTTACACATAGACGTAATTACACACATATTATGCGGGAACATGTCATGGGTTGGGGTCATTTTGTTTTGTTTTATTCTATTCCCGATTCTTCATGTTTCTACTTTTCTGTCCTTTGTATGTCTTTTGTTTCTTGGTTTGCTTTTTCTCTCCTCACTATCACTCCATTAGGTGACGATGATGGTGTGGAACTGACGTAGTTCCAATGGAGGAGTTGTAGATCAGAAATGTGTTATTTTAATATTGTTTATATTTATAATTGAATCTATAATGTATTTGTGAAGTCTAAGTGCATGAGAAAGTTATATATACTGCATGAGCTGAAGTTGCATGACATATTACTGTCATATGGCAGGAGAAGGACACAGGGAGATACTTTTGGTCCTACAAAGAATGCGTGTCCATGCAGGAATGTGCATACATGTATATCACTGATGTAAACAGGCTTATATTTTGTTGCAGGAATGTGCATACATGTATATCACTGATGTAAACAGGCTTATATTTTCCGCTGATGTATTTGTTTTGGGATATATATCAACTGATGTAAGCATGAAGTATACATTACCTTGTAAGGAATTACAAATCCTTTAGTCAGTGTATAAAATGTTCACCGTTGATGCACTGCCTCAGAGAAACATATACAGCTGGCACGAAGACAACAAGTTTCTCTCCTATGCCTGATACATATGGCAATAAAGAGTTTTTGACAAGGCAACTGGTATCCGGTCCTGTGATTCAATCATAACGGGGACAAAGCTGAATTTTCAGATCAACAGACCTATTGAACACATTTTTAGACAAAGAATCCTTGATATTGAACTTTCTATACATACTCGTAGATTCCTTCTGATGTTTCATCAGTAGCTCAGGCATACATTTTTGAAGTTATTTTTGGCCAAAGAGTCTTTGAGCTTTAAATGTATATACAGTTTTATAGACCTACTGATGTTTCATCAGAAGTTCAAATATGACTTTTTGAAAAAAAAAAAAATCTGCCCCTGGATTCTATGAACTTTAAATTTCTATACAAACTCCAAATTGACTTCTTCTGATGTTTCATTAGCCAGACAGTAGTCTGTATTTGAACTATAAACAATATTTATGGCCAAGTTCTTAAACTTTAACTTTTTATGCATGCTCATTGACTCTAGATTTTTCATCAATAGTTCAAAAATGACTTTTTGAACATATTTATGGCCAAAGAGTCTTTGAACTTTAATTTTATATAATATTACCTGATGATGTTAATAGTTCAAAAATGACTTTTTGAACATATGACTTTTTGAAAAATGTTTTGCCCCTGGATTCTATGAACTTTGACTTTTTGAACATTTTCTGCCCCTGGATTCTATGAACTTGAACTTACATACTCCTTATAGACTTCTTCTGATGTTTCATTAGACAGACAGTAGTCTGTATGTGAACTATAAAACATATTTACGGGTAAGTTCCTAAACTTTTTATGCATGCTCATTGACTCGAGATGTTTCATCAATAGTTCAAAAATGACTTTTTGAACATATTTATGTCCAGTCTTTGAACTTGAATTTCTTACTCATACACTCCTTCTGATATTTTATCAGACTGAGAGTAGTCTATATTTGACATATTGAAAACATATTTCTGAAAAAAGGACCCTTGATAATGAACTTTCTATACATATAGACTTCTGATGTTTCATCAGAAGTTCAAGCATGAGTTCTTGAACTTATTTCTAGCAAAGAGTCTTTGAACTTAAATTTTATAAACTCATTTTGATGTTTCATTAGCCAGACAGTAGTCTGTTTTTGAGCTGTTGAACTCGTTTATGGCCAAAGAGATCTAAGATTGTAACTCTCTATAAATACTTATTGACCCCAGATATTATATCAAACAGACAATCGTCTTTTTTTTTTTTAAACTAGAACATATTTCTAG
Source organism: Gobiocypris rarus (assembly GCA_023029165.1). Taxonomy (NCBI): domain Eukaryota; kingdom Metazoa; phylum Chordata; class Actinopteri; order Cypriniformes; family Gobionidae; genus Gobiocypris; species Gobiocypris rarus. Next base: position 13,428,499 of record CM040920.1, read on the forward strand.
ACGTATATTCTATGAACTTGAACCTTCTATACATACTCATAGATTCCTTCTGATGTTTCATCAGTAGCTCAAGTATGACTTTTTGAATATGTATCTGACCAAAGAGATTTTGAAATGTAACTTTATAAACAGACTTATGGACTCTTTTGATGTAGTTTTCAGACTGAGTGTAGTCCATATTTGACCTATTGAACACATTTTTAGACAAAGAATCCTTGATATTGAACTTTCTATACATACTCGTAGATTTCTATACAAACTCCTCATTGACTTCTTCTGATGTTTCATTAGCCAGACAGTAGTCTGTATTTGAACTATAAACAATATTTATGGCCAAGTTCTTAAACTTTAACTTTTATGCATGCTCATTGACTCTAGATTTTTCATCAATAGTTCAAAAATGACTTTTGAACATATTTATAAAGAGTCTTTGAACTTTAATTTTATATAATATTACCTGATGATGTTAATAGTTCAAAAATGACTTTTGAACATATGACTTTTTAAAAATGTTTTGCCCTGGATTCTATGAACTTTGACTTTTGAACATTTTCTGCCCCTGGATTCTATGAACTTGAACTTACATACTCCTTATAGACTTCTTCTGATGTTTCATTAGACAGACAGTAGTCTGTATGTGAACTATAAAACATATTTACGGGTAAGTTCCTAAACTTTTATGCATGCTCATTGACTCGAGATGTTTCATCAATAGTTCAAAATGACTTTTGAACATATTCATGTCCAGTCTTTGAACTTGAATTTCTTACTCATACACTCCTTCTGATATTTTATCAGACTGAGAGTAGTCTATATTTGACATATTGAAAACATATTTCTGAAAAAGGACCCTTGATAATGAACTTTCTATACATATAGACTTCTGATGTTTCATCAGAAGTTCAAGCATGAGTTCTTGAACTTATTTCTAGCAAAAGAGTCTTTGAACTTAAATTTTATAAACTCATTTTGATGTTTCATTAGCCAGACAGTAGTCTGTTTTTGAGCTGTTGAACTCGTTTATGGCCAAAGAGATCTAAGATTGTAACTCTCTATAAATACTTATTGACCCCAGATATTATATCAAACAGACAATCGTCTTTTTTTTTTTAAACTAGAACATATTTCTAGACGTAGATTCTATGAACTTGAACTTTCTATACATACTCATAGATTCCTTCTGATGTTTCATCAGTAGCTCAAGTATGACTTTTTGAATATGTATCTGACCAAAGAGATTTTGAAATGTAACTTTATAAACAGACTTATGGACTCTTTTGATGTAGTTTTCAGACTGAGTGTAGTCCATATTTGACCTATTGAACACATTTCTAGACAAAGAATCCTTGATATTGAACTTTCTATACATACTCGTAGATCCCTTCTGATGTTTCATCAGTAGCTCAGGCATAAATTTTTAAGTTATTTTTGGCCAAAGTGTCTTTGAGCTTTACATTTATATACAGTTTTATAGACCTACTGATGTTTCATCAGAAGTTCAAATATGACTTTTGAAAAAAAAAAATCTGCCCCTGGATTCTATGAACTTTAAATTTCTATACAAACTCCTCATTGAGTTCTTCTGATGTTTCATTAGCCAGACAGTAGTCTGTATTTGAACTATAAACAATATTTATGGCCAAGTTCTTAAACTTTAACTTTTTATGCATGCTCATTGACTCTAGATTTTTCATCAATAGTTCAAAAATGACTTTTTGAACATATTTATAAGAGTCTTTGAACTTTAATTTTATATAATATTACCTGATGATGTTAATAGTTCAAAAATGACTTTTTGAACATATGACTTTTTGAAAAATGTTTTGCCTGGATTCTATGAACTTTGACTTTTTGAACATTTTCTGCCCCTGGATTCTATGAACTTGAACTTACATACTCCTTATAGACTTCTTCTGATGTTTCATTAGACAGACAGTAGTCTGTATGTGAACATATTTACGGGTAAGTTCCTAAACTTTTATGCATGCTCATTGACTCGAGATGTTTCATCAATAGTTCAAAAATGACTTTTTGAACATATTTATGTCCAGTCTTTGAACTTGAATTTCTTACTCATACACTCCTTCTGATATTTTATCAGACTGAGAGTAGTCTATATTTGACATATTGAAAACATTTCTGAAAAAAGGACCCTTGATAATGAACTTTCTATACATATAGACTTCTGATGTTTCATCAGTAGTTCAAGCATGAGCTCTTGAACTTATTTCTGGCAAAAGAGTCTTTGAACTTAAATTTTACAAACTCATTTTGATGTTTCATTAGCCAGACAGTAGTCTGTTTTTGACCTGTTGAACTTGTTTATGGCCAAAGAAATCTAAAATTGTAACTCTCTATAAATACTTATTGACCCCAGATATTATATCAAACAGACAATGGTCTTTTTTTTTAAACTAGAACATATTTCTAGACGTAGATTCTATGAACTTGAACTTTCTATACATACTCATAGATTCCTTCTGATGTTTCATCAGTAGCTCAAGTATGACTTTTTGAATATGTATCTGACCAAAGAGATTTTGAAATGTAACTTTATAAACAGACTTATGGACTCTTTTGATGTAGTTTTCAGACTGAGTGTAGTCCATATTTGACCTATTGAACACATTTCTAGACAAAGAATCCTTGATATTGAACTTTCTATACATACTCGTAGATCCCTTCTGATGTTTCATCAGTAGCTCAGGCATAATTTTTTAAGTTATTTTTGGCCAAAGTGTCTTTGAGCTTTACATTTATTTACAAGTTTTATAGACCTACTGATGTTTCATCAGAAGTTCAAATATGACTTTTAAAAAAAAAAATCTGCCCCTGGATTCTATGAACTTTAAATTTCTATGCAAACTCCTCATTGACTTCTTCTGATGTTTCATTAGCCAGACAGTAGTCTGTATTTGAACTATAAACAATATTTATGGCCAAGTTCTTAAACTTTAACTTTTATGCATGCTCATTGACTCTAGATTTTTCATCAATAGTTCAAAATGACTTTTGAACATATGACTTTTGAAAAATGTTTTGCCCCTGGATTCTATGAACTTTGACTTTTTGAACATTTTCTGCCCCTGGATTCTATGAACTTGAACTTACATACTCCTTATAGACTTCTTCTGATGTTTCATTAGACAGACAGTAGTCTGTATGTGAACTATAAAACATATTTACGGGTAAGTTCCTAAACTTTTTATGCATGCTCATTGACTCGAGATGTTTCATCAATAGTTCAAAAATGACTTTTTGAACATATTCATGTCCAGTCTTTGAACTTGAATTTCTTACTCATACACTCCTTCTGATATTTTATCAGACTGAGAGTAGTCTATATTTGACATATTGAAAACATATTTCTGAAAAAGGACCCTTGATAATGAACTTTCTATACATATAGACTTCTGATGTTTCATCAGAAGTTCAAGCATGAGTTCTTGAACTTATTTCTAGCAAAAGAGTCTTTGAACTTAAATTTTATAAACTCATTTTGATGTTTCATTAGCCAGACAGTAGTCTGTTTTGAGCTGTTGAACTCGTTTATGGCCAAAGAGATCTAAGATTGTAACTCTCTATAAATACTTATTGACCCCAGATATTATATCAAACAGACAATCGTCTTTTTTTTTTAAACTAGAACATATTTCTAGACGTAGATTCTATGAACTTGAACTTTCTATACATACTCATAGATTCCTTCTGATGTTTCATCAGTAGCTCAAGTATGACTTTTTGAATATGTATCTGACCAAAGAGATTTTGAAATGTAACTTTATAAACAGACTTATGGACTCTTTTGATGTAGTTTTCAGACTGAGTGTAGTCCATATTTGACCTATTGAACACATTTCTAGACAAAGAATCCTTGATATTGAACTTTCTATACATACTCGTAGATCCCTTCTGATGTTTCATCAGTAGCTCAGGCATAAATTTTTTAAGTTATTTTTGGCCAAAGTGTCTTTGAGCTTTACATTTATATACAGTTTTATAGACCTACTGATGTTTCATCAGAAGTTCAAATATGACTTTTTAAAAAAAAATCTGCCCCTGGATTCTATGAACTTTAAATTTCTATACAAACTCCTCATTGAGTTCTTCTGATGTTTCATTAGCCAGACAGTAGTCTGTATTTGAACTATAAACAATATTTATGGCCAAGTTCTTAAACTTTAACTTTTTATGCATGCTCATTGACTCTAGATTTTTCATCAATAGTTCAAAATGACTTTTTGAACATATTTATGGCCAAAGAGTCTTTGAACTTTAATTTTATATAATATTACCTGATGATGTTAATAGTTCAAAAATGACTTTTTGAACATATGACTTTTTGAAAAATGTTTTGCCCCTGGATTCTATGAACTTTGACTTTTTGAACATTTTTCTGCCCCTGGATTCTATGAACTTGAACTTACATACTCCTTATAGACTTCTTCTGATGTTTCATTAGACAGACAGTAGTCTGTATGTGAACTATAAAACATATTTACGGGTAAGTTCCTAAACTTTTTATGCATGCTCATTGACTCGAGATGTTTCATCAATAGTTCAAAAATGACTTTTTGAACATATTTATGTCCAGTCTTTGAACTTGAATTTCTTACTCATACACTCCTTCTGATATTTTATCAGACTGAGAGTAGTCTATATTTGACATATTGAAAACATATTTCTGAAAAAAGGACCCTTGATAATGAACTTTCTATACATATAGACTTCTGATGTTTCATCAGAAGTTCAAGCATGAGTTCTTGAACTTATTTCTAGCAAAAGAGTCTTTGAACTTAAATTTTATAAACTCATTTTGATGTTTCATTAGCCAGACAGTAGTCTGTTTTTGAGCTGTTGAACTCGTTTATGGCCAAAGAGATCTAAGATTGTAACTCTCTATAAATACTTATTGACCCCAGATATTATATCAAACAGACAATCGTCTTTTTTTTTTTAAACTAGAACATATTTCTAGACGTAGATTCTATGAACTTGAACCTTCTATACATACTCATAGATTCCTTCTGATGTTTCATCAGTAGCTCAAGTATGACTTTTGAATATGTATCTGACCAAAGAGATTTTGAAATGTAACTTTATAAACAGACTTATGGACTCTTTTGATGTAGTTTTCAGACTGAGTGTAGTCCATATTTGACCTATTGAACACATTTTTAGACAAAGAATCCTTGATATTGAACTTTCTATACATACTGTAGATTCCTTCTGATGTTTCATCAGTAGCTCAGGCATACATTTTGAAGTTATTTTTGGCCAAAGAGTCTTTGAGCTTTAAATGTATATACAGTTTTATAGACCTACTGATGTTTCATCAGAAGTTCAAATATGACTTTTTGAAAAAAAAAAAATCTGCCCCTGGATTCTATGAACTTTAAATTTCTATACAAACTCCTCATTGAGTTCTTCTGATGTTTCATTAGCCAGACAGTAGTCTGTATTTGAACTATAAACAATATTTATGGCCAAGTTCTTAAACTTTAACTTTTATGCATGCTCATTGACTCTAGATTTTTCATCAATAGTTCAAAAATGACTTTTTGAACATATTTATGGCCAAAGAGTCTTTGAACTTTAATTTTATATAATATTACCTGATGATGTAAATAGTTCAAAAATGACTTTTTGAACATATGACTTTTTGAAAAATGTTTTGCCCCTGGATTCTATGAACTTTGACTTTTGAACATTTTTCTGCCCTGGATTCTATGAACTTGAACTTACATACTCCTTATAGACTTCTTCTGATGTTTCATTAGACAGACAGTAGTCTGTATGTGAACTATAAAACATATTTACGGGTAAGTTCCTAAACTTTTTATGCATGCTCATTGACTCGAGATGTTTCATCAATAGTTCAAAAATGACTTTTTGAACATATTTATGTCCAGTCTTTGAACTTGAATTTCTTACTCATACACTCCTTCTGATATTTAATCAGACTGAGAGTAGTCTATATTTGACATATTGAAAACATATTTCTGAAAAAAGGACCCTTGATAATGAACTTTCTATACATATAGACTTCTGATGTTTCATCAGAAGTTCAAGCATGAGTTCTTGAACTTATTTCTAGCAAAAGAGTCTTTGAACTTAAATTTTATAAACTCATTTTGATGTTTCATTAGCCAGACAGTAGTCTGTTTTTGAGCTGTTGAACTCGTTTATGGCCAAAGAGATCTAAGATTGTAACTCTCTATAAATACTTATTGACCCCAGATATTATATCAAACAGACAATCGTCTTTTTTTTTTTTTAAACTAGAACATATTTCTAGACGTAGATTCTATGAACTTGAACTTTCTATACATACTCATAGATTCCTTCTGATGTTTCATCAGTAGCTCAAGTATGACTTTTTGAATATGTATCTGACCAAAGAGATTTTGAAATGTAACTTTATAAACAGACTTATGGACTCTTTTGATGTAGTTTTCAGACTGAGTGTAGTCCATATTTGACCTATTGAACACATTTCTAGACAAAGAATCCTTGATATTGAACTTTCTATACATACTCGTAGATCCCTTCTGATGTTTCATCAGTAGCTCAGGCATACATTTTTAAGTTATTTTTGGCCAAAGTGTCTTTGAGCTTTACATTTATATACAGTTTTATAGACCTACTGATGTTTCATCAGAAGTTCAAATATGACTTTTTGGAGAAAAAAAAATCTGCCCCTGGATTCTATGAACTTTAAATTTCTATACAAACTCCTCATTGAGTTCTTCTGATGTTTCATTAGCCAGACAGTAGTCTGTATTTGAACTATAAACAATATTTATGGCCAAGTTCTTAAACTTTAACTTTTTATGCATGCTCAGTGACTCTAGATTTTTCATCAATAGTTCAAAATGACTTTTGAACATATTTATGGCCAAAGAGTCTTTGAACTTTAATTTTATATAATATTACCTGATGATGTAAATAGTTCAAAAATGACTTTTGAACATATGACTTTTGAAAAATGTTTTGCCTGGATTCTATGAACTTTGACTTTTTGAACATTTTCTGCCCCTGGATTCTATGAACTTGAACTTACATACTCCTTATAGACTTCTTCTGATGTTTCATTAGACAGACAGTAGTCTGTATGTGAACTATAAAACATATTTACGGGTAAGTTCCTAAACTTTTTATGCATGCTCATTGACTCGAGATGTTTCATCAATAGTTCAAAATGACTTTTGAACATATTTATGTCCAGTCTTTGAACTTGAATTTCTTACTCATACACTCCTTCTGATATTTAATCAGACTGAGAGTAGTCTATATTTGACATATTGAAAACATATTTCTGAAAAAGGACCTTGATAATGAACTTTCTATACATATAGACTTCTGATGTTTCATCAGAAGTTCAAGCATGAGTTCTTGAACTTATTTCTAGCAAAAGAGTCTTTGAACTTAAATTTTATAAACTCATTTTGATGTTTCATTAGCCAGACAGTAGTCTGTTTTTGAGCTGTTGAACTCGTTTATGGCCAAAGAGATCTAAGATTGTAACTCTCTATAAATACTTATTGACCCCAGATATTATATCAAACAGACAATCGTCTTTTTTTTTTTTTAAACTAGAACATATTTCTAGACGTAGATTCTATGAACTTGAACTTTCTATACATACTCATAGATTCCTTCTGATGTTTCATCAGTAGCTCAAGTATGACTTTTTGAATATGTATCTGACCAAAGAGATTTTGAAATGTAACTTTATAAACAGACTTATGGACTCTTTTGATGTAGTTTTCAGACTGAGTGTAGTCCATATTTGACCTATTGAACACATTTCTAGACAAAGAATCCTTGATATTGAACTTTCTATACATACTGTAGATCCCTTCTGATGTTTCATCAGTAGCTCAGGCATACATTTTTAAGTTATTTTTGGCCAAAGTGTCTTTGAGCTTTACATTTATATACAGTTTTATAGACCTACTGATGTTTCATCAGAAGTTCAAATATGACTTTTTGAAAAAAAAAAATCTGCCCCTGGATTCTATGAACTTTAAATTTCTATACAAACTCCTCATTGAGTTCTTCTGATGTTTCATTAGCCAGACAGTAGTCTGTATTTGAACTATAAACAATATTTATGGCCAAGTTCTTAAACTTTAACTTTTTATGCATGCTCAGTGACTCTAGATTTTTCATCAATAGTTCAAAAATGACTTTTGAACATATTTATGGCCAAAGAGTCTTTGAACTTTAATTTTATATAATATTACCTGATGATGTAAATAGTTCAAAAATGACTTTTGAACATATGACTTTTGAAAAATGTTTTGCCTGGATTCTATGAACTTTGACTTTTGAACATTTTTCTGCCCTGGATTCTATGAACTTGAACTTACATACTCCTTATAGACTTCTTCTGATGTTTCATTAGACAGACAGTAGTCTGTATGTGAACTATAAAACATATTTACGGGTAAGTTCCTAAACTTTTATGCATGCTCATTGACTCGAGATGTTTCATCAATAGTTCAAAAATGACTTTTTGAACATATTTATGTCCAGTCTTTGAACTTGAATTTCTTACTCATACACTCCTTCTGATATTTAATCAGACTGAGAGTAGTCTATATTTGACATATTGAAAACATTTCTGAAAAAAGGACCCTTGATAATGAACTTTCTATACATATAGACTTCTGATGTTTCATCAGAAGTTCAAGCATGAGTTCTTGAACTTATTTAGCAAAAGAGTCTTTGAACTTAAATTTTATAAACTCATTTTGATGTTTCATTAGCCAGACAGTAGTCTGTTTTTGAGCTGTTGAACTCGTTTATGGCCAAAGAGATCTAAGATTGTAACTCTCTATAAATACTTATTGACCCCAGATATTATATCAAACAGACAATCGTCTTTTTTTTTTTAAACTAGAACATATTTCTAGACGTAGATTCTATGAACTTGAACCTTCTATACATACTCATAGATTCCTTCTGATGTTTCATCAGTAGCTCAAGTATGACTTTTTGAATATGTATCTGACCAAAGAGATTTTGAAATGTAACTTTATAAACAGACTTATGGACTCTTTTGATGTAGTTTTCAGACTGAGTGTAGTCCATATTTGACCTATTGAACACATTTTTAGACAAAGAATCCTTGATATTGAACTTTCTATACATACTCGTAGATTCCTTCTGATGTTTCATCAGTAGCTCAGGCATACATTTTTGAAGTTATTTTTGGCCAAAGAGTCTTTGAGCTTTAAATGTATATACAGTTTTATAGACCTACTGATGTTTCATCAGAAGTTCAAATATGACTTTTTGAAAAAAAAAAATCTGCCCCTGGATTCTATGAACTTTAAATTTCTATACAAACTCCTCATTGAGTTCTTCTGATGTTTCATTAGCCAGACAGTAGTCTGTATTTGAACTATAAACAATATTTATGGCCAAGTTCTTAAACTTTAACTTTTTATGCATGCTCATTGACTCTAGATTTTTCATCAATAGTTCAAAAATGACTTTTTGAACATATTTATGGCCAAAGAGTCTTTGAACTTTAATTTTATATAATATTACCTGATGATGTTAATAGTTCAAAAATGACTTTTTGAACATATGACTTTTGAAAAATGTTTTGCCCTGGATTCTATGAACTTTGACTTTTGAACATTTTTCTGCCCTGGATTCTATGAACTTGAACTTACATACTCCTTATAGACTTCTTCTGATGTTTCATTAGACAGACAGTAGTCTGTATGTGAACTATAAAACATATTTACGGGTAAGTTCCTAAACTTTTTATGCATGCTCATTGACTCGAGATGTTTCATCAATAGTTCAAAATGACTTTTGAACATATTTATGTCCAGTCTTTGAACTTGAATTTCTTACTCATACACTCCTTCTGATATTTAATCAGACTGAGAGTAGTCTATATTTGACATATTGAAAACATTTCTGAAAAAAGGACCCTTGATAATGAACTTTCTATACATATAGACTTCTGATGTTTCATCAGAAGTTCAAGCATGAGTTCTTGAACTTATTTCTAGCAAAAGAGTCTTTGAACTTAAATTTTATAAACTCATTTTGATGTTTCATTAGCCAGACAGTAGTCTGTTTTTGAGCTGTTGAACTCGTTTATGGCCAAAGAGATCTAAGATTGTAACTCTCTATAAATACTTATTGACCCCAGATATTATATCAAACAGACAATCGTCTTTTTTTTTTTTTAAACTAGAACATATTTCTAGACGTAGATTCTATGAACTTGAACCTTCTATACATACTCATAGATTCCTTCTGATGTTTCATCAGTAGCTCAAGTATGACTTTTTGAATATGTATCTGACCAAAGAGATTTTGAAATGTAACTTTATAAACAGACTTATGGACTCTTTTGATGTAGTTTTCAGACTGAGTGTAGTCCATATTTGACCTATTGAACACATTTTTAGACAAAGAATCCTTGATATTGAACTTTCTATACATACTCGTAGATTCCTTCTGATGTTTCATCAGTAGCTCAGGCATACATTTTTGAAGTTATTTTTGGCCAAAGAGTCTTTGAGCTTTAAATGTATATACAGTTTTATAGACCTACTGATGTTTCATCAGAAGTTCAAATATGACTTTTTGGAGAAAAAAAAATCTGCCCCTGGATTCTATGAACTTTAAATTTCTATACAAACTCCTCATTGACTTCTTCTGATGTTTCATTAGCCAGACAGTAGTCTGTATTTGAACTATAAACAATATTTATGGCCAAGTTCTTAAACTTTAACTTTTATGCATGCTCATTGACTCTAGATTTTTCATCAATAGTTCAAAAATGACTTTTTGAACATATTTATGGCCAAAGAGTCTTTGAACTTTAATTTTATATAATATTACCTGATGATGTTAATAGTTCAAAAATGACTTTTGAACATATGACTTTTGAAAAATGTTTTGCCCCTGGATTCTATGAACTTTGACTTTTTGAACATTTTTCTGCCCCTGGATTCTATGAACTTGAACTTACATACTCCTTATAGACTTCTTCTGATGTTTCATTAGACAGACAGTAGTCTGTATGTGAACTATAAAACATATTTACGGGTAAGTTCCTAAACTTTTTATGCATGCTCATTGACTCGAGATGTTTCATCAATAGTTCAAAAATGACTTTTTGAACATATTTATGTCCAGTCTTTGAACTTGAATTTCTTACTCATACACTCCTTCTGATATTTTATCAGACTGAGAGTAGTCTATATTTGACACATTGAAAACATATTTCTGAAAAAGGACCCTTGATAATGAACTTTCTATACATATAGACTTCTGATGTTTCATCAGTAGTTCAAGCATGAGCTCTTGAACTTATTTCTAGCAAAAGAGTCTTTGAACTTAAATTTTATAAACTCATTTTGATGTTTCATTAGCCAGACAGTAGTCTGTTTTTGAGCTGTTGAACTCGTTTATGGCCAAAGAGATCTAAGATTGTAACTCTCTATAAATACTTATTGACCCCAGATATTATATCAAACAGACAATTGTCTCTTTTTTTAAACTAGAACATATTTCTAGACGTATATTCTATGAACTTGAACCTTCTATACATACCCATAGATTCCTTCTGATGTTTCATCAGTAGCTCAAGTATGACTTTTGAATATGTATCTGACCAAAGAGATTTTGAAATGTAACTTTATAAACAGACTTATGGACTCTTTTGATGTAGTTTTCAGACTGAGTGTAGTCCATATTTGACCTATTGAACACATTTTTAGACAAAGAATCCTTGATATTGAAATTTCTATACAAACTCCTCATTGACTTCTTCTGATGTTTCATTAGCCAGACAGTAGTCTGTATTTGAACTATAAACAATATTTATGGCCAAGTTCTTAAACTTTAACTTTTATGCATGCTCATTGACTCTAGATTTTTCATCAATAGTTCAAAAATGACTTTTTGAACATATTTATAAAAGAGTCTTTGAACTTTAATTTTATATAATATTACCTGATGATGTTAATAGTTCAAAAATGACTTTTTGAACATATGACTTTTTGAAAAATGTTTTGCCCCTGGATTCTATGAACTTGAACTTACATACTCCTTATAGACTTCTTCTGATGTTTCATTAGACAGACAGTAGTCTGTATGTGAACTATAAAACATATTTACGGGTAAGTTCCTAAACTTTTTATGCATGCTCATTGACTCGAGATGTTTCATCAATAGTTCAAAAATGACTTTTTGAACATATTTATGTCCAGTCTTTGAACTTGAATTTCTTACTCATACACTCCTTCTGATATTTAATCAGACTGAGAGTAGCCTATATTTGACATATTGAAAACATATTTCTGAAAAAGGACCTTGATAATGAACTTTCTATACATATAGACTTCTGATGTTTCATCAGAAGTTCAAGCATGAGTTCTTGAACTTATTTCTAGCAAAAGAGTCTTTGAACTTAAATTTTATAAACTCATTTTGATGTTTCATTAGCCAGACAGTAGTCTGTTTTTGAGCTGTTGAACTCGTTTATGGCCAAAGAGATCTAAGATTGTAACTCTCTATAAATACTTATTGACCCCAGATATTATATCAAACAGACAATCGTCTTTTTTTTTTTAAACTAGAACATATTTCTAGACGTATATTCTATGAACTTGAACCTTCTATACATACTCATAGATTCCTTCTGATGTTTCATCAGTAGCTCAAGTATGACTTTTGAATATGTATCTGACCAAAGAGATTTTGAAATGTAACTTTATAAACAGACTTATGGACTCTTTTGATGTAGTTTTCAGACTGAGTGTAGTCCATATTTGACCTATTGAACACATTTTTAGACAAAGAATCCTTGATATTGAACTTTCTATACATACTCAGATTCCTTCTGATGTTTCATCAGTAGCTCAGGCATACATTTTTGAAGTTATTTTTGGCCAAAGAGTCTTTGAGCTTTAAATGTATATACAGTTTTATAGACCTACTGATGTTTCATCAGAAGTTCAAATATGACTTTTTGAAAAAAAAATCTGCCCCTGGATTCTATGAACTTTAAATTTCTATACAAACTCTGACTTCTTCTGATGTTTCATTAGCCAGACAGTAGTCTGTATTTGAACTATAAACAATATTTATGGCCAAGTTCTTAAACTTTAACTTTTTATGCATGCTCATTGACTCTAGATTTTTCATCAATAGTTCAAAAATGACTTTTTGAACATATTTATGGCCAAAGAGTCTTTGAACTTTAATTTTATATAATATTACCTGATGATGTAAATAGTTCAAAATGACTTTTTGAACATATGACTTTTTGAAAAATGTTTTGCCCCTGGATTCTATGAACTTTGACTTTTTGAACATTTTTCTGCCCCTGGATTCTATGAACTTGAACTTACATACTCCTTATAGACTTCTTCTGATGTTTCATTAGACAGACAGTAGTCTGTATGTGAACTATAAAACATATTTACGGGTAAGTTCCTAAACTTTTATGCATGCTCATTGACTCGAGATGTTTCATCAATAGTTCAAAATGACTTTTTGAACATATTTATGTCCAGTCTTTGAACTTGAATTTCTTACTCATACACTCCTTCTGATATTTAATCAGACTGAGAGTAGTCTATATTTGACATATTGAAAACATATTTCTGAAAAAGGACCTTGATAATGAACTTTCTATACATATAGACTTCTGATGTTTCATCAGAAGTTCAAGCATGAGTTCTTGAACTTATTTCTAGCAAAAGAGTCTTTGAACTTAAATTTTATAAACTCATTTTGATGTTTCATTAGCCAGACAGTAGTCTGTTTTTGAGCTGTTGAACTCGTTTATGGCCAAAGAGATCTAAGATTGTAACTCTCTATAAATACTTATTGACCCCAGATATTATATCAAACAGACAATCGTCTTTTTTTTTTAAACTAGAACATATTTCTAGACGTATATTCTATGAACTTGAACCTTCTATACATACTCATAGATTCCTTCTGATGTTTCATCAGTAGCTCAAGTATGACTTTTTGAATATGTATCTGACCAAAGAGATTTTGAAATGTAACTTTATAAACAGACTTATGGACTCTTTTGATGTAGTTTTCAGACTGAGTGTAGTCCATATTTGACCTATTGAACACATTTTTAGACAAAGAATCCTTGATATTGAAATTTCTATACAAACTCCTCATTGACTTCTTCTGATGTTTCATTAGCCAGACAGTAGTCTGTATTTGAACTATAAACAATATTTATGGCCAAGTTCTTAAACTTTAACTTTTTATGCATGCTCATTGACTCTAGATTTTTCATCAATAGTTCAAAAATGACTTTTTGAACATATTTATGGCCAAAGAGTCTTTGAACTTTAATTTTATATAATATTACCTGATGATGTTAATAGTTCAAAAATGACTTTTTGAACATATGACTTTTTGAAAAATGTTTTGCCCCTGGATTCTATGAACTTGAACTTACATACTCCTTATAGACTTCTTCTGATGTTTCATTAGACAGACAGTAGTCTGTATGTGAACTATAAAACATATTTACGGGTAAGTTCCTAAACTTTTATGCATGCTCATTGACTCGAGATGTTTCATCAATAGTTCAAAAATGACTTTTTGAACATATTTATGTCCAGTCTTTGAACTTGAATTTCTTACTCATACACTCCTTCTGATATTTAATCAGACTGAGAGTAGTCTATATTTGACATATTGAAAACATATTTCTGAAAAAGGACCTTGATAATGAACTTTCTATACATATAGACTTCTGATGTTTCATCAGAAGTTCAAGCATGAGTTCTTGAACTTATTTCTAGCAAAGAGTCTTTGAACTTAAATTTTATAAACTCATTTTGATGTTTCATTAGCCAGACAGTAGTCTGTTTTTGAGCTGTTGAACTCGTTTATGGCCAAAGAGATCTAAGATTGTAACTCTCTATAAATACTTATTGACCCCAGATATTATATCAAACAGACAATTGTCTTTTTTTTTAAACTAGAACATATTTCTAGATATTCTATGAACTTGAACCTTCTATACATACTCATAGATTCCTTCTGATGTTTCATCAGTAGCTCAAGTATGACTTTTGAATATGTATCTGACCAAAGAGATTTTGAAATGTAACTTTATAAACAGACTTATGGACTCTTTTGATGTAGTTTTCAGACTGAGTGTAGTCCATATTTGACCTATTGAACACATTTTTAGACAAAGAATCCTTGATATTGAACTTTCTATACATACTCGTAGATTCCTTCTGATGTTTCATCAGTAGCTCAGGCATACATTTTTGAAGTTATTTTTGGCCAAAGAGTCTTTGAGCTTTAAATGTATATACAGTTTTATAGACCTACTGATGTTTCATCAGAAGTTCAAATATGACTTTTTGAAAAAAAAAAAAATCTGCCCCTGGATTCTATGAACTTTAAATTTCTATACAAACTCCTCATTGACTTCTTCTGATGTTTCATTAGCCAGACAGTAGTCTGTATTTGAACTATAAACAATATTTATGGCCAAGTTCTTAAACTTTAACTTTTTATGCATGCTCATTGACTCTAGATTTTTCATCAATAGTTCAAAAATGACTTTTTGAACATATTTATGGCCAAAGAGTCTTTGAACTTTAATTTTATATAATATTACCTGATGATGTTAATAGTTCAAAAATGACTTTTTGAACATATGACTTTTTGAAAAATGTTTTGCCCCTGGATTCTATGAACTTTGACTTTTTGAACATTTTTCTGCCCCTGGATTCTATGAACTTGAACTTACATACTCCTTATAGACTTCTTCTGATGTTTCATTAGACAGACAGTAGTCTGTATGTGAACTATAAAACATATTTACGGGTAAGTTCTAAACTTTTTATGCATGCTCATTGACTCGAGATGTTTCATCAATAGTTCAAAATGACTTTTGAACATATTTATGTCCAGTCTTTGAACTTGAATTTCTTACTCATACACTCCTTCTGATATTTTATCAGACTGAGAGTAGTCTATATTTGACATATTGAAAACATTTCTGAAAAAAGGACCCTTGATAATGAACTTTCTATACATATAGACTTCTGATGTTTCATCAGAAGTTCAAGCATGAGTTCTTGAACTTATTTCTAGCAAAAGAGTCTTTGAACTTAAATTTTATAAACTCATTTTGATGTTTCATTAGCCAGACAGTAGTCTGTTTTGAGCTGTTGAACTCGTTTATGGCCAAAGAGATCTAAGATTGTAACTCTCTATAAATACTTATTGACCCCAGATATTATATCAAACAGACAATCGTCTTTTTTTTTAAACTAGAACATATTTCTAGACGTAGATTCTATGAACTTGAACCTTCTATACATACTCATAGATTCCTTCTGATGTTTCATCAGTAGCTCAAGTATGACTTTTTGAATATGTATCTGACCAAAGAGATTTTGAAATGTAACTTTATAAACAGACTTATGGACTCTTTTGATATAGTTTTCAGACTGAGTGTAGTCCATATTTGACCTATTGAACACATTTTTAGACAAAGAATCCTTGATATTGAACTTTCTATACATACTCGTAGATTCCTTCTGATGTTTCATCAGTAGCTCAGGCATACATTTTTGAAGTTATTTTTGGCCAAAGAGTCTTTGAGCTTTAAATGTATATACAGTTTTATAGACCTACTGATGTTTCATCAGAAGTTCAAATATTTTTTTTGAGAAAAAAAAATTTGCCCCTGGATTCTATGAACTTTAAATTTCCATACAAACTCCTCATTGACTTCTTCTGATGTTTAATTAGCCAGACAGTAGTCTGTATTTGAAGTATAACAAAATATTTATGGACAAGTTCTTAAACTTTTACTTTTTATGCATGCTCATTGACTCTAGATTTTTCATCAATAGTTAAAAAATGACTTTTTGAACAAAATTATGGCCAAAGAGTCTTTTAACTATAATTTTAAATAATATTACTTGATGATGTTAATAGTTCAAAAATGACTTTTTGAACATATGACTTTTTGAAAAAAAATTCGCCCCTGGATTCTATGAACTTTGACTTTTTGAACATTTTTTTGCCCCTGGATTCTATGAACTTGAAGTTACATACTCCTTATAGACTTCTTCTGATGTTTCATTAGCCAGACAGTAGTCTGTATATGAACTATAAAACATATTTCCGGGTAAGTTCTTAAACTTTTTATGCATGCTCATTGACTCAAGCTGTTTCATCAATAGTTCAAAAATAACTTTTTGAACATATTTATGTCCAAAGAGTCTTTGAACGTAGATTCTGTGAACTTGAACTTTCTATACATACTCATAGATTCCTTCTGATATAGCTCAAGTATGACGTTTTGAATATGTATCTGGCCAAATAGATTTTGAAATGTAACTTTATAAACAGACTTATGGACTTCTCTTAAATGAACGAGTTATTGTATGGAATGCAATAGCAGTCTTCAATACACAACAAGGTCTTCATAATGCATTGCAAAAGCAGTAATATCGTCGTGCACAACGAGTATGCAAAAGCACTTATCGCTTAATGCACGAGTTCTTGCATTTAATGCAAACGCGCAAATCTTTGCAAATCTCGAGATCTTGTAAGCAATGCAAACGCACTCATTTCTTCAGTGTACACGTACTTGTATGCACTGCATTACAAAAGCAATTATTTCTTTAAAGTACAACGAGTTTGCAATGCAAAACACACTAATCTCTTCAATGCACAATAAGACTTATATGCCACAAAAATAGACAAGCACGAGTATGCAATATAAAACACACTTTTTAATGCAGAATGAATTCATGTATGCATGCATTCTGTATGCATACCTTTTGAACAGAAGCACTTGACGCTTCAATGCACGAGTTCCTCTATGCATTTTAATGCGAAAGCACTTATATTTTCAATGCGAAAGCTCTTATATGCAATGCTATGCAAAAGCACTTATGTTTTAAAGCACGAGTATGCAATGCAAAATCACTAATCTCTTCAATGCACAAGTTCTTATATGCAATGCAATGCAAAATCACTTATGCCTTTAATGCAAAACGAGTAAGCAATGTAAAACGCAGTAATCTCTTCAATGCACAAAAAGTTCTTATATGCAATGCAATGCAGAAGCACTTATCTCTTTAATGTACGAGTATGCAATGAAGAAGCACAAATCTCTTAAATGAACGAGTTATTGTATGGAATGCAATAGCAGTCTTCAATGCACAACAAGGTCTTCATAATGCATTGCAAAAGCAGTAATATCGTCGTGCACAACGAGTATGCAAAAGCACTTATCGCTTAATGCACGAGTTCTTGCATTTAATGCAAACGCGCAAATCTTTGCAAATCTCGAGATCTTGTAAGCAATGCAAACGCACTCATTTCTTCAGTGTACACGTACTTGTATGCACTGCATTACAAAAGCAATTATTTCTTTAAAGTACAACGAGTTTGCAATGCAAAACACACTAATCTCTTCAATGCACAATAAGACTTATATGCCACAAAAGTAGACAAGCACGAGTATGCAATATAAAACACACTTTAAATGCAGAATGAATTCATGTATGCATGCATTCTGTATGCATACCTTTTGAACAGAAGCACTTGACGCTTCAATGCACGAGTTCCTCTATGCATTTTAATGCGAAAGCACTTATATTTTCAATGCGAAAGCTCTTATATGCAATGCTATGCAAAAGCACTTATGTTTTAAAGCACGAGTATGCAATGCAAAATCACTAATCTCTTCAATGCACAAGTTCTTATATGCAATGCAATGCAAAATCACTTATGCCTTTAATGCACAACGAGTATGCAATGTAAAACGCAGTAATCTCTTCAATGCACAAAAAGTTCTTATATGCAATGCAATGCAGAAGCACTTATCTCTTTAATGTACGAGTATGCAATGAAGAAGCACAAATCTCTTAAATGAACGAGTTATTGTATGGAATGCAATAGCAGTCTTCAATGCACAAAAAGGTCTTCATAATGCATTGCAAAAGCAGTAATATCGTCGTGCACAACGAGTATGCAAAAGCACTTATCGCTTAATGCACGAGTTCTTGCATTTAATGCAAACGCGCAAATCTTTGCAAATCTCGAGATCTTGTAAGCAATGCAAACGCACTCATTTCTTCAGTGTACACGTACTTGTATGCACTGCATTACAAAAGCAATTATTTATTTAAAGTACAACGATTTTGCAATGCAAAACACACTAATCTCTTCATTGCACCATAAGACTTATGCCACAAAAGTAGAAAAGCACGAGTATGCAATATAAAACACTCTTCAATGCAGAATGAATTCCTGTATGCATGCATTCTGTGTGAATACCTTTTGAACAGAAGCACTTGACTCTTCAATGCAAGAGTTCCTCTATGCATTTTAATGCGAAAGCACTTTTATTTTCAATGAAAGCTCTTATATGCAATGCTATGCAATGCAAAATCACTTATGTCTTTAATGCACAACGAGTATGCAATGTAAAACGCACTAATCTCTTCAATGCACAAAAAGTTCTTAAATGCAATGCAATGCAGAAGCACTTATCTCTTTAATGTACGAGTATGCAATGAAGAAAGACAAATCTCTTTAATGAACGAGTTATTGTATGGAATGCAATAGCAGTCTTCAATGCACAACAAGTTCTTCATAATGCATTGCAAAAGCAGTAATATCGTCGTGCACAACGAGTCATTGTATGCAAAAGCACTTATCGCTTAATGCACGAGTTCTTGCATTTAATGCAAACGCGCAAATCTTTGCAATGCACGAGATCTTGTAAGCAATGCAAAAGCACTCATTTATTCAGTGCACACATACTTGTATGCACTGCATTACAAAAGCAATTATTTCTTTAAAGTCGACGAGTTTGCAATGCAAAACACACTAATCTCTTCAATGCACAATAAGATTTATATGCCATGCAGTAGAAAAGCACGAGTATGCAATATAAAACGCACTCTTCAATGCAGAATGAATTCCTGTATGCATGCATTCTGTATGCATACCTTTTGAACAGAAGCACTTGACGCTTCAATGCACGAGTTCCTCTATGCATTTTAATGCGAAAGCACTTATATTTTCAATGCGAAAGCTCTCATATGCAATGCTATGCAAAAGCACTTATGTTTTAAAGCACGAGTATGCAATGCAAAATCACTAATCTCTTCAATGCACAAGTTCTTATATGCAATGCAATGCAAAATCACAATGCACAACGAGTATGCAAAGTAAAACGCAGTAATCTCTTGCACAAAAAGTTCTTATATGCAATAAAATGCAGAATCATTTATCTCTTAAATGCACGAGTATGCAATGAAGAAGCACAAATCTATTCAATGAACGAGTTATTGTATGGAATGCAATAGCAGTCTTCAATGCACTACAAGGTCTTCATAATGCATTGCAAAAGCAGTAATATCGTCGTGCACAACGAGTAATTGTATGCAAAAGCACTTATCGCTTAATGCACGAGTTCTTGCATTTAATGCAAACGCGCAAATCTTTGCAATGCATGAGATCTTGTAAGCAATGCAAAAGCACTCATTTATTCAGTGCACACGTACTTGTATGCACTGCATTACAAAAGCAATTATTTCTTTAAAGTCGACGAGTTTGCAATGCAAAACACACTAATCTCTTCAATGCACAATAAGATTTATATGCCATGCAGTAGAAAAGCACGAGTATGCAATATAAAACGCACTCTTCAATGCAGAATGAATTCCTGTATGCATGCATTCTGTATGCATACCTTTGAACAGAAGCACTTGACTCTTCAATGCACGAGTTCCTCTATGCATTTTAATGCGAAAGCACTTATATTTTCAATGCACAAGTTCTTATATGCAATGCAATGCAAAATCACTTATGTCTCTAATGCACAACGAGTATGCAATGTAAAACGCACTAATCTCTTCAATGCACAAAAAGTTCTTATATGCAATGCAATGCAGAAGCACTTATCTCGTTAATGCACGAGTATGCAATGAACGAGTTATTGTATGGAATGCAATAGCAGTCTTCAATGCACTACAAGGTCTTCATAATGCGTTGCAAAAGCAGTAATATCGTCGTGCACAACGAGTAATTGTATGCAAAAGCACTTATCGCTTAATGCACGAGTTCTTGCATTTAATGCAAACGCGCAAATCTTTGCAATGCACGAGATCTTGTAAGCAATGCAAAAGTATTCATTTATTCAGTGCACATGTACTCGTATGCATTGCATTACAAAAGCAATTATTTCTTTAAAGTACAACGAGTTTGCAATGCAAAACACACTAATCTCTTCAATGCACAATAAGACTTATATGCCATGTAGCAGAAAAGCACGTATATGTATGCACGAGTATGCAATATAAAACGCACTCTTCAATGCAGAATGAATTCCTGTATGCATGCATTCTGTATGAATACCTTTTGAACAGAAGCACTTGACTCTTCAATGCACGAGTTCCTCTATGCATTTTAATGCGAAAGCACTTTTATTATCAATGCGAAAGCTCTTATATGCAATGCTATGCAAAAGCACTTATGTTTTAAAGCACGAGTATGCAATGCAAAATCACTAATCTCTTCAATGCACAAGTTCTTATATGCAATGCAATGCAAAATCACTTAATGCACAACGAGTATGCAATGTAAAACGCACTAATCTCTTCAATGCACAACAAGTTCTTATATGCAATGCAGAATCATTTATCTCTTTATGAACGAGTTATTGTATGGAATGCAATAGCAGTCTTCAATGCACAACAAGTTCTTCATTTATTACTGCATTACTGTTTGCATTGCATTGCAAAAGCAGTAATATGCAGTAAAATAATTATTGTATGCATGCATTCTGTATGCATACATTTTGAACAGAAGCACTTGACTCTTTAATGAACGAGTTCCTCTATGCATTTAAATGCGAAAGCACTTATATTTTCAATGCAAAAGCCATTTTATGCAATGCAAGAGCACTTATGTTTTAAAGCACGAGAATGCAATGCAAAATCACTAATCTCTTCAATGCACAAGTTCTTACAATGCAATGCAAAATCACTTATGTCTTTAATGCACAACGAGTATGCAATTTAAACGCACTAAACTCTTCAATGAGTTGCTGTATGCATGGAATGCAGAAGCAGTAATCTCTACAGTGCACAAAAATTACCTGTATGCATGTAATGCAAAAGCATTTATAGGTTTACTGCACAGCAAGTATGTAATGCAAAAAACACTAATCTCTCCAATGAACTACGAGTATGCATGCAATGCAGAAGTACTAATTTTATTCAATACATATTTGTAATACTGAAAACATTTCTGGAAAAAGAACCCTTGATAACGAACTTTTTATACATATAGGCATCTGATGTTTCATCAGTAGTTCAAGTATGACCTCTTGAACTTCTTTCTAGCAAAAGAGTCTTTGAACTTTGATATTTAACTTTCTATACATACTCATAGATTCCTTCTGATGTTTCATCAGTAGCTCAGGCATACATTATTTAACTTATTTTTGGCCAAAGAGTCTTTGAGCTTTAAATTTATATACAGTTTTATAGACCTACTGATGTTTCATCAGAAGTTCAAATATGACTTTTTGGAACTAAAATTTTAACTCTCTATAAATACTTATTGACTCCTTCAGATATTATATCAAACAGACAATCGTCTTTTTTTTTAAACTAGAACATATTTCTAGACGTAGATTCTGTGAACTTGAACTTTCTATACATACTCATAGATTCCTTCTGATGTTTCATATAGCTCAAGTATGACTTTTTGAATATGTATCTGGCCAAAGAGATTTTGAAATATAACTTTATAAACAGACTTATGGACTCTTTTGATGTATTTTTCAGACTGCGTGTAGTCCATATTTGACCTATTGAACACATTTCTAGACAAAGAATCCTTGATATTGAACTTTTATATACATACTCGTAGATCCCTTCTGATGTTTCATCAGTAGCTCAGGCATACATTTTTGAAGTTATTTTTGGCCAAAGTGTCTTTGAACTTTAAATTTATATACAGTTTTATAGACCTACTGATGTTTCATCAGAAGTTAAAATATGACTTTTTGAAAAAAAAAAATCTGCCCCTGGATTCTATGAACTTTAAATTTCTATAAATAGTCCTCATTGACTTCTTCTGATGTTTCATTAGCCAGACAGTAGTCTGTATGTGAACTATAAATCATATTTACGGGTAAGTTCTTAAACTTTTTATGCATGCTCATTGACTCGAGATGTTTCATCAATAGTTCAAAAATGACTTTTTGAGCATATTTATGTCCAAAGAGTCTTTGAACTTGAATTTCTTACTCATAAACTCCTTCTGATATTTTATCAGACCGAGAGTAGTCAATATTTAACATATTGAAAACATTTCTGAAAAAAGGACCCTTGATAATGAACTTTCTATACATATAGACTTCTGATGTTTCATCAGAAGTTCAAGCATGACCTCTTGAGAACTTATTTCTAGCAAAAGAGTCTTTGAACTTAAATTTTACAAACTCATTTTGATGTTTCATTAGCCAGACAGTAGTCTGTTTTAGACCTGTTGAATTTGTTTATGGCCAAAGAGATCTAAAATTTTAACTCTCTATAACTATTTATTGACTCTTTCAGATATTAAATCAAACAGACAATCGTCTTCTTTTAAAAACTAGAACATATTTCTAGACGTAGATTCTATGAACTTGAACTTTCTATACGTACTCATAGATTCCTTCTGATGTTTCATCAGTAGCTCAAACATGACTTTTTGAAAATGTATCTGGCCAAAGAGATTTTGAAATGTAACTTTATAAACAGACTTATGGACTCTTTTGATGTAGTTTTAAGACTGAGTGTAGTCCTTATTTGACCCACTGAACACATTTCTAGGCAAAGAATCCTTGACATTGAACTTTCTATACATACTCATAGATTCCTTCTGATGTTTCATCAGTAGCTCAGGCATACATTTTTTAACTTATTTTTGGCCAAAGAGTCTTTGAGCTTTAAATTTATATACAGTTTTATAGACCTACTGATGTTTCATCAGAAGTTCAAATATGACTTTTTGAAAAAAAAAAATCTGCCCTGGCCTGGATTCTATGAACTTTAAATTTCTATACAAACTCCTGATTGAGTTCTTCTGATGTTTCATTAGCCAGACAGTAGTCTGTATTTGAACTATAAAAAATATTTATGGCCAAGTTCTTAAACTTTAACTTTTTATGCATGCTCAGTAACTCTAGATTGTTCATCAATATTTCAAAAATGACTTTTTGAGCATATTTATGTCCAAAGAGTCTTTGAACTTTAATTTTATATAATATTACTTGATGATGTTAATAGTTCAAAAATGACTTTTTGAACATATGCCTTTTTGAAAAATGTTTTGCCACTGGATTCTATGAACTTTGACTTTTTGAACATTTTCTGCCCCTGGATTCTATGAACTTGAACTTACTTACATACTCCTTATAGACTTCTTCTGATGTTTCATTAGCCAGACAGTAGTCTGTATGTGAACTATAAATCATATTTACGGTAAGCTCTTAAACTTTTATGTATGCTCATTGACTCGAGATGTTTCATCAATAGTTCAAAAATGACTTTTTGAGCATATTTATGTCCAAAGAGTCTTTGAACTTGAATTTCTTACTCATAAACTCCTTCTGATATTTTATCAGACTGAGAGTAGTCTATATTTGACATATTGAAAACATTTCTGAAAAAAGGACCCTTGATAATGAACTTTCTATACATATAGACTTCTGATGTTTCAGCAGTAGTTCAAGCATGTCCTCTTGAACTTATTTCTAGCAAAAGAGTCTTTGAACTTAAATTTTATAAACTCATTTTGATGTTTCATTAGCCAGAGAGTAATCTGTTTTTGACCTGTTGAACTCGTTTATGGCCAAAGAGATCTAAAATTTTAACTCTCTATAAATACTTATTGACTCCTTCAGATATTATATCAAACAGACAATCGTCTTTTTTTTTAAACTAGAACATATTTCTAGACGTAGATTCTGTGAACTTGAACTTTCTATAGAATTTCCTGGATTCTCATAGATTCCTTCTGATGTTTCATATAGCTCAATTATGACTTTTTGAATATGTATCTGGCCAAAGAGATTTTGAAATATAACTTTATAAACAGACTTATGGACTCTTTTGATGTATTTTTCAGACTGCGTGTAGTCCATATTTGACCTATTGAACACATTTCTAGGCAAAGAATCCTTGATATTGAACTTTCATACTCGTAGATCCCTTCTGATGTTTCATCAGTAGCTCAGGCATACATTTTTGAAGTTATTTTTGGCCAAAGTGTCTTTGAGCTTTAAATTTATATACAGTTTTATAGACCTACTGATGTTTCATCAGAAGTTAAAATATGACTTTTGAAAAAAATCTGCCCCTGGATTCTATGAACTTTAAATTTCTATAAATAGTCCTCATTGACTTCTTCTGATGTTTCATTAGCCAGACAGTAGTCTGTATGTGACTTTTGAACATATGACTTTTTGAAAAAAGTTTTGTCCCTGGATTCTATGAACTTTGACTTTTTGAACATTTTTCTGCCCCTGGATTCTATGAACTTGAACTTACATACTCCTTATAGACTTATTCTGATGTTTAATTAGCCAGACAGTAGTCTGTATATGAACTATAAAACATGTTTCCGGGTAAGTTCTTAAACTTTTTATGCATGTTTAAACTGTTTCATGCATGTTCAAACTGTTTCATCAATAGTTCAAAAATGACTTTTTGAGCATATTTATGTCCAAAGAGTCTTTGAACTTGATTTTCTTACACACACACTCCTTCTGATATTTTATCAGACTGAGAGTAGTCCATATTTGACATATTGAAAACATTTCTGGAAATAGGACCCTTGATAATGAACTTTCTATACATATAGACTTTTGATGTTTCATCAGTAGTTCAAGCATGAGCTCTTGAACTTATTTCTAGCAAAAGAGTCTTTGAACTTAAATTTTATAAACTCATTTTGATGTTTCATTAGCCAGACAGTAGTCTGTTTTTGAGCTGTTGAACTCGTTTATGGCCAAAGAGATCTAAGATTGTAACTCTCTATAAATACTTATTGACCCCAGATATTATATCAAACAGACAATCGTCTTTTTTTTTATACTAGAACATATTTCTAGACGTAGATTCTATGAACTTGAACTTTCTATACATACTCATAGATTCCTTCTGATGTTTCATCAGAAGCTCAAATTTGACTTTTTGAATATGTATCTGACCAAAGAGATTTTGAAATGTAACTTTATAAATAGACTTATGGACTCTTTTGATGTAGTTTTCAGACTGAGTGTAGTCCATAAATAGTTTGACCTATTGAACACATTTTTAGACAAAGAATCCGGGATATTGAACTTTCTATACATACTCGTAGATTCCTTCTGATGTTTCATCAGTAGCTCAGGCATACATTTTTGAAGTTATTTTTGGCCAAAGAGTCTTTGAGCTTTAAATGTATATACAGTTTTATAGACCTACTGATGTTTCATCAGAAGTTCAAATATGACTTTTTGGAGAAAAAAAAATTTGCCCCTGGATTCTATGAACTTTAAATTTCTATACAAACTCCTCATTGATTTCTTCTGATGTTTAATTAGCCAGACAGTAGTCTGTATTTGAAGTATAACAAAATATTTATGGACAAGTTCTTAAACTTTTACTTTTTATGCACGCTCATTGACTCTAGATTTTTCATCAATAGTTAAAAATGACTTTTTGAACAAATTTATGGCCAAAGAGTCTTTTAACTATAATTTTAAATAATATTACTTGATGATGTTAATAGTTCAAAAATGACTTTTTGAACATATGACTTTTGAAAAAAATTCGCCCCTGGATTCTATGAACTTTGACTTTTAAACATTTTTCTGCCCCTGGATTCTATGAACTTGAACTTACATACTCCTTATAGACTTCTTCTGATGTTTCATTAGCCAGACAGTAGTCTGTATATGAACTATAAAACATATTTCCGGGTAAGTTCTTAAACTTTTTATGCATGCTCATTGACTCAAGCTGTTTCATCAATAGTTCAAAAATGAGTTTTTGAACATATTTATGTCCAAAGAGTCTTTGAACTTGAATTTCTTACACACACACTCCTTCTGATATTTTATCAGACCGAGAGTAGTCCATATTTGACATATTGAAAATATTTCTGGAAATAGGACCCTTGATAATGAACTTTCTATACATATAGACTTCTGATGTTTCATCAGTAGTTCAAGCATGACCTCTTGAACTTATTTCTAGCAACAGAGTCTTTGAACTTAAATTTTATAAACTCATTTTGATGTTTCATTAGCCAGACAGTAATCTGTTTTTGACCTGTTGAACGGCTCGGGTTATGTCTATAACCCTTGTTCCCTGAGAAAGGGAGCGAGCACTGCGTCGAACGACGATTTGGGGATGCTCCTAAGCATCAGCGAATCTGAAGTCTGAATGAAAACTAGTCCAATCCGATTGGTGCGTGCGTGATGGCGTCATCGTGGACGGCATACCGGAAGTATAAAGGAGCCGGCGTAATGGCGGCAGCTATTGCTCTGAAGCATGCGCTCCAGGCGTGCCGAGGTGTGGCGACGCGACGCAGTGCTCGTTCCCTTTCTCAGGGAACAAGGGTTATAGACATAACCGAGCCGTTCCCTTCGAGGAACTCACACTGCGTCGAACGGCGATTTGACGAGTACCCACTAGGCCACACCGAGGGTGGCGCCTGCCCTAGTGTGAAGCCGAGACCGGGCACAACTAGGACTGGAGCACCCTGGCGCCAGGCGTCGTAGGAAGATGCAGGCTATAAAACCTG
Source organism: Gobiocypris rarus (assembly GCA_023029165.1). Classification (NCBI taxonomy): domain Eukaryota; kingdom Metazoa; phylum Chordata; class Actinopteri; order Cypriniformes; family Gobionidae; genus Gobiocypris; species Gobiocypris rarus. The sequence goes on from CM040920.1 coordinate 13,456,357, forward strand.
ATGAAGGTGTGGGGTAGCCCACCCAGCCGCCTCGCAGATATCCTGCAAGGGGACCCCAGAAAGGAGGGCCACCGAAGAGGCCATGCCTCTGGTGGAATGTGCCCTCACGGCCATAGGTGAAGGCAAACTGCGCACCTGATAGGCCATGGTTATCGCCTGGACAATCCAGTTACTGATTGTCTGAGTAGGCATGAGCAACCCTTTCTTGGGTGAGCGAAACACACCAACAGTTGTTGAGATCTCCTCCACTGTGCCGACTTCGCCAGATACACTCTAGCGCCCTAACCGGGCAGAGCAGGTGAAGTCTCCCTTCTTCCGCCGTCACATGAGGCGGAGGATGAAATGCCTGCAGAACCAAAGACCTGACCACCCTTGATGGGACCTTAGGCACGTAGCCTGGCCTAGGGTGTAAGATGGCTTTACTCCACCCGGGGGCAAACTCCAGGCAAGTCGGCGTTACCGCCAAGGCCTGGAGGTCACCCACTCTCCTCAGAGAGGTAATGGCAAGGAGAAAAGCCACCTTAAGGGTCAGGTTCTTTGGTTCAAGCCGACTCAATGGCTCGAAGGGGCCTCAGCCAGCCCTCCGAGAACCACTGCCAGGTCCCAGGTTGGAACTCTGGACCGAGCGCAGGCCTCATCCTCCGAACCCCACGGAGGAACTGTACAACCAACTGGTGCCTACCCAAGGTCCATCACCCATAGGAGTGTGGAAAGCCGCAATGGCAGCCACGTACACCTTGAGTGTGGGCGGGGTTAGACCCCAGAGAAGCGATCTTGGAGGAACTCCAGCACTGAAGCCACCGGGCAGTTAACTGGGTCCACCTCACGCTCCCTGCACCAAGTGGAAAATACATTCCACTTGAGGCTGTACAGTCTCCTTGTAGGCGGAGCCCTGGAACTGAGTAAGGTCTCTACCACTTCTGCCGACAGGCCAGCCTCTCTAGGTACCTGGCCCCTCAGGGCCAGACCCAGAGGTTCCAAATCTCCGGCCGGGGTGAAATATTGTACCACGCTGAGACAGGAGATCCCTCCTCAGAGGAATCTGCCATGGATGACCTGCCAGCAGAGTTATGATATCCGAGAACCAAACTCGAGTCGGCCAGCGGTGCTACTAGGAGTAGGCTGACCCCTTGTCGACGGACCCTCTCCAGGACTCCGGGAGCAGAGCAATCGGAAATGCGTACAGAGCGCAGCCTCGGCCACGTCTGAACCATGGCATCCAACCCCAGCGGGGCTGGATGCGTGAGAAACCACAGTGGACAGTGGGGCGTCTCTCGAGCGCAAACAGGTCCACTTCCACTGGGCGAACCTCTCGCACATGGCCTCCACCACCTCGGGGTGGAGTCGCCATTCCCGGGCCTCAGCCCCTGCCTCGACAGGATGTCTGCTCCTGATTTTGGACCCCGGGACATACATTGCCCTGATGGACAACAGTTTCCCCTGGGACCACAGGAGGATTAGATGCGCCAGTCTGCACAGAGGCGCGACCTCAACCCTCCTTGATGATTGAGTGCGCTCGACAGGCGTATTGTCTGTCCGTGCCAGGACATGTTGGCGCGGAGGTCGGGAAAAAGCTCCTGAGAGCTCTGTAGACCGCCATCATCTCCAGGCAATTTATGTGCCAGGAGGAATGGCGGCCCTCCCACGGGCCCCTCGCAAATCGGCCGTCCATGACGCGCCCCAACCAGTGAGAGGCGTCTGTTGAAGCAGTTTCCGGCAACAGGGCGCTCCCAACACTGGCCTGGGACAGAAACCAGGTTTCTTCCATATGACTAGGAGCGAAGGCACCTGCGCGTTACCCTGATCATACGGAAAGGATTCCCTCTGGGAAAACCCCTTGGTTTTCAGCCACCACTGGAGGGTCTCATGTGTAGCAGGCCAAAGGTATCACGTTGGGCGCTGCTGCCATGTGCCCCAGCACTCTCTGAAAGTGCTTCACAGTGATGCTGTGGCCTAGCCTTATTCCTGAGACCATCGCCAGTATGGTCTCGACTGCATGTGAGGAGACAATTGTGCCCGCATCGTCGTCGAGTCCCATACAATCCCCAGGAACGTAGTCCTCTGGGGCGGCGTCAACACACTCTTCTTTGTGTTGAGTCTCAGCCCCAAGCACTTTATGTGGGCCAGAGCGACATCTCGATGCGAACTGCCATCTCGTCACTGGGCCAATATGAGCCAGTCGTCGATATAATTCAGTACGGATGCCCTGAAGTCTCATTGGAGCCAGAGCTGCGTCCATGCGCCGTGAGCGTGCGTGGGGAGAAAGCTAGGCGAAGGAAGCACTCGATGTTGAGTACGCCCCGGCGAACCTCAAGAACTTCCTGTGACATGGAAGGATGGAGATATGGAAGTATCGTCCTTTAGATCTATCGTGGCGAACCAGTCCTCGGACTGGATCTGACTCACGATGATGGGAATAGTGAGCATTTTGAATCTGAACCTCCTCAGAGACCGATTCAAATACCTCAGATCTATAATCGGACGCAACCCTCCATCCTTTTTGGGAACTATAAAGTACCGGCTGTAGAACCGGACTCCCTCTCCAGCGGAGGAACGCGCTCTATGGCTTCCTTCGCCAGCAAGGATTCTACTTCTAGTTCCATTACCGAACCGCTCCGGTACCACTGCGGTCCAGTTCAACCCCTGAACCCTGGAGGAGGGTGACCGAACTGCAGTCTGTAACCGTTTTCTACAGTGCGCAGGACCCATGTAGAAATATTCGGAAGGCACTTCCATGCGCCGAGATAATCTACTAAGGGAACCAGCCTCTCGAGGCTGGCGTCGGGTGTTACGAGGCTCGTCCCCAACCCCTGAAGCGGCTGACCGGCAGGGAGCAGTTGGGAACGAGTCTCTGTGTGCGACGCGAGCTGCCCAAGCCGCAGGTCTTTCCAGAGGCGGCTGGAGCAGCATGCGTTCGCGGGAAATCGATGTGGCCCGGCGTCATAGGCGGCGGGATTACCACATCGATTTCCCAGAAGCGCCAGCGAAGAAGCAACCTCGGTTGCCCGCCGTGGGAGGACCGCCCTTAAGCCCTGCGCAGCTAGGACTTCTTCCGGCAGCCTTCGCGCCTGAAGGGCGTTCCTCAGATCGCCCGCCGGGCAGAAGGCTGCTGGTGGGCGCCGCCTCTGTTGCCAAGCTCCCGGAGGAGGGCTCTAGGCGGCGCTCTCTTTTGCACCTGCCGGTGCGAGGAGCTGGTGGGCGGCTGAGGCTGCCCACTGGGGACACCCTTCCCAGGCCGGCGGCGAGGAGATACTGGCGGAAGGCCGCTGACTGCTTCCTCGCCTCCTGAAATCTGTCGGCAGCGGTGTTAACTGCGTCGCCGAACAGACCAGAAGGCGAGATCTGGGAGTCTAGGAGGAAGGTTTTATCCTTCTCCTTCATCCCGATAAATTAAGCCACAGATGTCTCTCCACAGTCACCATAGATGCCATGGGCGGCCGATGCGCGGGCCGTCTCCTTGGTGACGCGGAGAGACAAGTCAGCAACCTTCCGAGCTCCAGTATGTCCTCCGGAGAGGGACCCTCGCCTCGTCTAGCTCCTTAAGGAGGTCGGCCTGGTAGGCCTGCAATATAGATAACGTATGCAGGGTACTACCAGCCCGCCCAGCCGCCATATAAGCCCTGCCCACCAAGGCAGAAGTGTCCCTGCAGGGCTTGGTGGGCAGTACCGGGGCTTTAAGGGGCGATGCGATTCGGGCGAAAGATGGCAGCTCGCGAGCATCTTCCACCAGCGGCATCGTCCCATACCCAGCCTCGCGTGCCCCAGCGCGTTGGCATAATCCAACACTGGGGATTGGAAACGCACGCGCTGAGTATGGCCTCTTCCACGATTTGCACAACTCATTGTGCAAATCCGGGAAAAAGGCAAGCCCGGCGAGTGTTTGGACCGGTCGTCAGAAAGCGGTCGTCCAGCTTACTGGTTGGCTGGACTTCCTGCCTTTCCTGTGGCCAATCGATGTTCAATTTGGCCACTGCCGGGTCAACACCTCGACCAGCTCCTCTTGGGCGGGTGGATGAAGCGGAAACACTTCCGATGCTTCACCACCCGCCTCGATGCCCACCTCCTCTGATTCCTCAGAACCAGAGAGGATGAGCATCGGATTCTCCACCCGGGGAAGAAGCGCGTGCGGGCTTCCACCGCGGGCGGAAGAATCTCGGAACTGCCAGAAGAGGAGTGGGAAAGTGCCTCAGCAGTCCCACAACCTTCTGACAGATCCTTTGTGAGCCCCATGATCTGCGACGCCGAGCCGCCTCGGCGGCCTGCGGGTCCAGAACCACGGGGCTCACGAGGCTGGCGGCCTCATCGAACACGGCCAGCCGAGGCGGAGAAGCCTGAGTGTCAGCTTCTCACAATGCTCTGGCGGCTCCTCGAGAGCCGCCTGGCATGCTGAACACCCAGGCATTCTACACAAAGCGTGTGTGTCCGAGCCGAGATGTAACAAGGGCACGGATGCACACACTGCTTAAAACTTTCTCCTCTCTCAGTCATACTTATTTTCTTTTTCTCTTTCACACACACTCTTGGACAATACAACAATAAATAGACAGACAATGTACACAGAGCGCTATGCTGAAGAGCAATAACTGCCGCCATTAGCGCGGCTCCTTTTATACTTCGGGTATGCCGTCACGATGGCGTCATCACGCGCACGACCAATCGAATTGGACTAGTTTTCATTCAGACTTCAGATTCGCTGATGCTTAGGGAGCATCCCCAAATCGTCGTTCCGACGCAGTGTGAGTTCCCTCGAAAGGGAACTCGTTTATGGCCAAAGAGATCTAAAATTTTAACTCTCTATAAATACTTATTGACTCCTTCAGATATTATATCAAACAGACAATCGTCTTTTTTTTTAAACTAGAACATATTTCTAGACGTAGATTCTGTGAACTTGAACTTTCTATACATACTCATAGTTTCCTTCTGATGTTTCATATAGCTCAAGTATGACTTTTTGAATATGTATCTGGCCAAAGAGATTTTGAAATATAACTTTATAAACAGACTTATGGACTCTTTTGATGTATTTTTCAGACTGAGTGTAGTCCATATTTGACCTATTGAACACATTTCTAGACAAAGAATCCTTGATATTGAACTTTCTATACATACTCGTAGATCCCTTCTGATGTTTCATCAGAAGGTCAGGCATACATTTTTGAAGTTATTTTTGGCCAAAGTGTCTTTGAGTTTGAATTTATATACAGTTTTATAGACCTACTGATGTTTCATCAGAAGTTCAAATATGACTTTTTGAAAAAAAAAATCTGCCCCTGGATTCTATGAACTTTAAATTTCTATAAATAGTCCTCATTGACTTCTTCTGATGTTTTATTAGCCAGACAGTAGTCTGTATTTGAACTATAAATTATATTTATGGCCAAGTTCTTAAACTTTAACTTTTTATGCATGCTCATTGACTCTAGATTTTACATCAATAGTTCAAAAATGACTTTTTGAACATATTTATGACCAAAGAGTCTTTGAACTTTAATTTTATATAATATTACTTGATGATGTTAATAGTTCAAAAATGACTTTATGAACATATGACTTTTTGAAAAATGTTTTGCCCCTGGATTCTATTTACTTTGACTTTTTGAATATTTTTCTGCCCCTGGATTCTATGAACTTGAACTTACATACTCCTTATAGACTTCTTCTGATGTTTCATTAGCCAGACAGTAGTCTGTATGTGAACTATAAATCATATTTACGGGTAAGCTCTTAAACTTTTTATGCATGCTCATTGACTCGAGATGTTTCATCAATAGTTCAAAAATGACTTTTTGAGCATATTTATGTCCAAAGAGTCTTTGAACTTGAATTTCTTACTCATACACTCCTTCTGATATTTTATCAGACCGAGAGTAGTCAATATTTGACATATTGAAAACATTTCTGAAAAAGGACCCTTGATAATGAACTTTCTATACATATAGACTTCTGATGTTTCATCAGAAGTTCATGACCTCTTGAACTTATTTCTAGCAAAAGAGTCTTTGATCTTAAATTTTACAAACTCATTTTGATGTTTCATTAGCCAGACAGTAGTCTGTTTTAGACCTGTTGAATTTGTTTATGGCCAAAGAGATCTAAAATTTTAACTCTCTATAACTATTTATTGACTCTTTCAGATATTAAATCAAACAGACAATCGTCTTTTTTTACAAACTAGAACATATTTCTAGACGTAGATTCTATGAACTTGATCTTTCTATACGTACTCATAGATTCCTTCTGATGTTTCATCAGTAGCTCAAGCATGACTTTTTGAAAATGTATCTGGCCAAAGAGATTTTGAAATGTAACTTTATAAACAGACTTATGGACTCTTTTGATGTAGTTTTAAGACTGAGTGTAGTCCTTATTTGACCAACTGAACACATTTCTAGGCAAAGAATCCTTGACATTGAACTTTCTATACATACTCATAGATTCCTTCTGATGTTTCATCAGTAGCTCAGGCATACATTTTTAACTTATTTTTGGCCAAAGAGTCTTTGAGCTTTAAATTTATATACAGTTTTATAGACCTACTGATGTTTCATCAGAAGTTCAAATATGACTTTTTAAAAAAAATCTGCCCCTGGATTCGATGAACTTTACATTTCTATAAATAGTCCTCATTGACTTCTTCTGATGTTTCATTAGCCAGACAGTAGTCTGTATGTGAACTATAAATCATATTTACGGGTAAGCTCTTAAACTTTTTATGCATGCTCATTGACTCAAGATGTTTCATCAATAGTTCAAAAATGACTTTTTGAGCATATTTATGTCCAAGGAGTCTTGAACTTGAATTTCTTACACATACACTCCTTCTGATATTTTATCAGACTGAGAGTAGTCCATATTTGACATATTGAAAACATTTCTGGAAATAGGCCCCTTGATAATGAACTTTCTATACATATAGACTTCTGATGTTTCATCAGTAGTTCAAGCATGACCTCTTGAACTTATTTCTAGCAAAAGAGTGTGGTAGAAAAATTTGTTAGTGCAGCCAAATGTAACTGATATTCATGACAAGGTTTAAGCTGTATGTATAACTTGTAGTCATATATGTTAGTACAGGATGTATAACTTATGGTTATACTTGTTATTCTTATAGTCATACATGTTATTACACTGGAGCCATGAATTTTGTCCTGCTGATGGCTGTTGTAAAAGCAAGGAGGATTTATGGCTAAGATGTGCGTGCTATATGCTGATTATTTTTTGGGAAGACACCATGTGATGATCAACATGTTGAAATATGGAAGAGTACTGGTAGGGACGGGTGTTTACGAGGACTATAAGAGATAGCAACTTTGTTACGACCTTCAGTGTACACTTGGTGCAGGCTTTGAAGGCTGTGCTAACTGTGCCTCTTTATTTCTTGCAAGGAATAAACTCTTATTCATACCATTTTAACAATCTTTGTCTCTTATTCCATGAAGTGTTTGAGCGAAGTTTTCAGCCGTAATAAGAGTCTTTGAACTTAAATTTTATAAACTCATTTTGATGTTTCATTAGCCAGACAGTAATCTGTTTTTGACCTGTTGAACTCGTTTATGGCCAAAGAGATCTAAAATTTTAACTCTCTATAAATACTTATTGACTCCTTCAGATATTATATCAAACAGACAATCGTCTTTTTTTTTAAACTAGAACATATTTCTAGACGTAGATTCTGTGAACTTGAACTTTCTATACATACTCATAGATTCCTTCTGATGTTTCATATAGCTCAAGTATGACTTTTTGAATATGTATCTGGCCAAAGAGATTTTGAAATATAACTTTATAAACAGACTTATGGACTCTTTTGATGTATTTTTCAGACTGAGTGTAGTCCATATTAGACCTGTTGAACACAATTCTAGACAAAGAATCCTTGATATTGAACTTTCTATACATACTCGTAGATCCCTTCTGATGTTTCATCAGTAGCTCAGTTATACATTTTTGAAGTTATTTTTGGCCAAAGTGTCTTTGAGCTTTAAATTTATATACAGTTTTATAGACCTACTGATGTTTCATCAGAAGTTCAAATATGACTTTTTGAAAAAAAAAAATCTGCCCCTGGATTCGATGAACTTTACATTTCTATAAATAGTCCTCATTGACTTCTTCTGATGTTTCATTAGCCAGACAGTAGTCTGTATTTGAACTATAAAACATATTTACGGGTAAGTTCTTAAACTTTAACTTTTTATGCATGCTCATTGACTCCAGATTTTTCATCAATAGTTCAAAAATGACTTTTGAACATATTTATAAAAGAGTCTTTGAACTTTAATTTTATATAATATTACCTGATGATGTTAATAGTTCAAAAATGACTTTTTGAACATATGACTTTTGAAAAATGTTTTGCCTGGATTCTATGAACTTTGACTTTTTGAACATTTTTCTGCCCCTGGATTCTATGAACTTGAACTTACATACTCCTTATAGACTTCTTCTGATGTTTCATTAGACAGACAGTAGTCTGTATGTGAACTATAAAACATATTTACGGGTAAGTTCCTAAACTTTTTATGCATGCTCATTGACTCGAGATGTTTCATCAATAGTTCAAAAATGACTTTTTGAACATATTCATGTCCAGTCTTTGAACTTGAATTTCTTACTCATACACTCCTTCTGATATTTTATCAGACTGAGAGTAGTCTATATTTGACATATTGAAAACATATTTCTGAAAAAAGGACCCTTGATAATGAACTTTCTATACATATAGACTTCTGATGTTTCATCAGAAGTTCAAGCATGAGTTCTTGAACTTATTTCTAGCAAAAGAGTCTTTGAACTTAAATTTTATAAACTCATTTTGATGTTTCATTAGCCAGACAGTAGTCTGTTTTTGAGCTGTTGAACTCGTTTATGGCCAAAGAGATCTAAGATTGTAACTCTCTATAAATACTTATTGACCCCAGATATTATATCAAACAGACAATCGTCTTTTTTTTAAACTAGAACATATTTCTAGACGTAGATTCTATGAACTTGAACCTTCTATACATACTCATAGATTCCTTCTGATGTTTCATCAGTAGCTCAAGTATGACTTTTTGAATATCTGACCAAAGAGATTTTGAAATGTAACTTTATAAACAGACTCTTTTGATGTAGTTTTCAGACTGAGTGTAGTCCATATTTGACCTATTGAACACATTTTTAGACAAAGAATCCTTGATATTGAACTTTCTATACATACTCGTAGATTCCGTCTGATGTTTCATCAGTAGCTCAGGCATACATTTTTGAAGTTATTTTTGGCCAAAGTGTCTTTGAGCTTTAAATTTATATCGTTTTATAGACCTACTGATGTTTCATCAGAAGTTCAAATATGACTTTTTGAAAAAAAAAAATCTGCCCCTGGATTCTATGAACTTTAAATTTCTATACAAACTCCTCATTGAGTTCTTCTGATGTTTCATTAGCCAGACAGTAGTCTGTATTTGAACTATAAAAAATATTTTTGGCCAAGTTCTTAAACTTTAACTTTTTATGCATGCTCATTGACTCTAGATTTTTCAGAAATAGTTCAAAAATGACTTTTGAACATATTTATGGCCAAAGAGTCTTTGAACTTTAATTTTATATAATATTACTTGATGATGTTAATAGTTCAAAAATGACTTTTTGAACATATGACATTTTGAAAAAAGTTTTGCCCCTGGATTCTATGAACTTGAACTTACATACTCCTTATAGACTTATTCTAATGTTTCATTATCCAGACAGTAGTCTGGATATGAACTATAAAATACATTTCTGGGTCAGTTCTTACTCAAGCTGTTTCATCAATAGCTCAAAAATGACTTTTTGAACATATTTATGTCCAAAGAGTCTTTGAACTTGAATTTCTTACACACACACTCCTTCTGATATTTTATCAGACTGAGAGTAGTCTATATTTGACATATTGAAAACATTTCTGAAAAAAGGACCCTTGATAATGAACTTTCTATACATATAGACTTCTGATGTTTCATTAGTAGTTCAAGCATGACCTCTTGAACTTATTTCTAGCAAAAGAGTCTTTGAACTTAAATTTTATAAACTCATTTTGATGTTTCATTAGCCAGACAGTAATCTGTTTTTGACCTGTTGAACTCGTTTATGGCCAAATAGATCTAAAATTTTAACTCTGTATAAATACTTATTGACTCCTTCAGATATTATATCAAACAGACAATGGTCTTTTTTTTTTTTTAAACTAGAACATATTTCTAGACGTAGATTCTGTGAACTTGAACTTTCTAGACATACTCATAGATTCCTTCTGATGTTTCATATAGTATGACTTTTTGAATATGTATCTGGCCAAAGAGATTTTGAAATATAACTTTATAAACAGACTTATGGACTCTTTTGATGTATTTTTCAGACTGAGTGTAGTCCATATTTGACCCATTGAACACATTTCTAGACAAAGAATCCTTGATATTGAACTTTCTATACATACTCGTAGATCCCTTCTGATGTTTCATCAGTAGCTCAGGCATACATTTTTGAAGTTATTTTTGGCCAAAGTGTCTTTGAGCTTTAAATTTATATACAGTTTTATAGACCTACTGATGTTTCATCAGAAGTTCAAATATGACTTTTTGAAAAAAAAAAATCTGCCCCTGGATTCGATGAACTTTACATTTCTATAAATAGTCCTCATTGACTTCTTCTGATGTTTCATTAGCCAGACAGTAGTCTGTATTTGAACTATAAAACATATTTACGGGTAAGTTCTTAAACTTTAACTTTTTATGCATGCTCATTGACTCTAGATTTTTCATCAATAGTTCAAAAATGACTTTTTGAACATATTTATGGCCAAAGAGTCTTTGAACTTTAATTTTTATATAATATTACCTGATGATGTTAATAGTTCAAAAATGACTTTTTGAACATATGACTTTTTGAAAAATGTTTTGCCCCTGGATTCTATGAACTTTGACTTTTTGAACATTTTTCTGCCCCTGGATTCTATGAACTTGAACTTACATACTCCTTATAGACTTCTTCTGATGTTTCATTAGACAGACAGTAGTCTGTATGTGAACTATAAAACATATTTACGGGTAAGTTCCTAAACTTTTTATGCCTGCTCATTGACTCGAGATGTTTCATCAATAGTTCAAAAATGACTTTTTGAACATATTTATGTCCAGTCTTTGAACTTGAATTTCTTACTCATACACTCCTTCTGATATTTTATCAGACTGAGAGTAGTCTATATTTGACATATTGAAAACATATTTCTGAAAAAAGGACCCTTGATAATGAACTTTCTATACATATAGACTTCTGATGTTTCATCAGAAGTTCAAGCATGAGTTCTTGAACTTATTTCTAGCAAAAGAGTCTTTGAACTTAAATTTTATAAACTCATTTTGATGTTTCATTAGCCAGACAGTAGTCTGTTTTTGAGCTGTTGAACTCGTTTATGGCCAAAGAGATCTAAGATTGTAACTCTCTATAAATACTTATTGACCCCAGATATTATATCAAACAGACAATCGTCTTTTTTTTTTTAAACTAGAACTTATTTCTAGACGTAGATTCTATGAACTTGAACCTTCTATACATACTCATAGATTCCTTCTGATGTTTCATCAGTAGCTCAAGTATGACTTTTTGAATATGTATCTGACCAAAGAGATTTTGAAATGTAACTTTATAAACAGACTTATGGACTCTTTTGATGTAGTTTTCAGACTGAGTGTAGTCCATATTTGACCTATTGAACACATTTTTAGACAAAGAATCCTTGATATTGAACTTTCTATACATACTCGTAGATTCCTTCTGATGTTTCATCAGTAGCTCAGGCATACATTTTTGAAGTTATTTTGGCCAAAGAGTCTTTGAGCTTTAAATGTATATACAGTTTTATAGACCTACTGATGTTTCATCAGTAGTTAAAATATTTTTTTTGAGAAAAAAAAATTTGCCCCTGGATTCTATGAACTTTAAATTTCTATACAAACTCCTCATTGAGTTCTTCTGATGTTTCATTAGCCAGACAGTAGTCTGTATTTGAACTATAAAAATATTTTTGGCCAAGTTTTTAAACTTTAACTTTTATGCATGCTCATTGACTCTAGATTTTTCATCAATAGTTCAAAAATGACTTTTGAACATATTTATGGCCAAAGAGTCTTTGAACTTTAATTTTATATAATATTACTTGATGATGTTAATAGTTCAAAAATGACTTTTGAACATATGACATTTTGAAAAAAGTTTTGCCCCTGGATTCTATGAACTTGAACTTACATACTCCTTATAGACTTATTCTGATGTTTCATTATCCAGACAGTAGTCTGGATATGAACTATAAAACAAATTTCTGGGTCAGTTCTTACTCAAGCTGTTTCATCAATAGCTCAAAATGACTTTTGAACATATTTATGTCCAAGAGTCTTTGAACTTGAATTTCTTACACACACACTCCTTTTGATATTTTATCAGACCGAGAGTAGTCCATATTTGACATATTGAAAACATTTCTGGAAATAGGACCCTTGATAATGAACTTACTATACATATAGACTTCTGATGTTTCATCAGTAGTTCAAGCATGACCTCTTGAACTTATTTCTAACAGAGTCTTTGAACTTAAATTTTATAAACTCATTTTGATGTTTCATTAGCCAGACAGTAATCTGTTTTGACCTGTTGAACTCGTTTATGGCCAAAGAGATCTAAAATTTTAACTCTCTATAAATACTTATTGACTCCTTCAGATATTATATCAAACAGACAATCGTCTTTTTTTAAAAACTAGAACATATTTCTAGACGTAGATTCTGTGAACTTGAATATAACATTATAAACAGACTTATGGACTCTTTTTATGTATTTTTCAGACTGAGTGTAGTCCATATTTGACCTATTGAACACATTTCTAGACAAGGAATCCTTGATATTGAACTTTCTATACATACTCGTAGATCCTTCTGATGTTTCATCAGTAGCTCAGGCATACATTTTTGAAGTTATTTTTGGCCAAAGTGTCTTGTGGCTTTAAATTTATATAGTTTTATAGACCTACTGATGTTTCATCAGAAGTTCAAATATGACTTTTGAAAAAAATCTGCCCTGGATTCTATGAACTTTAAATTTCTATACATACTCCTCATTGAGTTCTTCTGATGTTTCATTAGCCAGACAGTAGTCTGTATTTGAACTATAAAAAATATTTTTGGCCAAGTTTTTAAACTTTAACTTTTTATGCATGCTCATTGACTCTAGATTTTTCATCAATAGTTCAAAAATGACTTTTGAACATATTTATGGCCAAAGAGTCTTTGAACTTTAATTTTATATAATATTACTTGATGATGTTAATAGTTCAAAAATGACTTTTGAACATATGACATTTTGAAAAAGTTTTGCCCCTGGATTCTATGAACTTGAACTTACATACTCCTTATAGACTTATTCTGATGTTTCATTATCCAGACAGTAGTCTGGATATGAACTATAAAACAAATTTCTGGGTCAGTTCTTACTCAAGCTGTTTCATCAATAGCTCAAAAATGACTTTTTGAACATATTTATGTCCAAAGAGTCTTTGAACTTGAATTTCTTACACACACACTCCTTCTGATATTTTATCAGACCGAGAGTAGTCCATATTTGACATATTGAAAACATTTCTGGAAATAGGACCCTTGATAATGAACTTACTATACATATAGACTTCTGATGTTTCATCAGTAGTTCAAGCATGACCTCTTGAACTTATTTCTAGCAACAGAGTCTTTGAACTTAAATTTTATAAACTCATTTTGATGTTTCATTAGCCAGACAGTAATCTCTTTTTGAACTGTTGAACTCGTTTATGGCCAAAGAGATCTAAAAATTTAACTCTCTATAAATACTTATTGACTCCTTCAGATATTATATCAAACAGACAATCGTCTTTTTTTAAACTAGAACATATTTCTAGACGTAGATTCTGTGAACTTGAACTTTCTATACATACTCATAGATTCCTTCTGATATAGCTCAAGTATGACTTTTTGAATATGTATCTGGCCAAATAGATTTTGAAATGTAACTTTATAAACAGACTTATGGACTTGTGCAGAAGCACAAATCTCTTCAATGAACGAGTTATTGAATGGAATGCAATAGCAGTCTTCAATACACAACAAGGTCTTCATAATGCATTGCAAAAGCAGTAATATCGTCGTGCACAACGAGTATGCAAAAGCACTTATCGCTTAATGCACGAGTTCTTGCATTTAATGCAAACGCGCAAATCTTTGCAAATCTCGAGATCTTGTAAGCAATGCAAACGCACTCATTTCTTCAGTGTACACGTACTTGTATGCACTGCATTACAAAAGCAATTATTTCTTTAAAGTACAACGATTTTGCAATGCAAAACACACTAATCTCATAAGACTTATGCCACAAAAGTAGAAAAGCACGAGTATGCAATATAAAACGCACTCTTCAATGCAGAATGAATTCCTGTATGCATGCATTCTGTGTGAATACCTTTTGAACAGAAGCACTTGACTCTTCAATGCAAGAGTTCCTCTATGCATTTTAATGCGAAAGCACTTTTATTTTCAATGCGAAAGCTCTTATATGCAATGCTATGCAATGCAAAATCACTTATGTCTTTAATGCACAACGAGTATGCAATGTAAAACGCACTAATCTCTTCAATGCACAAAAAGTTCTTATATGCAATGCAATGCAGAAGCACTTATCTCTTTAATGTACGAGTATGCAATGAAGAAAGACAAATCTCTTTAATGAACGAGTTATTGTATGGAATGCAATAGCAGTCTTCAATGCACAACAAGTTCTTCATAATGCATTGCAAAAGCAGTAATATCGTCGTGCACAACGAGTCATTGTATGCAAAAGCACTTATCGCTTAATGCACGAGTTCTTGCATTTAATGCAAACGCGCACATCTTTGCAATGCACGAGATCTTGTAAGCAATGCAAAAGCACTCATTTATTCAGTGCACACGTACTTGTATGTACTGCATTACAAAAGCAATTATTTCTTTAAAGTCGACGAGTTTGCAATGCAAAACACACTAATCTCTTCAATGCACAATAAGATTTATATGCCATGCAGTAGAAAAGCACGAGTATGCAATATAAAACGCACTCTTCAATGCAGAATGAATTCCTGTATGCATGCATTCTGTATGCATACCTTTTGAACAGAAGCACTTGACGCTTCAATGCACGAGTTCCTCTATGCATTTTAATGCGAAAGCACTTTTATTTTCAATGCGAAAGCTCTTATATGCAATGCTATGCAAAAGCACTTATGTTTTAAAGCACGAGTATGCAATGCAAAATCACTAATCTCTTCAATGCACAAGTTCTTATATGCAATGCAATGCAAAATCACAATGCACAACGAGTATGCAAAGTAAAACGCAGTAATCTCTTGCACAAAAAGTTCTCATATGCAATAAAATGCAGAATCATTTATCTCTTAAATGCACGAGTATGCAATGAAGAAGCACAAATCTATTCAATGAACGAGTTATTGTATGGAATGCAATAGCAGTCTTCAATGCACTACAAGGTCTTCATAATGCATTGCAAAAGCAGTAATATCGTCGTGCACAACGAGTAATTGTATGCAAAAGCACTTATCGCTTAATGCACGAGTTCTTGCATTTAATGCAAACGCGCAAATCTTTGCAATGCATGAGATCTTGTAAGCAATGCAAAAGCACTCATTTTTTCAGTGCACACGTACTTGTATGCACTGCATTACAAAAGCAATTATTTCTTTAAAGTCGACGAGTTTGCAATGCAGAACACACTAATCTCTTCAATGCACAATAAGATTTATATGCCATGCAGCAGAAAAGCACGTATATGTATGCACGAGTATGCAATATAAAACGCACTCTTCAATGCAGAATGAATTCCTGTATGCATGCATTCTGTATGCATACCTTTTGAACAGAAGCACTTGACTCTTCAATGCACGAGTTCCTCTATGCATTTTAATGCGAAAGCACTTATATTTTCAATGCACAAGTTCTTATATGCAATGCAATGCAAAATCACTTATGTCTCTAATGCACAACGAGTATGCAATGTAAAACGCACTAATCTCTTCAATGCACAAAAAGTTCTTATATGCAATGCAATGCAGAAGCACTTATCTCGTTAATGCACGAGTATGCAATGAACGAGTTATTGTATGGAATGCAATAGCAGTCTTCAATGCACTACAAGGTCTTCATAATGCATTGCAAAAGCAGTAATATCGTCGTGCACAACGAGTAATTGTATGCAAAAGCACTTATCGCTTAATGCACGAGTTCTTGCATTTAATGCAAACGCGCAAATCTTTGCAATGCACGAGATCTTGTAAGCAATGCAAAAGTACTCATTTATTCAGTGCACATGTACTCGTATGCACTGCATTACAAAAGCAATTATTTCTTTAAAGTACAACGAGTTTGCAATGCAAAACACACTAATCTCTTCAATGCACAATAAGACTTATATGCCATGCAGCAGAAAAGCACGTATATGTATGCACGAGTATGCAATATAAAACGCACTCTTCAATGCAGAATGAATTCCTGTATGCATGCATTCTGTATGCATACCTTTTGAACAGAAGCACTTGACTCTTCAATGCACGAGTTCCTCTATGCATTTTAATGCGAAAGCACTTTTATTATCAATGCGAAAGCTCTTATATGCAATGCTATGCAAAAGCACTTATGTTTTAAAGCACGAGTATGCAATGCAAAATCACTAATCTCTTCAATGCACAAGTTCTTATATGCAATGCAATGCAAAATCACTTAATTCACAACGAGTATGCAATGTAAAACGCACTAATCTCTTCAATGCACAAAAAGTTCTTATATGCAATGCAGAATCATTTATCTCTTTAATGAACGAGTTATTGTATGGAATGCAATAGCAGTCTTCAATGCACAACAAGTTCTTCATTTATTACTGCATTACTGTTTGCATTGCATTGCAAAAGCAGTAATATATGCAGTAAAATAATTATTGTATGCATGCATTCTGTATGCATACATTTTGAACAGAAGCACTTGACTCTTTAATGAACGAGTTCCTCTATGCATTTAAATGCGAAAGCACTTATATTTTCAATGCAAAAGCCATTTTATGCAATGCAAGAGCATTGTTTTAAAGCACGAGAATGCAATGCAAAATCACTAATCTCTTCAATGCACAAGTTCTTACAATGCAATGCAAAATCACTTATGTCTTTAATGCACAACGAGTATGCAATTTAAACGCACTAAACTCTTCAATGAGTTGCTGTATGCATGCAATGCAGAAGCACTTATGTCTTTAATGCACTATGTAAAACGCACTAATCTTTTCAATGCAGAGATGGTTTCTGTATGCATGCAACGCAGCACCAGTAATCTCTACAGTGCACAACAATTACCTGTATGCATGTAATGCAAAAGCATTTATAGGTTTACTGCACAGCAAGTATGTAATGCAAAAAACACTAATCTCTCCAATGAACTACGAGTATGCATGCAATGCAGAAGTACTAATTTTATTCAATACATATTTGTAATACTGAAAACATTTCTGGAAAAAGAACCCTTGATAACGAACTTTTTATACATATAGGCATCTGATGTTTCATCAGTAGTTCAAGTATGACCTCTTGAACTTCTTTCTAGCAAAAGAGTCTTTGAACTTTGATATTTAACTTTCTATACATACTCGTAGATCCCTTCTGATGTTTCATCAGTAGCTCAGGCATACATTTTTGAAGTTATTTTTGGCCAAAGTGTCTTTGAGCTTTAAATTTATATACTTTTTTATAGACCTACTGATGTTTCATCAGAAGTTCAAATATGACTTTTTGAAAAAAAAAAATCTGCTCCTGGATTCTATGAACTTTAAATTTCTATAAATAGTCCTCATTTACTTCTGATGTTTCATTAGCCAGACAGTAGTCTGTATTTGAACTATAAAACATATTTATGACCAAGTTCTTAAACTTTAACTTTTTATGCATGCTCATTGACTCTAGATTTTTCATCAATAGTTCCAAAATGACTTTTTGAACATATTTATGACCAAAGAGTCTTTGAACTTTAATTTTATATAATATTACTTGATGATGTTAATAGTTCAAAAATAACTTTATAAACATATGACTTTTTGAAAAATATTTTGACCCTGGAATCTATGAACTTTGACTTTTTTAACATTTTTCTGCCCCTGGATTCTATGAACTTGAACTTACATACTCCTTATAGACTTATTCTGATGTTTCATTATCCAGACAGTAGTCTGGATATGAACTATAAAACAAATTTCTGGGTCAGTTCTTACTCAAGCTGTTTCATCAATAGTTAAAAAATGACTTTTTGAACATATTTATGTCCAAAGAGTCTTTGAACTTGAATTTCTTACACACAAACTCCTTCTGATATTTTATCAGACCGAGAGTAGTCCATATTTGACATATTGAAAACATTTCTGGAAATAGGACCCTTGATAATGAACTTACTATACATATAGACTTCTGATGTTTCATCAGTAGTTCAAGCATGACCTCTTGAACTTATTTCTAGCAACAGAGTCTTTGAACTTAAATTTTATAAACTCATTTTGATGTTTCATTAGCCAGACAGTAATCTGTTTTTGAACTGTTGAACTCGTTTATGGCCAAAGAGATCTAAAAATTTAACTCTCTATAAATACTTATTGACTCCTTCAGATATTATATCAAACAGACAATCGTCTTTTTTTTAAACTAGAACATATTTCTAGACGTAGATTCTGTGAACTTGAACTTTCTATACATACTCATAGATTCCTTCTGATATAGCTCAAGTATGACTTTTTGAATATGTATCTGGCCAAATAGATTTTGAAATGTAACTTTATAAACAGACTTATGGACTTGTGCAGAAGCACAAATCTCTTCAATGAACGAGTTATTGAATGGAATGCAATAGCAGTCTTCATTACACAACAAGGTCTTCATAATGCATTGCAAAAGCAGTAATATCGTCGTGCACAACGAGTATGCAAAAGCACTTATCGCTTAATGCACGAGTTCTTGCATTTAATGGAAACGCGCAAATCTTTGCAAATCTCGAGATCTTGTAAGCAATGCAAACGCACTCATTTCTTCAGTGTACACGTACTTGTATACACTGCATTACAAAAGCAATTATTTCTTTAAAGTACAACGAGTTTGCAATGCAAAACACACTAATCTCTTCAATGCACAATAAGACTTATATGCCACAAAAGTAGACAAGCACGAGTATGCAATATAAAACACACTTTTTAATGCAGAATGAATTCATGTATGCATGCATTCTGTATGCATACCTTTTGAACAGAAGCACTTGACGCTTCAATGCACGAGTTCCTCTATGCATTTTAATGCGAAAGCACTTTTATTTTCAATGCGAAAGCTCTTATATGCAATGCTATGCAAAAGCACTTATGTTTTAAAGCACGAGTATGCAAATGCAAAATCACTAATCTCTTCAATGCACAAGTTCTTATATGCAATGCAATGCAAAATCACTTATGCCTTTAATGCACAACGAGTATGCAATGTAAAACGCAGTAATCTCTTCAATGCACAAAAAGTTCTTATATGCAATGCAATGCAGAAGCACTTATCTCTTTAATGTACGAGTATGCAATGAAGAAGCACAAATCTCTTAAATGAACGAGTTATTGTATGGAATGCAATAGCAGTCTTCAATGCACAACAAGGTCTTCATAATGCATTGCAAAAGCAGTAATATCGTCGTGCACAACGAGTATGCAAAAGCACTTATCGCTTAATGCACGAGTTCTTGCATTTAATGCAAACGCGCAAATCTTTGCAAATCTTGTATGCACTGCATTACAAAAGCAATTATTTCTTTAAAGTACAACGATTTTGCAATGCAAAACACACTAATCTCTTCATTGCACCATAAGACTTATGCCACAAAAGTAGAAAAGCACGAGTATGCAATATAAAACGCACTCTTCAATGCAGAATGAATTCCTGTATGCATGCATTCTGTGTGAATACCTTTTGAACAGAAGCACTTGACTCTTCAATGCAAGAGTTCCTCTATGCATTTTAATGCGAAAGCACTTTTATTTTCAATGCGAAAGCTCTTATATGCAATGCTATGCAATGCAAAATCACTTATGTCTTTAATGCACAACGAGTATGCAATGTAAAACGCACTAATCTCTTCAATGCACAAAAAGTTCTTAAATGCAATGCAATGCAGAAGCACTTATCTCTTTAATGTACGAGTGTGCAATGAAGAAAGACAAATCTCTTTATGAACGAGTTATTGTATGGAATGCAATAGCAGTCTTCAATGCACAACAAGTTCTTCATAATGCATTGCAAAAGCAGTAATATCGTCGTGCACAACGAGTCATTGTATGCAAAAGCACTTATCGCTTAATGCACGAGTTCTTGCATTTAATGCAAACGCGCAAATCTTTGCAATGCATGAGATCTTGTAAGCAATGCAAAAGCACTCATTTTTTCAGTGCACACGTACTTGTATGCACTGCATTACAAAAGCAATTATTTCTTTAAAGTCGACGAGTTTGCAATGCAAAACACACTAATCTCTTCAATGCACAATAAGATTTATATGCCATGCAGTAGAAAAGCACGAGTATGCAATATAAAACGCACTCTTCAATGCAGAATGAATTCCTGTATGCATGCATTCTATATGCATACCTTTTGAACAGAAGCACTTGACTCTTCAATGCACGAGTTCCTCTATGCATTTTAATGCGAAAGCACTTATATTTTCAATGCACAAGTTCTTATATGCAATGCAATGCAAAATCACTTATGTCTCTAATGCACAACGAGTATGCAATGTAAAACGCACTAATCTCTTCAATGCACAAAAAGTTCTTATATGCAATGCAATGCAGAAGCACTTATCTCGTTAATGCACGAGTATGCAATGAACGAGTTATTGTATGGAATGCAATAGCAGTCTTCAATGCACTACAAGGTCTTCATAATGCATTGCAAAAGCAGTAATATCGTCGTGCACAACGAGTAATTGTATGCAAAAGCACTTATCGCTTAATGAACGAGTTCTTGCATTTAATGCAAACGCGCAAATCTTTGCAATGCACGAGATCTTGTAAGCAATGCAAAAGTACTCATTTATTCAGTGCACATGTACTCGTATGCACTGCATTACAAAAGCAATTATTTCTTTAAAGTACAACGAGTTTGCAATGCAAAACACACTAATCTCTTCAAATGCACAATAAGACCATGCAGCAGAAAAGCACGTATATGTATGCACGAGTATGCAATATAAAACGCACTCTTCAATGCAGAATGAATTCCTGTATGCATGCATTCTGTATGAATACCTTTTGAACAGAAGCACTTGACTCTTCAATGCACGAGTTCCTCTATGCATTTTAATGCGAAAGCACTTTTATTATCAATGCGAAAGCTCTTATATGCAATGCTATGCAAAAGCACTTATGTTTTAAAGCACGAGTATGCAATGCAAAATCACTAATCTCTTCAATGCACAAGTTCTTATATGCAATGCAATGCAAAATCACTTAATGCACAACGAGTATGCAATGTAAAACGCACTAATCTCTTCAATGCACAAAAAGTTCTTATATGCAATGCAGAATCATTTATCTATTTAATGAACGAGTTATTGTATGGAATGCAATAGCAGTCTTCAATGCACAACAAGTTCTTCATTTATTACTGCATTACTGTTTGCATTGCATTGCAAAAGCAGTAATATATGCAGTAAAATAATTATTGTATGCATGCATTCTGTATGCATACATTTTGAACAGAAGCACTTGACTCTTTAATGAACGAGTTCCTCTATGCATTTAAATGCGAAAGCACTTATATTTTCAATGCAAAAGCCATTTTATGCAATGCAAGAGCACTTATGTTTTAAAGCACGAGAATGCAATGCAAAATCACTAATCTCTTCAATGCACAAGTTCTTACAATGCAATGCAAAATAACTTATGTCTTTAATGCACAACGAGTATGCAATTTAAACGCACTAAACTCTTCAATGAGTTGCTGTATGCATGCAATGCAGAAGCACTTATGTCTTTAATGCACTATGTAAAACGCACTAATCTTTTCAATGCAGAGATGGTTTCTGTATGCATGCAACGCAGCAGCAGTAATCTCTACAGTGCACAACAATTACCTGTATGCATGTAATGCAAAAGCATTTATAGGTTTACTGCACAGCAAGTATGTAATGCAAAAAACACTAATCTCTCCAATGAACTACGATTTTGTATGTATTTTTCAGACTGAGTGTAGTCCATATTTGACCTATTGAACACATCTCTAGACAAGGAATCCTTGATATTGAACTTTCTATACATACTTGTAGATCCCTTCTGATGTTTCATCAGTAGCTCAGGCATACATTTTTGAAGTTATTTTTGGCCAAAGTGTCTTTGAGCTTTACATTTATATACAGTTTTAGAGACCTACTGATGTTTCATCAGAAGTTCAAATATGACTTTTGAAAAAAAAATCTGCCCCTGGATTCTATGAACCTTAAATTTCTATAAATATTCTTCATTGACTTCTTCTGATGTTTCATTAGCCAGACAGTAGTCTGTATGTGAACTATAAATCATATTTACGGGTATGTTCTTTAACTTTTTATGCATGCTCATTGACTCTAGATTTTTCATCAAAGTTCAAAAATGACTTTTGAACATATTTATGACCAAAGAGTCTTTGAACTTTAATTTTATATAATATTACTTGATGATGTTAATAGTTCAAAAATGACTTTATAAACATATGACTTTTTGAAAAATGTTTTGCCCCTGGAATCTATGAACTTTGACTTTTTGAACATTTTTCTGCCCCTGGATTCTATGAACTTGAACTTACATACTCCTTATAGACTTCTTCTGATGTTTCATTAGCCAGACAGTAGTCTGTATGTGAACTATAAATCATATTTACGGGTAAGTTCTTAAACTTTTTATGCATGCTCATTGACTCGAGATGTTTCATCAATAGTTCAAAAATGACTTTTTGAGCATATTTATGTCCAAAGAGTCTTTGAACTTGAATTTCTTACTCATAAACTCCTTCTGAAATTTTATCAGACTGAGAGTAGTCTATATTTGACTTATTGAAAACATATTTCTGAAAAAAGGACCCTTGATAATGAACTTTCTATACATATAGACTTCTGATGTTTCATCAGAAGTTCAAGCATGAGTTCTTGAACTTATTTCTAGCAAAAGAGTCTTTGAACTTAAATTTTATAAACTCATTTTGATGTTTCATTAGCCAGACAGTAGTCTGTTTTTGAGCTGTTGAACTCGTTTATGGCCAAAGAGATCTAAGATTGTAACTCTCTATAAATACTTATTGACCCCAGATATTATATCAAACAGACAATCGTCTTTTTTTTTAACTAGAACATATTTCTAGACGTAGATTCTATGAACTTGAACCTTCTATACATACTCATAGATTCCTTCTGATGTTTCATCAGTAGCTCAAGTATGACTTTTTGAATATGTATCTGACCAAAGAGATTTTGAAATGTAACTTTATAAACAGACTTATGGACTCTTTTGATGTAGTTTTCAGACTGAGTGTAGTCCATATTTGACCTATTGAACACATTTTTAGACAAAGAATCCTTGATATTGAACTTTCTATACATACTGTAGATTCCTTCTGATGTTTCATCAGTAGCTCAGGCATACATTTTTGAAGTTATTTTTGGCCAAAGAGTCTTTGAGCTTTAAATGTATATACAGTTTTATAGACCTACTGATGTTTCATCAGAAGTTCAAATATGACTTTTGAAAAAAAAATCTGCCCCTGGATTCTATGAACTTTACATTTCTATACAAACTCCTCATTGACTTCTTCTGATGTTTCATTAGCCAGACAGTAGTCTGTATTTGAACTATAAAAATATTTATGGCCAAGTTCTTAAACTTTAACTTTTATGCATGCTCATTGACTCTAGATTTTTCATCAATAGTTCAAAAATGACTTTTGAACATATTTATGACCAAAGAGTCTTTGAACTTTACTTTTATATAATATTACTTGATGATGTTAATAGTTCAAAAATGACTTTATAAACATATGACTTTTTGAAAAATGTTTTGTCCCTGGAATCTATGAACTTTGACTTTTGAACATTTTTCTGCCCTTGGATTCTATGAACTTGAACTTACATACCTTATAGACTTCTTCTGATGTTTCATTACCCAGACAGTAGTCTGTATGTGAACTATAAATCATATTTACGGGTATGTTCTTTAACTTTTATGCATGCTCATTGACTCTAGATTTTTCATCAAAGTTCAAAAATGACTTTTTGAACATATTTATGACCAAAGAGTCTTTGAACTTTAATTTTATATAATATTACTTGATGATGTTAATAGTTCAAAAATGACTTTATAAACATATGACTTTTTGAAAAATGTTTTGCCCCTGGAATCTATGAACTTTGACTTTTTGAACATTTTTCTGCCCTGGATTCTATGAACTTGAACTTACATACTCCTTATATAGACTTCTTCTGATGTTTCATTAGCCAGACAGTAGTCTGTATGTGAACTATATTTACGGGTAAGTTCTTAAACTTTTATGCATGCTCATTGACTCGAGATGTTTCATCAATAGTTCAAAAATGACTTTTTGAGCATATTTATGTCCAAAGAGTCTTTGAACTTGAATTTCTTACACATAAACTCCTTCAGATATTTTATCAGACTGAGAGTAGTCTATATTTGACATATTGAAAACATTTCTGAAAAAAGGACCCTTGATAATGAACTTTCTATACATATAGACTTCTGATGTTTCATCAGTAGTTCAAGCATGTCCTCTTGAACTTATTTCTAGCAAAAGAGTCTTTGAACTTAAATTTTATAAACTCATTTTGATGTTTCATTAGCCAGACAGTAATCTGTTTTTGACCTGTTGAACTCGTTTATGGCCAAAGAGATCTAAAATTTTAACTCTCTATAAATACTTATTGACTCCTTCAGATATTATATCAAACAGACAATCTTTTTTTTTTAAACTAGAACATATTTCTAGACGTAGATTCTGTGAACTTGAACTTTCTATACATACTCATAGATTCCTTCTGATGTTTCATATAGCTCAAGTATGACTTTTTGAATATGTATCTGGCCAAAGAGATTTTGAAATATAACTTTATAAACAGACTTATGGACTCTTTTGATGTATTTTTCAGACTGAGTGTAGTCCATATTTGACCTATTGAACACATCTCTAGACAAGGAATCCTTGATATTGAACTTTCTATACATACTTGTAGATCCCTTCTGATGTTTCATCAGTAGCTCAGGCATACATTTTTGAAGTTATTTTTGGCCAAAGTGTCTTTGAGCTTTACATTTATATACAGTTTTAGAGACCTACTGATGTTTCATCAGAAGTTCAAATATGACTTTTGAAAAAAAATCTGCCCCTGGATTCTATGAACCTTAAATTTCTATAAATATTCTTCATTGACTTCTTCTGATGTTTCATTAGCCAGACAGTAGTCTGTATGTGAACTATAAATCATATTTACGGGTATGTTCTTTAACTTTTTATGCATGCTCATTGACTCTAGATTTTTCATCAAAGTTCAAAAATGACTTTTTGAACATATTTATGACCAAAGAGTCTTTGAACTTTAATTTTATATAATATTACTTGATGATGTTAATAGTTCAAAAATGACTTTATAAACATATGACTTTTTGAAAAATGTTTTGCCCCTGGAATCTATGAACTTTGACTTTTGAACATTTTTCTGCCCCTGGATTCTATGAACTTGAACTTACATACTCCTTATAGACTTCTTCTGATGTTTCATTAGCCAGACAGTAGTCTGTATGTGAACTATAAATCATATTTACGGGTAAGTTCTTAAACTTTTTATGCATGCTCATTGACTCGAGATGTTTCATCAATAGTTCAAAAATGACTTTTTGAGCATATTTATGTCCAAAGAGTCTTTGAACTTGAATTTCTTACTCATAAACTCCTTCTGAAATTTTATCAGACTGAGAGTAGTCTATATTTGACATATTGAAAACATATTTCTGAAAAAAGGACCCTTGATAATGAACTTTCTATACATATAGACTTCTGATGTTTCATCAGAAGTTCAAGCATGAGTTCTTGAACTTATTTCTAGCAAAGAGTCTTTGAACTTACATTTTATAAACTCATTTTGATGTTTCATTAGCCAGACAGTAGTCTGTTTTGAGCTGTTGAACTCGTTTATGGCCAAAGAGATCTAAGATTGTAACTCTCTATAAATACTTATTGACCCCAGATATTATATCAAACAGACAATCTTTTTTTTTTAAAACTAGAACATATTTCTAGACGTAGATTCTATGAACTTGAACCTTCTATACATACTCATAGATTCCTTCTGATGTTTCATCAGTAGCTCAAGTATGACTTTTTGAATATGTATCTGACCAAAGAGATTTTGAAATGTAACTTTATAAACAGACTTATGGACTCTTTTGATGTAGTTTTCAGACTGAGTGTAGTCCATATTTGACCTATTGAACACATTTTTAGACAGAGAATCCTTGATATTGAACTTTCTATACATACTCGTAGATTCCTTCTGATGTTTCATCAGTAGCTCAGGCATACATTTTTGAAGTTATTTTTGGCCAAAGAGTCTTTGAGCTTTAAATGTATATACAGTTTTATAGACCTACTGATGTTTCATCAGAAGTTCAAATATGACTTTTTGAAAAAAAAAAATCTGCCCCTGGATTCTATGAACTTTACATTTCTATACAAACTCCTCATTGACTTCTTCTGATGTTTCATTAGCCAGACAGTAGTCTGTATTTGAACTATAAAAATATTTATGGCCAAGTTCTTAAACTTTAACTTTTATGCATTCTCATTGACTCTAGATTTTTCATCAATAGTTCAAAAATGACTTTTGAACATATTTATAACCAAAGAGTCTTTGAACTTTAATTTTATATAATATTACTTGATGATGTTAATAGTTCAAAAATGACTTTATAAACATATGACTTTTTGAAAAATGTTTTGTCCCTGGAATCTATGAACTTTGACTTTTTGAACATTTTTCTGCCCTTGGATTCTATGAACTTGAACTTACATACTCCTTATAGACTTCTTCTGATGTTTCATTACCCAGACAGTAGTCTGTATGTGAACTATAAATCATATTTACGGGTAAGTTCTTAAACTTTTTATGCATGCTCATTGACTCGAGATGTTTCATCAATAGTTCAAAAATGACTTTTTGAGCATATTTATGTCCAAAGAGTCTTTGAACTTGAATTTCTTACACATAAACTCCTTCAGATATTTTATCAGACTGAGAGTAGTCTATATTTGACATATTGAAAACATTTCTGAAAAAAGGACCCTTGATAATGAACTTTCTATACATATAGACTTCTGATGTTTCATCAGAAGTTCAAGCATGAGTTCTTGAACTTATTTCTAGCAAAAGAGTCTTTGAACTTAAATTTTATAAACTCATTTTGATGTTTCATTAGCCAGACAGTAATCTGTTTTTGACCTGTTGAACTCGTTTATGGCCAAAGAGATCTAAAATTTTAACTCTCTATAAATACTTATTGACCCCAGATATTATATCAAACAGACAATCGTCTTTTTTTTTTTAAACTAGAACATATTTCTAGACGTAGATTCTATGAACTTGAACCTTCTATACATACTCATAGATTCCTTCTGATGTTTCATCAGTAGCTCAAGTATGACTTTTTGAATATGTATCTGACCAAAGAGATTTTGAAATGTAACTTTATAAACAGACTTATGGACTCTTTTGATGTAGTTTTCAGACTGAGTGTAGTCCATATTTGACCTATTGAACACATTTTTAGACAGAGAATCCTTGATATTGAACTTTCTATACATACTCGTAGATTCCTTCTGATGTTTCATCAGTAGCTCAGGCATACATTTTTGAAGTTATTTTTGGCCAAAGAGTCTTTGAGCTTTAAATGTATATACAGTTTTATAGACCTACTGATGTTTCATCAGAAGTTCAAATATGACTTTTTGAAAAAAAAAAATCTGCCCCTGGATTCTATGAACTTTACATTTCTATACAAACTCCTCATTGACTTCTTCTGATGTTTCATTAGCCAGACAGTAGTCTGTATTTGAACTATAAAACATATTTATGGCCAAGTTCTTAAACTTTAACTTTTTATGCATGCTCATTGACTCTAGATTTTTCATCAATAGTTCAAAAATGACTTTTTGAACATATTTATGACCAAAGAGTCTTTGAACTTTAATTTTATATAATATTACTTGATGATGTTAATAGTTCAAAAATGACTTTATAAACATATGACTTTTTGAAAAATGTTTTGTCCCTGGAATCTATGAACTTTGACTTTTTGAACATTTTTCTGCCCTTGGATTCTATGAACTTGAACTTACATACTCCTTATAGACTTCTTCTGATGTTTCATTACCCAGACAGTAGTCTGTATGTGAACTATAAATCATATTTACGGGTATGTTCTTTAACTTTTTATGCATGCTCATTGACTCTAGATTTTTCATCAAAGTTCAAAAATGACTTTTTGAACATATTTATGACCAAAGAGTCTTTGAACTTTAATTTTATATAATATTACTTGATGATGTTAATAGTTCAAAAATGACTTTATAAACATATGACTTTTTGAAAAATGTTTTGCCCCTGGAATCTATGAACTTTGACTTTTTGAACATTTTTCTGCCCCTGGATTCTATGAACTTGAACTTACATACTCCTTATAGACTTCTTCTGATGTTTCATTAGCCAGACAGTAGTCTGTATGTGAACTATATTTACGGGTAAGTTCTTAAACTTTTATGCATGCTCATTGACTCGAGATGTTTCATCAATAGTTTAAAAATGACTTTTGAGCATATTTATGTCCAAAGAGTCTTTGAACTTGAATTTCTTACTCATAAACTCCTTCTGAAATTTTATCAGACTGAGAGTAGTCTATATTTGACATATTGAAAACATATTTCTGAAAAAAGGACCCTTGATAATGAACTTTCTATACATATAGACTTCTGATGTTTCATCAGAAGTTCAAGCATGAGTTCTTGAACTTATTTCTAGCAAAAGAGTCTTTGAACTTAAATTTTATAAACTCATTTTGATGTTTCATTAGCCAGACAGTAGTCTGTTTTTGAGCTGTTGAACTCGTTTATGGCCAAAGAGATCTAAGATTGTAACTCTCTATAAATACTTATTGACCCCAGATATTATATCAAACAGACAATCGTCTTTTTTTTTTTTTAAACTAGAACATATTTCTAGACGTAGATTCTATGAACTTGAACCTTCTATACATACTCATAGATTCCTTCTGATGTTTCATCAGTAGCTCAAGTATGACTTTTTGAATATGTATCTGACCAAAGAGATTTTGAAATGTAACTTTATAAACAGACTTATGGACTCTTTTGATGTAGTTTTCAGACTGAGTGTAGTCCATATTTGACCTATTGAACACATTTTTAGACAGAGAATCCTTGATATTGAACTTTCTATACATACTGTAGATTCCTTCTGATGTTTCATCAGTAGCTCAGGCATACATTTTTGAAGTTATTTTTGGCCAAAGAGTCTTTGAGCTTTAAATGTATATACAGTTTTATAGACCTACTGATGTTTCATCAGAAGTTCAAATATGACTTTTTGAAAAAAAAAAAAATCTGCCCCTGGATTCTATGAACTTTAAATTTCTATACAAACTCCTCATTGACTTCTTCTGATGTTTCATTAGCCAGACAGTAGTCTGTATTTGAACTATAAAAAATATTTATGGCCAAGTTCTTAAACTTTAACTTTTTATGCATGCTCATTGACTCTAGATTTTTCATCAATAGTTCAAAAATGACTTTTTGAACATATTTATGACCAAAGAGTCTTTGAACTTTAATTTTATATAATATTACTTGATGATGTTAATAGTTCAAAAATGACTTTATAAACATATGACTTTTTGAAAAATGTTTTGTCCCTGGAATCCATGAACTTTGACTTTTGAACATTTTTCTGCCCTTGGATTCTATGAACTTGAACTTACATACTCCTTATAGACTTCTTCTGATGTTTCATTACCCAGACAGTAGTCTGTATGTGAACTATAAATCATATTTACGGGTAAGTTCTTAAACTTTTTATGCATGCTCATTGACTCGAGATGTTTCATCAATAGTTCAAAAATGACTTTTTGAGCATATTTATGTCCAAAGAGTCTTTGAACTTGAATTTCTTACTCATAAACTCCTTCAGATATTTTATCAGACTGAGAGTAGTCTATATTTGACATATTGAAAACATTTCTGAAAAAGGACCTTGATAATGAACTTTCTATACATATAGACTTCTGATGTTTCATCAGTAGTTCAAGCATGTCCTCTTGAACTTATTTCTAGCAAAAGAGTCTTTGAACTTAAATTTTATAAACTCATTTTGATGTTTCATTAGCCAGACAGTAATCTGTTTTTGACCTGTTGAACTCGTTTATGGCCAAAGAGATCTAAAATTTTAACTCTCTATAAATACTTATTGACTCCTTCAGATATTATATCAAACAGACAATCGTCTTTTTTTTTTTTAAACTAGAACATATTTCTAGACGTAGATTCTGTGAACTTGAACTTTCTATACATACTCATAGATTCCTTCTGATGTTTCATATAGCTCAAGTATGACTTTTTGAATATGTATCTGGCCAAAGAGATTTTGAAATATAACTTTATAAACAGACTTATGGACTCTTTTGATGTATTTTTCAGACTGAGTGTAGTCCATATTTGACCTATTGAACACATCTCTAGACAAGGAATCCTTGATATTGAACTTTCTATACATACTTGTAGATCCCTTCTGATGTTTCATCAGTAGCTCAGGCATACATTTTTGAAGTTATTTTTGGCCAAAGAGTCTTTGAGCTTTAAATGTATATACAGTTTTATAGACCTACTGATGTTTCATCAGAAGTTCAAATATGACTTTTTGAAAAAAAAAAATCTGCCCCTGGATTCTATGAACTTTAAATTTCTATACAAACTCCTCATTGACTTCTTCTGATGTTTCATTAGCCAGACAGTAGTCTGTATTTGAACTATAAACAATATTTATGGCCAAGTTCTTAAACTTTAACTTTTTATGCATGCTCATTGACTCTAGATTTTTCAGAAATAGTTCAAAAATGACTTTTGAACATATTTATGGCCAAAGAGTCTTTGAACTTTAATTTTATATAATATTACTTGATGATGTTAATAGTTCAAAAATGACTTTTTGAACATATGACATTTTGAAAAAGTTTTGCCCTGGATTCTATGAACTTGAACTTACATACTCCTTATAGACTTATTCTGATGTTTCATTATCCAGACAGTAGTCTGGATATGAACTATAAAACAGATTTCTGGGTCAGTTCTTACTCAAGCTGTTTCATCAATAGCTCAAAATCGACTTTTTGAACATATTTATGTCCAAAGAGTCTTTGAACTTGAATTTCTTACACACACACTCCTTCTGATATTTTATCAGACCGAGAGTAGTCCATATTTGACATATTGAAAACATTTCTGGAAATAGGACCCTTGATAATGAACTTACTATACATATAGACTTCTGATGTTTCATCAGTAGTTCAAGCATGACCTCTTGAACTTATTTCTAGCAACAGAGTCTTTGAACTTAAATTTTATAAACTCATTTTGATGTTTCATTAGCCAGACAGTAATCTGTTTTTGACCTGTTGAACTCGTTTATGGCCAAAGAGATCTAAAATTTTAACTCTCTATAAATACTTATTGACTCCTTCAGATATTATATCAAACAGACAATCGTCTTTTTTTTAAACTAGAACATATTTCTAGACGTAGATTCTGTGAACTTGAACTTTCTATACATACTCATAGTTTCCTTCTGATGTTTCATATAGCTCAAGTATGACTTTTTGAATATGTATCTGGCCAAAGAGATTTTGAAATATAACTTTATAAACAGACTTATGGACTCTTTTGATGAATTTTTCAGACTGAGTGTAGTCCATATTTGACCTATTGAACACATTTCTAGACAAAGAATCCTTGATATTGAACTTTCTATACATACTCGTAGATCCCTTCTGATGTTTCATCAGTAGGTCAGGCATACATTTTTGAAGTTATTTTTGGCCAAAGTGTCTTTGAGTTTGAATTTATATACAGTTTTATAGACCTACTGATGTTTCATCAGAAGTTCAAATATGACTTTTTGAAAAAAAAAAATCTGCCCCTGGATTCTATGAACTTTAAATTTCTATAAATAGTCCTCATTGACTTCTTCTGATGTTTTATTAGCCAGACAGTAGTCTGTATTTGAACTATAAATTATATTTATGGCCAAGTTCTTAAACTTTAACTTTTTATGCATGCTCATTGACTCTAGATTTTACATCAATAGTTCAAAAATGACTTTTTGAACATATTTATGACCAAAGAGTCTTTGAACTTTAATTTTATATAATATTACTTTATGATGTTAATAGTTCAAAAATGACTTTATGAACATATGACTTTTTGAAAAAAAATTTGCCCCTGGATTCTATTTACTTTGACTTTTTGAACATTTTTCTGCCCCTGGATTCTATGAACTTGAACTTACATACTCCTTAGACTTCTTCTGATGTTTCATTAGCCAGACAGTAGTCTGTATGTGAACTATAAAACATATTTACGGTTAAGTTCTTAAACTTTTTATGCATGCTCATTGACTCGAGATGTTTCATCAATAGTTCAAAATTGACTTTTTGAGCATATTTACGTCCAAAGAGTCTTTGAACTTGAATTTCTTACTCATACACTCCTTCTGATATTTTATCAGACTGAGAGTAGTCCATATTTGACATATTGAAAACATTTCTGGAAATAGGCCCCTTGATAATGAACTTTCTATACATATAGACTTCTGATGTTTCATCAGTAGTTCAAGCATGACCTCTTGAACTTATTTCTAGCAAAAGAGTCTTTGAACTTAAATTTTATAAACTCATTTTGATGTTTCATTAGCCAGACAGTAATCTGTTTTTGACCTGTTGAACTCGTTTATGGCCAAAGAAATCTAAAATTTTAACTCTCTATAAATACTTATTGACTCCTTCAGATATTATATCAAACAGACAATCGTCTTTTTTTAAACTAGAACATATTTCTAGACGTAGATTCTGTGAACTTGAACTTTCTATACATACTCATAGATTCCTTCTGATGTTTCATATAGCTCAAGTATGACTTTTTGAATATGTATCTGGCCAAAGAGATTTTGAAATATAACTTTATAAACAGACTTATGGACTCTTTTGATGTATTTTTCAGACTGAGTGTAGTCCATATTTGACCTATTGAACACATTTCTAGACAAAGAATCCTTGATATTGAACTTTCTATACATACTCGTAGATCCCTTCTGATGTTTCATCAGTAGCTCAGCATTTTTGAAGTTATTTTTGGCCAAAGTGTCTTTGAGCTTTAAATTTATATACTTTTTTATAGACCTACTGATGTTTCATCAGAAGTTCAAATATGACTTTTTGAAAAAAAAAATCTGCTCCTGGATTCTATGAACTTTAAATTTCTATAAATAGTCCTCATTTACTTCTTCTGATGTTTCATTAGCCAGACAGTAGTCTGTATTTGAACTATAAAACATATTTATGGCCAAGTTCTTAAACTTTAACTTTTTATGCATGCTCATTGACTCTAGATTTTTCATCAATAGTTCCAAAATGACTTTTTGAACATATTTATGACCAAAGAGTCTTTGAACTTTAATTTTATATAATATTACTTGATGATGTTAATAGTTCAAAAATGACTTTATAAACATATGACTTTTTGAAAAATGTTTTGCCCCTGGAATCTATGAACTTTGACTTTTTTAACATTTTTCTGCCCCTGGATTCTATGAACTTGAACTTACATACTCATATAGACTTCTTCTGATGTTTCATTAGCCAGACAGTAGTCTGTATGTGAACTATAAATCATATTTACGGGTAAGTTCTTAAACTTTTTATGCATGCTCATTGACTCGAGATGTTTCATCAATAGTTCAAAAATGACTTTTTGAGCATATTTATGTCCAAAGAGTCTTTGAACTTGAATTTCTTACTCATAAACTCCTTCTGAAATTTTATCAGACTGAGAGTAGTCTATATTTGACATATTGAAAACATTTCTGAAAAAAGGACCCTTGATAATGAACTTTCTATACATATAGACTTCTGATGTTTCATCAGTAGTTCAAGCATGACCTCTTGAACTTATTTCTAGCAAAAGAGTCTTTGAACTTAAATTTTATAAACTCATTTTGATGTTTCATTAGCCAGACAGTAATCTGTTTTTGACCTGTTGAACTCGTTTATGGCCAAAGAGATCTAAAATTTTAACTCTCTATAAATACTTATTGACTCCTTCAGATATTATATCAAACAGACAATCGTCTTTTTTTAAACTAGAACATATTTCTAGACGTAGATTCTGTGAACTTGAACTTTCTATACATACTCATAGATTCCTTCTGATGTTTCATATAGCTCAAGTATGACTTTTTGAATATGTATCTGGCCAAAGAGATTTTGAAATATAACTTTATAAACAGACTTATGGACTCTTTTGATGTATTTTTCAGACTGAGTGTAGTCCATATTTGACCTATTGAACACATTTCTAGACAAAGAATCCTTGATATTGAACTTTCTATACATACTCGTAGATCCCTTCTGATGTTTCATCAGTAGCTCAGGCATACATTTTTGAAGTTATTTTTGGCCAAAGTGTCTTTGAGCTTTAAATTTATATACAGTTTTATAGACCTACTGATGTTTCATCAGAAGTTCAAATATGACTTTTTGAAAAAAAAAATCTGCCCCTGGATTCTATGAACTTTAAATTTCTATAAATAGTCCTCATTGACTTCTTCTGATGTTTCATTAGCCAGACAGTAGTCTGTATGTGAACTATAAATCATATTTACGGGTAAGTTCTTAAACTTTTTATGCATGCTCATTGACTCGAGATGTTTCATCAATAGTTCAAAAATGACTTTTTGAGCATATTTATGTCCAAAGAGTCTTTGAACTTGAATTTCTTACTCATACACTCCTTCTGATATTTTATCAGACCGAGAGTAGTCAATATTTGACATATTGAAAACATTTCTGAAAAAAGGACCCTTGATAATGAACTTTCTATACATATAGACTTCTGATGTTTCATCAGAAGTTCAAGCATGACCTCTTGAACTTATTTCTAGCAAAAGAGTCTTTGAACTTAAATTTTACAAACTCATTTTGATGTTTCATTAGCCAGACAGTAGTCTGTTTTAGACCTGTTGAATTTGTTCATGGCCAAAGAGATCTAAAATTTTAACTCTCTATAACTATTTATTGACTCTTTCAGATATTAAATCAAACAGACAATCGTCTTTTTTTAAAAACTAGAACATATTTCTAGACGTAGATTCTATGAACTTGAACTTTCTATACGTACTCATAGATTCCTTCTGATGTTTCATCAGTAGCTCAAGCATGACTTTTTGAAAATGTATCTGGCCAAAGAGATTTTGAAATGTAACTTTATAAACAGACTTATGGACTCTTTTGATGTAGTTTTAAGACTGAGTGTAGTCCTTATTTGACCCACTGAACACATTTCTAGGCAAAGAATCCTTGACATTGAACTTTCTATACATACTCATAGATTCCTTCTGATGTTTCATCAGTAGCTCAGGCATACATTTTTTAACTTATTTTTGGCCAAAGAGTCTTTGAGCTTTAAATTTATATACAGTTTTATAGACCTACTGATGTTTCATCAGAAGTTCAAATATGACTTTTTGAAAAAAAAAATCTGCCCCTGGATTCGATGAACTTTACATTTCTATAAATAGTCCTCATTGACTTCTTCTGATGTTTCATTAGCCAGACAGTAGTCTGTATTTGAACTATAAAACATATTTACGGCCAAGTTCTTAAACTTTAACTTTTTATGCATGCTCATTGACTCGAGATGTTTCATCAATAGTTCAAAAATGACTTTTTGAGCATATTTATGTCCAAAGAGTCTTTGAACTTGAATTTCTTACACATACACTCCTTCTGATATTTTATCAGACTGAGAGTAGTCCATATTTGACATATTGAAAACATTTCTGGAAATAGGCCCCTTGATAATGAACTTTCTATACATATAGACTTCTGATGTTTCATCAGTAGTTCAAGCATGACCTCTTGAACTTATTTCTAGCAAAAGAGTCTTTGAACTTAAATTTTATAAACTCATTTTGATGTTTCATTAGCCAGACAGTAATCTGTTTTTGACCTGTTGAACTCGTTTATGGCCAAAGAGATCTAAAATTTTAACTCTCTATAAATACTTATTGACTCCTTCAGATATTATATCAAACAGACAATCGTCTTTTTTTTTAAACTAGAACATATTTCTAGACGTAGATTCTGTGAACTTGAACTTTCTATACATACTCATAGATTCCTTCTGATGTTTCATATAGCTCAAGTATGACTTTTTGAATATGTATCTGGCCAAAGAGATTTTGAAATATAACTTTATAAACAGACTTATGGAGTTGTGCACTGCATTACAAAAGCAATTATTTCTTTAAAGTACAACGAGTTTGCAATGCAAAACACACTAATCTCTTCAATGCACAATAAGACTTATATGCCACAAAAGTAGACAAGCACGAGTATGCAATATAAAACACACTTTTTAATGCAGAATGAATTCATGTATGCATGCATTCTGTATGCATACCTTTTGAACAGAAGCACTTGACGCTTCAATGCACGAGTTCCTCTATGCATTTTAATGCGAAAGCACTTATATTTTCAATGCGAAAGCTCTTATATGCAATGCTATGCAAAAGCACTTATGTTTTAAAGCACGAGTATGCAATGCAAAATCACTAATCTCTTCAATGCACAAGTTCTTATATGCAATGCAATGCAAAATCACTTATGCCTTTAATGCACAACGAGTATGCAATGTAAAACGCAGTAATCTCTTCAATGCACAAAAAGTTCATATATGCAATGAAATGCAGAAGCACTTATCTCTTTAATGTACGAGTATGCAATGAAGAAGCACAAATCTCTTCAATGAACGAGTTATTGTACGGAATGCAATAGCAGTCTTCAATGCACTACAAGGTCTTCATAATGCATTGCAAAAGCAATAATATCGTCGTGCACAACGAGTCATTGTATGCAAAAGCACTTATCGCTTAATGCACGAGTTTTTGCATTTAATGCAAACGCGCAAATCTTTGCAATGCACGAGATCTTGTAAGCAATGCAAAAGCACTAATTTCTTCAGTGCGCACGTACTTGTATGTACTGCATTACAAAAGCAATTATTTCTTTAAAGTACAACGATTTTGCAATGCAAAACACACTAATCTCTTCAATGCACAATAAGATATATGCCATGCAGTAGAAAAAGCACGAGTATGCAATAAAAAACGCACTCTTCAATGCAGAATGAATTCCTGTATGCATGCATTCTGTGTGAATACCTTTTGAACAGAAGCACTTGACTCTTCAATGCAAGAGTTCCTCTATGCATTTTAATGCGAAAGCACTTTTATTTTCAATGCGAAAGCTCTTATATGCAATGCTATGCAAAAGCACTTATGTCTTTAATCCACAACGAGTATGCAATGTAAATGCACTAATCTCTTCAATGCACAAAAAGTTCTTATATGCAATGCAATGCAGAAGCACTTATGTTTTAAAGCACGAGTATGCAATGCAAAATCACTAATCTCTTCAATGCACAAGTTCTTATATGCAATGCAATGCAAAATCACGTATGTCTTTAATGCACAACGAGTATGCAATGTAAAACGCACTAATCTCTTCAATGCAAAAAAAGTTCTTATATGCAATGCAATGCAGAAGCACGTATTTCTTTAATGTGCGAGTATCCAATGAAGAAGCACAAATCTCTTCAATGAACGAGTTGTTGTATGGAATGCAATAGCAGTCTTCAATGCACTACAAGGTCTTCATAATGCATTGCAAAAGCAGTAATATCGTCGTGCACAACGAGTCATTGTATGCAAAAGCAC
Organism: Gobiocypris rarus; assembly: GCA_023029165.1. Taxonomy (NCBI): domain Eukaryota; kingdom Metazoa; phylum Chordata; class Actinopteri; order Cypriniformes; family Gobionidae; genus Gobiocypris; species Gobiocypris rarus. The sequence goes on from CM040920.1 coordinate 13,494,588, forward strand.
TTATCGCTTAATGCACGAGTTCTTGCATTTAATGTAAACGCGCAAATCTGTGCAATGCACGAGATCTTGTAAGCAATGCAAAATCTCTAATTTCTTCAGTGCACACATACTTGTATGTACTGCATTACAAAAGCAATTATTTCTTTAAAGTACAACGAGTTTGCAATGCAAACACACTAATCTCTTCAATGCACAATAAGACTTAAATGCCATGCAGTAGAAGCACGTATGCATTTACTGCACGAGTATGCAATATAAAACGCACTCTTCAATGCAGAATTAATTCCTGTATGGATGCATTCTGTATGCATACCTTTTGAACAGAAGCACTTGACTCTTCATTGCACGAGTTCCTCTATGCATTTTAATGCGAAAGCACTTATATTTTCAATGCAAAAGCCATTTTATGCAATGCAAAAGCACTTATGTTTTAAAGCACGAGAATGCAATGCAAAATCACTAATCTCTTCAATGCACAAGTTCTTATATGCAATGCAATGCAAAATCACGTATGTCTTTAATGCACAACGAGTATGCAATGTAAAACGCACTAATCTCTTCAATGCAAAAAAAGTTCTTATATGCAATGCAATGCAGAAGCACGTATTTCTTTAATGTGCGAGTATCCAATGAAGAAGCACAAATCTCTTCAATGAACGAGTTGTTGTATGGAATGCAATAGCAGTCTTCAATGCACTACAAGGTCTTCATAATGCATTGCAAAAGCAGTAATATCGTCGTGCACAACGAGTCATTGTATGCAAAAGCACTTATCGCTTAATGCACGAGTTCTTGCATTTAATGCACACTCGCAAATCTTTGCAATGCACGAGATCTTGTAAGCAATGCAAAATCTCTAATTTCTTCAGTGCACACATACTTGTATGTACTGCATTACAAAAGCAATTATTTCTTTAAAGTACAACGAGTTTGCAATGCAAACACACTAATCTCTTCAATGCACAATAAGACTTAAATGCCATGCAGTAGAAGCACGTATGCATTTACTGCACGAGTATGCAATATAAAACGCACTCTTCAATGCAGAATTAATTCCTGTATGGATGCATTCTGTATGCATACCTTTTGAACAGAAGCACTTGACTCTTCATTGCACGAGTTCCTCTATGCATTTTAATGCGAAAGCACTTATATTTTCAATGCAAAAGCCATTTTATGCAATGCAAAATCACTTATGTTTTAAAGCACGAGAATGCAATGCAAAATCACTAATCTCTTCAATGCACAAGTTCTTATATGCAATGCAAAATCACTTATGTCTTTAATGCACAACGAGTATGCAATTTGAACGCACTAAACTCTTCAGTGAGTTGCTGTATGCATACAATGCAGAAGCACTAATGTCTTTAATGCACTATGTAAAACTTACTAATCTTTTCAATGCACAGATGGTTTCTGTATGCATGCAATGCAGCAGCAGTAATCTCTATAGTGCACAACAATTACTTGTATGTATGTAATGCAAAAGCATTTATAGGTTTAATGCACAGCGAGTATGTAATGCAAAAAACACTAATCTATCCAATGAACTACGAGTATGCATGCAATGCAGAAGTACTAATTTTATTCAATACATATTTGTAATCATTTGTTTCATCAGTAGTTCAAGCACGACCTCTTGAACTTATGTCTAGCAAAAGAGTCTTTGAACTTAAATTTTATAAACTCATTTTGATGTTTCATTAGCCAGACAGTAGTCTGTTTTAGACCTGTTGAATTTGTTTATGGCCAAAGAGATCTACAATTTAAAGGTAACACTTTACAATAAGGTTGAATTAGTTAACATTAGTTAACGCATTAGTTAACATAAACTAACCATGAACAACACCTCTGTTCAACATTAGTTAATCTTTGTTAATGTTAGTTAATAAAAATACAGCTGTTCATGTTAGTTCACAGTGCATTAACTAATGTCAACAAGATTTTATTGATGCATTAGTAAATGTTGAAATTAACATTAACATAGATAAATAAATGCTTTATAAGTGCAGTTCATCATTAGTTAATGTTAACTAATGCATTAACTAATACAACCTTATTGTAAAGTGTTACCAATTTAAACTCTCTATAAATATTTATTGACTCTTTTAGATATTAAATCAAACAGACAATCGTCTTTTTTTTAACTAAAACATATTTCTAGACGTAGATTCTATGAACTTGAACTTTCTATACATACTCATAGATTCCTTCTGATGTTTCATCAGTAGCTCAAGTATGACTTTTTGAATATGTATCTGGCCAAAGAGATTTTGAAATGTAACTTTATAAACAGACTTATGGATTCTTTTGATGTAGTTTTCAGACTGAGTGTAGTCCATATTTGACCTATTGAACACATTTCTAGACAAAGAATCCTTGATATTCAACTTTCTATACATACTAGATTCCTTCTGATGTTTCATCAGTGTAGCTCAGGCATACATTTTTGAAGTTATTTTTTGCCAAAAAGTCTTTGAGCTTTAAATTTATATACAGTTTTATAGACCTACTGATGTTTCATCAGAAGTTCAAATATGACTTTTTGAAAAATGTTTTGCCCCTGGATTCGATGAACTTTAAATTTCTATAAATATTCCTCATTGACTTCCTCTGATGTTTCATTAGCCATACAGTAGTCTGTATTTGAACTATAAAAATATTTATGGCCAAGTTCTTAAACTTTAACATTTTATGCATGCTCATTGACCCTAGATTTTTCATCAATAGTTCAAAAATGACTTTTTGAACATATTTATGGCCAAAGAGTCTTTGAAATTTATTTTATTTAATTTTACTTGACGATGTTAATAGTTAAAAAATGACTTTTTGAACATATGACTTTTTGAAAAATGTTTTGCCCCCTTTTAGATATTAAATCAAACAGACACATGTTGACTTTTTGAACATTTTTCTGCCCCTGGATTCTATGAACTTGAACTTACATACTCCTTATAGACTTCTTCTGATGTTTCATTAGACAGACAGTAGTCTGTATGTGAACTATAAAATATATTTACGGGTAAGTTCTTAAACTTTTTATGCATGCTCATTGACTCGAGATGTTTCATCAATAGTTCAAAAATGACTTTTTGAACATATTTATGTCCAAAGAGTCTTTGAACTTGAATTTCTTACACACACACTCCTTCTGATATTTTATCAGACCGAGAGTAGTCCATATTTGACATATTGAAAACATTTCTGGGAATAGGACCCTTGATAATGAACTTTATAGACTTCATGATGTTTCATCAGTAGTTCAAGCATGACCTCTTGAACTTATTTCTAGCAAAAGAGTCTTTGAACTTAAATTTTATAAACTCATTTTGATGTTTCATTAGCCAGACAGTAATTTGTTTTTGACCTGTTGAACTCGTTTATGGCCAAAGAGATCTAAAAATTTAACTCTCTATAAATACTTATTGACTCCTTCAGATATTATATCAAACAGACAATCGTCTTTTTTTTAAAAAACTAGAAGATTTTTCTAGACGTAGATTCTATGAACTTGAACTTTCTATATATACTCATAGATTCCTTCTGATGTTTCATCAGTAGCTCAAGCATGACTTTTTGTATATGTATCTGGCCAAAGAGATTTTGAAATGTAATTTTTTAAACTGACTTATGGACTTTTTGATGTAGTTTTCAGACTGAGTGTAGTCCATATTTGACCTATTGAACACATTTCTAGACAAAGAATCCTTGAGAGTAGTCCATATTTGACATATTGAAAACATTTCTGGAAATAGGACCCTTGATAATGAACTTTCTATACATATAGACTTCTGATGTTTCATCAGTAGTTCAAGCATGACCTCTTGAACTTATTTCTAGCAAAAGAGTCTTTGAACTTAAATTTTATAAACTCATTTTGATGTTTCATTAGCCAGACAGTAGTCTGTTTTTGACCTGTTGAACTCGTTTATGGCCAAAGAGATCTAAAATTTTAACTCTTATTAAATACTTATTGACTCCTTCAGATTTTATATCAAACAGACAATCGTCTTTTTTTTTTAAACTAGAACATTTTTCTAGACGTAGATTCTATGAACTTGAACTTTATACTCATAGATTCCTTCTGATGTTCCATCAGTAGCTCAAGCATGACTTTTTGAATATGTATCTGGCCAAAGAGATTTTGAAATGTAATTTTTTAAACAGACTTATGGACTCTTTTGATGTAGTTTTCAGACTGAGTGTAGTCCATATTTGACCTATTGAACACATTTCTAGACAAAGAATCCTTGATATTGAACTTTCTATTCATACTCATAGATTCCTTCTGATGTTTCATCAGTAGCTCAGGCATACATTTTTTAACTTATTTTTGGCCAAATTGTCTTTGAGCTTTAAATTTATATACAGTTTTATAGACCTACTGATGTTTCATCAGAAGTTCAAATATGACTTTTTGAAAAAAAAAAAATCTGCCCCTGGATTCTATGAACTTTAAATTTCTATAAATATTCCTCATTGACTTCCTCTGATGTTTCATTAGCCATACATTAGTCTGTATTTGAACTATAAAAATATTTATGGCCAAGTTCTTAAACTTTAACTTTTTATGCATGCTCATTGACTCTAGATTTTTCATCAATAGTTCAAAAATTACTTTTTGAACATTTATGTCCAAAGAGTCTTTGAACTTGAATTTGATATAATATTACTAGTTCAAAAATGACTTTTGAACATATGAATTTTGAAAAATGTTTGCCCTGGATTCTATGAACTTTAACTTTTTGAACATTTTTCTGCCCCTGGATTCTATGAACTTGAACTTACATACTCCTTATAGACTTCTTCTGATGTTTCATTAGCCAGACAGTAGTCTGTATGTGACCTATAAAACATATTTAAGGGTAAGTTCTTAAACTTTAAACTTTTTATTTATGCTCATTGACTCAAGATGTTTCATCAATAGTTCAAAAATGGCTTTTTGAACATATTTATGTCCAAAGAGTCTTTGAACTTGAATTTCTTACACACACTCCTTCTGATATTTTATCAGTCCGAGAGTATCCATATTTGACATATTGAAAACATTTCTGGAAATAGGACCCTTGATAATGAACTTTCTATACATATAGACCAACCCGATCTCACGGCAATTCGTACATATTTTACGAGGTGGCTAATTAAATGCATTTAATTTATGACGACCTCACTCAGATTTAATTTGTACGATTTTTACTAAATCGTACATATTTGACGAGTTGGCAAATTCGTATGAATTGCATTTAATGACCTACCTCAACCCCGCCCCTAAACCTACCCATCACTGGGGTTTAGGCAAAACGCATTTAATTTGTACGAGTGAGGTCGCATAAAATTGCATTTAAATAGCCACCTCGTAAAATATGTACGAATTGGTCGTGAGATAGCGTTGTATAGACTTCTGATGTTTCATCAGTAGTTCAAGCATGACCTTTTGAACTTATTTCTAGCAAAAGAGTCTTTGAACTTAAATTTTATAAACTCATTTTGATGTTTCATTAGCCAGACAGTAGTCTGTTTTTGACCTGTTGAACTCGTTTAAGCCAAAGAGATCTAAAATTTTAACTCTCTAAAAATTCTTAATGACTCCTTCAGATATTATATCAAACAGACAATCATCTTTTTTTTTTTAAACTAGAACATATTTCTAGACGTAGATTCTGTGAACTTGAACTTTCTATACATACTCATAGATTCCTTCTGATGTTTCATCATAAGTCTAGTGATGGGCAGACCGAGGCTTCGTGAAGCACTGAAACAGTTGAAGCAAATGTGCCGGAGCTTCGATACAACACCCGACACCCGTCTCGATTACGCCATCTAGTGGTCACTTGCATGTATTGATCTGAAATAACCTTGAAATGACACTTCTATGTTAAAAAAGTAGTTTTTAACATCTGTCTGACAACTACTTGGTTTTGTAACCTGTAGCCTCCTTGTTGTTTTTTGTCATGAAAAATGAAGATTAATAAAATAAATACAGCCACAATGTGTCACAGTTGCTACATTACATGTTTATTAAAAAAGGACTTAACCGACTTTTTTACATATAATTTCTCCAGCCTTTGAAAAAATCCTCTCACAAGAGACACATGTTGCACTAATATTTTTCAGCAAGTACATACAAATGAGTGAAATTTATTGCTCTCTCTTTCCAATAAATTAATGCATCATGCGTTCTGGGCAAAAATGCACTCTTGAGGTATCTTTTCACTTCTACTGTTGCAAATCATACATCTCACTTCATTTGGTATTTCCAAATGGAAATGCTCCCACACCACAGATGTACGGCATCTCTTATGTGGAGCCTCCATCTATATATCACCTATGAATATATATATATATCTTATGCTGTGCTGTCTGTCACTATCTAACTTTGCCTATATGAGTGTGTCACTATAGCCTATATCTATCCTAACTATCTGTCACTGTCTAAACCTATCAGTACATATATCTAATTTAAATCTAATTTAAAACAAAATGTGTCTCCTCTCACAAAACCCATGAGGTGAAGATGGATTAACTTTACTTTTAAACCGAGGGGAATGAGGTTCATACAGATGTGTGACTGTGTGGTTTGTTCCCGCCCCTTTCAATCGAAGCAGTTTCGACAGGCGCACCTGATGAAACACTTCGGCGCTTCATTTAGCGGTAGTCACGTGACATGGGTGTGTCGAATCACAGTTCGGAGCAGTGTTTCAAAACAGCTGCGCTTCGGGATCTCGACACAGTTCGGAACTTTCTATACATACTCATAGATTCCTTCTGATGTTTCATCAGTAGCTCAAGCATGAGCTCTTGAACTTATTTCTAGCAAAAGAGTCTTTGAACTTAAATTTTATAAACTCATTTTGATGTTTCATTAGCCAGACAGTAGTCTGTTTTTGAGCTGTTGAACTCGTTTATGGCCAAAGAGATCTAAGATTGTAACTCTCTATAAATACTTATTGACCCCAGATATTATATCAAACAGACAATCATCTTTTTTTTAAAAACTAGAACATATTTCTAGACGTAGATTCTATGAACTTGAACTTTCTATACATACTCATAGATTCCTTCTGATGTTTCATCAGTAGCTCAAGTATGACTTTTTGAATATGTATCTGACCAAAGAGATTTTGAAATGTAACTTTATAAACAGACTTATGGACTCTTTTGATGTAGTTTTCAGACTGAGTGTAGTCCATATTTGACCTATTGAACACATTTTTAGACAAAGAATCCTTGATATTGAACTTTCTATACATACTCGTAGATTCCTTCTGATGTTTCATCAGTAGCTCAGGCAAACATTTTTGAAGTTATTTTTGGCCAAAGAGTCTTTGAGCTTTAAATGTATATACAGTTTTATAGACCTACTGATGTTTCATCAGAAGTTCAAATATGACTTTTTGGAGAAAAAAAAATTTGCCCCTGGATTCTATGAACTTTAAATTTCTATACAAACTCCTCATTGATTTCTTCTGATGTTTAATTAGCCAGACAGTAGTCTGTATTTGCAACACGATCTCATGACAATGCGTATAAATAGTACGAGTGTGCAATCTCGTAGAATGTATACGCCAAAACTCATTTTGGCGTGCATATGGTACGCCGTTTTGGCGTGCATATGATACGCACTTTATGGCGTGTATATGACACGCTTTTGGGTAGGGTGAGGGTGGGGGTGTGGGGGGTTCGTACATATAATACGCCATAAAGTGCGTATCATATGCACGCCAAAAACGGCGTACCATATGCACGCCAAAATGAGTTTTGGCGTATACATTCTACGAGATTGCACACTCGTACTATTGATACGCATTTTCGTGAGATCGGGCTCGTATTTGAAGTATAACAAAATATTTATGGACAAGTTCTTAAACTTTAACTTTTTATGCATGCTCATTGACTCTAGATTTTACATCAATAGTTCAAAAATGACTTTTTGAACATATTTATGACCAAAGAGTCTTTGAACTTTAATTTTATATAATATTACTTTATGGTGTTAATAGTTCAAAAATGACTTTATGAACATATGACTTTTTGAAAAAAATTTTGCCCCTGGATTCTATTTACTTTGACTTTTTGAACATTTTTCTGCCCCTGGATTCTATGAACTTGAACTTACATACTCCTTAGACTTCTTCTGATGTTTCATTAGCCAGACAGTAGTCTGTATGTGAACTATAAAACATATTTACGGTTAAGTTCTTAAACTTTTTATGCATGCTCATTGAATCGAGATGTTTCATCAATAGTTCAAAATTGACTTTTGAGCATATTTACGTCAAAGAGTCTTTGAACTTGAATTTCTTACTCATACACTCCTTCTGATATTTTATCAGACTGAGAGTAGTCCATATTTGACATATTGAAAACATTTCTGGAAATAGGCCCCTTGATAATGAACTTTCTATACATATAGACTTCTGATGTTTCATCAGTAGTTCAAGCATGACCTCTTGAACTTATTTCTAGCAAAAGAGTCTTTGAACTTAAATTTTATAAACTCATTTTGATGTTTCATTAGCCAGACAGTAATCTGTTTTTGACCTGTTGAACTCGTTTATGGCCAAAGAGATCTAAAATTTTAACTCTCTATAAATACTTATTGACTCCTTCAGATATTATATCAAACAGACAATCGTCTTTTTTTTTTTTTAAACTAGAACATATTTCTAGACGTAGATTCTGTGAACTTGAACTTTCTATACATACTCATAGATTCCTTCTGATGTTTCATATAGCTCAAGTATGACTTTTTGAATATGTATCTGGCCAAAGAGATTTTGAAATATAACTTTATAAACAGACTTATGGACTCTTTTGATGTATTTTTCAGACTGAGTGTAGTCCATATTTGACCTATTGAACACATTTCTAGACAAAGAATCCTTGATATTGAACTTTCTATACATACTCGTAGATCCCTTCTGATGTTTCATCAGTAGCTCAGGCATACATTTTTGAAGTTATTTTTGGCCAAAGAGTCTTTGAGCTTTAAATTTATATACAGTTTTATAGACCTACTGATGTTTCATCAGAAGTTCAAATATGACTTTTTGAAAAAAAAAATCTGCTCCTGGATTCTATGAACTTTAAATTTCTATAAATAGTCCTCATTTACTTCTTCTGATGTTTCATTAGCCAGACAGTAGTCTGTATTTGAACTATAAAGCATATTTATGGCCAAGTTCTTAAACTTTAACTTTTTATGCATGCTCATTGACTCTAGATTTTTCATCAATAGTTCCCAAATTACTTTTTGAACATATTTATGACCAAAGAGTCTTTGAAATTTATTTTTATATAATATTACTTAATGATGTTAATAGTTCAAAAATGACTTTATAAACATATGACTTTTTGAAAAATATTTTGCCCCTGGAATCTATGAACTTTGACTTTTTTAACATTTTTCTGCCCCTGGATTCTATGAACTTGAACTTACATACTCCTTATAGACTTCTTCTGATGTTTCATTAGCCAGACAGTAGTCTGTATGTGAACTATAAATCATATTTACGGGTAAGTTCTTAAACTTTTTATGCATGCTCATTGACTCGAGATGTTTCATCAATAGTTCAAAAATGACTTTTTGAGCATATTTATGTCCAAAGAGTCTTTGAACTTGAATTTCTTACTCATAAACTCCTTCTGATATTTTATCAGACAGAGAGTAGTCTATATTTGACATATTGAAAACATTTCTGAAAAAAGGACCCTTGATAATGAACTTTCTATACATATAGACTTCTGATGTTTCATCAGTAGTTCAAGCATGACCTCTTGAACTTATTTCTAGCAAGAGTCTTTGAACTTAAATTTTATAAACTCATTTTGATGTTTCATTAGCCAGACAGTAATCTGTTTTTGACCTGTTGAACTCGTTTATGGCCAAAGAGATCTAAAATTTTAACTCTCTATAAATACTTATTGACTCCTTCAGATATTATATCAAACAGACAATCGTCTTTTTTTTTAAACTAGAACATATTTCTAGACGTAGATTCTGTGAACTTGAACTTTCTATACATACTCATAGATTCCTTCTGATGTTTCATATAGCTCAAGTATGACTTTTTGAATATGTATCTGGCCCAAGAGATTTTGAAATATAACTTTATAAACAGACTTATGGACTCTTTTGATGTATTTTTCAGACTGAGTGTAGTCCATATTTGACCTATTGAACACATTTCTAGACAAAGAATCCTTGATATTGAACTTTCTATACATACTTGTAGATCCCTTCTGATGTTTCATCAGTAGCTCAGGCATACATTTTTGAAGTTATTTTTGGCCAAAGTGTCTTTGAGCTTTAAATTTATATACAGTTTTATAGACCTACTGATGTTTCATCAGAAGTTCAAATATGACTTTTTGAAAAAAAAAAATCTGCCCCTGGATTCTATGAACTTTAAATTTCTATAAATAGTCCTCATTGACTTCTTCTGATGTTTCATTAGCCAGACAGTAGTCTCTATGTGAACTATAAATCATATTTACGGGTAAGTTCTTAAACTTTTTATGCATGCTCATTGACTCGAGATTGTTTCATCAATAGTTCAAAAATGACTTTTTGAGCATATTTATGTCCAAAGAGTCTTTGAACTTGAATTTCTTACTCATACACTCCTTCTGATATTTTATCAGACCGAGAGTAGTCAATATTTGACATATTGAAAACATTTCTGAAAAAGGACCCTTGATAATGAACTTTCTATACATATAGACTTCTGATGTTTCATCAGAAGTTCAAGCATGACCTCTTGAACTTATTTCTAGCAAAAGAGTCTTTGAACTTAAATTTTATAAACTCATTTTGATGTTTCATTAGCCAGACAGTAATCTGTTTTTGACCTGTTGAACTCGTTTATGGCCAAAGAGATCTAAAATTTTAACTCTCTATAAATACTTATTGACTCCTTCAGATATTATATCAAACAGACAATCGTCTTTTTTTTTTAAACTAGAACATATTTCTAGACGTAGATTCTGTGAACTTGAACTTTCTATACATACTCATAGATTCCTTCTGATGTTTCATATAGCTCAAGTATGACTTTTTGAATATGTATCTGGCCAAAGAGATTTTGAAATATAACTTTATAAACAGACTTATGGAGTTGTGCACTGCATTACAAAAGCAATTATTTCTTTAAAGTACAACGAGTTTGCAATGCAAAACACACTAATCTCTTCAATGCACAATAAGACTTATATGCCACAAAAGTAGACAAGCACGAGTATGCAATATAAAACACACTTTTTAATGCAGAATGAATTCATGTATGCATGCATTCTGTATGCATACCTTTTGAACAGAAGCACTTGACGCTTCAATGCACGAGTTCCTCTATGCATTTTAATGCGAAAGCACTTATATTTTCAATGCGAAAGCTCTTATATGCAATGCTATGCAAAAGCACTTATGTTTTAAAACACGAGTATGCAATGCAAAATCACTAATCTCTTCAATGCACAAGTTCTTATATGCAATGCAATGCAAAATCACTTATGCCTTTAATGCACGAGTATGCAATGTAAAACGCAGTAATCTCTTCAATGCACAAGTTCTTATATGCAATGCAATGCAGAAGCATTTATCTCTTTAATGCACGAGTATGTAATGACACACATCTCTTCAATGAACGAGTTGTTGTATGGAATGCAATAGCAGTCTTCAATGCACTACAAGGTCTTCATAATGCATTGCAAAAGCAGTAATATCGTCGTGCACAACGAGTCATTGTATGCAAAAGCACTTATCGCTTAATGCACGAGTTCTTGCATTTAATGCACACTCGCAAATCTTTGCAATGCACGAGATCTTGTAAGCAATGCAAAAGCTCTAATTTCTTCAGTGCACACATACTTGTATGTACTGCATTACAAAAGCAATTATTTCTTTAAAGTACAACGAGTTTGCAATGCAAACACACTAATCTCTTCAATGCACAATAAGACTTAAATGCCATGCAGTAGAAGCACGTATGCATTTACTGCACGAGTATGCAATATAAAACGCACTCTTCAATGCAGAATTAATTCCTGTATGGATGCATTCTGTATGCATACCTTTTGAACAGAAGCACTTGACTCTTCATTGCACGAGTTCCTCTATGCATTTTAATGCGAAAGCACTTATATTTTCAATGCAAAAGCCATTTTATGCAATGCAAAAGCACTTATGTTTTAAAGCACGAGAATGCAATGCAAAATCACTAATCTCTTCAATGCACAAGTTCTTATATGCAATGCAAAATCACTTATGTCTTTAATGCACAACGAGTATGCAATTTGAACGCACTAAACTCTTCAGTGAGTTGCTGTATGCATACAATGCAGAAGCACTAATGTCTTTAATGCACTATGTAAAACTTACTAATCTTTTCAATGCACAGATGGTTTCTGTATGCATGCAATGCAGCAGTAAATCTCTATAGTGCACAACAATTACTTGTATGTATGTAATGCAAAAGCATTTATAGGTTTAATGCACAGCGAGTATGTAATGCAAAAAACACTAATCTATCCAATGAACTACGAGTATGCATGCAATGCAGAAGTACTAATTTTATTCAATACATATTTGTAATCATTTGTTTCATCAGTAGTTCAAGCACGACCTCTTGAACTTATTTCTAGCAAAAGAGTCTTTGAACTTAAATTTTATAAACTCATTTTGATGTTTCATTAGCCAGACAGTAGTCTGTTTTAGACCTGTTGAATTTGTTTATGGCCAAAGAGATCTACAATTTAAAGGTAACACTTTACAATAAGGTTGTATTAGTTAACATTAGTTAACGCATTAGTTAACATAAACTAACCATGAACAACACCTCTGTTCAACATTAGTTAATCTTTGTTAATGTTAGTTAATAAAAATACAGCTGTTCATGTTAGTTCACAGTGCATTAACTAATGTCAACAAGATTTTATTGATGCATTAGTAAATGTTGAAATTAACATTAACATAGATAAATAAATGCTTTATAAGTGCAGTTCATCATTAGTTAATGTTAACTAATGCATTACCTAATACAACCTTATTGTAAAGTGTTACCAATTTAAACTCTCTATAAATATTTATTGACTCTTTTAGATATTAAATCAAACAGACAATCGTCTTTTTTTTTAACTAAACATATTTCTAGACGTAGATTCTATGAACTTGAACTTTCTATACATACTCATAGATTCCTTCTGATGTTTCATCAGTAGCTCAAGTATGACTTTTTGAATATGTATCTGGCCAAAGAGATTTTGAAATGTAACTTTATAAACAGACTTATGGATTCTTTTGATGTAGTTTTCAGACTGAGTGTAGTCCATATTTGACCTATTGAACACATTTCTAGACAAAGAATCCTTGATATTCAACTTTCTATACATACTCGTAGATTCCTTCTGATGTTTCATCAGTAGCTCAGGCATACATTTTTGAAGTTATTTTTTGCCAAAAAGTCTTTGAGCTTTAAATTTATATACAGTTTTATAGACCTACTGATGTTTCATCAGAAGTTCAAATATGACTTTTTGAAAAATGTTTTGCCCCTGGATTCGATGAACTTTAAATTTCTATAAATATTCCTCATTGACTTCCTCTGATGTTTCATTAGCCATACAGTAGTCTGTATTTGAACTATAAAAATATTTATGGCCAAGTTCTTAAACTTTAACATTTTATGCATGCTCATTGACCCTAGATTTTTCATCAATAGTTCAAAAATGACTTTTTGAACATATTTATGGCCAAAGAGTCTTTGAAATTTATTTTATTTAATTTTACTTGACGATGTTAATAGTTAAAAAATGACTTTTTGAACATATGACTTTTTGAAAAATGTTTTGCCCCTGGATTCTATGAACTTTGACTTTTTGAACATTTTTCTGCCCCTGGATTCTATGAACTTGAACTTACATACTCCTTATAGACTTCTTCTGATGTTTCATTAGACAGACAGTAGTCTGTATGTGAACTATAAAATATATTTACGGGTAAGTTCTTAAACTTTTTATGCATGCTCATTGACTCGAGATGTTTCATCAATAGTTCAAAAATGACTTTTTGAACATATTTATGTCCAAAGAGTCTTTGAACTTGAATTTCTTACACACACACTCCTTCTGATATTTTATCAGACCGAGAGTAGTCCATATTTGACATATTGAAAACATTTCTGGAAATAGGACCCTTGATAATGAACTTTCTATACATATAGACTTCTGATGTTTCATCAGTAGTTCAAGCATGACCTCTTGAACTTATTTCTAGCAAAAGAGTCTTTGAACTTAAATTTTATAAACTCATTTTGATGTTTCATTAGCCAGACAGTAGTCTGTTTTGACCTGTTGAATTTGTTTATGGCCAAAGAGATCTACAATTTAAACTCTTATTAAATATTTATTGACTCTTTCAGATATTAAATCAAACAGACAATTGTCTTTTTTTAAACTAAAACATATTTCTAGACGAAGATTCTATGAACTTGAACTTTCTATACATACTCATAGAGTCCTTCTGATGTTTCATCAGTAACTCAGGCATACATTTTTAACTTGTTTTTGGCCAAAGTGTCTTTGAGCCTTAAATGTATATACAGTTTTATAGACCTACTGATGTTTCATAAGATGTTCAAATATGACTTTTGGAAAAAATCTGCCCCTGGATTCTATAAACTTTAAATTTCTAAAATAGTCCTCATTGACTTCTGATGTTTCATTTACCATACAGTAGTCTTTATTTGACCTGTTGAACTTGTTTATGGCCAAAGAAATCTAAAATTTTAACTCTATATAAATACTTATTGACTCCTTCAGATATTATATCAAACAGACAATCATCTTTTTTTAAAACTAGAACATATTTCTAGACGTAGATTCTATGAACTTGAACTTTCTATACATACTGTAGATTCCTTCTGATGTTTCATCAGTAGCTCAGGCATAGATTTTTAAGTTATTTTTGGCAAAAGAGTCTTTGAGCTTTAAATTTATATACAGTTGTATAGACCTACTGATGTTTCATCAGAAGTTCAAATATGACTTTTTGGAGAAAAAAAATTTGCCCCTGGATTCTATGAACTTTAAATTTCTATACAAACTCCTCATTGATTTCTTCTGATGTTTCATTAGCCAGACAGTAGTCTGTATTTGAACTATAAAAATATTTATGGACAAGTTCTTAAACTTTTACTTTTATGCATGCTCATTGACTCTAGATTTTTCATCAATAGTTCAAAAATGACTTTTTGAACAAATTTATGGCCAAAGAGTCTTTTAACTATAATTTTAAATAATATTACTTGATGATGTTAATAGTTCAAAAATGACTTTTTGAACATATTACTTTGAAAAATGTTTTGCCCTGGATTCTATGAACTTTGACTTTTGAACATTTTTCTGCCCCTGGATTCTATGAACTTGAACTTACATACTCCTTATAGACTTCTTCTGATGTTTCATTAGACAGACAGTAGTCTGTATGTGAACTATAAAACATATTTACGGGTAAGTTCTTAAACTTTTTATGCATGCTCATTGACTCTAGATTTTTCATCAATAGTTCAAAAATGACTTTTTGAACATATTTATGTCCAAAGAGTCTTTGAACTTGAATTTCTTACACACACACTCCTTCTGATATTTTATCAGACCGAGAGTAGTCCATATTTGACATATTGAAAACATTTCTGGAAATAGGACCCTTGATAATGAACTTTCTATACATATAGACTTCTGATGTTTCATCAGTAGTTCAAGCATGACCTCTTGAACTTATTTCTAGCAAAAGAGTCTTTGAACTTAAATTTTATAAACTCATTTTGATGTTTCATTAGCCAGACAGTAGTCTGTTTTAGACCTGTTGAATTTGTTTATGGCCAAAGAGATCTACAATTTAAAGGTAACACTTTACAATAAGGTTGTATTAGTTAACATTAGTTAACGCATTAGTTAACATAAACTAACCATGAACAACACCTCTGTTCAGCATTAGTTAATCTTTGTTAATGTTAGTTAATAAAAATACAGCTGTTCATGTTAGTTCACAGTGCATTAACTAATGTCAACAAGATTGTATTAATGCATTAGTAAATGTTGAAATTAACATTAACATAGATTAAATAAATGCTTTACAAGTGCAGTTAATGTTAGTTAATCCATTAACTAATACAACCAATAAATATTTATAGAGAGTTTAAATTGGTAACACTTTACAATAGTAAAGTGTTACCAATTTAAACTCTCTATAAATATTTATTGACTCTTTAGATATTAAATCAAACAGACAATCGTCTTTTTTAAACTAAAACATATTTCTAGACGTAGATTCTATGAACTTGAACTTTCTATACATACTCATAGATTCCTTCTGATGTTTCATCAGTAGCTCAAGCATGACTTTTTGAATATGTATACACACTCCTTCTGATATTTTATCAGACCGAGAGTAGTCCATATTTGACATATTGAAAACATTTCTGGAAATAGGACCCTTGATAATGAACTTTCTATACATATACACTTCTGATGTTTCATCAGAGTTCAAGCATGACCTCTTGAACTTATTTCTAGCAAAAGAGTCTTTGAACTTAAATTTTATAAACTCATTTTGATGTTTCATTAGCCAGACAGTAGTCTGTTTTAGACCTGTTGAATTTGTTTATGGCCAAAGAGATCTACAATTTAAAGGTAACACTTTACAATAAGGTTGTATTAGTTAACATTAGTTAACGCATTAGTTAACATAAACTAACCATGAACAACACCTCTGTTCAGCATTAGTTAATCTTTGTTAATGTTAGTTAATAAAAATACAGCTGTTCATGTTAGTTCACAGTGCATTAACTAATGTCAACAAGATTTTATTAATGCATTAGTAAATGTTGAAATTAACATTAACATAGATAAATAAATGCTTTACAAGTGCAGTTAATGTTAGTTAATCCATTAACTAATACAACCAATAAATATTTATAGAGAGTTTAAATTGGTAACACTTTACAATAGTAAAGTGTTACCAATTTAAACTCTCTATAAATATTTATTGACTCTTTTAGATATTAAATCAAACAGACAATCGTCTTTTTTTTAAACTAAAACATATTTCTAGACGTAGATTCTATGAACTTGAACTTTCTATACATACTCATAGATTCCTTCTGATGTTTCATCAGTAGCTCAAGCATGACTTTTTGAATATGTATCTGGCCAAAGAGATTTTGAAATGTAATTTTTTAAACAGACTTATGGATTCTTTTGATGTAGTTTTCAGACTGAGTGTAGTCCATATTTGACCTATTGAACACATTTCTAGACAAAGAATCCTTGATATTGAACTTTCTATACATACTCGTAGATTCCTTCTGATGTTTCATCAATAGCTCAGGCATACATTTTTTAACTTATTTTTGGCCAAATTGTCTTTGAGCTTTAAATTTATATACAGTTTTATAGACCTACTGATGTTTCATCAGAAGTTCAAATATGACTTTTTAAAAAAAAAAATCTGCCCCTGGATTCTATGAACTTTAAATTTCTATAAATAGTCCTCATTGACTTCCTCTGATGACTTCATTAGCCATACAGTAGTCTGTATTTGAACTATAAAACATATTTATGGCCAAGTTCTTAAACTTAAACTTTTTATGCATGCTCATTGACTCTAGATTTTTCATCAATAGTTCAAAAATGACTTTTTGAACATATTTATGTCCAAAGAGTCTTTGAACTTGAATTTGATATAATATTACTTGATGATGTTAATAGTTCAAAAATGACTTTTTGAACATATGACTTTTTGAAAAATGTTTTGCCCCTGGATTCTATGAACTTTAACTTTTTGAACATTTTTCTGCCCCTGGATTCTATGAACTTGAACTTACATACTCCTTATAGACTTCTTCTGATGTTTCATTAGCCAGGCAGTAGTCTGTATGTGACCTATAAAACATATTTAAGGGTAAGTTCTTAAACTTTAAACTTTTTATGCATGCTCATTGACTCAAGAAGTTTCATCAAATAGTTCAAAAATGGCTTTTTGAACATATTTATGTCCAAAGAGTCTTTGAACTTGAATTTCTTACACACACACTCCTGATATTTTATCAGACCGAGAGTAGTCCATATTTGACATATTGAAAACATTTCTGGAAATAGGACCCTTGATAATGAACTTTCTATACATATAGACTTCTGATGTTTCATCAGTAGTTCAAGCATGACCTCTTGAACTTATTTCTAGCAAAAGAGTCTTTGAACTTAAATTTTATAAACTCATTTTGATGTTTCATTAGCCAGACAGTAGTCTGTTTTTGACCTGTTGAACTCGTTTATGGCCAAAGAGATCTAAAATTTTAACTCTTATTAAATACTTATTGACTCCTTCAGATATTATATCAAACAGACAATCGTCTTTTTTTTTTAAACTAGAACATTTTTCTAGACGTAGATTCTATGAACTTGAACTTTCTATATATACTCATAGATTCCTTCTGATGTTCCATCAGTAGCTCAAGCATGACTTTTTGAATATGTATCTGGCCAAAGAGATTTTGAAATGTAATTTTTTAAACAGACTTATGGACTCTTTTGATGTAGTTTTCAGACTGAGTGTAGTCCATATTTGACCTATTGAACACATTTCTAGACAAAGAATCCTTGATATTGAACTTTCTATTCATACTCATAGATTCCTTCTGATGTTTCATCAGTAGCTCAGGCATACATTTTTTAACTTATTTTTGGCCAAATTGTCTTTGAGCTTTAAATTTATATACAGTTTTATAGACCTACTGATGTTTCATCAGAAGTTCAAATATGACTTTTGGAAAAAAAAAAAAATCTGCCCCTGGATTCTATGAACTTTAAATTTCTATAAATATTCCTCATTGACTTCCTCTGATGTTTCATTAGCCATACATTAGTCTGTATTTGAACTATAAAACATATTTATGGCCAAGTTCTTAAACTTTAACTTTTTATGCATGCTCATTGACTCTAGATTTTTCATCAATAGTTCAAAAATGACTTTTTGAACATTTATGTCCAAAGAGTCTTTGAACTTGAATTTGATATAATATTACTTGATGATGTTAATAGTTCAAAAATGACTTTTTGAACATATGAATTTTTGAAAAATGTTTTGCCCCTGGATTCTATGAACTTTAACTTTTTGAACATTTTTCTGCCCCTGGATTCTATGAACTTGAACTTACATACTCCTTATAGACTTCTTCTGATGTTTCATTAGCCAGACAGTATTCTGTATGTGACCTATAAAACATATTTAAGGGTAAGTTCTTAAACTTTAAACTTTTTATTTATGCTCATTGACTCAAGATGTTTCATCAATAGTTCAAAAATGGCTTTTTGAACATATTTATGTCCAAAGAGTCTTTGAACTTGAATTTCTTACACACACTCCTTCTGATATTTTATCAGTCCGAGAGTAGTCCATATTTGACATATTGAAAACATTTCTGGAAATAGGACCCTTGATAATGAACTTTCTATACATATAGACCAACCCGATCTCACGGCAATTCGTACATATTTTACGAGGTGGCTAATTAAATGCAATTTATGCGACCTCACTCAGCGAATTTATGCGATTTTACTAAATCGTACATATTTGACGAGTTGGCAAATTCGTATGAATTATGCGAATGACCTACCTCAACCCCGCCCCTAAACCTACCCATCACTGGGGTTTAGGCAAAACGATAAATTTGTGCAGTGAGGTCGTACAAATTAAATGAAAATAGCCACCTCGTAAAATATGTACGAATTGGTCGTGAGATAGCGTTGTATAGACTTCTGATGTTTCATCAGTAGTTCAAGCATGACCTTTTGAACTTATTTCTAGCAAAAGAGTCTTTGAACTTAAATTTTATAAACTCATTTTGATGTTTCATTAGCCAGACAGTAGTCTGTTTTTGACCTGTTGAACTCGTTTAAGCCAAAGAGATCTAAAATTTTAACTCTCTAAAAATTCTTAATGACTCCTTCAGATATTATATCAAACAGACAATCAGTTTTTTTTAAAACTAGAACATATTTCTAGACGTAGATTCTGTGAACTTGAACTTTCTATACATACTCATAGATTCCTTCTGATGTTTCATCAGTAGCTCAAGTCTAGTGATGGGCAGACCGAGGCTTCGTGAAGCACTGAAACAGTTGAAGCAAATGTGCCGGAGCTTTGAAACAACACCCGACACCCGTCTCGATTACGCCATCTAGTGGTCACTTGCATGTATTGATCTGAAATAACCTTGAAATTACACTTCTATGTTAAAAAAATAGTTTTTAACATCTGTCTGACAACTACTTGGTTTTGTAACCTGTAGCCTCCTTGTTGTTTTTTGTCATGAAAAATGAAGATTAATAAAATAAATACAGCCACAATGTGTCACAGTTGCTACATTACATGTTTATTAAAAAAGGACTTAACCGACTTTTTTACATATAATTTCTCCAGCCTTTGAAAAAATCCTCTCACAAGAGACACATGTTGCTTGCATGCACTAATATTTTTCAGCAAGTACATACAAATGAGTGAAATTTATTGCTCTCTCTTTCCAATAAATTAATGGATCATGCGTTCTGGGCAAAAATGCACTCTTGAGGTATCTTTTCACTTCTACTGTTGCAAATCATACATCTCACTTCATTTGGTATTTCCAAATGGAAATGCACACCACAGATGTACGGCATCTCTTATGTGGAGCCTCCATCTATATATCACCTATGAATATATATATATATATATATATATATATATATATATATATATATATATATATATATATATATATATATATATATATATATATATCTTATGCTGTGCTGTCTGTCACTATCTAACTTTGCCTATATGAGTGTGTCACTATAGCCTATATCTATCCTAACTATCTGTCACTGTCTAAACCTATCAGTACATATATCTAATTTAAATCTAATTTAAAACAAAATGTGTCTCCTCTCACAAAACTCATGAGGTGAAGATGGATTAACTTTACTTTTAAACCGAGGGGAATGAGGTTCATACAGATGTGTGACTGTGTGGTTTGTTCCCGCCCCTTTCAATCGAAGCAGTTTCGACAGGCGCACCTGATGAAACACTTCGGCGCTTCATTTAGCGGTAGTCACGTGACATGGGTGTGTCGAATCACAGTTCGGAGCAGTGTTTCGAAACAGCTGCACTTCGGGATCTCGACACAGTTCGGAACTTTCTATACATACTCATAGATTCCATCTGATGTTTCATCAGTAGCTCAAGTCTAGTGATGGGCAGACCGAGGCTTTGTGAAGCACTGAAACAGTTGAAGCAAATGTGCCGGAGCTTCGAAACAACACCCGACACCCGTCTCGATTACGCCATCTAGTGGTCACTTGCATGTATTGATCTGAAATAACCTTGAAATGACACTTCTATGTTCAAAAAAAACACTTTTCACGTCAGTTTCGCGTCAGCCATCCCTACATGTCACAAGGTGACGAAGTGAGGCGGAACTAAGTCCCGTTAGAAGTTGTTCCCCGAACGTTGTTGGTGTAACACCAGGCCGGTTCCGGTTGGACATGTGCCCCTACAAAATGGTGGCTAATGGCGGATGATGAGCAGGTGTGAGAGATGACAGAGGAGGGTATAAAAAGGAAGTAGAGAGACAGTTCAGTGTTCTGACTATACTGGGAAGGGTCGTGGGTGCAGCGTGGAGAAACTGCGGGTGGAAACACGGAGTGCATAGCAATTTAGTGCAAGCAAATAGCTTTTATTAATTGTATTAAGCATACAAGTTGTTGAAATAAAAGAATCTGATGGGGAAATTAAGGAAAAAGAAAAAAGAGGAGGTTGGATCAGAAACAAGAGTTAGAATTGACGAAATAGAGATAGAAGAAGGAAATGATGAGATGGGTTGGACACAAGTGGAAGGGGGGAGAATAAAACGGGTTGAAAAGGCAAATAGTAAGAGGAAAAAAGATAATGAAGAGGAGTTAGTAAGTACAGATGAGGATAGTGAAAGGGAAGTAATAAGTGAAAGGAGAGAAGAAATAAAAATGATTGTACGATTTAAAGAGGGACAAGGAGTAAAAGGGGTAAACCCAATTGAGTTAACAAATGAGTTGAGGAAACAATTAGGAGAGATTAGAGGTGCAAGAGTGCTACAGGATGGAGCATTAATGGTGATATGTGATAATGAGGAGCAGAGGGATAAGGTGATGAAAATGAAGGCTGTGTGTAAACAAGTGGTTTCAAGTTGTAGTCAGACAGGTGAAAAATCATGGTTATGTGGAGTAGTTACAGGGGTAGCATTGGAGGTCACTATGATAGAGCAAAACGACTGCAAAGGAATAGGGAAGGTAATAAGGAAGAAAGTCTTTCTGTAATGTTGCGTTTTGAGAGTGGTGGTGGTGGAGTGATACCAAGTAGAGTGATGATTGGATATGTTAGCTTTCGGGTGAGGGAATATGTGCGGGCTCCGCTGAGATGCTATAATTGCCAGAGATATGGTCATATTGCAAGTGTATGCAGAGCCAAAAAAAGATGTGCACACTGTGGGGAAGAACATGAGTACGGAAATTGTGGAAAAGGTGTGGAAGCGAAATGTTGTAATTGTGGAGGGGCCCATAATGTGGCATATGGAGGGTGTGAAGTGAGAAAGAGAGCAGTAGAAATTCAGAAGGAAAGAGCTGGAAATAAGTTGTCATATGCGGAAGCAGTTAAAAAAGTGGACTCAAGGGAAAAGAAAGAAAGTGAGGAGAAGGAGACGTGGAAAGATCAAACCAGAAATGAAGAAAAGGAAAGCAAAATATCGGATGATAAAATGATAGTAAGTAAAAAGAGTTTTGTGTTATTCATGGCAGAGGTCATAAATTGTTCAGCGCAGACTGAAAGAAGAACAGAAAGATACAGATAATAGTGAGAGCAGCAGAGAGGTTCCTGGATATCAAAGGGCTAACATGGGAAATGGTTAGAGATGGTCTAACTTTAGAAATACAGCCTAGTCAAGAATCATGGGATGGACAATAATCTTGATGTTAGTAATTTTACAATGGAATGCTAGGAGTTTGGTGGCTAATGGACTGGAATTTAAGGGTTATCTAAATAAGATGGAGGAAAAGCCAGATGTGATATGTGTACAAGAGTCTTGGCTGAAACCTAAATTTGATTTTGTAATTAAAGGGTATGTTTCGGTGAGAAGAGATCAGGAAGAGGGAAATGGTGGTGGGTGTGTTACTTTCATTAAGTCTGAAGTACAGTATAGAATGGTGGGAAAAGGTAGTGAGATGGAATATGTGGTGGTGGAGGTATGGAAGGATGATAAGAGTGTTGTAATAATACATTTTTATAATCCATGTAGGCAAATGACATTGGAAGATATGTTGAAGATAGAAGGGCAAAGTAGAGAGAGGGTGATATGGTGTGGGGATTTCAATGCCCATAGTAGTATGTGGGGAGGAAGTGTAACTGACAGAAATGGGAAGGTGGTTGAAGAATTAATGGATGAGATGAATTTGATCTGTCTGAATGATAGGGGAGGTACACGAGTAGATATGAGAACAGGTCAAGAAGCGGTGTTGGATTTAACTCTTGCAAAAAGCAGGTTAGGGGGAATAATTAACTGGAAGATATTAAGGAAATGTACTATAGGGAGTGATCACTTTCCTGTGTTGATTGAAATGTGTATGAGTTATTGGGTAGAAAGAAGTGAGAGTAGAGAAGGGAGATGGAATTATGAAAAAGCTAACTGGAATGAATATGTGAAAATGGTGGAGGAGGGCTTAGACATAAATGAAGTAAGAAGTGTAGATGACATAGAAGCTATAAATGAGAAAATTATAGGAGTTATGAAGAATGCAGCAGTAAGTAATATTCCTAAGAGTAAAGGTAGAAGAAAGACAAAAATGGTACCATGGTGGAATAAGGAGTGTGATGAAGCTATTAGAAGGAAAAGGAGAGCATACAAGAAGGTAAGAAGAATGCATAATTATTCAGATTTAATTGAATATAAGAGAGAACAAGCAAACGTTAAAGAGGTGATAAGAAGAGCTAAAAGACAACATTGGAGAGAGTTCTGTGATAGAATAGGGGAGAAGTACACCAATAGGAGAGGTATGGAGTATGATCAGAAAGATGAATGGAATAAGGAAGGATATGGAATATCCTATTTTAAATGAAGGAGAAATTATAGCAATAGAAAACTGTGAGAAAGCAGAAATGTTTTGTAATACATTCGTAAAAGTAAATAGTACGGAAAATCTGACTGAAGAGTTTAAGAGGGAGAGGGAGGAAATGTTACGAGAACATCTTCATTTATTGGGAAAGAGACAGGAAAGAGATAATATAATGGATGTCCCGTTTGGAATGGCGGAACTAAAGCGAGCATTAAGGAGAATGAGAGAAACTACTCCGGGGCAAGACGAAATCAGCTATTATATGATCAAGCAGTTAAGTGAGGAATCGTTGAGAGTAATGTTAGAGTTCTATAATAGAGTGTGGGAAATGGGGGTGCTACCGCAAAGTTGGAAAGAAGCATTGATATTGCCAATAATGAAATCAGGGAAGGATCCAAGTAAGTCGGCTAGTTACAGGCCAATAGCCCTTACATCACATGTAGTGATGGAGAGAATGATAACGGATAGATTAGTATATTTTTTTGGAAAAAGAAGGGAAATTAACACCATATCAAAGTGGATTTAGGGTAGGAAGAGGTACTATGGATTCGGTTATGTGTTTGGAAGCGGAAATAAAGAAAGCTCTGTCAAATAAAGAATCAGTAATTGCTGTGTTTCTTGATATTGAAAAAGCCTATGATATGTTATGGAGGAGGGTTTGATGATTAAGTTGGAAGAGATGGGGGTAGGGGGAAGAATGTTTAATTGGATTAATGACTTCCTTAAGCAAAGAGTAATAAGAGTGAGAGTAGGAGATGCTATATCATCTCAAGGAATAATTGAAAATGGTACTCCTCAGGGAAGTGTAATAAGTCCAGTGCTTTTTATAGTAATGATAAATGATATATTTAGTAAGGTGGAAAGGAGTGTTGGTAGATCACTGTTTGCAGATGATGGAGCTTTGTGGTTTAGAGGAAGAAACAATAAGTTCATTATGGGGAAAATGCAGAAGGCTGTGGATGAGGTAGTTAAATGGTCATATAAGTGGGGATTTAAGTTATCTGTGGAGAAGTCACAAGTTATTATATTTTCCAATAAGAAAGTAGATAATGAATGTAAGTTAAGGATATATAACAAGGAAATGGATCGAGTAACATCAGTTAGATTTTTGGGAATGTGGCTAGATAGGAAACTGACATGGAAAGTACATATTGATAAAATAGTGAATAGGTGTACAAGAGTTTTAAATGTAATGAAATGTATGGCAGGACATGAGTGGGGAGCAGATAGACGGGCTCTTCAAACAGTATATATAGCAATGATAAGATCGGTACTAGATTATGGAAGTATAGCATATGGGTTGGCAAAATCACAGTTAGAGAAATTGGATAGAATTCAAGCACGGGCATTGAGAATTTGCAGTGGAGCATATCCTACAACACCTATAGCAGCAATGCAAGTTGAGATAAATGAAATGCCCCTTAATATTAGAAGACAACAGTTAATGGCTGTGTATTGGACAAATATTAATAGTCAGAATGAGATGCATCCAACAAGGAAAATATTAGGAGTATGTTGGGAACAAGGAATGAATAAACATAAGAGTTTTGGGTGGGTGGTAGAAGAAGATATTAAGGAGATGGGGATAAACAATTATAGCTGTGTACCAAGAGTAATATATCCATACTCCTATATGGATTGTTCCTCAGCCAATAGTAGATTTAACATTACTGGAGATAAGACAAAGGGAAGGACATCATGAGATGGAAGTAATGAGAGTAATTGAGTATTTAAGAATTACATATGGAGATAATATTCAGATATACACAGATGCTTCCAAAAAAGGAAGGAGAGTAGGAGTGGCAGTCAATGTACCTAAGTTAATGGTGAAGAAAAAAGCTAGAATTAGTGACCAATTGTCAGTATATACAGGTGAACTGATGGCTATTTTGTTAGCAGTGCAAATAATTAAGGAAAGGAAAATTAAAAATGCAGTCATATGTTTCACAGTCAGCAATAGTTAGTATCGATAATCAAAAATCAGAATCTAGACCAGATTTAATCATGGAAATACTTCAAAATATTTTTGAGTTGAAACAAAGTAATATAGAAGTACAGTTTATATGGGTCCCAGCCCATGTGGGAATTAAAGGCAATGAAGAAGCAGATAAATTAGCAAAACAAGCAGTAGATGAAGAGATGGTAGAAATTGAGATGTCATATAGTATAAAAGAAATAAAATCAGTAATAAAAGAGGAAGTGATTAAAAAAGTGGCAACAATGTTGGGATAATGAGAGTAAGGGGAGACATTTATATGCAATACAAGAGAAAGTGGGAAAAGGTAGAAGAAGAGAAATAGAAGGGAGAAATAGATGGGAGGAAAGTATAATTACAAGATTAAGGGTGGGACATACCGGTTTGAATAAAACATTCCATTTAATAGCTAAGCATCCAACGGGTTTGTGTGAGAAATGTGGACAGAGTGAAACTGTAGAACATTTGTTTTTTAATTGTGATGGTTATGAGGAAGAAAGAGAAGTGCTAAGAGAAGAATTATGGAACAGTGAAGGAAAGAGTTAACATTAAAGAATATATTAGATTCAGATATAGGAAATATGGTTAATGTGTTGTTTCAGTTTTTGAATAATACTGGTTTAATAAAGAGAATTTAAGATTAATAGATATATAGGATTATAGACAGTGGGAGAAGATGTGGATGAAGTATTGGTGAGAGGGAAGTAAATCTGGAGGTAAGTAACGTTAAGGATAGGAAGCGGGAGTTAAAGGGAAGTGGGGTGGAAACTGGAGGAGCTGAACACGCAGCGCCAGTGGTTTTTTAATTTTTTTTTTTTTTTAATGGACACTTCCTGGTCTATCTGGTCTCTGGCACGCTCCTCGAAGTGGTCCTGGGTTTTAGGGGTGGGTGTAGACTAGTTTGACCCCCCCGACCTGTGACACACACACTCCTTCTGATATTTTATCAGACCGAGAGTAGTCCATATTTGACATATTGAAAACATTTCTGGAAATAGGACCCTTGATAATGAACTTTCTATACATATAGACTTCTGATGTTTCATCAATAGTTCAAGCATGACCTCTTGAACATATTTCTAGCAAAAGAGTCTTTGATCTTAATTTTATAAACTCATTTTGATGTTTCATTAGCCAGACAGTAGTCTGTTTTAGACCTGTTGAATTTTTTTATGGCCAAAGAGATCTAAAATTTTAACTCTCTATAAATATGTATTGACTCTTTCAGATATTAAATCAAACAGACAATCGTCTTTTTTAAAAAAAAAAACTAGAACATATTTCTAGACGTAGATTCTATGAACTTGAACTTTCTATACATCAGATTCCTTCTGATGTTTCATCAGTAGCTCAAGCATGACTTTTTGAATATGTATCTGGCCAAAGAGATTTTGAAATGTAACTTTATAAACAGACTTATGGGCTCTTTTGATGTAGTTTTCAGACTGAGTGTAGTCCATATTTGACCTATTGAACACATTTCTAGACAAAGAATCCTTGATATTGAACTTTCTATACATACTCATAGATTCCTTCTGATGTGATTCACGTATGTATTAGTAGCTCAAGTATGACTTTTTGAATATGTATCTTGCCAAAGAGATTTTGAAATGTAACTTTATAAACAGACTTTTGGACTTGTGCAGAAGCACACATCTCTTCAATGAACTAGTTATTGTATGGAATGCCATAGCAGTCTTCAATGCACAACAAGTTCTTCATAATGCATTGCAAAAGCAGTAATATCGTTGTGCACAACGAGTCATTGTATGCAAAAGCACTTATCGCTTAATACAGGAGTTCTTGCATTTAATGCAAACGCGCAAATCTTTGCAAATCTTGTAAGCAATGCAAACGCACTCATTTCTTCAGTGTACACGTACTTGTATGCACTGCATTACAAATGCAATTATTTATTTAAAGTACTACGAGTTTGCAATGCAAAACACACTAATCTCTTCAATGCACAAAAAGACTTATATGCCATAAAGTAGAAATGCACGAGTATGCAATATAAAACGCACTCTTCAATGCAGAATGAATTCCTTCATTCTGTATGCATACCTTTTGAACAGAAGCACTTGACTCTTCAATGCACGAGTTCCTCTATGCATTTTATATTTTCAATGTGAAAGCTCTTATATGCAATGCTATGCAAAAGCACTTATGTTTTAAAGCACGAGTATGCAATGCAAAATCACTAATCTCTTAAATGCACAAGTTCTTATATGCAATGCAAAATCACTTAATGCACAACGAGTATGCAAAGTAAAACGCAGTAATCTCTTCAATGTACAAAAAGTTCTTACATGCAATGCAATGCAGAAGCATTTATCACTTTAATGCACGACTATGCAATGAAGAAGCACACATCTCTTCAATGAACTAGTTATTGTATGGAATGCCATAGCAGTATTCAATGCACAACAAGTTCTTCATAATGCATTGCAAAAGCAGTAATATCGTCGTGCACAACGAGTCATTGTATGCAAAAGCACTTATCGCTTAATGCACGAGTTCTTGCATTTAATGTAAACGCGCAAATCTGTGCAATGCACGAGATCTTGTAAGCAATGCAAAAGCACTAATTTCTTCAGTGCACACGTACTTGTATGCACTGCATTACAAAAGCAATTATTTCTTTAAAGCACAACGAATTTGCAATGCAAAACACACTAATCTCTTCAATGCACAATAAGACTTAAATGCCATGCAGTAGAAAAGCATTTATGTATTTAATGCACGAGTATGCAATATAAAACGCACTCTTCAATGCAGAATGAATTCCTGTATGCATGCATTCTGTATGCATACCTTTTGAACAGAAGCACTTGACTCTTCAATGCACGAGTTCCTCTATGCATTTTAATGCGAAAGCACTTATATTTTCAATGCAAAAGCCATTTTATGCAATGCAAAAGCACTTATGTTTTAAAGCACGAGAATGCAATGCAAAATCACTAATCTCTTCAATGCACAAGTTCTTATATGCAATGCAATGCAAAATCACTTATGTCTTTAATGCACAACGAGTATGCAATTTAAATGCACTAAACTCTTCAATGAGTTGCTGTATGCATGCAATGCAGAAGCACTTATGTCTTAAATGCTTATGTCTAAAACTTACTAATCTTTTCAATGCACAGAAGGTTTCTGTATGCATGCAATGCAGCAGCAATAATCTCTACAGTGCACAACAATTACCTGTATGTATGTAATGCAAAAGCATTTATAGGTTTAATGCACAGCGAGTATGTAATGCAAAAAACACTAATCTCTCCAATGAACTACGAGTATGCATGCAATGCAGAAGTACTAATTTTATTCAATACATATTTGTAATCATTTGTTTCATCAGTAGTTCAAGCATGACCTCTTGAACTTATTTCTAGCAAAAGAGTCTTTGAACTTAAATTTTATAAACTCATTTTGATGTTTCATTAGCCAGACAGTAGTCTGTTTTTGACCTGTTGAACTCGTTTATGGCCAAATAGATCTAAAATTTTATGACTCCTTCAGATATTATATCAAACAGACAATCGTCTTTTTTTTTAAAAACTATAACATATTTCTAGACGTAGATTCTATGAACTTGAACTTTCTATACATACTCATAGATTCCTTCTGATGTTTCATCAGTAGCTCAGGCATACATTTTTTAACTTGTTTTTGGCCAAAGTGTATTTGAGCCTTAAATTTATATACAGTTTTATAGACCTACTGATGTTTCATAAGAAGTTCAAATATGACTTTTTGAAAAAAAAAATCTGCCCCTCGATTCTATGAACTTTAAATTTCTAAAAATAGTCCTCATTGACTTCTTCTGATGTTTCATTAGCCATACAGTAGTCTGTATTTGACCTGTTGAACTTGTTTATGGCCAAAGAAATCTAAAATTTTAACTCTATATAAATACTTATTGACTCCTTCAGATATTATATCAAACAGACAATCGTATTTTTTTTAAAAACTAGAACATATTTCTAGACGTAGATTCTATGAACTTGAACTTTCTATACATACTCATAGATTCCTTCTGATGCAAAGATCAGTAGCTCAAGTATGACTTTTTGAAAAAAATAATCTGCCCCTGGATTCTATGAACTTCAATTTTCTATTCAAACTCCTCATTGAGTTCTTCTGATGTTTCATTAGCCAGACAGTAGTCTGTATTTGAACTATAAAAAATATTTATGGCCAAGTTCTTAAACTTTAACTTTTTATGCACGCTCATTGACTCTAGATTTTTCATCAATAGTTAAAAAATGACTTTTTGAACAAATTTATGGCCAAAGAGTCTTTTAACTATAATTTTATATCATATTACTTGATGATGTTAATAGTTAAAAAATGACTTTTTGAACATATGACTTTTTGAAAAATGTTTTGCCCCTGGATTCAATGAACTTTGACTTTTTGAACATTTTTCTGCCCCTGGATTCTATGAACTTGAACTTACATACTCCTTATAGACTTCTTCTGATGTTTCATTAGCCAGACAGTAGTCTGTATGTAACTATAAAACATATAGTTCTTAAAACATATAGTTCGGGTAAGTTCTTAAACTTTTTATGCATGCTCATTAACTCAAGCTGTTTCATCAATAGTTCAAAAATGACTTTTTGAACATATTTATGTCCAAAGAGTCTTTGAACTTGAATTTGATATAATATTACTTGATGATGTTAATAGTTCAAAAATGACTTTTTGAACATATGACTTTTTGAAAAATGTTTTGCCCCTGGATTCTATGAACTTTGACTTTTTGAACATTTTTCTGCCCCTGGATTCTATGAACTTGAACTTACATACTCCTTATAGACTTCTTTTTATGTTTCATTAGCCAGACAGTAGTCTGTTTGTGAACTATAAATCATATTTACGGGTAAGTTCTTAAACTTTTTATGCATGCTCATTGACTCGAGATTTTTCATCAATAGTTCAAAAATGACTTTTTAAACATATTTATGTCCAAAGAGTCTTTGAACTTGAATTTCTTACACATACACTCCTTCTGATATTTGATCAGACCGAGAGTAGTCCATATTTGACATATTGAAAACATTTCTGAAAAAAGGACCCTTGATAATGAACTTTCTGTACGTATAGACTTATGATGTTTCATCAGTAGTTCAAGCATGAACTCTTGAACTTATTTCTAGCAAAAGAGTCTTTGAACTTAAATTTTATAAACTAAAATTTTATTGAACACATTTCTAGACAAAGAATCCTTGACATTGAACTTTTTATACATTGTGGAGGAAAAAATGTAATCATAGAAGAAGATTTATGTTTGAGTTCATTCAGAAGTCAATGTCTGTTTGTGAAACACCTTTTTCAGCTGTTCAGACACAGCTGCTGCTGAAGCCCAGGGGGATAACGGTGGGACATCAAAAGTGGGAGCTTTCCCGACAAAGGGTGTCGGATCATTTAAATTATATTAGCTACAGGGAAGGGACCATTTACATATTGTGTTTCTGCTCATTACTCTGTGGAAAAATACTGGAGGGGGGGTTGCTTAAACATTGGGGTTATAAGAGCTGACTTTTCTTTGTTCTAGTCAGTTCACACTTGTGGTCACCATGAGCATGGTTGCTCCAACTGTGAAATCATTCTTGTAAGAATTAAATCTTTATAAAGACACAATTGGCTAAGGTTTGTCTCTTATTCAGAAATGCAATGGAGTTAACATTATTTTTGCCGCAACAATTTGGTGTCAGGAAGTTGGATTCCTTGGATGTGCCTTCCGGAACCCTGGGAGCGGACCATCATCCTGATCATCCTGGACGTAGAGTCACAGCCTTACCCCGACTGATTAAGGGAGAAGGGCCAGCTGCTCTAGGGGTTCTGGAGGGTCCGACCACTGGAATAAGAGAAAACGAACCCGAGATGGCAACGGGACACTCTGGTAAGAGACAAATCCAAAATTTTGGGAATTTTAATGTGAATTTGGTTAAATTAAGATTTGGGAAACTAAGGGATAAACCATAGGGAAGGTCTGATTCTGTGGCAATTGCAACGTGGTTTGATTTGTTTATGTTGAGAAACTAAAATCACGTTGGCAGTGAAAAGGGTAGAGTTGTCCTTGTGTTTTGATTTGTTTATGTTGAGAAACTAAAATCACGGAGAGTGAGAAGGGCTGAGTGGTCCTTAAGGCGTTTGAGTAAGCGTCCTTCCCGTATGTCCTGGGTGAAGGTTCAGATCTGTACGGAGACGTCCGACAGATTAATAGCGTGCACGCGAACAGCCACAGAAACAGACTGCCACTATGGAAAATCCCAAAGAAGCTAGCAGAATATGATACACCGGTATTTTGTCAAATGAAAAAAAGTATATGGCCAGAGATGTATGGGGGATATAGAGAAATTAATTAAATATCATGATTTCCAAAAGAAAATAAACGCTGTGAGTCAACAGGATGAGAGGGTGAAAGTTATCTGTTGAGGAGAGGAGACAAATCTAAGGGCTTTTGTGGGGATGTGTGTGAGAAATGCAAATGAAGATTGTTATAAGAAGCAGATAACAGGGAAAGGAAAATTTTTGTCTGATCACAAAGAAGCCACAGCTGTTTAAAGATCATTGGTGAGTATGAACTTTGATTATGGATAACAGTTTGTGATAACAAAATTAGAGCTAACAATTTGAGAGACATGATCAGTAACTTGATCAGGCCGGATAAAGTTTTTGAGACGAGAGAGCTGTAAGCAGCTCTGCTCTGAAGCCAGCAATTTAAAGAAATAAGTAGAACTTATTAAGAAAATGGGCAGCAATGTTTTAATTATGTTTAGAAAATTATACAGCAATTTACCTGGCTACAAATTAATTGAAACAAGAGAAATTCAAATTTCTAGATGTTAGTGAATAATGAATAATGAATAATCATGGGTTGTAAAATGGGTGGAATGCCATTAAACCCTGAAGGAAAGATCCCAGTAACAGAGACGAGATTTAAACTCTGTCTAAGAAAATAATGAAATAACAATAGGGTTATAATAAATATGTTCTTGCTCTTCTCACTTTTGCAAAACTCTGATAATGCTTATTGGACTGAATATTGGGTTGTTGAAATAACTTTAGGTAAGTTAATATGTTGGAAACCCTAGAAGTTGATGCTTTGGTTTCAAAAGATAAGCTTGTGCTGAGCTGTAATAAATGCTGATTTGCTTATCTGAATCTGGCACCACCACGTCATTTCTGGTGCTGTGGCCTAGCTTGAGTAACACACACTCAATCTGAGGGTGATTTGAAAGTGTGATTTCAGTCTAAGGATAGAGTTTAAAAGGAAAATGTCTGAAGTTTATTTGAAAACAATATTAATTTCTAACCAGATCTCACTAGCTTGTGTAAAGAGTGAAAAGTTGCAGTGCAGATGAAGATGCAGTGTGCCAGCCCTGAAGGCCTGAGAGTCTTTCTCTCTCATTCAAACCCAGCACAAAGCTGTTATCTGAGCATGTGTCATAAGTGATGAGATACTTATGGTTAAGCACAGGGCATCAGTTGAAAATCATAGAGACAATGATTTGATAAAAAGGAAATTTTTGACTAATAGTTAAAGGATTGCCATGGAGGGCAATGATAGATATTTTGATGAAACAAAATGAGATGTTTTTACAAAATGAGATGTTTTTTAAAATATAGAACTGAAAATGTTGTGTCTGATCTAAGCTTTCACCATGTACAGGACCGATGGATCGAGACACAAAGGTAGCAGAACATTAAACTGAATGGACAGTTGTTCTGGCTAAATCCAATGAGTGGTGGATTTTAGTGATTTAGTTGTATTGTGATAATTAACCTGTCTCCATGTTCTACCTATAGTAAGCAGACCAGATGGCTCTGATGACTCTTGAATGCACTTTCCACAAAGTTCCAAAACACAGCTGATCCTGTTGAGGGTCAAAGATCTCAAGGCGGGCAGTGGGCACGAGTGATTTTCCCAAAGACGGGTAAGATCCCCTTTTGGCCAGCGGGGGGCGACCTAAGACAGGGAAATCACGTAGACACTGAGACTCCGCCCCAAAAGGAGGGTGGAGTCTATGTGAGGTGTGTATGAGTCGAGCAGATGTCTGTGAGGCCAGCAGCATCATTGTGTGGGGGAAGCTGTGTTTTGAAGGGGCCGAGAGTCCAGACAGACACAGCAGTCCGCCCAAAAGCAAGGTTCCTCAATACCGCTCACCAAAAAAACAAAAAACCTGCATATATTGTGTTTGAATGCCAGGGAATGCCAGGGAGCACCCTGAGGGAAAGTTATGATCGTAAGGGGCATTCAAGAGCCAGCTGAGACCATGCTGTGAATTGTCATTAATTTTATGGAGAACAGAACAAAATGTATTAATTGGTATAAGTAAAACTGTGTGATATTGAACTAATATGTCTCTATCATAGTCTTAAATACTGCAGGTCATTAGATATGGCATAGGATCATTCGGAAACATGGTGATGGCTTTAAGATGAGGACAGCTTTTGAAGTTCAAAAGAGAAGGTCTGGATAACAAAGGTATTTAAACTAAAGATTATAGTTTGTTCTGAGTTAAAGTCTCAGAGGCTGTTGAAAAGGTTATCTGTGTAAGAGAGAGAGAGAGAGAAAGAGAGAGAGGCTGCTTGTGGAGGCGGGGATGGCACAGTGTCTGTAATCGGCCATGTTAAAGCGTAGACAAAACCAAAACAACCCAGCTGACTTTTCTGAAGACAACATAATAGTGAACAGACATGATTTGAAAATGATTAAGAAACCAAGTAGAAACAAATTTTGAGAATGAGCAGTTTATATTTATCCCCTGATTGAGCGTAGTGTTTTATCACTACAGATGGGTTAATCCAAACGACAGACTTTAAAATAAGCGTATTATTCTGAGTGATTCTGATAAAAGATGATCCAGAACATGGACGAGCTTTAAGTGGATTGATATCCAGCTTGGTCTGTTACTGGTAATAATAATGACTACTTTTGTCATTTATGATGAGGATTTGAATTACTCTCTGGATTAGTTAAAATAGTAAGCGTAAAAATTATAGACTTGAGGACAGAGACAAAATGACAAATTGGCTTAAGTCATTATCTAAATTATCCAGAGAATCCGTCACAATTATGAAAGGCCAGAGGGCGAACAAAGGAATATAAACTTTAAAATGAAAAGTTTTATTTTTGTGTTTCCTCCATTAAATGGAGGCAGGACATTACTTTATCTAGAGAACTACAATTAATGTAAGAGAACAAAAAACAAAACAAGAGGCTGTGAGGCTTTCTGTGTAACTAGGATTGAGATGGAGGACAGTAATATTTTGGATTTCTGCAGAGCAGTGGACAGTGGAAAGGTGTGCCGTAGGTGAGACAGAGGACTTCACGGTGAAGGTGAGACTGCATCAAGGATCGGCTCTGAGCCCCTTCTTGTCCGCAGTGGTGATGGACAGGCTGACAGAGGAGGTCAGACAGGAATCTACATGGACTATGTTGTTTGCGGATAACATTGTGATCTGTAGTGAGAGCAGGTGGACGAAAGTATAGAGAGGTGAAGGTTTGCTCTGGAGAAAAGAGGAATGAAAGTTAGTCACAGGAAGAACAGAATACATGTGTGAGAATGAGAGGGAACCAAGTGGAACAGTGAGGTTCCAGGGAAAAGAGGTGAAGAAGTGTGTGTGTGTGCAGGCAGGTTGGAATGGGTGGAGAAAAGTGTCAGGTCTGTTGTGTGAGGGTTACAGTAAGAATGAAAGGAAAGGTGTGCAGAACAGTAGTGAGAACAGTGATGATGTACGGTTTGGAGACAGTCACACTGAGGAAAAGACAGGAGGTTTATGGATTTAGTGAAGGAGGAACATGAAGGTAGGGAAAGAAGGAAAAAGAAGATTCAAGACATTGAAAGGAAAATGTACTTTAAAATCCTAATTAATTGGAAAGATTTTGATAAAGAATTGGGTATTGAATATGATTAAGCATAATGTCACAAGAGATAGATGAGTGAACGAGCTGATTGAATGTAATACGAATAGATAATTATGTCGTTTTGATGAAAAGTTTTCAACATTAACAAATTTAGGTTTATGTTATAAATGGTTAGATATGATGAGTGAAAGTGCAGTTGATGGAAACAGTAATTTTGAACAAAAACATGGTGGTTTGTAAAAGAATTGTGTTGAAACAGCGAACTGGAGGAAGTTTGACAAGAATATAATGTTCAGTGAGAAACTGGGAGCATTTAGATCTGAATATAAACATGAAGTTGAGTTAGAGAGGATAATGACAACCATGACAGATGCACAAAAGAGAATCAGTGCATGTCAAACATATGGCCTGCATGGGCAGAGGAGTCCTCTGAACTGTGGCCAAAGCACAAACTGAAGGATGTTTATATGGAGATTTAAAGAGCTTAGATGGATTTTTATCTATCTTACTTATTTTTTTTGTCGTTTAATTTGAATTGGACAACATTGGGGTCTGTGTTGATTTGGATTTATCAAGAGAATCAATGATTGTTTTTCTTCCTTTACACTAATCATGTATTTGGTCTCTGAGGAGTGACTGAGGGTCTGGCCTAGGGATGTGTGATGTGTCGTTAAACACTTGAAAGCAACAAGGTGTCGTGTGTTTGGATTTTGAAGGTATCACACACCCCTAAATTGACAGGAGTGCAGTAACAGAGCTTACTCATTTAGCCCGGCTTCCAGATTTGAAATACAGATTTTATATTAACTTTCACTGAAACACGAAAGAATCAGGATAAAGATTGCCTGGTTAAGACTGGAGCTTGTAGCCCTGACTGAAATATGCAAGCTGATGAAAGGTAAAAGTGTAACAATTTGAACAGATTTGCGTTTTGAGTTCGGAGTTGGGCATAATTTTGGGGCATTGTGGAAACACAGGAAAATTGTAATATCGGATGGGCGCCCAATTCTGAATGGTTCAACTGTGTCTGCTTCTCAAGACACAATTTTCTTGACGCCAGGTTGATATCTATGAATGCAGCGCACATTAATAACAAAGATTTTATTTAAACAGGCAGATGAGATTGCTAAGGCCGAGGCAGAAGCAGTTTAAAGGAACCATAATGTCTTTTGATATTTGAAATAAACACAAACGCTTTCACTTCTTTACAGAGTACGGAGACCTTCGCCACAACAGCGGAGAAACAGCTGTGGAAACTGTGGCTGCACTTTTCAAAATGGTGTGGTGATGGCAAGCCTTGTTTACCCCAAACATTCTTTGACCATTATGTTTAGATGGCTGCATGGATGATCAGGCAGCCAAAAAGGGAATTAGTTAAATGAAAACTGATGAAAACTGTCTGGGGTACAGTATTTTTATGAAAATTTTGTAGAAGGAAAGGCCTAGAGCAAATCTGAGTCTGTCCGAGACTGTTTAATGGAAGGGGTAAACAATAGCTTACATCGATATAATTTGTGAATCAAAGTCAAAATGGTCTGGATGAAAGGCTGAATATAATGTATTAATACAGATTATCTTCTGAAAAGTATTTATCATTTAATTCCTCAGAATTAAATGCAGCCGAATATCAACCAGACAAGTAAAAACGGTCTGGATGAAAGGCTGAATATAATGTACCTGTATTAATACAGATTATCCTCTGAAAAGTATTTATCATTTAATTCCTCAGAAATAAATGCAGCCGAATATCAACCAGACAAGTAAAAACGGTCTGGATGAAAGGCTGAATATAATGTTTTAATACAGATAGTCTACTGAAAAGCAGTCTATTTATCATTTAATTCCTCAGAATTAAATGCAGCCGAATATCAACCAGACAAGTAAAAATGGTCTGGATGAAAGGTTGAATATAATGTATTAATACAGATTATCTTCTGAAAAGTATTTATCATTTAATTCCTCAGAAATAAATGCAGCCGAATATCAACCAGACAAGTAAAAACGGTCTGGATGAAAGGCTGAATATAATGTTTTAATACAGATAGTCTACTGAAAAGCAGTCTATTTATCATTTAATTCCTTAGAATTAAATGCAGCCAAATATCAACCAGACAAGTAAAAACGGTCTGGATGAGGCTGAATATAATGTTAATACCAACATAAACTCAGATGAATATTTAACATTTAGTTTAATCAGAAAACATTTACAAAACTTGGTTTTCAAGTTGACCGTTTACTGAATATTCACACATAGGCCTTTTTTTCTTTTTTCTCACTTTTGCAAAGGGAACCATAGACAGTCTGCAAACACACATGGTCCTACTTAGTTTGCACACGATCATGAGAGAGAGAGAGAGAGAGAGAGAGAGAGAGAGAGAGTGAAAGGGACATTTCCGTCTGCTCAATTCCCCACGCATATATTGCGGACCATAATCCACACATTGCCTCAGTAAATGCGAGATCTGTGCCGCAATCTGTAGCAATTAGATTCTTATTGTAGATGCAGACCCATAATCTACGCGATGCCTCGGCAAACGCGCGATCTGAGCCACTAGACTCAACCCCGAAATCTACACGCTCCCTCGGCAAACGCGAGATCCGAGCCAAGGACCTTTGTTGACTTTCTCCCCTCGAGAAGAAAGCCAACAGGAGCAGAGACTCTTGATAGTGAATGTTACACGTCGAGAATTTTTACGAATGAACACTGTCAGCTCCGTTTTACTAGAGCTGACCGTGCAGCATTCTACAGTCCAAACAAACAACACAATAATCGCGTATATCCCCACTCGTAATGAAGCGAGGGTAGGGAGGAACACACGATCAAAAATGCTGTCTGCTCGCCATTATATCTCCTGTCTATATGTATTTCTTATTCCTGTTCCTTTTTTTTTTTTTTTTTGGGACAAACAACAGTAAATAGACAAAGACAGTTTCACACAGAGCGCCTTGCTGAAGACAACAGAAGCTGACATAGTTTGGTTCAGGGGTGCTTTATCCGCCTTATTTTTGAACGCGGAAGTAAACATGGGTCCAACTTCCGGTTTTTGTGCGGCACTTCCGTTTCCTCGCTTCCCTGGGCTAACTAACGTTATCTGAACTAAATTAGGGAGCTATGTCGTGGGAACATTTCCAAAAATCTCTGCATAATCGAAATGGCAGGTCAGTGCCACACCCTCAAACTATTCACGAGTGGGAGGATGACATGAAGAAGTGGCCTTTTATAACGTACAAAGACATATTTAATTATTTTGTGTTGTCACTTGGTGCGGATGGGTCTACAATGCGCAATTACAAAAGTACTGAGGTGTATCAGTACCTCCACAGTGGAAAAGTTGGCAAGGTGTTAATAAATAACAACATCGATGACCTGATTTTCATGAAGGCTGATGTCCAACCAAGCCAAAGCAAGTCTGACGTTCACTCTGCATGGATTCTAACTACATCAACCGGCACTATTGAGACGGCCGGGAGCTCCTGTGTCGCGGGTCAGGGGAAATCCTGCAGTCACGCAGCGGCGATCTTATGGAAGGTAGGCTAATTAATTGTCTGTTCAGTTGTCTGTTTTATATACAGTATATGGTTCAGTGCCATAACATACTAGCTGTTGCCTCGTTGTGATTATATTGCTAGTCAGTTTATTTTATATAGATAGCAATGCTAAATATTTGGGATTGAACTAATGTTACAATTTGATATCAAAACTTTAACTGAACTGTTGTCTACCTCATAATATTCAGGCTTGAAGTTTGACACATTGTACCAATCTGATGTGTACCCACAGAGCTATTGATGCAAGTTTGTCACATTCAAATTTAAGCTAGATTTACATTGAAGCTTCAAGTTTATTGCTATTTTATTTGTACTGTTTGGGTATCAGTGCTAAAGAGCTGATGAAAACATTGGCTGCTAAGGCATTTGTAAAATAATATTTAGTATATGACTATTGTTTTTATTTTTTAATCAACAGATGGTGCACCTTTTCCAGATAAGTAAAAGTATAATATCTTGTTCATTGATGCTGCTTGGGTTAAGGTAAATGTTTCAAGTTTGAGTAAATGTAATATTCTGTCAGCACACCACATTTTGGTGAACCACCACTTCCTTTCTGTGTAGGTAAGTAAGTTTTTATTTTCACTAATTCTAATTCATACCAGTCTAATCTCGAACGGCAATTTGGGTAAGTACATCATCAAGGTAAATTAAAAAATATGGACAGTTGTCACCATAAACTGTCCATATTTTCTAGTATTGTGACACCAAGGACTGTAATACATTAAAAATATGTAACTGTTCTATTTAAAATTTGTTAAAGGTGCAGTTTGCAGTGTCCAAAGATCTGACTGGATTGTCCTGCACAGATGAGCAGCGCCACTGGAACTCAGGGACACAGCGCAATTTAGTCCCAAAAAGGTTGAGCAATATATGTTTCAGGCACCACAAAGAAAGTTCTGATGTCTCTGAGAACATCCTGTCCATCTCTCCATCTCTACCGCCAACCCCTGCTTACAGCTCACATGAAGCACTGAAGATGAGCTTAGAAGTCGCCAATGTTCCAGTGGGCAGCCTTCTGCACAAATGCATCTCTGCTGAACCAGATCAAATTCCAGCAGCTCCCACACAGCTCCAGCAGCCTCATAGTGAACATGGCTCAGACATACAGTGCCAGAAATGCATGTCATTTTATGATACGTACATTAAATTAGATGGGGATAAATGTGCCAGTTTGGAGGCATTCACTAAAATGCAGATCGCCTCTTACTTGTGGTTTGATGCACGTAAATTAAGAGTAACTGCTAGCTCTGCAAAAAAGGTCCCCATGCGTGCATCTACTAAGGCAGATAATTTTCTTAGAGAGCACCTATTTCCTATGTTCCATGGGAACACTGCCACCATGTATGGCCAGGAGAATGAGGAGGTGGCCTACGCATGGATGTAGAGCTGTGGGTTTATTGTTGAGAAGAGAGGCACTGCAGTTAGTGTCACAGAACCATGGCTTTCTGCAAGCCCAGATGGTGTGGTGAACTCCAGAGAGCTGCTGGAGATTAAATGTCCTGTTCTTACCAAGAACTGTGCATCTCTGGCTGAAGTGTTTTCCAGCAAGCTCACAGATGTGAAGATGGTGGACGGGGTTCCACAGCTGCAACCAAATGGATCCCGTAGTTACTACCTTCAAGTCCAGCTAGGTATGTTTTGTACAAGACTAGAGAGATGCAAGCTGCTAGTCTGGGCTCCATTTGAGAAAGTTGTCATTGATGTGCCATTTGATTTGGAGTATTGTTCACAAGTTCTACCTAAACTCAAGTCCTTCTATTTTAGTCAAATGATACCAAGGATTGTAGATGAGTTTCTGTCAGGCAGACTCGTACTGTGCCATAAATATGTACATATGTGTAAATAGGTTCAGGTTCTAGTCTTTAACCTGCTGTATGGGCATGCCAGACATCAGACATTTAAGTTGGCTGTAATTAAACCACTTATTAAAAAAACGCAACTTGATCCTAAACAATTAGTCAATTACAGACCAATCTCGAATCTACCGTTTCTATCAAAAATATTAGAAAAGGCTGTGTCTTCACAATTATGTTCCTTTTTAGAAAGAAATGGTATATGTGAGGATTTCCAGTCAGGATTTAGACCGTATCATAGTAATGAGACTGCTCTAATTAGAGTTACAAATGATTTACTCTTATCATCTGATCGTGGTTGTATCTCTCTATTAGTGTTACTCGATCTTAGCGCT
The DNA here is from genome assembly GCA_023029165.1 of Gobiocypris rarus. Taxonomy (NCBI): domain Eukaryota; kingdom Metazoa; phylum Chordata; class Actinopteri; order Cypriniformes; family Gobionidae; genus Gobiocypris; species Gobiocypris rarus. Next base: position 13,536,354 of record CM040920.1, read on the forward strand.
GCATTCGATACTATCGATCACAATATTCTTTTGAATAGACTCGAAAATTATGTTGGCATTAGTGGAACTGCATTGGCATGGTTTAAATCTTACTTATCTGACCGTTATCAGTTTGTAGCAGTAAATGAAGAGATGTCACACCGATCACAAGTTCAGTATGGAGTACCGCAAGGCTCAGTGTTAGGACCGTTGCTTTTCATCCTGTATATGCTACCACTGGGAGATATCATTAGGAAGCATGGCGTTAGTTTTCATTGTTATGCAGATGATACTCAGCTCTATATTTCTTCACGCCCTGACGAAACTTACCAATTCACAAGATTAACGGAATGCATAGCTGATATTAAAAATTGGATGAATAGTAATTTCCTGCAACTTAATTCAGATAAAACTGAATTTTTAATTATTGGACAGAAAAGCTCCACAAGTAGTGCCCTAGAATACTGTCTAACCCTCGATGACTGCTCTGTCAAGCCCTCGTCGTCAGTGAGGAACCTGGGTGTGCTCTTTGATACCAATCTTTCGTTTGAAAGCCACGTTTCTAGCATCTGTAAAACTGCATTCTACCATCTTAAAAATATATCTAAATTACGTCACATGCTTTCAATGCAAAATGCTGAACAATTAGTACATGCGTTCATGAGCTCAAGGCTAGATTATTGTAATGCTCTACTGGGTGGTTGCCCTGCTCGCCTAATAAATAAACTCCAGCTGGTCCAAAACGCAGCAGCTCGAGTTCTTACTAGAACCAGGAAGTACGATCATATTAGTCCAGTTCTGTCAACACTGCACTGGCTCCCTATTAAACATTGCATACATTTTAAAATCTTGCTTATTACTTATAAAGCAATAAATGATTTAGCTCCCCAGTACTTAAGCGAGGTCTTAACTCATTATACTCCATCACGTCTATTGCGGTCTCTAAACTCTGGCCAGTTGAAAATACCTAGAATATCTAAATCAACTGCAGGCGGTCGATCCTTTTCCTATTTAGCACCTAAACTCTGGAACAGTCTTCCTAGCATTGTTCGGGAAGCAGACACACTCTGTCAGTTTAAATCTAGACTAAAAACACATCTCTTTACTATGGCATACACATAGAACATTTTTAACTTTCTTTATTCAAATCAAATGACTGATTGTTAGGCTGCATTAACTAGGTCAGCCGGAACCGGGAACACTTCCCATAACACCTGATGTACTCGTTACATCATAAAAAGAGTGGCATCCACACTAATGTTAGTCTCTCTGTTTATCCCGAGGTTTACTGCAGTCGGCCGGATCCAGGCCGTGTCCGGATCGGATGGTGGACCTGCATCTGGACATGACCAGCTCATCCTGGAGTGTCTGCTGAGACCGTGCCCATTAGTGTCTCCTCTGAATTTGCCTCACCGCCACATCATCCTCAATTAACCCGTCTCCGCAATAACTCCGATCTTTCAAGTATTCATATTCTTGTGTAATCGACGCCATCCTAAATGAACCCGTCTCTTGCGTGATACCCAAAATTTCGAATATTCCTATCTAATATGATTTATGACCTGCAAGGTTGCCAGAGTAATAATTATACACTGTTAATAATAGGCCAGAGGAGAACTGGCACCCCGACTGAGTCTGGTTTCTCCCAAGGTTTATTTTTCTCCATCATGCCCCGATGGAGTTTTGGTTCCTTGCCACTGTCGCCCTTGGCTTGGCTTGCTCAGTTGGGGACACTCAAATTATGATCCAAGTTACTCAACTAAATATACAAATAGAATTTATTAATTTGGTCACATATAATTCTATAAACTATCCAAATTAAACTAGCCAAATCAAATTTTGTTGCAATGTTGTCCTGTTTAACACTGTGAAGCTGCTTTGAAACAATCGGCATTGTAAAAGCGCTATATAAATAAAGTTGATTGATTGATTGATCAGCTTTCCTGTGTCTGTGTTGATGTGTGCTGATACCTAACTGTTAATAATTGTTCCGCTGACCCTTTGTCTAAAGGAGCGTTCCTTGGTGTTTTTCTTTTTATAGTTTGTGCTCAGTTTTACACATTAAGGTGACGTTTCACCATTTTAATAGTAATTGTGATTATAATTAATATGTATAATAAATTAAATGGCCTAGAAATAAATGCCATACATGCGTGAAATGTTTAAATTGAGTGATGTTTTTCTATTTTAAAAGTGAATTATTGTAATTACATTCAATGTAAACAAATGACACGAGTTAACAAATTCCATTAGTGAAATACTGTATTTTCTTGCCAGTTTATATACATTAGTCATGACACTTTTTTTAGTTATTTACATGTGGTTAGGACATCCACTCAATCAAAATATGCCTAAATAACAAATTACATTAGCAATTAAAACCGATTGAAAAATGTTATATACACATTTTTGTTGCACACAAGGTAAATATGTTTTTGTATCTGTAAACATTTAAATAGTCTAAAAATTTGATATTATACAATACTTGAAAAGTTATTAAAAAAATGTTAAAGATTTTAAAAAGTTTTTAAAACAAAATTAAAAACACCAAGTTGCCAAACACAGACTATTTAGTATAAAACCTGAGATCCAAAACACATGCTTGTGCATTATAATTCCATTGGTTTACAGTAAAATAACTAATCAGCAGTGCAGAAAAGAGATAACTGAAAATAAAAAGTTTTTGACATGTAAACGTCCATGCTCATTCAGCATCCTCATGGATGATTTCCCCCTGCATGTTTACCAGGGCTGCACAGATTCTGAGGATTTTGTCCATTTTGTATGCCAAGTTGACAGGTACAGTCTGGGAGATTATTTTGAACACTTTGAGCCTTTCCACATGTATGCGCACATTTGCAATCTTCCTTGTGGCAGTTACATCCTCATCAGACAACTGCCCTCCTTTATGAGTGAACGCTGGTTTAACGCAAGGTTAACCCTTCTCTCAAACAGCAGATCTCTGATGGTAAAGCCTCTGTCTGCCATCACTTCATCACCAGGACGAAGATACTCCAGGAAGCCAGACTCCTGAGTGATGAACTTGTCACTACACCTGCCTCCATAAGCAGGAGAAATGAACATAACAAGCCCACATGGGGCAATAGCAACTAAATACTTTAAAGTATTGCTGGAATAATAATGGCTGTATGACTCGCCTCTGGAGTCAAGGTTGTGTGGTTTCTGCAGGGTGGTCTCAGTGCAGTCAATGATGCAGGTGGTGTTGGGGAACTTTTCCCTGAAGCATTGAGGCATTGTGCTCCTCCGGATTGTCTCCCGTGGCAGCCATGGAATGTAGATTCTCATGTGCTCCTCCATTGTGTCTATCCAGTAGGAGAGGATCCTGCTCACTAACCCCTGGGACACAGCAAATTCTGCAAGATCACCCTGGAGTAGATTCAACTTTAGTTTCATCATGGTCATCAATTTTTGATCCATTACGTACATCTTAAAGTTTGCTTTATAGAACTGTTCCAGAAATTTAACATGATCAAGGCAATGAGAGACAGGCCTGTGTACAACACACAGCTAGTGTCATTCTTCAGGATGGCATGGGCAAGGGGTTCTTCTCCACCACATTGTGTTTCTCTGTCGCATACATCTTTCAACTTTTCTCCTGATGTGTAGGTGTTATCCATCAGTGCCTGAACCTCCCACTGAGTGTCAGCATCTTTATGCATAGGTGACTCTGACTGTGGAACGGTCTGGTCAGCCTCCTCATCACAGTGGCAGTCATCTGCCAAACACAACTCAAAGATCAATAAACTTTTATTTCTAAAGACAATTTAACACTGAAATGGAAAGCATTTTAAATATCCACAATAAATGAACAAAACAACCAAAAAAAAAAAAAAGTCTCTCAGTCTGTTAAAAAATGCACTTGAATAAACAGCTGGGAAAACTGCAATGGATGATTGTGTTTTAGGTATAGTGCTGGGAATCTACAATTAAAATCAATTTTTTAAATAAAAAAAATTCTGTAATTAATCACGATTAATACGTTTTTAATGTTTTGATATTGTAATAATTTCAGTTACTCTCCAAATTAATGTAGAAACAATTTATTGACAGCATATTTTAAATATGTGTTGTAGTCAATATGTCGTTTTTATGGATGAAGGCCAGTATCACTGATGTCTCTATGAAACATTAATGATGTTACATTACAGTATAACTGAAAGCTACCAAGTTCAACATTTATTAGGCTTAAGAAAACAACTTTTAATTTAAGTGAACTTAAAACAATCTTTACATAACCCCATTATAATAAATATTATTTTACCTTATAATGTTAGACATATACAGAAATATAGTTATATAACTGCATAAATAATAAATTAAATATAGATGAATCATCATTAAAGCTACAATTTTCTCTGTTCCTTGTTCTTTGATGAACATAAATGACAGGCATCATCAGTGCTCCTGTCACTTTAAGAACAGCCGCTGCCGAACATGACGCATACGGATCTCATTTCCTCACAACTCTTTACGTTTATTTAAGATGTTATTTAACTCATTTAAGACTCCTAATATGAGAATACTCAAAATGATCTCTGTTGTTGTTATTGTTTGTTAATAAGCAAAAGAGAACTCCATGTGAGCAGGAGACTGACGCGAGTCTGTCTGTGCGTTGAGTGAGTGTGTCTGTGTTAAATGACAATATACTGTTGTCAGTGATATACATACAGTTCCTTTAACATTGCCTTGCGTAGCAAATAAAAATCTGTTATCTTACCTGTCTCTGCTAACCTCTTAACACGTCTCCTTGGATTTTTAATCGGGACTTCGTAGCCCAGCCACTTTTCTGGTATCAGATGGTCTTCTGTAGGTCTTTTGTGCACGAAATGAAAAGAACAAACATACATTCGCTTCGGTGGTTTTTTCAAATTTAAAGCTTTTAACCACAGGCGAAGGGTTTCCTCATTCTTCGGCGGGGGGTAAAGGTCGTAGGGCGCCTCGCATCCACATTCAGCTCTCATACGCGTTTGATGAACAAAACACTCCTGCTCCAAGTAAATCTTTCTTATCGTTATTATGACAACCTCTAACTGCACAAACAATCCTGGTCTTCCTCGAAGCCATAACGACGAGTTAGTTGTTAAGAACGAACACTTGTTCTACGATGAAAAGTGGGTTAGTTAGAAAGTGCCAGACCGGAAGTGCCAGACCGGAAGTCTCGCACAAAAAAACGTCAAGTGGCCGTGTCCGTATTTCCGTTAAAAATAAGGTGAATAGTTTCCTGGTCAATGACGTCACCCGCATATGACGTCCCGTCACTCCATTGGACTGATTTCACGAGTGCTTCGCGACACAGTAACGCAGAGGCGTTCCCGCAGCGTTTTGACGCAGCGCGAGTTCCCTTGAAAGGGAAATAAAATTTTAACTCTCTATAAATACTTATTGACTCCTTCAGATATTATATCAAACAGACAATCGTCTTTTTTTAAAACTAAAACAGTCTTATGGATTCTTTTGATGTAGTTTTCAGACTGAGAGTAGTCCATATTTGACCTATTGAACACATGAAACATCAGTAGGTCTATAAAACTGTATATAAATTTAAAGCTCAAATACTTTTTGGCCAAAAATAAGTTCAAAAATGTATGCCTGAGCTACTGATGAAACATCAGAAGGAATGTTGAACACCTATTCTAGACAAAGAATCCTTGACATTGAACTTTCTATACATACTCATAGATTCCTTCTGATGTTTCATCAGTAGCTCAGGCATACATTTTTTTACTTATTTTTTGGCCAAAGATTCTTTGAGCTTTAAATTTATATACAGTTTTATAGACCTACTGATGTTTCATCAGAAGTTCAAATATGACTTTTTGAAAAAAAAAATCTGCCCCTGGATTCTATGAACTTTAAATTTCTATACAAACTCCTCATTGAGTTCTTCTGATGTGTCATTAGCCAGACAGTAGTCTGTATTTGAACTATAAAAAATATTTATGGCCAAGTTCTTAAACTTTAACTTTTTATGCATGCTCATTGACTCTAGATTTTTCATCAATAGTTCAAAAATGACTTTTTGAACATATTTATGGCCAAAGAGTCTTTGAACTTTAATTTTATATAATATTACTTGATGATGTTAATAGTTAAAAAATGACTTTTTGAACATATGACTTTTTGTTTTGCCCTGGATTCTATGAACTTTGACTTTTTGAACATTTTTCTGCCCCTGGATTCTATGAACTTGAACTTACCTTCTCCTTATAGACTTCTTTTGATGTTTCATTAGCCAGAAAGTAGTGTGTATGTGAACTATAAATCATATTTACGGGTAAGTTCTTAAACTTTTTATGCATGCTCATTGACTCTAGATTTTTCATCAATAGTTCAAAAATGACTTTTTAAACATATTTATGTCCAAAGAGTCTTTGAACTTGAATTTCTTACACATACACTCCTTCTGATATTATATCAGACCGAGAGTAGTCCATATTTGACATATTGAAAACATTTCTGAAAAAAGGACCCTTGATAATGAACTTTCTATACATATAGACTTCTGATGTTTCATCAGTAGTTCAAGCATGACCTCTTGAACTTATTTCTAGCAAAAGAGTCTTTGAACTTAAATTTTATAAACTCATTTTGATGTTTCATTAGCCAGACAGTAGTCTGTTTTTGACCTGTTGAACTTGTTTATGGCCAAAGAAATCTAAAATTGTAACTCTCTATAAATACTTATTGACTCCTTCAGATATTATATCAAACAGACAATCATCTTTTTTTTTTTAAAACTAGAACATATTTCTAGACGTAGATTCTATGAACTTGAACTTTCTATACATACTCATAGATTCCTTCTGATGTTTCATCAGTAGCTCAAGTATGACTTTTTGAATATATATCTGGCCAAAGAGATTTTGAAATGTAACTTTATAAACAGACTTATGGACTCTTTTGATGTAGTTTTCAGACTGAGTGAAGTCCATATTTGACCTATTGAACACATTTCTAGACAAAGAATCCTTGACATTGAACTTTCTATACATACTCATAGATTCCTTCTGATGTTTCATCAGTAGCTCAGGCATACATTTTTGAACTTATTTTTGGCCAAAAAGTATTTGAGCTTTAAATTTATATACAGTTTTATAGACCTACTGATGTTTCATCAGAAGTTCAAATATGACTTTTTGAAAAAAAAATCTGCCCCTGGATTTTATGAACTTTAAATTTCTATACAAACTCCTCATTGAGTTCTTCTGATGTGTCATTAGCCAGACAGTAGTCTGTATTTGAACTATAAAAAATATTTATGGCCAAGTTCTTAAACTTTAACTTTTTATGCATGCTCATTGACTCTAGATTTTTCATCAATAGTTTAAAAATGACTTTTGGAACATATTTATGGCCAAAGAGTCTTTGAACTTTAATTTTATATAATATTACTTGATGATGTTAATAGTTAAAAAATGACTTTTTGAACATATGACTTTTTGAAAAATGTTTTGCCCCTGGATTCTATGAACTTTGACTTTTTGAACATTTTTCTGCCCCTGGATTCTATGAACTTGAACTTACCTTCTCCTTATAGACTTCTTTTGATGTTTCATTATAGACTTCTTTTGATGTTTCACACCCAACCTTGACCCCCTCCATTCTATCAAACTTCCGACCTATTTCTCACCTATCATTTCTGTCAAAGTTGATGGAGAAGCTTGTTTACTCCCAGCTCCAGGCTCATCTGCAATTACACAGCATTGGGGATACATTCCAATCTGGTTTCAGGACCAGGCATAGTACTGAATCTGCGTTACTGAGGGTACATAATGACATTCTTGAAGCACTTGACAGAAAAAACTCTATGGTTCTAGTTTTACTGGACCTTACTGCATTTGACACTGTGGATCATGCAATTCTCATTTCTCGTCTACAACATGTTGCTGGTCTGCAGAAAGTGGTGCTGAATTGGTTCTCCTCATACCTCACTAATAGAACCTTTTCAGTAATGCTCAATGACTTTGCCTCCTCAGTTGCCCCTATGTCATCTGGAGTACCGCAGGGTTCCATTCTCGGTCCTATTCTGTTTTCACTCTACATATTGCCACTTGGGCAACTCATCTCCAGACACAACGTTAATTTTCATTTCTATGCCGACGACCTCCAGATTTACCTCCCTGTGATTCTGAGTAATCGTTCGTCACTGGATCCTCTCTATAATTGTCTTCAGGACATCAAACAGTGGCTTTCCCAGAATTTCCTTCATTTAAATGAGGAAAAGACTGAGTACATCCTGTTCAGCCCGGATTCATCTAATAGTGCTTGTAGCTTTGGTCCTATGACACCTCAGTTTGCTCCGTTTGTACGCAACCTGGGTGTTATTTTGGACAAAAACATGCAGTATGATAAACAGATTGGTGCAGTAGTGAAGGCGAGTTTTTACCAGCTACGACTTCTTAGTAAGGTCAAATATTTTTTGTCCAGAGCCGACCTTGAAAAAGCAATTCACGCCTTCATCAGCTCGAGGATCGACTACTGTAATGCCCTCTATACTGGACTAAATACATCACTCATCAGTCGCCTTCAACTGGTACAAAGCAGCCGCACGCCTTCTCTCTAATATATCAAACGGTCACACATCACCCCGGTCCTCCGCTCGCTTCACTGGCTTCCAGTGCAGTTTAGGTGGAGTATAAAATTCTGTTGTTTGTGTTTAAGGCCATCCATGGCTTGGCCCCAGTATACCTCACTGAACTAGTAAAAACATATCAGCCAGCCAGAACACTCCGTTCCTCTGATCATATTTCTCTGGTTACCCCAAAATACAGGTATAAAAAGTTTGGAGGCCGGTCATTTAGTGTTCAAGGACCTAAGTTGTGGAATGCACTCCTGTGCACCTCCAAACATCACGGTGCTGAGTGTTTTCAAAACACATCTGAAAACACACTTTTTTAATCAAGCTTTTGACTCTTAGTGCTGGTCTTGATTGGTTGGACTTGTTTTTATGTTGTCGTTTGATGCTTGTTTTGGAAAGCGCCTTGTGCACCTTTTGGCTGCTGTAAGGCGCTATATAAATAAAAATTGATTGATTGATTCTTTTGATGTTTCATTAGCCAGAAAGTAGTGTGTATGTGAACTATAAATCATATTTACGGTAAGTTCTTAAACTTTTATGCATGCTCATTGACTCTAGATTTTTCATCAATAGTTCAAAAATGACTTTTAAACATATTTATGTCCAAAGAGTCTTTGAACTTGAATTTCTTACACATACACTCCTTCTGATATTTTATCAGACCGAGAGTAGTCCATATTTGACATATTGAAAACATTTCTGAAAAAAGGACCCTTGATAATGAACTTTCTATACATATAGACTTCTGATGTTTCATCAGTAGTTCAAGCATGACCTCTTGAACTTATTTCTAGCAAAAGAGTCTTTGAACTTAAATTTTATAAACTCATTTTGATGTTTCATTAGCCAGACAGTAGTCTGTTTTTGACCTGTTGAACTTGTTTATGGCCAAAGAAATCTAAAATTGTAACTCTCTATAAATACTTATTGACTCCTTCAGATATTATATCAAACAGACAATCATCTTTTTTTTTAAAAACTAGAACATATTTCTAGACGTAGATTCTATGAACTTGAACTTTCTATACATACTCATAGATTCCTTCTGATGTTTCATCAGTAGCTCAAGTATGACTTTTTGAATATATATCTGGCCAAAGAGATTTTGAAATGTAACTTTATAAACAGACTTATGGACTCTTTTGATGTAGTTTTCAGACTGAGTGAAGTCCATATTTGACCTATTGAACACATTTCTAGACAAAGAATCCTTGACATTGAACTTTCTATACATACTCATAGATTCCTTCTGATGTTTCATCAGTAGCTCAGGCATACATTTTTGAACTTATTTTTGGCCAAAAAGTATTTGAGCTTTAAATTTATATACAGTTTTATAGACCTACTGATGTTTCATCAGAAGTTCAAATATGACTTTTGGAAAAAAAAAATCTGCCCCTGGATTCTATGAACTTTAAATTTCTATACAAACTCCTCATTGAGTTCTTCTGATGTTTCATTAGCCGGACAGTAGTCTGTATTTGAACTATAAAAAATATTTATGGCCAAGTTCTTAAACTTTAACTTTTTATGCATGCTCATTGACTCTAGATTTTTCATCAATAGTTCAAAAATGACTTTTTGAACATATTTATGGCCAAAGAGTCTTTGAACTTTAATTTTATATAATATTACTTGATGATGTTAATAGTTCAAAAATGACTTTTTGAACATATGACTTTTTGAAAAATGTTTTGCCCCTGGATTCTATGAACTTGAACTTACATTCTCCTTATAGACTTCTTTTGATGTTTCATTAGCCAGAAAGTAGTGTGTATGTGAACTATAAATCATATTTACGGGTAAGTTCTTAAACTTTTATGCATGCTGAAGATAAAATGTTATTGTCTAATACAATTTTATTAGAATTAATAATCAACATATATTATGTATCTGTATTATTATTATTTACTAATATTCATAACCATTTGTAATATTATTATTGTTTTTTGTATTATCATCATTATTAAGTCAGAGTGGGCCTGAGCACAGAAGTGTGAGGGTTTCATGGAGAGACATGGAGAGAAGATAATTTTGAACACCGGAATATGTAGCATAAGTTTCTAATTATGCCATATGACTGAAGTTCTTTGTAAGGAAGAATTGTGTAGCATGGTGTTGTTTTCCTACCAAAGCATATGATAGAAGTCACAAGTTTTCTATAAGACATTTATTTTGGACAACGAACAACAAGTATCTATGTTTCCACTGATGCATATGTCTAAGGGTATATTGTACTGTGTGCAATCACGAGGTATGTTGTAAACAACCTGTTTTTCTGGTAATATAATTAATTTTCTGGTTAAGCAGCCTATAAAATACAACTGAGTGTCGATGAAGACAGAGAAAGATGGAATGAAGAACATCTATGAAATTGTCTTTCTCTCCTATGTCTGACATATAAAATAATAAAAAAGAGATCTCTTGGCAACAACTGGTGTCCGGTCCCGTGAATTAAACAACATCGGGGAAAAAGCTTCATTTTCAAGACAATTTGGCGTCAACACGAACAGGATAGCATTTTCAGCCGTTGTCTCAGTCAATCAGGTAAGACTTTTTTTTATGTCTTTCTAAACAGTTTAAGTCTGCCTGATGATTAGAGACATTGACTGAACAGCTGAAAAGAACTGTGTTATTTAAGTACCAGTTGTGTTGTCAATGGACGTGTGTCAGACATAGTAAAAGAAAAATAATAATTTTATTTGATTTTGAAATTCTGAAGTTGTCTCAGACCAATGGACCTTCAAAAATATTTGAATGAAGCTGGGTAAAGTGGATCTTTTAGAAAAGACCATTTAGTCAAATTTTCAGGAGATTAACCGTAAGGCGGTTTGGCAATTAGCTCGATGACTGTGAAGTGGTGGGGTGTGGCGGGTCTGCAGTAATAGGTGGCAGAATCAACCTAAAACATTTCCACACACGAAGATCCGTGCTGTTAGACAGACGGGGAAGTGTCGAGCGGTGGGTCGATTGAAGTGATTTAAAGTTGGCGGATCTGGACTTTAATGAGAGTCCTGTATTAAGAATCCTAAAAACGTTTAAACACACTGAAGTGGTTTGAAGTGGCGGATCTGGACTCTAACTAGAGTCCTGTACTAAGAATCCAAACACGTTCAAATACACACTAGTAGCCAAAATCACAGGCCTTCTGATTTTGACAGTGAAGCTGTTCAGTATTTGAGGAGGAGAAATTGATCTGAGTTCAACTGAATAAGTAATTAAACTAAAAAAGGAGACAAAATTGAGTTCAATTGGAAAATATAAGAGATAAATTTTCTTGTAATTTTTATTTTTGTTGTTTATAGTGTGTTTAGAGAAAGAAGAGGGAGAGAGAAGCAGGACAGCCCTCCTTTACACACACACACACACACACACACACACACACACACACACACACACACACACACACACACACACACACACACACACACACACACACACACACACACACACACACACACACACACACACACACACACACACACACACACACACACACACACACACACACAGACACATAACTTAGAGAGGAGAGGAGAGAGAAGCAGGGTAGCCCCTCCTTTACACACACACACAAAGCCTTGCTGATCTGAGCACACAGATACAAAGTGACCAATAAGTTGCAACAATGGCAGAAGGTGGTTGTAACAGCAGAACAATTTCTGCTTGGTATCTGGAAAAGAAGAATAAGAAGCAAACTAAGTTTCTAAAAAAAGGACTTGATATTAATGCATCCATGGATGAGCAGTTAAGCTGGTTTGAAACCCAAAAGACTCTATCAAGTTAAAAGTGTTTCCAATAATGGCAGCTAATTGGATTGTGAAACAAGGTGGAGTTTGTTGCGCATTGACGGTTGTCCAGTTCCACTTGCTGAAGCAATGAAGCCTCAAGTAGAAGCATTTAACAAGTTGAGCAAAATCATGTCCATCAAATGTCCAGAAAAAGAAAACACCATCAATGATGATTCATTTGATCCAGATTGGACAGAGATTATAGCTGAAGCTGAAAAGAAATATTCACAAATATCAGCAAAAGTAGCAACAACTGTAACACCGCCTCCTTACAAGCCAATTTATCCAACTTTGCCTGAACAATGTACAAGCTACTCTAATCCTCTGATACAGCATCAAGCTTCAAGCTCAAATGGAGTTTCAGCTGACAAAATGTATATTGCTTCTGCACAAGCAGCTCCAATAATTACCAGATCTAAATCAACCCAGCCAAACAGAGACATGCTGCGATGTACACCAGTTCGAAATTATGGATCTGACTGGGGCGATGACACAAGAGATGACGACATGATCACAATTGATAAAGTTGGTCCAGAATTTTCTCCACTTGCTCCTAAAAAGGAAGAATTACAGTCTGAAATGATGACAGAAGAGAGACCATTCACACCAGGAGAACGTCAAGCCATTCTCACAGCCTTGCTTCCTCTGAAGAGACAGGATCCAAACACAGAGTTTTGGCGAGAATTTGATTCTTTGGTTGAAGCACACCAAATGACACTAAAAGACGTACACACCATTGTGAAAGCTAAAATCCCAAGAGACTGATGGGAACACTTGCCAGCATCAATAACAACAGCCCAATGGATAAACTTGTGGGTAGATGGCCAGGGACGACCCCTTGGTTTTTGGCAAGCATTAGATGGATTCCGAAAAGAAATTCAAGAGACTTTGGGCAGTGGTAAAATCCCTTTCACATCGGTGACATTGATTAAGCAAAAAGATGATGAGTCTCTTGATGAATACGCCCTGCGTAAATGGAATGCTTATGAAAGATGGGCTCTTTGTGCAAAGAAAGATCCAGATAGAGATGATGTACAGTTTACTGACACACTTCTGGAAGGCTTTAGCACAAAATACCAACAAGCCTTATCACTTGGAGTTAACCCAGGAGAAACATTTGACCAAATTATGCAATGGGCTGGTCGTCTTGAGATGACTATGAAAGCAAACAAGGATGAAGTAAACAAGCCAAATCGCAGAGGAGTGGCATCAGTTCAATTTAGTGTTTGCAATTGTGGAAAGCCTGGACACCTCAGAAGAGATTGCTGGGCTAAAGGAGGAGGAGCAGAAGGAAAGGTCCATCATTTAAACAGGCCAATGTGAAAAACAAGGCTGAGACCTCTCAAGGAAAGATGTGGACTGAAGAGCAAGTTCGTCAGCTAATCGAGGATCATGCGTCCGAAATAGGAATCAGCGGCCCCTGTGTGAGTAAGAAAAATGACAACCGACTCTTCATTTCTGCACTAATAGGGGCCACCCATGTGATTTGCTCTGGACACGGGGCAGGACTCTCCATAACTGACTTGAACTTACCCACAACACACGAAACTATAGAAGTTGAAGGAGTTGGAGGAGAAATCACAACATTTCGCAAAAAGTATACCAGTTCCTCTGCAAATACATGAAGATGAAGTCTTATGGACATCTTTCTGGGTGGGGCCGAATTCTCAAGGAAGTCTCATTGGCATGGACATTTTACTGGAAAAGCAATGGTTCTACCTCCTGATGCTCCGCCCCACGGAACAGGAGGAGATTCTACTTTGTTCCAAGAGAAGCTACGGCGCTATCTCGCGATGCTTGACAAAGCTACAAGAGACAATAATCAGAAAGTGCGAGAGGCTCAGAAGCAATGGGATGAAAAACACACCACTACTGACATTCCACACATTCCCGAGTTAGGAAGTTTTGTTATGGTCAAACGAATCCCTAGGAAAGGATTAGAGCCTAGGTGGGAGGGACCATATGAAATACTCTTAACCACAGATACAAGTGTTTGTCTTAAAGGGAAGGGTGTAGGGACAGATAGATGGTATCATTGGTCACAAGTTAAACCTTGTTTGGTGAACGAACAAATTGATAATGACGGCTTATGGCCTGATATTGAGCAATGTTCATCCATTAGCTTTAGAGATTGGGAACAAAGGAGTGATGTTTAATTATTTTTCTGCTTCCATTTCAGGATCATTCCCATTGACATTGATTAGAGATGGTTGCAAGTTATTCTCGATACACAACGATGATGGTATGCTTGTTTTTAATTTTACTTGGCATTTTCCAAGGAAGCCAAGCTTTATGGACTCCTCGAGTTCAAGAAATAACTCGGAATGCAACTCTGAAATCTGGTCAACATTTTACTCTACCCTTTATCTCTAAATGGGGATTATGGGATTGGGTGCCAAGTAATGATAAAGATCTTATCAAATATCGTGAAGGCATCTATGGTGGATGTAACTATCACCATCAATGTTACAAAAGCCGAGTAATTTGGCCAGTGAAAGACGGAGGATATTCTAGTAGTACTCAAAGACGAAATTTGTTCGAGAGAACAATGTGAAATTGTGGGTTAGACCTCATAACTTCTACTAATGTGGAAATGAACTTCATTTTGAATCGTACTCACATGCTTACAATATGGGATTCACTGACTTTAGGGTGTATTTACCCTATAGTGTTGCCATGTGAGGGATTCCTAAGGGATACTGCCTCGAGAAAGACTAGATTCAAGGAAATTATGTAAGAGTATGGCATTCAGAAGATGAGAATGAATATTGTGAGACTGAACTAGAGACTGGGGAAATTGGATGGTGTTTTTATCTTTCGGGAGAAATGGATATTGGGCTGAAGGTGAAACACTGATGATTTCTACTACAGACTGTTGTGTTGAGGAACACGAGTGGGTAATTTGCTCATGTTCAACGATGTTTAGTCTATCCCTTAATGGATCTGCAGTTTGGGAGGTTGTTCCTTTAGACCAAGCTACAGGTGCTTGGCAGGTGTCGGAAGCACAGTTTTGTATTTTACATGACGAATAAGTGAGAATATGATATATGGAGGGAAATTGTGTCCAATTCCTCCTGATCCATTTTGCTGAGATTCTCTATCCTCTTCATTTGGGTGGAATTCATGTTCCACATGTACAATTGTTGCACTTAGATCCACAGTGGTGGAATAATGATTTAGTTGAGGAAAATAATCCAGAACTCTTTGAAATGGTTAAAAGAGTTAAGGAAACTGTTAAAGCAGCTCAAGAGGAGGGAATTAAAGCAATGGGTCATGTTATCATAGCAAATGGAATAGCTAAATTGCTATCTGAGAGGAAATTAGTACAAATCCCAGGAAACTTATCATGGTCAGAATGGATAGTTTTGATTATGGTAGGAGTTTTTGTGTTCCTGCAAGTGATACAACTCATAAGATGTCTTACTAGAAGGAAAAGTACCAAACCTGTCAGATTGGTTATTTCTAACCACACAGATAGGACTGAGAATAGGAAATATGGAGTGAAATAGAACATTTTACACTACAATTTACAGAACATAACCCACAAACAATCAACACCTGCTTACTGATATACAACCCCAAGGGATAGGAATTCATTAACATCAATGTTTATGTTAGTTTGTTATTTTGGCCAGGAACTGGAGGAGTTCAGGTACCGAACGAGTCCAGGCACTGGTGAAGATTCATTAGTTTTTACTTTCTTAGAAGATTTGGGGTTCATATTAAATGATAACTCATAGAAGTAAAATAACACATAATCTGGGACATAACATGGGTTTGGGGATTTTTGTTTTTTTGTTTTGTTCCTTTCTGTTTCTATTCTTGTCTTTGTGTTTGTTTTTTTGTCTGCTATTCTTCTTTCACTGTCACTTCAATAGGTTGGCCACCTGGGGTGATGGCGTGGAACTGACGGACGTAGTTCCAGAAGGAGGGACTGAAGATAAAATTTTATTGTCTAATACAATTTTATTAGAATTAATAATCAACATATATTATGTATCTGTATTATTATTATTTACTAATATTCATAACCATTTGTAATATTATTATTGTTTTTTTTATTATCATCATTATTTAGTCAGAGTGGGCCTGAGCACAGAAGTGTGAGGGTTTCATGGAGAGACATGGAGAGAAGATAATTTTGAACACCGGAATATGTAGCATAAGTTTCTAATTATGCCATGTGACTGAAGTTCTTTGTAAGGAAGAATTGTGTAGCATGGTGTTGTTTTCCTACCAAAGCATATGATAGAAGTCACAAGTTTTCTATAAGACATTTATTTTGGACAACGAACAACAAGTATCTATGTTTCCACTGATGCATATGTCTAAGGGTATATTGTACTGTGTGCAATCACGAGGTATGGTGTAAACAACCTGTTTTTCTGGTAATATAATTAATTTTCTGGTTAAGCAGCCTATAAAATACAACTGAGTGTCGATGAACACAGAGAAAGATGGAATGAAGAACATCTATGAAATTGTCTTTCTCTCCTATGTCTGACATATAAAATAATAAAAAAGAGATCTCTTGGCAACAACTGGTGTCCGGTCCCGTGAATTAAACAACATCGGGGAAAAAGCTTCATTTTCAAGTCTACAATGCTCATTGACTCTAGATTTTTCATCAATAGTTCAAAAATGACTTTTTAAACATATTTATGTCCAAAGAGTCTTTGAACTTGAATTTCTTACACATACACTCCTTCTGATATTATATCAGACCGAGAGTAGTCCATATTTGACATATTGAAAACATTTCTGAAAAAAGGACCCTTGATAATGAACTTTCTATACATATACACTTCTGATGTTTCATCAGTAGTTCAAGCATGACCTCTTGAACTTATTTCTAGCAAAAGAGTCTTTGAACTTAAATTTTTTATACTCATTTTGATGTTTCATTAGCCAGACAGTAGTCTGTTTTTGACCTGTTGAACTTGTTTATGGCCAAAGAAATCTAAAATTGTAACTCTCTATAAATACTTATTGACTCCTTCAGAAACAGACAATCGTCTTTTAAAAAAAAAAACTAGAACATATTTCTAGACGTAGATTCTATGACATTGAACTTTCTCTACATACTCATAGATTCCTTCTGATGTTTCATCAGTAGCTCAGGCATACATTTTTGAACTTATTTTTGGCCAAAAAGTCTTTGAGCTTTAAATTTATATAAAGTTTTATAGACCTACTGATGTTTCATCAGAAGTTCAAATATGACTTTTTGAAAAAAAAAATCTGCCCCTGGATTCTATGAACTTTAAATTTCTATACAAACTCCTCATTGAGTTCTTCTGATGTTTCATTAGCCAGACAGTAGTCTGTATTTGAACTATAAAACATATTTATGGCCAAGTTCTTAAACTTTAACTTTTTATGCATGCTCATTGACCCTAGATTTTTCATGAATAGTTTAAAAATTACTTTTTGAACATATTTATGGCCAAAGAGTCTTTGAACTT
Organism: Gobiocypris rarus; assembly: GCA_023029165.1. Classification (NCBI taxonomy): domain Eukaryota; kingdom Metazoa; phylum Chordata; class Actinopteri; order Cypriniformes; family Gobionidae; genus Gobiocypris; species Gobiocypris rarus. The sequence goes on from CM040920.1 coordinate 13,554,188, forward strand.
TAATTTTATATAATATTACTTGATGATGTTAATAGTTCAAAAATGACTTTTTGAACATATGACTTTTTGAAAAATGTTTTGCCCCTGGATTCTATGTACTTTGACTTTTTGAACATTTTTCTGCCCCTGGATTCTATGAACTTGAACTTACATACTCCTTATAGACTTCTTCTGATGTTTCATTAGCCAGACAGTAGTCTGTATGTGAACTATAAATCATATTTACGGGTAAGTTCTTAAACTTTTTATGCATGCTCATTGACTCTAGATTTTTCATCAATAGTTCAAAAATGACTTTTTATACATATTTATGTCCAAAGAGTCTTTGAACTTGAATTTCTTACACATACACTCCTTCTGATATTTTATCAGACCGAGAGTAGTCCATATTTGACATATTGAAAACATTTCTGAAAAAAGGACCCTTGATAATGAACTTTCTATACATATAGACTTCTGATGTTTCATCAGTAGTTCAAGCATGACCTCTTGAACTTATTTCTAGCAAAAGAGTCTTTGAACTTAAATTTTATAAACTCATTTTGATGTTTCATTAGCCAGACAGTAGTCTGTTTTTGACCTGTTGAACTTGTTTATGGCCAAAGAAATCTAAAATTTTAACTCTCTATAAATACTTATTGACTCCTTCAGATATTATATCAAACAGACAATCGTCTTTTTAAAAAAACTAGAACATATTTTTAGACGTAGATTCTATGAACTTGAACTTTCTATACATACTCATAGATTCCTTCTGATGTTTCATCAGTAGCTCAAGTATGACTTTTTGAATATGTATCTGGCCAAAGAGATTTTGAAATGTAACTTTATAAACAGACTTATGGGTTCTTTTGATGTAGTTTTCAGACTGAGTGTAGTCCATGTTTGACCTATTGAACACATTTCTAGACAAAGAATCCTTGACATTGAACTTTCTATACATACTCATAGATTCCTTCTGATGTTTCATCAGTAGCTCAGGCATACATTTTTTAACTTATTTTTGGCCAAATGTCTTTGAGCTTTAAATTTATATACACTTTTATAGACCTACTGATGTTTCATCAGAAGTTCAAATATGACTTTTTAAAAAAATAAATCTGCCCCTGGATTCTATGAACTTTAAATTTCTATACAAACTCCTCATTGAGTTCTTCTGATGTTTCATTAGCCAGACAGTATTCTGTATTTTAACTATAAATAATATTTATGGCCAAGTTCTTAAACTTTAACTTTTTATGCATGCTCATTGACTCTAGATTTTTCATCAATAGTTCAAAAATGACTTTTTGAACATATTTATGGCCAAAGAGTCTTTGAACTTTAATTTTATATAATATTACTTGATGATGTTAATAGTTAAAAAATGACTTTTTGAACATATGACTTTTTGAAAAATGTTTTGCCCCTGGATTCTATGAACTTTGACTTTTTGAAAAATTTTCTGCCCCTGGATTCTCTGAACTTGGTACTCTTCGCTTGGGAGGTTGTACAGGGCCAAGTCGTCCAGGTGGAGAATGGCTCCTCGCGGTACCTGGACCCACATGCTCTGATCCAGCAGGTTGATACGGGTTGCAGTGTCGTGTTGGTCGGAGATCAGGGTGGCGGTGCGCACTGGAGTGTTGACGAGCCACCTGTCACCTACGATCTCTGCTTGCGTCTCGGTGACTTGGGTACGAGGCGTTGTGTCGGTGGGGCAGCGGGTATCGCTGAGCATAGGTTGCAAACTGCAGATTCCCTCTGTGTTGTCTCGAGGAAAGGTTTGCTTGGGCAGAGATAATGAATGTCTTTGGTCAGTGTGCACATGTGCAGGTTCGGGGCTAGGTACAGCTGTGTGTTGCTGTCATGGTACGCGACTACCTGGGGAGTGCGCAGCTTGAGGTGAGTGTTATCTTTCCAAAAGCGACTTTGAGTTGGTAGATTCGGCTCGACTCGATGATGGGTAAGTTAAGATAGAAACCCATTTCTTTCTGCTCGGGGTCCACGTAAAGGGGAATGGCGCTACCCAGGGAGTAGGCAAGGTGTATCTGCAGAGGGTCAGTGTGTGTGTTGATCGCAGATGCCAACACGTTTTGCACAAGGCTTAAGGGTGTCAGGTACGGTGGGATTCTACCTGTAGCCACAATGACGGTCTGTTCATCTGGCAAACGGCCAGATGTCTCGCGCCTCTCGGGAGGCGCGTTATCAGATCATACTAATCCCAGGCCATGTTGGGCTATCAACATACCAATACAATTGATGGCCGGAAGGGCGCCACAATGTCTGAAATCAGATCAGCCTCTTTGATCGCCCTGGAGAGATAACTCACCAGCTCTACGTGATGTGACTTTTATTGCCCCAAATGGCCATGCCTGATATCGGACACCTCACAAACACCTAGGAACACACACACACATAGAGTTCCACTAGTATCAGAGGAATATATGATTAAAAGCCACCTCAAAAACGTATTAAATGTATACTTTTCTGCTTGAAGTGTTTTTTTATGTGTCTGTAATAATTAGGAGGATTATATGAATGTTAACTCAAGCTGTGTACGACAATGGACAGTGGAAAACCTGGATTTGTGTGTTTCCACCTCTCAGACCAGTGGTTCATGGTACCATTAGAATCAGAAAAACTCAATAGTACTGAATCTTGTAAAAGAATTTACAGAAAATGCATTATTACAAAATACCAGCTTTGTAAGGAAAAATGCATCAGCATGTCTTCCCCGGATAGTAGCCAGGAGGAGGAACTCAGCCGAAAAAAGAACTTTGTTTCGCGCCGAAAACGCTCAGATTGATTGGACCATCCAGGAAATGGGCGTCGCTCTACCTGATCTACAAGTACCAATGTGACCCTCATTCCTTTGCCTTTTGCTAGTGCATTGCATTGCAATCTGCCACCCGCTCTCCAGCCCCCGAGGGCATTCTTCAGAGAGGAGGAAACAGCAACTTCCAGAAACAGCCCAACTTCCAGCATTTTCCAAGAGACCCGAATCCGGTCGAACTTCTTCTCCGCAAACCGAGAACCACACCCAACCGACCTCAAAAAAAGAACCACCGGACGCGCGGGACATTTGAACTCAGAATAAACGCACACACGATTGCTTCAGTCCTGATCGATTGCTTTAGTCTCCTGTCTCCTGTCTGTCTCCTGCTCAGCTAGTGTTTGTAGCTCTATTTGATATATTTTCTTTGTTCTACTGCTAAATATAACTTACTCATCACCATATATTGTTTAATATAGCCTATCAAGTTAAATTTGACATCACTAGCTTTTAATCTAAATCACTACCACGTGTTAGCTTTTTGCTAGCCTGATAGCTTTCCATCCCGGCACCCGGGTCTCCTGTTTTCTGAGTTCATTAGACAACTGTGGTGAGTTGGATTATTAAATAGACTCCATCAAACAAAGTAAGTGGAGTTGTTGTGGTAAGTTTTGGATTCATCAACAAATACGGTAAGCCATGTCTTCTTCTCCTGTCATTGTCACTTGCACTGCATGCTACATGTTTAGCATATCTATCTCCGTTGGCTTAACAGGGCTTCACATGTGTTAAATGTAAGGAATTAATCAGGCTGACGGAGAAGATTTCAGATTTAGAGACACGCATCCAGACTTTATGTGAGAGTAGTGAGAATGTAACAGCTTTAGATACTGCTTTGGATGCGACTAGCTTAGTGAACACTCATTGTTTGGTTCCGGCTGAGCCCTTGCAGCAGGGCAATTGGGTGACTGTGAGACAGCATATTCGGATCTAAAACCACTCTTCCGCTCCGATTAGAACATCAAACAGGTTCTCCCCACTCAGTGATGCACCCACTGAGGATCCTGTTGAAAGTGCCCTAGTTATTGGCGATTCTATTACACGGAACGTGAAAATAGAGACACCAGCCACCATAGTCAAATGTTTACCGAGCCAGAGCGCCTGACATCAAAGCAAATTTAAAAGTGCTGGCTAAAGCTAATCGTAAATTACCTTAGATTATTATTCACGCCGGCACTAATGATGTTCGACTTCGCCAGTCGGAGATCACCAAAATTAACATTAAAGAGGTGTGTAAACTCGCAAGTACAATGTCACCGCAGTCTGTTTATCTGGCCCTCCTGTTAAAAGGAGTGATGAAATAGTTAGCAGATTATCATCACTCAATGGCTGGTTGTCTAAGTGGTGTCCGCAAAATAACATAGGGTTCATAGACAATTGGAAAAGTTTTTGGGGCAGACCCGACCTGTTGAAGATAGACGGCATTCATCCTTCCTGGGCTGGTGCTGCTCTTCTCTCTAGTAATTTGGCACATAGTCTTAGAGCTAAACCTTGACTCACTGGGGCCCAGGTCAGGAAGCAGACAAACTGGCTAAACCAACCGTCTGCTAGCTGTCTCATGTCACCAGAGTCAGCTAAATCCCAGCACATAGAGAGCTTTCACCTAGATATTATCACATAGAGACTGTGTCTGTTCCCCGAATCAGTAAATACAAAAAACATCAAAACCATTCAACAGTAAAAATTGAATTGATGTCCAACAAATAAACAACAGATATAATACGGATGAACAATTGATAAATCTCGGGTTGCTGAATATTCGATCCCTTTTTGCCAAAAACGCTTATTGTTAATGTTATGATTATAGATCATAACCTAGATGTGCTGTGTTTGACAGAAACCTGGCTAAAACCTGACGACTACATTACTTTAAATGAGTCCACTCCCCAAGATTATTGTTATAAACACGAGCCACGTCTGAGGGGGAGGTGTTGCTGTAATTTATAATGATATCTTCAGAATTACTCAGAAGTCTAGTTTCAAATATAATTCCTTTGAAGTTTTGGTGCTTTATGTAACGTTGTGTAGTGTAAATGATAAATCCCGTTTGACATTTGTGTTGGCTACTGTATACAGGCCACCAGGGCACAATACAGACTTTATCAAAGAATTTGCTGGTTTTCTATCAGAGTTAGTACTGGCTGCAGATAAAGTACTAATTGTTGGTGAATTTAATATCCATGTTGACAGTGAAAAAGTCGCATTGGGATTGGCATTTAAAGACATTCTAAACTCTATTGGAGTTAGGCAACACGTATCGGGACCCACTCATCGCCTTAATCATACTTTAGATCTAATACTGTCACATGGACTAAATGTTGATACCATTAAAATTCTGCAGCAGAGCGATGACATCTCAGATCATTACCTTCATGATCATGTATACTTAATTTAGCTAAGGCTGCAAAGCCATCCCCTCGCTTCAAATATGGCAGGACTATAACCGCTGCAACTAAAGATTGCTTTGTACATAATTTTCCTCATCAGTTCCATCTCCTCAGCATTATAGATAGCCAAGAGGAACTTGATGTTGCAACAGAAACTACTGACTCTCTCTTTACTAGCACTTTAGACATAGTTGCTCCTTGGCGCTTAAAGAAGATTAAAGCAAATAATCCAACACCGTGCTACAACGAGCACACTCGGGCCCTTAAAACAGCAGCCAGAAAAATGGAGCGCAGCTGGAAGAAAACAAAACTGGAGTTTTTTTCGCAATTTGTGGAAAGAGAGCATGATTGCATACAGAAAGGCCATAAAAACTGCTAGATCTGCTTATTTCTCAACTCTTTTAGAAGAAAACAAACACAACCCTAGGTATTTATTCGATACAGTGGTTAAATTAGCAAAGGATAAAGCTTCAACTTCTGACGTTTGTAAACAACACAGCAGTAATGACTTTATGAACTTCTTTACTAGTAAGATTGATAACATTAGGAATAAAATTATAACCATGCAGCCGTCTACTACAGTATCACTTCAGACAGAACATTGTAGTGTCACTGAGGAAAAATTACACTCATTCACTGCTATAGGAGGAGAAGAATTGGCTAAACTTGTTAAATCATCAAAATCAACAACATGTATGCTTGACCCTATACTAGGCTATTAAAAGAGATGCTTCCAGAGGTCATAGATCCTCTGCTTAATATTATTAATTCATCCTTGACATTACGATATGTACCAAAAACTTTTAAGTTGGCTGTAATTAAACCACTTATTAAAAAAACGCAACTTGATCCTAAAGAATTAGTCAATTACAGACCAATCTCGAATCTACCGTTTCTGTCAAAAATATTAGAAAAGGCCGTGTCTTCACAATTATGTTCCTTTTTAGAAAGAAATGGTATATGTGAGGATTTTCAGTCAGGATTTAGACCGTATCATTGTACTGAGACTGCTCTAATTAGAGTTACAAATGATTTACTCTTATCATCTGATCGTGGTTGTATCTCTCTATTAGTGTTACTCGATCTTAGCGCTGCATTCGATACTATCGATCACAATATTCTTTTGAATAGACAATTATGTTGGCATTAGTGGAACTGCATTGGCATGGTTTAAATCTTACTTATCTGACCGTTATCAGTTTGTAGCAGTAAATGAGATGTCACACCGATCACAAGTTCAGTATGGAGTACCGCAAGGGTCAGTGTTAGGACCGTTGCTTTTCAACCTGTATATGCTACCACTGGGAGATATCATTAGGAAGCATGGCGTTAGTTTTCATTGTTATGCTGATGATACTCAGCTCTATATTTCTTCACGCCTGACTAAACTTACCAATTCACAAGATTAACGGAATGCATAGCTGATATAAAAAATTGGATGAATAGTAATTTCCTGCAATTTAATTCAGATAAAACTGAATTTTTAATTATGGACAGAAAAGTTCCACAAGTAGTGCCCTAGAATACTGTCTAACCCTCGATGACTGCTCTGTCAAGCCCTCGTGCCAGTGAGGAACCTGGGTGTGCTCTTTGATACCAATATTTCGTTTGAAAGCCACGTTTCTAGCATCTGTAAAACTGCATTCTACCATCTTAAAAATATATCTAAATTACGTCACATGCTTTCAATGCAAAATGCTGAACAATTAGTACATGCGTCATGAGCTCAAGGCTAGATTATTGTAATGCTCTACTGGGTGGTTGCCCTGCTCTAATAAATAAACTCCAGCTGGTCCAAAACGCAGCAGCTCGAGTTCTTACTAGAACCAGGAAGTACGATCATATTAGTCCAGTTCTGTCAACACTGCACTGGCTCCTATTAAACATCACATACATTTTAAAATCTTGCTTATTACTTATAAAGCAATAAATGGTTTAGCTCCCAGTACTTAAGCGAGCTCTTAACGCATTATACTCCATCACGCCTATTGCGGTCTCAAAACTCTGGCCAGTTGAAAATACCTAGAATATCTAAATCAACTGCAGGCGGTCGATCCTTTTCCTATTTAGCACCTAAACTCTGGAACAGTCTTCCTAGCATTGTTCGGGAAGCAGACACACTCTGTCAGTTTAAATCTAGACTAAAAACGCATCTCTTTACTATGGCATACACATAGAACATTTTTAACTTTCTTTATTCAAATCAAATGACTGATTGTTAGGCTGCATTAACTAGGTCAGCGGAACCGGGAACACTTCCATAACACCTGATGTACTCATTACATCATAAAAAGAGTGGCATCCACACTAATGTTAGTCTCTCTGTTTATCCCGAGGTTTACTGCAGTCGACCGGATCCAGGCCGTGTCCGGATCGGATGGTGGACCTGCATCTGGACATGACCAGCTTATCCTGGAGTGTCTGCTGAGACCGTGTCCATTAGTGTCTCCTCTGAATTTGCCTCACCGGCACGTCATCCTCAATTAACCCGTCTCTGGCGCAATAACTCCGATCTTTCAAGTATTCATTTTCTTGTGTAATCGACGCGCCATCCTAAATGAACCCGTCTCTTGCGTGATACCCAAAATTTCGAATATTCCTATCTAATATGATTTATGACCTGCAAGGTTGCCAGAGAAATAATTATACACTGTTAATAATAGGCCAGAGGAGAACTGGCACCCCGACTGAGTCTGGTTTCTCCCAAGGTTTATTTTTCTCCATCATGCCCTGATGGAGTTTTGGTTCCTTGCCACTGTCGCCTTTGGCTTGGCTTGCTCAGTTGGGGACACTCAAATTATGATCCAAGTTACTCAACTAAATATACAAATATAATTTATTAATTTGGTCATATATAATTCTATAAACTATCCAATTTAAACTAGCCAAATCAAATTTTGTTGCAATGTTGTTCTGTTTAACACTGTGAAGCTGCTTTGAAACAATCGTCATTGTAAAAGCGCTATATAAATAAAATTGATTGATTGATTGATTGACACGCGAGAAGCCAAAACCAAAGCAAGTATTCTTATTTCTACAATCCAAACTGCTGTTGAAAGGTCGTGTTATTTCCGTTTTGGGACGAGATTAACTCCTTGAGGGCTCTGTGTAACGAACTGAAGTGAACGCTGTTATCTTCCCTCTCTCTCTTTATTTTTGTTTTCTTTCATTCTTTTCGTTTAGGTACCATTATTACTTTGGTTTACTGTCTATATTTCTACTCTCTTTATGCATATTTAGTATGTACTTTCTGTGTGAATTGTAGTGTTATCTTTAGTCTGTGTTTATTAAACTTCAAAAAGGTACTTTTGAAGCGAACCTGTTATTTCTCCGCATACACAAAGTCAATGAAACTTACGATCCTAAACGTTACCTAAAGCTGTCTTGTGCTACTATTTTAGTAACATAAACTGTACGAACATACAAAATATTAATTTGTCCTGATCAGTAAAGTTAATGCTTCTTATGAGCTCGTAAAGCAGTAATCCCTTATTGAGAATTGATTTGAAAGTCTATAACTAATTTGCAGGACAAACTTAGTAAGATAATTTCAAGCAATTCCGTAAAGGTTACTTGTATTTAATTAAACATTTTCCTTATCGGAAAATTTAAATAACGTAATGAACGACTAGCAAATTATATTCATAAACTCATGAATATTATATCCCTTTTGAGTTAATCATTCCCCGAGATATTAGACTCATAGTCAATATTGTTACAGTTATTTTGGTGGAGAATTACAGAGCAAGTTTCAAACGTTTGTGTATGTGTGAACAATATCCATATTCTGTTCATTGTGTATTTTTGGGGGTATTAATAACACGCACGCGCGTTTTTGACTTGAGAGGTACCGCGCAAAGCGAACCCACCGAACCCAAGCATAAACAGATGCTGATACATGTTGAAATAGCCGGCCTATATTAATGACAGTATAGACGGCACGTAAATCCAATATTGAAACAGAAGACCACGAAACCTCTGCAGCCGTAGGCGCAATATTGTTTTGTCCGCGTGATTTCCAAACAAATGTATTGCAGGATCAACGCGAGGAATTGACCCAAGCGAGACTCCTTGAGTCAATAATAGGCCTAATGATAATATTATTAAATTATATTATATTATTATTAGATTATATTATTAAACTCCTGGTTTAAGTTTGGCTTAGCTAACCAAAAATCTGAGACCTAAAACATTTGAATCAAAAATGCTGAAAACCGTCAGCCAGTTTGATAAATGTCTATTGGAGTTCTTCTTTTAAATGTGTGATAGACAGACGGTAAAATCCTGTATCCACCATTTTTGTTTCCCGTGCCTGTACAGCACCGAAAGAGACCCCCGTGTTTTAAGAAGTAATTGTGAGTTTTGCAACGCCGCTTGCGAATGCCAGAGGGCGACTCTAAAGAAACTGATTTCTGTCCTGTTTGCAACGTGACTTGTGAACGCCAGGGGGCGACTCTAAAATCAGATAGCGCCATCTGGTGGGCATTCTGCCTAACTAACTCTAGTCTAGGGTGGACGCAACAGCGCCATCGCGTGGATAAATTTGGATAGTGTCACTCTCCGCTATTTGATTCTGCCTTAACAAAGTAAGTTTGAGCCTATAAATTGTTTATTGATTACTGTTGTGCACAGTTTCATTCATACAATTTTTCTAGCAACAACCAAGTCTCCTTTCTCGCTGATTAAACACCCTTATTCGAATTTGAAGTTTAAAAAGAAAAATAATTTTCTCTAACTCAAAGTGAAATTAGGTTTAAATCACAGACAGTCCACTTGGAAGGAAGGACGCCACCTTGTGGCTGTACCCTGCTAAGTCAGCGCACCACTAACTCCCTATTTCCTTTCTGATTAATTCTTTTATTTGGATACTCCCACTTAGCGATTAATCGTTATAGGATAATATTTTGATTTGCTTTCTTTTATTTGATTTTCCTTACAGGCTTATTTAAATTTCATTTAAACGTGCTTTGAATGTAATGTGAATTAAGTTGGGATTTTGAAAAAAATAATAAAATAATTTTAATTAAAAAAAATATATATATATATTTATATATTTTTATTTTTCTTGCAAAGGTTTTTCTTTTCCCCTCCCATTGTGGTAAGGCTCATTTTGGTAATTACAAACAGTATCAAAAGTGCTTTTTGTTTTATCATTATTTGATAGAAACTTTTGCCTTTTCCTAAATTGCTCTTGATATGTAATTTTCCACTTCCTTTTCGCCTACAATCATAAATCCTTTGATCCGGTGAACAGGAGAGTTTTGTTTCATTTTGATTCCACCTGTTTACCCTCTTTGTGTATTTAGTGTAGGGCTCACAAGCATCTATGGTGAGTTGAGAAACGTCTCAAACTGGTCTCCACCAGTGGAGTTGCCCGACCAACGTGACCGACACCGGCTGTGTGTGAATCTCGGTTTGTTTTATCTCTGTCCACCGTTGCGGCCCGCAGTGGCAACATCAGCAATTTGACACTGCAAAGAAGTCAACCAGTCCAGCTCACGCACGCAAGGCAATTTCTGGAACTAGTACCTAAACCGGGGCCTAATAGGGGGCCACTCTTGAAAGAGAGGGTTCTAGGGAACGTACCAATTTTGCTGTGCGGACTGGCGGTTGATGGATTGGTGTTGTCAGGTTGTGTTTAAAGTCATAAGCTGTTTGAGAGGGCGTAATGTGACACAGAGTAACGAAGGACCGAGAACACGGCAGTTGGGTGTTTGGAAACGTCCGGAAGGCTGACCACACCGTTGGGTTTTCCACCTGAGCGACCTCAACTCGTCCCGGATGAGCTAAATGAGATAAAACCCATAGTATATCCGTGAGCCCGTGGATCGGTCCCGCATTCGCCGAGGCGGTGCGGCGAGACCGGTCATGGGGCTCACGGATGGACATGTTTGGCCGGCCTCATCGAACACGGCCAGCCGAGAGAGCAGCCTGAGTGTCAGCTCACAACGAGAGCCGCCCCAGCATGCTGAACACCCAGGCATTGCACACAGCAGGTGTGCATCCGAGCCCAAAATGTAGGGGACACGGATGCACACACTGCTTAAACTCTCTTGCTTTCTCTCGCCTACTTCTTTCACACACTTGCACAACTGGACAAACAACAGTAAATAGACAGACAATCACAGAGAGCGCTATGCTGAAGAGCAATAACTGCCGCCATTACGCGCGGCTCCCCTTTATACTTCCGGTATGCCGTCACAATGACGTCATCACGCACGACCAATCGGATTGGACTAGTGTTCATTCAGACTTCAGATTCGCTGATGCTTAGGGAGCATCCCCAAATCGTCGTTCCGACGCAGTGGGAGTTCCCTCGAAAGGGAACTGTCTGGGGTACAGTATTTTTATGAAAATATTTGTAGAAGGAAAGGCCTAGAGCTAATCTGAGTCTGTTCGAGACTGTTTAATGGAAGGGGTAAACAATAGCTTACATCAATATAATTCGTGAATTATTGGAAAATAAATGTTCTCTCTGTGTCTAAGATCTGTGTGCAGGTTAAGGGACTCCTTTACATAACATCAGACCAGAGGTTTGATGTCGTGATACGGGACTACGGAAGGAACAGATGGAGAGTGAAAAGGTGACTAGGGCCTTTTGTCGTGCTTCTGATGACAAACACCGCCATCAAGGTAGCTGAGAAAGATCCCACCAGTGGTCGGGGAGAAGGAACCGAGAGGAGCTGGAGGCACACGTCTGTGCGGACGGAGGTCACACAAACATCACGTGCCGCTATCATCTCAGGAGGAGAGACGCTGGCACAACATGGAGCTGAGACAACAAGTTTAGAACCTGTTGCAAGCCCCCAGAATCAGAGTTGCACAATCTACAGAGAGGTGGCATCCTTTCATTAACAGAGCAGAAAAGACTAATCTTCATAACTCTTTCTGGGCGTTCAACTGTGCGATTCATCTTGCCATCTGAAAGACTGGAGCAAAGCGAAGCCGTGGTGCCCTTGTCGATGCTTGGACTGTGCGACTTGAGAAGAACAACATTAATATATACATTTAAAATTTTTCTTTTTTTTGCAAGTTATCAAAGAATGATAAAAGGGGGAAATTGTTGGGGAAAAATTTAATCACAGAAGATTTAATCTTCCAGACCTGTTTTTGTCTATTAAGTTTTAAATGAGTCAGATCAATGAGGCCCCACCTTTGGGAGCCCAGACGTTGTCCCTTTTGTCTTTTATGGCTCTTGGAATTGGAGTTCCTGACTAGCATCAATGCGTTTGAATAGTTATGCTGATTAGGAGTAGGTGATACTCTGTCTGGGCAGGTTCCAAAACCTGCATATTTAATTAACATGCTTTTTTACAGATTAGGACCATTGTGTTTCTTGCCTTTAATTCAAATGAGTTCCAAGTCAGTAAGGGGACCATTTGTGTATTGTGTCTCACCTCTTGCTCAAGGCGACATTCACCAGATGTATGGCAAATTACTGAGGGGGGTTGTTAAAACATTGAGGGTATAAAAGCTTGGGCCTTCTATTGTTCCTCAGTTCATACTTGCGGTCACCATGATCATGGTTGCTCCAACTGTGGATTCATTCTTGCAAGAATTAAATCTTTATAAAGACACAATTGGCTAAGGTTTGTCTCTTATTCAGAAATGCAACGGAGTTCATGTTATTTTGCCGCAACACTATTTATCTGTTTTTTTCCTCATTGGTCCCTACGAAAAATACCCTCTTCTTCATATTTAATATGCTCTTTAACTCCTTTGTAACCTATGGTTTATTATTGGGATACAAGGTGATCTGTTTTGTAGGTATAACAGAATCAACACAAAAAGTAATATATCTAGAAATGGTATGCACCTGTTCGTTCAGATCAGAACATGTATTCAAAAACAAATTCCAATCGGTGCAATCAAAGCAACCCTTCAAAACTTCTATATTGGAAGGTTTCCATTCTTTAACATATCGTACTTCTCTCCTAACCTGTTTTACAATAGGAGTATACACAGAACACAGTAAAATCATATTGTGATCGGCTGAACCGAGAGGAGGTAAACACAGGGATCTGTAGGAAATAGGGCCATAACATCTATCCAAGACTTTATCAGCACGTGTGGCGCATGTGACATATTGATGATAGCCTTTTAGATGTTTATCCATAATACACTGGTTAAAATCACCTAAAACAAATTTGGGTGCATCTGGGGATAAATTATCAAGTTTATCCAGGGTGTTTTTAACAGTCTCAAAAGCCACATCAAAGCTGGTACGAGGATGTACATATACTACAATAAAAAACAACTGAGGGAACTCACGAGGGAGGTAAAAAAGACGTACAGAAACAGCAATAAGTTCAATGTCCGAATTGCAAGCCTTATATCGTACTATTGCTGTATTACACCAACTTTCCTTAATATAAACACACACGCCTCCTCCGCGTTTTTTCCCCGTCGTATATGTGTCTCTGTCCAGCTGGATAGGTGTTCCAAAACCATCAATTCGTAGAGTGCTATCTCAAACTGAGTCATCCAGCCAAGTTTCTGTGAATACCATCATATGTGTGTTCCTGTATTCATGCATAAATCTCACGTTGGCTTGTAGTTCGTCAAGTTTATGGCGGAGAGAGCGTACATTGCCTAGGAGTATTCCAGGCAGCGGGGTAAATCTTTGCGCTTTCTTTAGTCTGCGTCAAACTCCTCCTCAATTCCCGCGCTTCCTCTTTGTTCTCCTTTTCAGGCCTCGGATGTCCACAGAAGGCTGACCACAACTTCACCCTCGCTCCTGAGTTAGAATTGTGGATTGAGAAAGGGGGGCCCCAGCTCATTGACATTGCTCCCCTTGATACAGCCCTCCAAGCATTGTCCCGAATGCCCATCCTGAATACCTATCCTGTTGTCCAAACTGATACTCCTGTAGTATCAGAGGAATATATGATTAAAAGCCACCTCAAAAACGTATTAAATGTATACTTTTCTGCTTGAAGTGTTTTTTTATGTGTCTGTAATAATTAGGAGGATTATATGAATGTTAACTCAAGCTGTGTACGACAATAGACAGTGGAAAAACTGGATTTGTGTGTTTCCACCTCTCAGACCAGTGGTTCATGGTACCATTAGAATCAGAAAAACTCAATAGTACTGAATCTTGTAAAAGAATTTACAGAAAATGCATTATTACAAAATACCAGCTTTGTAAGGAAAAATGCATGAGCATGTCTTCCCCGGATAGTACCCAGGAGGAGGAACTTAGCCGAACAAAGAACTCAGATCGATTGGACCATCCAGGAAATGGGCGTCGCTCTACCTGATCTACAAGTACCAATGTGACCCTCATTCCTTTGTCTTTTGCTAGTGCATTGCATTGCAATCTGCCACCCGCTTTCCAGCCCCTTCAGAGAGGAGGAAACAGCAACTTCCAGAAACAGCTCAACTTCCAGCATTTTCCAAGAGACCCGAATCTGGCCGAACTTCTTCTCCGTAAACCAAGAGCCACACCCAACCGACCTCGAAAAGAACCACCGGATGCACTGGACATTTGAACTCAGAATACACGAACACACGCGAGAAGTCAAAACCAAAGCAAGTATTCTTATTTCAACAATCCAAACTGCTGTTGAAAGGTCGTGTTATTCCCGTTTTGGGACGAGATTAACTCCTTGAGGGCTCTGTGTAACGAACTGAAGTGAATGCTGTTATCTTCTCTCTCTCTCTCTTTATTTTTGTTTTCTTTCATTCTTTTTGTTTAGGTACCATATTACTTTCGTTTACTGTCTATATTTCTACTCTCTTTATGCATATTTAGTATGTACTTTCTGTGTGAATTGTAGTGTTATCTTTAGTCTGTGTTCATTAAACTTCAAAAAGGTACTATTGAATGGAACCTGTTATTTCTCCGCATACACGAAGTCAATGAAACTTACGATCCTAAACGTTACCTAAAGCTGCCTTGTGCTACTTTTTTAGTAACATAAACTCTACGAACATACGAAATATTAATTTGTCCTGATCAGTAAAGTTAATGCTTCTTATGAGCTTGTAAAGCAGTAATCCCTTATTGAGAATTGATTTGAAAGTCTATAACTAATTTGCAGGACAAACTTAGTAAGATAATTTCAAGCAATTCCGTAAAGGTTACTTGTATTTAATTAAACATTTTCCTTATTGGAAAATTTAAATAATGTAATGAATGACTAGCAAATTATATTCATAAACTCATGAATATTATAACCCTTTTGAGTTAATTATTCCCCGAGATATTAGACTCATAGTCAATATTGTTACATACCCATGGCTAAGCTGTAGATGGACGAGCTTATTTCCCATAACATGTCAGTCATTAAGGCTGTAACCAGCTGCGTTTGGGCAAAGTCATTCTGGAAGACGGTGAATAACTGTTTCATGGAGTTCACGGTCTGGTTTAACAGGACACTGTGGGTGTTTAGAATTACCACAGTTCCTCTCAACGTCTTGCCGATAGTCTGTAAAGCTGCACTTTGTGTGGTAAGTTGCTCTTTAAGCTGTGGAAGTTCAGTTTGGATTTCGGCCACATGTCGTCTTACTGTGGCAATGTTATGGCGGCATTTTAATGCCAATAATAACCGAGAGCACAGCTGACGCTTTTGCGCGCAGTAAATCACTCCCGCGAGTTAATAACAGATCTACGCGCGAGGAAACGGCAGCGCGCGAGCTCCTTTTAAACCCGCGCGCGCATGGCATGTACTCTGCGCGCGAATCAAGCCCTTGCAAGCTCGGACACGACTCGCAGCACGCGCGTCGTCATTCGCCACACTCGCGCTCGATACTCTATTTTGCTCGCGCGAAAACTTTTTCTTTTTGTCAGTCGTGGGGCGGGACTTTACATCTTTCATTGTAACCTGAAATTTCATTGGTTAATTTCCCGGAAGTACGTTGTGATTGGACGCCTGCTGCAAAACGATTAGACATGGCTTCTACGGACCAGATGCAAGTGAGTTATTATATTTTATTTTATAGTTATTATTTTTATATATCTTTATTTATGACTGTTTGCATTAAATTTATATATATAGTTCACTGCTACAGTATCTATGTTTACCCAGCCACAATTATTTCAGTTCTGAGAACTTTTAGAAATGTGCAATGCGTCCATTAAATAGTTGTAAATTTGACAACAAATTAAAAATTGCTTTATGTGGCTTTGGGTGAAAGATAAATCACGTTTTCATATCAGAAAGCAATTGTTGTTGTGTAAGCTTTTTGTTACCATTCTTTGTCAGTTTTGAGTGGTTAATATATTTCAGATTAAATACAGTATAAAAAGGTTTCAGCACTTTAACCTGTTGAAAGGTTGCAGTTACAGTACACAGCATAAACGATCATAATGTTGCTCTATTCTGCAGCAAATTCTGAAAAGGCATATTTTGGAGGACCTTCTCTCCAAATTTGAGAGAGCCCTTTGAGATCTCCTTGACAAGGATTACTTGGAGTTTGTGTGTCGCCAGCAGCTGTACCTCCTTCAAGCACTGTCAAGACATGTGGAAATACCCAACGAAATCATTGAGGCTCTGCAGGAAGTGTTTGATCTGGTGAAACAACCTACATATTCCACAGCTCCACATGCAGTGGTGGGTTCCTCTGTAGGTCTGAGAGGACGTCCAAGGTTTGCAATGGAAAGAGAAGAGTTAGAAGAGATGCTGCAGACAAACCTTCCTGTTCGTTATATTGCTAAAATGATGGGCGTTTCCACCAGAACCATCTTTAGAAGGATGAATGATTTTGGCCTTTCCATCTCAGGATTGTATAGCTGCATGACTGATGAGGATTTGGACAATGTCATGAGAGCCATAAAGGAGGATATGCCTGCTGCTGGTTACAGAATGGTCAGAGGGAGGTTGTTGTCTTTAGGTCTGCGTGTGCAGTGGAAGAGAATAGCTGCCTCAATGCACCGAGTTGATTCAATAGGAATCCTTTCGAGATTGGCCAGCCTGGGATGTGTAGTGAGAAGAACATACTCAGTTCGAGGGCCCCTTTCTCTTGTGCACATCGACACAAATCACAAATTGATACGGTATGTAATGATATATATATATCTCCATTTAATATTTTACCGTTTATAATAGTAGTTTATAATTTTTCAAATAATACTTTATCTTTTTAACTTGTAAATAGATACAACATCGTAATATTTGGTGGTGTGGATGGTTATTCCAGGAAGGTATGTTTACACTCTGTTTCTATAAAAACACAAATTTTACCATTGATTTACAGTGCTGCTAGTAATCTGCTGTTAAGATCAGTCCGGTCATTATGTCTATTAAAAATAATTAATGTTTATTAAAAATTTGTCTGTAATGCATTCAATTCCAATGTACATTGCATTTCCTCCTACCTATACTTACTTATTGTTTGTTCCTTTGTATATACAGGTCATGTACTTGAATGCAGCAAATAACAACCATGCATCGACAGCATACCACTTCTTCTCAGAAGCAATCCAAAAATTTGGCTTACCATCAAGGTAAGTATAGTAAAGATAAAGCAATATTAATTTTATGTCTGTCAATTTGATTTTTTTTAAAATATAAATCAGGGTCAGGGGAGACCAAGGAGTGGAGAATGTACAAGTAGCCAGGTTCATGTTTTTGTCAAGAGGCACTGACCGAGGAAGTTTCATATCCGGCAAAAGTGTCCATAATCAAAGGTGACGTACTAAACTGAAAAGTAATCTTTGTAATCTGTAGGTAGCTTTTCAAAGTCGCTTAAGTAACCAATTATTAATTAATAATCGTGAGCAAAATAATTTTTCACTGCATTGATTTAACCATAAATTGATTTTATTGTTTCTAATAGGATTGAACGCCTCTGGCGTGATGTCAGAATGATGGTCACGAACAAGTACTCTGACATACTGCACTTGCTGGAGGCAGAAGGATTGCTCGACATATCTGTGGTTGAGGACCTTTTCAGTGTGCACTACACTTTTCTCCCAAGACTTCAGGCAGACTTGGACATGTTTTCAGAAGCCTGGAATCATCATCCACTGTCCTCAGAGGGCAATCGAAGTCCTGAGCAACTGTGGCAAATTGGAATGATCTGAGAGATATGAGGTATGGTGACGCTGTCTTAGTCAGTAGTCCCTCACTGCAGAACACACAAGATCCAGGGGATGGAGATGGTTAGTTTAAGGCCTATATAAAGTGGGAGGAGTTGGATCTAGATCCAGAGGATGGAGACCGGTAAGTTTAGGGATATGTAAAGTGGGAGGAGTTGGACCAACCACGCCCCCTGGATCTTCTGCTGTACAGACCATTTTCTCTTAGTTATTCTGTCACCACACTGCTGTTTATGTAAGTGGATTCCTAACCAATAAACTGCTATACCTTCAGGACATCGAAGAGCCAGATCTAGACTGGGACGTAGCAGCTACTTATGATGCCTGTGAAGATTTCGGAGTTGTTGTTCCAGAATTTGAATCCCCTTTGAGTTCAGATGGGTTGAGGGCTCTTGAACAGCTGCTGAATTCACCTGGTCCTAATATCCCTGTCAAAGAACTGTACTTGCTTTGTTGGGAGTTTGTTTCAACAAATATGAATTAAAAATAAATAAATGAAAAGCATTAAGACTGAACAGCATAATTGATTTATTTTGCGTTGAAGCTTACTTTGTATTGATGTACATTACAATTGGCAGAAATCTTGGCTGCTTTAGTAAAGGTTAGTTCACCCAAAAAGGAAAATGATGTCATTAATTACTCACCTTCATGTCGTTCGACACCCGTAAGACCTTCGTTCATCTTCAGAACACAAATGAAGATATTTTAGTGTAAAGCTGATGCTGAGAAAGGCCTCCATTGGCATTCAGTACATTGACATTCACAAGACCCATTAAAGGCACTAAAAACGTCATTACAAAGTCCATCTCACTACAGTGGCTCTACAATAATTTTAAGAAGCGAAGAGAATAGTTTTTGTGCGCAAAAAATATCAAAATAACGACTTTATTCAACTTTATTCTGAACCTCTGACGTGAACTCAGGAAGCACCGAGCAAATCTGGCAAATCTCCTCGCTTCTGGGTCATGTGACTCCGAACGCTGGATCTGCGTCAGATTCTCATGCATGCGTCGCGAGTTCACGTCAGAGACTCAGAATAAAGTTGAATAAAGTCGTTATTTTGATATTTTTTGCGCACAAAAACTATTTTTGTCGCTTCTTAAAATGATTTTAGAGCCACTGTAGTGAGATGGACTTTGTAATGACGTTTTTAGTGCCTTTAATGGGTCTTGTGAATGTCAATGTACTGAATACCAATGGAGGCCTTTCTCAGCATCAGCTTTACACTAAAATATCTTCATTTGTGTCTGAAGATGAACGAAGGTCTTACTGGTGTCGAATGACATGAGGGTGAGGAATTAATGACATCATTTTCATTTTTGGGTGAACTAACCCTTTAAGGTTTTTTAAGTCATTGACATGTATCAAAATCAAACAAGACAAATATCCAAAAGCTACTGCATCCCTATTATTTTAACATTAATAATGCAATAAGAGTTACAGAGGGTAAACGGTATAGTGAACTAGACTATGATTCAAGTTCATGAACAACTAAATTCAAGCTACAGCACCTCTATTCTCTAACGACAAGGGTACACAGTATAGTGAGTAAACACTATATTATTTCATGAACGACCAAATTCTTTGCTGTTGTTTACAGCCTGCCTCATAATGCCAAGGAACTCAGAGTATGTCGCTAGGTGCTGTGTAGGCAAGGTCACAGTACACGAACACGCATTAACTAGAGGGAAGCATAAACTATGCTGACCATATCGAAGCTGACAATTGTGTTCAAATTCAACATGTATTTTAAATTTCTCTCTTTGGGCAGAAGTAATGGGAACATGCCCCTGACCAGTAATCCACTGCATGAAACTGCTGACTGTGATCTTGTCTTCTTTAGTGCAGATAGTTTCATCAACCCGATCATCGTCCTCAACTCTGCTTCTCCCTTCTTCTGCAAAAAAAAAAGAAAAGAAAAGAAAAAACGCATATCTATGTCTGCAAACTTGCTTGTATTAACAATACCTGAACTTGGACTGACAATAACTGGATTTATTTTAATTTATGACTCCATTAGATCATAATTTCGAATTTAGGATAGAATACCAATTAGTTGTTTTGTAATTTATATTTAATAGTTAGCCATACATTCAAACATTCATACATTAAATCAGAGCAATTACTAATTGAATCACTGGTGTCCTTTCTTTGTTCTCCAGAAGAAAATTTCCCAATTTGCAAGTCTTCCTATGCTTTCACAATCCAAACTCTCACTAAATCCCACCTCTCTGCCCTGACTGGTCAGATGGCCCAGTAGGTTGTTAGAATTTATGCAATTTAAGTATTAAGAGTAATGATGTTACCTTCATCTTCAAGGCTTTGGATGAAATCCTGCAAGTGATTCAGAATCATTGATTCCCTCTGCCTCTTCACTGAACCCACCTCGCTTAAAATGGGTGACAGGGCCATAATAAGAAAATCTGCATCAGGATGCAAATCAAAATAAAAGAAACATTTTATTATGCACAGCTCAAAAACCACCACGACAAGAAAATGCAAGCAACAATACTTACTTTTGTAAAGTGGCCAGGAACAAATAACGGCTGAAATAAAGGTGGATCTTGTTTTATCATTTCATGGAGGCCATAGAGTTCCAGTCCTCTGCACATTTGTTGCAGCATTGGGAGGATTCGCACAGAGGAATGCAGGACAACAGCACTACATAGAAGAATAACAAATTATATATATATATTTTTTAAGTTAAATTAACTTATGTTAATAAAGTTTAATAGACGTTCTTAAATAAAAAAAAAACAATAAGAAGAATGTTAAATAAAAGGCCAAGTATACAACATTGGTTAGAATCTCTGTCAGATTGAAAAAGTATTTTTAAATTTTACAGGCTTAGGTGATTAAATACTATTCTTATAATTTTACACCGACTAAAACTTAAGACTAAACTTTTTTCAGGTTTGGAAATTACACTTAAAATTCACAAAATATATGTATTTTTTTTCTCATGACAGTAGACAAAAAAAACTTTAAAAGCTGGAGATGCAAGTTTACAGTATAATGTAACAAAAAAGTGAACAGAGAAAGGAGTAGAGCCAGATTGAAAGTACAAAACATCACAGAATCACATACTTTACATGACAATGTCTTCCTTTCGTTCACATGTTAGGGGTCCTGTGTACCCACATGCTACGATTCTTTCAGAAAGGTCAAGCAAGGCCGTGGTGTCTGCGGTCTCTAAAGAAATTAAAACTGAGTAACACTGACATACAGTATACATTTGTATACTGTATATAAATCTTAATTGAGTTGAATTAGAAAACCTTGTCAATAAGACCAAGCAGATCTGCATCTGTTATGTCAGCCTTTGTCAGCTGATCTTTATTAATCTCCCCAGAGGAAATACAATTGTATATCCACTCCATGAAAAAGTTGGGTGGAGGGCCATCCTGAGTAATGCTCACTGCCATTATTTCACCAACTACCCTAAAATACAACACAGAAGTTCATTTGACAAAGAAAGGCATTAACTGACAAACTGTCATAGGATTATAGGCTGGGTATTGACACACATTTCACAATTTGATTTCCACTCACAAGCTTGCAATTCGACAATTCGATTTGACTTAACATTTGATATATATATATATATATATATATATATATAGAGAGAGAGAGAGAGAGAGAGAGAGAGAGAGAGAGAGAGAGAGAGAGAGAGAGTGTGTGTGTGAGAGAGAGGGAGAGAAACATGACATCTTGTTGTCAAGCTATTTGTGACATCTTTGAAGTATGGCTGAAGCACTGATTGAGCAATTACATGAGACAGGATTAAGGTCAATTAATTGTTCTGTATCCGTTTACAGACCTTTGGCATTCATTCATGATTACTTTGCGCTGTAGCCTGAAACTGGTATTAAAAATATAGGAAGACATGATATTTCAAGTGCACTGCATGCTGCTGCTTCACTTGAAGTGAGGCACATTGC
This sequence comes from Gobiocypris rarus, assembly GCA_023029165.1. Taxonomy (NCBI): domain Eukaryota; kingdom Metazoa; phylum Chordata; class Actinopteri; order Cypriniformes; family Gobionidae; genus Gobiocypris; species Gobiocypris rarus. The sequence continues at coordinate 13,576,373 of CM040920.1, forward strand.
GTGATTGTCACTGCATTAAAATGTGTCACAGTCATATTTATTGTTTGAATTTCACTTATCAGCACTAAATAGACTGATCAATTCTTGGGATATGCGAATCAGTTCGTTAAAATGAAATTGGGTCGATTTAAATTGAGACATCAATATTTTTTTTACCCAGCCGTAATGAAAATACACCTACCTGAAATTGTCATTCTGAAAGTCCGTAATCGAATACTTGAGATTTTTCCCAGTGCTGCCACCCTCAAAGAATTTTTCCTCAATTCCGGCCATCATTTCTGTGAAAAAGCAAATTGCCAGTACTAATAAACAAATGCACTGAAGTTAGTTAATAAGAGGATTACATTTTATAAAACTGCATAATTTATGCAATGGTGTTGCAACATCTGAGGACAAAAACATACCAGTCAGGAATTCTTTCATTAGAGCTCCACTATCTATCCCAGGCTCTCCAATGAAAGTGACTCTGAGGGGATTCTTCGGAGAGGACTTCTTCTGCCGCTCCACTGTGTTATGCCTCAGGAGAACATGTCCTCCCTTGTGACACAGACACTGAAAATGGTTGAAGGGTCTATTGCCTCTTTAAGTGTGTTGATTGCATCTGTAAGGCTTGAGAAAAAGAAAACAGAGAGATGCATTTTTTTAGCTTTTGGTCCATGTAAAAATAGGCACTAAAAATGTAACTTAATTGCACCTCTTTTGCTTGTCTTGCTTTTCGTCCCGTTATGTCCAAATCTTGGTTTGGTCTATCATTAGCTCTGAAAGAAATTCAATTTAGCTAAATAAAAATTACTACCACACACAAACAACTAACGATAAGGAATGTAGGTTAAAACAATAATTTCATGAAAAAATAATAACCTTTCCCCACAGGTACTTGCATGTACTTCAATAAAGTCTTCAGAATACATGGCAGAACACACGGGACAAGATACCTTACAAACAAATGCAGAAAAACACTTTAAATACATACAAAACCACAATTACGTAAAAAGGCACAACTACAACAACAACAATAATAATAATGACATTATATGGAAACACTTTAAAATAAGGATCATTAGTAAACTGTATTAGTTAATATGACCAAAAGCATGAACAATACTAGTAAAGCATTTATTCATTTTAGTTCATGTTAATTTCAGCATTTACTTGTACATTAAAACACATGTATTAAATGTATTGCTCATTGTTAGCTCATGTCAATATTGTTAATACATTAACTAATGTGAACAAATGACACCTTATTGTAGCATGTTACCATATACAAAAGAAGAAACCAAACCAGTGTATAGTTTACATTTGAAGCTTTTCAACAAGAATATGGCATGCAGTTGCTGTGCAGTTACAATTGTATAAAGCCATTAAACATAATTCAATGTAAATTGTAAATAATTTCAATTACAATTTCAAAGGAATAACTGAAAATTATGATTTGGCATAATCGTGCAGCGCTATATTATACCATTAGTAAGTAAAATTGATTACAGTCATTAAATGTATTATTTAATTAATCTGAAAATGAATCTGTATGAATAAATAAAATGCAATATCTTTTTTAAATTACAAAATTTCCTTCTATAAAAATATACTAAGTAGTCCTGCATTGGTCTTACCATGGCATCCATAACTGCTGATGGTAAATCCAACTCATTCCCTAACTGTGGATGAAAACAAATATAAAACATGATCAAATTTGAGAAATCACTTTATAGTTTACATAATTATCTATTGTTTAAATTACTACTTACATTGCCACTACACCGATTCATTTCTGTTGAAGTAGATGCCACTTCTTCATCAGTAGGGTCTTCAGGATCCTTTTACATGAAAAAAATAATAATTATTGTCAGCTGTGGTTGTATTAATAAGGGTAACAAAATAATTGCCTTCTACCAATTAAAATGGTATCAGATTTACAGTCACTGATGTGTTGATGTAAATAAATAATTAATAAAAGGGTAGTACATATTCTTCAGAAGTTAAAGTGGTATATGCATTATGACATTGAACAACCTACGTTAGCATTATTTTCATCCACTTTTGTAAAAATGGTATCGGATGACAGCGATCTCATCAGCGGTATCAGATCTCTAGGCTCCTATGACAAATAAAGGCTGATTGTAAATTGTGACAATTGTAAATTTGACTTGTGAACACAATGAAACTATTATTTAAAAAAAAATTAAATGGACTTTACCGATTCACTATCACTGCTGTTAATCCATATGTCTGTCTCACACTTCTGGACGTGCACAGCCAACAGCTGAACAGGCATGTCTGTGTGACATTTGACACATCAAGCTTTCGGCATTTTTACAAATTCTTTGGATGAGTAAGGTAAAGGGGAGATGTCCAGAGTGTTTTGAATTGGCATTATGTATAAACACCCCTTTCCTCCAGCCGTTTTAATGAGGTAGGAACCTGTGTATCCTTCAGCTTCCGGAGCAACCACATTCAGCTTTCGCTGACCAGATCCACCTGAAACACACACACACACATAATCAGTTATTTGTTTCAAAAGACAAATCTGAATAACAAAAATGTTTTAGAACTTAATATTCTCTTTCATTGTAACATTGAATAGCCAAGGTAGACAAACTAAGACAGTTTCAAAAGTAGACATTTTTAAATAGTTTTGAAGCAGAGATGCTACTCAATGGAACAATCCAGTGTACTGATGTTTAAAGTTGAAATCACAATTAAACAATAAAATCAACCCAGTTATCTTACCAACAGCTTTATAGAGCATCCAGGCTCCCTCCAATGATTCAATTTTTGAATATGCCTCCAGCAATAGTTTAGATATCTGGTGGTATTAAAAACCTCAAACTTAATTAAGAAAATTACACTATTAAATATAGTGAGACAAATTATATATAGTGAGCCTAATTAAGCTGAATGAATACATTTTCTTCACAGACAGGGCTATAAAAACAGGTTTTATAAAGAATGCTCTAGAAAACTACATTATTGCTGTGCATCTTCAGACAAAACAACAGCACCAACATATTTTAAAAGAGTCACTTTATATGTAGAACTTGAAGTGCAAGACCTCGGAGTGATCAGCATCCTCTGGGATGGCAACAGTCCTCCGTCCTAGTCCAGCCTGTAGAAGTGTTAACTCATCACATGCTTTTGGGTCCGTTCAACACTTTTATTCAGCAGGAAAAACTGGATTGGTGTTGACCTGGCAGGCCTTTTTTAGGATTTGGGATAAAGTCTTTTAGGCTTTGAAAAGACCAGGAAATGCTCTAAGAGAAAAAATAATGTGTTAATCATGTATTAAATTAGTCTTGAAGCACAATCCCAATAGAGTCAAACCATCTATTACAAAAAGTTGTAACTTCTAAATGTTTAGGACATGAAATGTAGGCCTATATGCATTACTTAAGGACTGCCACTATATGCACGTTATGCTTCCTACCAGTACTTTCTTATGTAACTCTAAAATTGGCTTATCTGAGAGATCCAAACCTGGCCATACTCTGGTCCACTGAATTTCCTGATGCAACACCACTAAGGGTGCGCTGCGGCCTCGCTGCAGACTGCACCCTGTTGCCAGGGTTGCCTGACCCTGTAGCTGTGACCCTGTATGCTGGCTCCTGCCTGCTGTGACCTGCTCTCTCTGAACCTGCCCTTCATCTGTTGAAATGATTCAAAACTGTGTACAAAACCTATGCCCTCTTTGACTATGCTACGCAAAGCAATATTATTATGACCAATGATAATTATTACATTTAAATCTAAACCAGGATGCAGTGTTTAATTCATAAAATGCTGCACAACATAATTAACGTTAACTTACCCATCCGCGATGGTGAAGGGGACTCACCACTTAGAGCCTGCCGTAAAGGGACACAACATGCCTGGCAGCATTCTGCAACTCGGCCTAATGTATATGAAAAGCATTATTAGGCCTTACTGATAGACTGTCTACTAAAATTACTGGCAATAGGATGTTTATCATCGTTTTATAGCTTTAAGATAAAGAATATATGCACTAAATTAAAAAAAGTTTCAGATATTTATTTTTACGTATAGAAACCATATAAAAGTTTATAGTCGTGGGTTGGCTTCAAGCTAGTTAAACAACTACAAAGAATGCTGAATAAAAGTTATGTAGTATTGTGTAACAGTAAGCACACACAAATATAAAACGTTAAAATAAAATAGTAAAATTAGCAATCACTAACGAACTTACCTCTCTTTGATTGTCCATCTTGATACATCTCTGGGACTTCCGGCCCGGGAAAAAGGAATTAACCAATGAAATTTCAGGTTACAATGAAAGACGTAAAGTCCCGCCCCACGATTGACAAAAGAAAAAGTTTTCGCGCGAGCAAAATAGAGTATCGAGCGCGAGTGTGGCGAATGACGACGCGTGCTGCGAAGTCGTGTCCGAGCTTGCAAGGGCTTGATTCGCGCAGAGTACATGTCATCTTGCGCGCTGGTTTAAAAGGAGCTCGCGCTGCCGTTTCCTCGCGCGTAGATCTGTTATTAACTCGCGGAGTGATTTACTGCGCGGCGTCAGCTGTGCGCTCGGTTATTATTGGCATTAAAATGCCGCCATACAATGTTTACTGCGTTGACACTGGACATGCCAATGTTAAACAGAGTTCCGACGGCGGCTCCGAGCAGCGCTCCCAGGAACCGTTTGGAGCGGCAGTTGTGTCCACCTAACTCTGCTTGGGTGACGGTCATCTTCTCTAGTTGGTTGAGCATGTGTTTGATATCGGCATCGGCGTGGAGGAGAGAGTCCTCTGTCCAGCGAGCACCGGCCCAGCTGTACTGGGCTATTGCACAGGGGGTAGTGTGCTTTGTAGACGTTGCTGGGGTCAAGTCGGACATACTCCTTCTGGTTAGCAGACACATACTTTCTCAGCATGGCGACCACCGTTCTGTTCGATCTCTCGACTTGCCCTGATGCGATGGGGTGGTGGCTGACGTGCAGTCTAGCCTGTATCCCCAGGCATTTCCAGATCTGTTGCATGATCTCGGCAGTGAAATGGGTGCCTCTGTCTGAGTTGACTCTCAGTGGCAATCCGAACCGGGAGAAAATGTGGTTTAACAGGAGGTATGCCGTGGTCTGGGTAGTGTCGTTGGGTGCTGGTAGACACTCCACCCACTTGGTAAACTGGCACACCACTGTGAGAAAGTTCCTGTTGCCTCTTGTGGACCTGGGGGTCCTACCCAGTCGATTTGTAGGTCTGACCACGGGAACGTGATCCCTCTGCATTGCAGTGCTCTGTGGTTCGGGTTTGCTGGTCAGCAAACCAGACATTCTCTGACGTACTCCGCAACATTCTTGTTGCATGCCGGGCCAATATGCCACCTGTTTCAGTGTGTCATTCATGGCTCTGGTGCTGTGGTGTCCTGCACATGGTGTGTCGTGGGCGTACATTAGCATCACCCCTCTTTGCGATCGTGGCACCACAAGCCGTGGCGTTGTGCTGTCATTGGGTGCAAACCACAGAATGTCGTCCTGTATACGCATCATGTGTTTGGAGTTATGTAGATGCTTGAGGCTTGAGTCATCAGGGAGGTCAGAATTAGTGATAGGGTGGTTGGAGGGGTCAGAGAGGTGGTCGAAAATTGTCTTTATTGCAGTGTCAGAGGCTTGCATTTCCGCGATGTCGTTGTGGGAGATCTGCGGTGTTAGCCATAGCGACTGCGAGGCGGGCATCGTGGCTGGTGCTGGTCGCTTGCTGCGGGTTAGCACTGCCACGTTGGGGCTGGGTGTGGGGTTTGGAGGTTCCCACATCTCGCCGTGTAGTGCTTTAGCGTCTTGTAGAATTTGCTGCACTTGAGACTCAAAACCTGTGTACGGTTCCTCCGTCTGGGCATCATCAGTCAGGTTGGTATGGAGAGGGGAAGCAGGTTCATCCGTTTCCATGACAGGCTGATGGGAGACTGTGTATACTACGAGGTGACTGTCCTCTGTCAGCTCCGTTCGGCAGATCTGGTCTTTGGTCACCGGCATGACAGATGTTATGGCGATGAACTTGAAGGGTACAGTGCACAGTGTGTTGTCTGTACTCCCTTCGGGTATCAGTGTGTGTGGAATGGGCCCAATGATGGGTAACACAAGTTCAAAGTCATGAAAGTCATTGCTGATTAGCCATCCCAGCCGAAAGGCTGTGCAGTTGTTGAACAGGATGTAGACTACACGAGATGACACTTCAGTGAGGGGTGTGGCTTCAAGTGTGAGTCTGAGTTCCACGCATTCAGGTGAGGGTTGGAAGAAACCCAGCGTGTGGTTTAAGGTTTGACCACATCGCATGTTGAGCCGCACAGCGACCACTTTGGTGTATGCTGGTATCACAGTTCCCTGTTCGTTGACTAGGGTGCAGACTTCTGGGATGGTCTGTCCTGACATGAGATTGTCATGACTGATGGAAACGTGTGGCTGTGAAGTTAATAGAGCCCATACCACTTCGTTATACAAGTCCACATGCGCCCGGAGGCAAATCAGAATGTCTGCTCCGATGTAAACATTGTGGGGCGTGTCCGGCAGGACCAGGAAATAATGGGTAAGGCACCTGTGATTCCATGTCAAGTGCAGCGCACAGATTCCTCTGGCAGACACCATCGAGGAGGGGTATGAGTTCAAAGGAAAACGGGTGCGCTTGCTGGCGTAAGGAGTGTGTGGTGCATTTTTACTGATTGACTTGAACAGTGAGAGACTAATGGCTGAGTTATCGGCCCATAGTGCGAGAATGATGTTCGTTGTGGTGATATCATTCAGCTGTAGGTCATTCATGACCTGGGGGCAGAAGGTATCAGAGCCTTTGGTGAGCTGAAATGTGCAGAGTAGCGAACTTGAACTTGGCTTTGGGGCTGAGGCTGTTTTCACAGTGTGCTGCAGGAGGTCCCGTGACCTTTGTGACCTGGCAGTCTGGCTCTGTGGGAGTTTCTGTGACCTCTGTGACTTGACAATCTTGCTCAGACGATGTGTGTGTCTGAAGGGGCAGAGGGTTGCGCAGTTGAGCCCAAAATTTCAGCTGTCTGAAGTCCAGTAAGGGTTCGAAGCGGTCCAGCAGGTCTTTGCCGATGAGAAATGGATGTTGGAGTGTTCATAGGGGAGACATAGACGGGGTGAATAAGGCTCATAGGTCCAATTGTCAGGTGAATGGGAGCTACGTGCTTGAGCTGGATGTCGTTTTGGCAATACGACTGCACATTTAGCTTACAAGTGTGAAGGTTAAGGGTGCGATTTTGTCTCTGTGCTTCAAATTTGAGTTTTCCAAACAGTTGGGCGGATATCAGCGTGAGGTCGGAGCCAGTGTCAACAAGGGCTTCGATCTTAAATTCCCTTTCCATGGTGATGGTTAGGTAGAGTTTTCGAGCCATTCCCTTCTCGATCAGGTTTCCCAGGAGTCTTGATGTTGGGACCTGTGTGTTGCTTGGTAAGCCGTCGGGATATGTCTCGGGTGTCTCATTGTGAGTGCAGATAATCAAAACAGCGCTTTCTGGTACCTTGGGGTGACACATGATGCTGTCTTGGTCAGGGCTGTTGCTGTCTGTAGATCAGAAATGTGTTATTTTAATATTGTTTATATTTATAATTGAATCTATAATGTATTTGTGAAGTCTAAGTGCATGAGAAAGTTATATATACTGCATGAGCTGAAGTTGCATGACATATTACTGTCATATGGCAGGGAGAAGGACACAGGGAGATACTTTTGGTCCTACAAAGAATGCGTGTCCATGCAGGAATGTGCATACATGTATATCACTGATGTAAACAGGCTTATATATTTGTTGCAGGAATGTGCATACATGTATATCACTGATGTAAACAGGCTTATATTTTCCGCTGATGTATTTGTTTTGGGATATATATCAACTGATGTAAGCATGAAGTATACATTCTATTTTAAACGAACCAACATGTTTCTTTACCTTGTAAGGAATTACAAATCCTTTAGTCAGTGTATAAAATGTTCACCGTTGATGCACTGCCTCAGAGAAACATATACAGCTGGCACGAAGACAACAAGTTTCTCTCCTATGCCTGATACATATGGCAATAAAGAGTTTTTGACAAGGCAACTGGTATCCGGTCCTGTGATTTAATCATAACGGGACAAAGCTGAATTTTCAGATCAACAACTTGGCGTCACACGAACAGGATCTGCATTTCAGACATTTGTCTCAATTAATTCATCAGGTAAGACATTTTCTTTTCTTAAAGATTCTAAGTCTGCCTGATGATATATATACTGTTGAGACAATGACTGAAACTGCTAAAAAGAACTGTGTTATTTTGGAATACCAGTTGTGTTGCCAATGAATGTGTATCAGACATAGTTTCATTTAATTTGATGCAACTTATTTAAGTTGTTCTGATCAGTGAACCTCCAAAATATTGAATGAAGCTGGGTAGAAGTGGATCTTTTGTGCAAAAGACCAACTTTGTCAATTTTCGGAGAATAATCCGTGCGATTTAGCAATTAGCTCGTTGTGACTGTGAGGTGGTGGAATGTGGCGAGTCTGCAGTAATCAGTGGCAGGAAAAACTCTAAAACATGTCCACACACTGAAGAGCCACACTTAGAAGAAGTGTGGGGAAGTGCGACGAGCTTTGAGATTAAAGCGGTTTAAAGTGGCGGGTCTGCGCTAAAGGTAGTGCAGTGTTTAAAGAAAAGCCCTAAAACGTTTAAACACGCTAAAGTATAAGGCGCCTTTATAAATAATAGTGGCTAGAATCGTTGGCCTTCTGATTTTGACAGTAAAGCTGTTCAATATTTTGGGGTGGGAACTGATCTGAGTTCAACTGTAAATTTTTAAGAATTATAAGAATATTTAGGATTTAACTTTGTTTTCTTTATCTTCTTTCTTTGTTTCCCGAGTTGTCAGCTAGGGAGAGAGAGAGGGAGAGAGGGCAGGGCAGGACCCTTCCCTTCAGCAAACACACACACATAGACACACACTCATACACACACAGAGCTATACATAGCCCTGCTGCTGAGAAGCACAGACACACAGACTATCTGCAAAATGGCAGAGAGTGTCTATAATAGCAGAACAATATCTGCTTGGTACTTAAAAAAGAAGAGCAAAAAACAAGCCAAGTTTTCGAAGAAAGGACTGGATGTTGATGCCTCTTTGGATGAACAGTTTAGATGGTTCATGATCCAAAAAGACTCTGTTAAACTGAAAGCCTTTCCGATCCTGGCAGCCCACTGGATTGTGAAACAAGGTGGAATTTGTTGCAGTACGGATGGGAGTCCAGTTCCACTTGTTGAAGCAATGAAGCCACAGATTGAAGCATATAACAAGTTGAATAAAATCATGTCTATTACATGTTCAGAAAAGATAAAACAATCATTGATGATTCATTTGATCCAGATTGGACAAATATAATAGCCGAGGCTGAAAGTAAATTTTTGCAAGCACCAGTAAACTCAGCAAAAACTGTAATGCCTCCTCCATACAACCCAATTTATCCAATTTTGCCTGAACATTGTAAAAGTTCTTGTAAGCCAAATGGAGGGCCAGTGGACAAAATATTTATTGCATCTGCACAAGCCGCTCCAGTAATAACCAGGTCCAAATCAACCCAGCCAAACAGAGACATGCTGCGAGGTATACCAGCACCTGCCTCTGATTGGGGCGATGAGACAAGAGAAGACGACATGATAACAATTGATAAGGTCGGTCCCGAATTCTCTTCACCTGCTATGAAAAGGGAAGAAGTACAATCTGAAATGATGATGGAAGAAAGACCATTCACACCAGGAGAAGCGTCAAGCCATTCTCATGGCCTTGCCTCCTCTGAAGAGACAAGATCCAAACACAGAGTTTTGGCGAGAATTAGATTCCTTGGTTGAAGCACATCAAATGTCACTAAGAGACATACACACCATTGTAAAAGCTAAAATCCCAAGAGACAGATGGGAGCGCTTGCCAGCGTCAATAACAACAGCCCAATGGATAGACTTGTGGGTTGATGGCCAGGGGCGACCCCTGGGTCTTTGGCAAGCCTTAGATGTGTTCCGAAAAGAAATCCAAGAGATCCTGGGCAGTGGTAAGATTCCTTTCACATCAGTAACATTGATTAAGCAAAAGATGATGAATCTCCAGATGAATATGCCTTGCGTAAATGGAATGCTTATGAAAGATGGGCTCACTGTGCAAAAAGAACCAGACAGAGATGATGTACAGTTTACTGACACACTTGTGGATGGTTTTAGCACAAAATATCAACAAGCCTTATTACTTGAGTCAATCCAGGAGAAACGTTTGACCAAATTATGCAATGGGCTGGTCGTCTAGAAATGGCTATTAGATCAAACAAGGATGAAGGAAACAAATCAAATCGAAGAGGAGTGGCGTTCGCTCAATCCAACATCGACGCAGATAGGATGGTGAAGTTCTGCCAAAATTGTGGGAAGACTGGCCACATCATAAAAGACTGTTGGGCTAAAGGAGGTGGAGCAGAAGGTAAAGGCCCGTCATTTAAACAGGTAAACGCCAAAAACAATGATAAAACCTCTCGAGGAAGACATGGACTGAAGCACAAGTTCGTCAGCTCATTGAGGGAATTATGCGTCCGCATAATAGGAATCAGCGGCCCCTGTAAGAGTAACAAAGAGACAATCGACTTTTCATCCCTGCTTTGATAGGGGGCCATCAATGTGACTGTCTAATCGATACAGGAGCTTCCCTCTCCATAACTGATTTGAATCTACCTACAACACATGAAGCCATAGAAGTTGAAGGAGTTGGAGGAGATATCATGATATTTCACAAAAGTATACCAGTTCCTCTGCAAATACATGAAGATGAAGTCCTATGGACACCTTTCTGGGTGGGGCCGAATTCACAAGGAAGCCTTATAGGTATGGACATTTTACCATTGTTAAACATGATCATATTTACTGACACTCGTCAAATTACTACAACAGCTGGAATAATACCACATGAAGATCGCACATGTAATATAAGTTCTGTTGGTATAGCAAAACCAATTACCAGAGACTGGGGAAAAGAAGGTGTGTGGGGTCTTCTGTGCAGCTTATATCCAGATGTTTGGGCTAAACACAAATTGGATTGTGGTAAAGCCAACATTGACCCTGTTATCATAGAGGGACCGATACATGCACCGCACAAACAATACCCCATTCGACCAGAAGCAAGACAAGCTGTTTTTAAGATTGTGGCAGACTTGGAAGCTGAAGGAATTGTTCGAACTACTTCTACTACCAACAGCCCTGTTTGGCCTGTCAAAAGTCTGACAACTCATGGAGATTAACCATAGATTATACAAGACTTAACAGTGTAACACCAAAACCACACCCTATTGTGGCTAATCCTGCTACCATTTTGAATGATATTCCAGGAATGCAAGAATCTTCACAGTCTTGGATGTGCTGTCAGCTTTCTGGTCTATACCTATTGATGAAAAATCTCAAGAGAAATTGGCCTTCACTGTCGGCGCAAACCAGTATGCTTGGAATAGACTTCCACAAGGTCTTAATCTTTCACCAGTTGTATTTCATAGAGCCCTGGACCAATTCTTAACTGTGGTAGCTGAAATTGAGAGTTCAGGAAGTGTTTGCCTCCAATATGTTGATGACTTGTTAATTGCAAGCCCAGACGAAAAAAGCCATGTATCTGCTCTGTATTTTACTCTGCAAGCTCTAAGGAAAGGTGGATTTAAAGTTAACCCCGACAAAGCACAGCTTGCCAAAGCTAAAGTTATTTATTTAGGCCAAGAAATATCTGCTGAGGAAGAAGAATGACAACAGAGCGTGTAGAGGCAATGCAGCAACTTCCAAAACCTCTGACAGTTACAGGGATGCGGAAGGTGATGGGACTTTTTAACTATTGTCGTCAATATATCCCTGATTTTGCCAGCATCACTAGTCCTCTAATTGATCTGTATAAAGGGGGAAAGCCTGGAGTGGAACAGCTGGAATGGACACCAGAAGCTGAGGAAGCGTTTACTTCTATGAAAAAGAAACTGATTTCAGCCCCAGCCTTGGGACTTCCTGATGGTCGTTTGCCATTTCATTTGTGGACCAGGGTGGGAGATGAGACCTACTCAGCAGTACTGTGTCAGAAACCAGGTGATCGATATAAACCAGTTGGATACTTTTCCACAAAGATTCCTGTCACCATGATAGGTCAACCACGATGTATACAAGCCCTTGATGGTGCCACGTGGGCAGTGAATGCTGTGGAAAATCTGATTGGTGCACAAACTATCACACTGCACACTCCACACAGTATAGTAACGCTGTTGAACAACACAAACATCAAGACTATCACTGATGCGAGGAGAGCAAAATGGGAAGCAACTTTGCTGAACAAGGACTTGAGTGGAAATCATCAGAGACACTACACTTAACCCGGCAACAATGATGCTGGAACCACATGAGGAATTCCACATGAGTGTGAAAAACAGGTAGAAGAAGAAAGCCTTGGTCCAGTTAATCCAATCCCTCTTGAAAATCCAGATAATGAGTTATGGGTCGACGGATCCAGTTACTACATTGATGGAAAGCGACATACTGGATGGGCTGTGGTGAAGGCTGATGGAACTGTTGTGAAGCAAGGAGCTCTTCCTGGGCAATTTTCTGCACAAGTAGCTGAGCTCATGGCGCTTACGGAAGCTCTTGAGCTATCGGAGGAGGTCGAGTCAACATCTATACAGATAGTCGTTATGCTTTCGGAGTGGTCCATGACTACCTTGCCCTATGGAAAAGAGCGTGGACTCATCACCAGCAGTGGGAGTGTAATACAACATGCTTCCATAATTCGTCGGTTGATTGCAGCATGTCAATTACCACGAGAAGCAGCTGTGGTCAAAGTAAAAGCACATCAATCTGACAAGTCTAAGGAAAGCAAAGGAAATTCTGCAGCTGATGTGGCAGCCAGAGAAGCGGCTTTACTTTCCCTACTCCTGTTACCTTGGTTCAAGAAAACAGAAAAGATAATTCTGAGCTGCATCTTCTGTCATATCACACAGAGACAGAAGAAGAGAAAGAACAATGGAAAAAGAAGAGCGCAAAGAAGATGATCAAGGTATCTGGAGAATTCCAACAGGACAGGTGGTAATGCCTATCGGAACAAGGAAAGAACTAATGCAGCTGTATCATGGAAAAGTGCATGCTGGAGCAATGAAAGCTCAAATCAGCGAGACTTGGTGGTGGCGCGAATGATGAGAGACATCGATGATTATTGTAGGAGATGTTTGATCTGCATAAAAGCAAATGTGGGAAAACCTGTAAAGGTGAGAATGTCACATGCACCCAGACCAACAGGGCCATGGACACATCTACAAATTGATTTCACAGGACCATTGTCATCCAGTGGAGGATATCAATACATTCTAGTAATCATAGATCGATTTACTAGATGGGTTGAAGCATTTCCGACAAAAACTTGCACTGCCGAAGCTGCAGCACGAGTAATGGTGGAAGAAGTTTTTCCTCGCTGGGGCCTTCCATATGAAATTGATTCCGACAATGGAACTCACTTCACTGGAAAATTGATGAAGGAAGCAATGAAATTGATTGGGATTAAACAAAAGTTTCATATCCCCTATAGACCTCAATCGTCAGGTATGGTCGACGACTGAACCGATCGTTAAAAACGTCCTTACTAAAGCCATTCTGCAGACTGGCCAAGGTTGGCACAGATTATTACCTGCTATTTTGTGGAACTTAAGAGCAACTCCAAACAGAGTAACAGGACTAACCCCTTTTGAACTAATGACTGGAAGAGCAATGGTTCTACCTCCTGATGCTCCGCCCCTGCGGGAACAGGAGGAGATTCCACATTGTTCCAAGAAAAGTTAAAACGTTATCTCACTATGCTGGACAGAGCTACCAAAGGAAACAACCAGAAAGTGCGAGAAGCTCAGCAGCAGTGGGATGAAAAACACACCACTACTGATATTCCACACATTCCCGAGTTAGGCAGTTTTGTTATGGTCAAAGCGAATTGCTAGGAAAGGTTTAGAGCCTAGGTGGGAAGGACCATATGAAATACTCTTAACTACAGATACGAGTGTTTGCCTTAAAGGGAAGGGTGTAGGAACAGATAGATGGTATCATTGGTCACAAGTTAAACCTTGTTTAGTGAATAAACAAAATGATAGCGATAGCTTATGGCCTGAAAATGATCAATGTTCGTCAGTTACTTTTAGAAACTGGGTAACAAGGAGTGGTATTAATGATTTCTCTGCTTCCATTACAGGAATCAATTCCATTGACATTGATTAGAGATGGTTGCAAGTTATTCTCAATACACAACGACAATGGTATGGCCTCAATATGGACAGCGCAATATAATGACAGTTAGACAATTCCAATCAATGGGTATTAGACAAGGAAATTCAGTAATTAGATTAGGAAGAAATGGATATTGGGCTGAAGGGGAAACACCGATGATTTCTACTACAGATTGTTGTGTCGAGGAACATGAGTGGTTAATTTGCTCATGTTCTACAATGTTTAGTCTATCCCTTAATGGATCTGCAGTTTGGGAGGTAGTTCCTTTAGATCAAGCCACAGGTGCATGGCAGGTGTCAGAAGCACAGTGGTGTATATTACATGATGGAATAAGTGAGAATATGATATATGGAGGGAAGTTGTTTCCAATTCCCCCTGATCCATTTTGCATTGAAATTCTCTATCCTCTTCATTTAGGTGGGATCCATGTTCCACATGTGCAATTGCTGCAATTAGAACCACAGTGGTGGAATAATGATTTAGTAGAGGAAAGGAATTATGAACTCTTTGAAATGGTTAAAGAGTTAAAGAAAGCGTAAAAGCAGCCCAAGAGGAGGGAATTCAAGCAATGGGACATGTTATCGTTGCAAATGGAGTAGCCAAATTAATGTCTGAAAGGAAATTAACACAAATTCTAGGAAATCTATCATGGTCAGACTGGATAGTTCTAACTATGGTAGGAGTTCTTGTGTTTATGGTAGTAGTACACATCATCATATGTGTTGCTAGAAGGAAAGGTACTAAACCTGTCAAATTGGTTATTTCTAACTATATGGATAAAGCCGAAAATGGAAAATATAGAGTAAGATAGGATCTTCTATACACATTGCACCACTTACAAAACACAACCCCACAAACAATCAACACCCGCTTACTGATTTACAACCCCAAGGAATAGGACTCTTTAACATCAACGCTTATGTTAGTTTGTTATTTTGACCAGGAACTGGAGGTTCAGGTACCGAGCGAGTCCAGGCACTGGTGAAGATTTATTAATTTTTCCTTTCTTAGATGTATGGGGTCCATTTTAAATACTTACACATAGACGTAATTACACACATAGTATGCGGGAACATGTCATGGGTTGGGGTCATTTTGTTTTGTTTTATTCTATTCGATTCCTCATGTTTCTACTTTTCTGTCCTTTGTATGTCTTTTGTTTCTTGGTTTGCTTTTTCTCTCCTCACTATCACTCCATTAGGTGACGATGATGGTGTGGAACTGACGTAGTTCCAATGGAGGGAGTTGTAGATCAGAAATGTGTTATTTTAATATTGTTTATATTTATAATTGAATCTATAATGTATTTGTGAAGTCTAAGTGCATGAGAAAGTTATATATACTGCATGAGCTGAAGTTGCATGACATATTACTGTCATATGGCAGGAGAAGGACACAGGGAGATACTTTTGGTCCTACAAAGAATGCGTGTCCATGCAGGAATGTGCATACATGTATATCACTGATGTAAACAGGCTTATATATTTGTTGCAGGAATGTGCATACATGTATATCACTGATGTAAACAGGCTTATATTTTCGCTGATGTATTTGTTTTGGGATATATATCAACTGATGTAAGCATGAAGTATACATTCTATTTTAAACGAACCAACATGTTTCTTTACCTTGTAAGGAATTACAAATCCTTTAGTCAGTGTATAAAATGTTCACCGTTGATGCACTGCCTCAGAGAAACATATACAGCTGGCACGAAGACAACAAGTTTCTCTCCTATGCCTGATACATATGGCAATAAAGAGTTTTGACAAGGCAACTGGTATCCGGTCCTGTGATTTAATCATAACGGGACAAAGCTGAATTTTCAGATCAACACTGTCAGCTGTAGTGAGTGTGTGCTGCTGACATGTGGGGGTGCAACAGTTAGTTCAATAGTCTGTGGTTGAAAAACAGTGTTCAGGGTGCTAGGTTCAGTTGCAGGAAGGTCGGGAAGGTTGATTTCAGGTATCAGGTTTAGTCATGCTGTATCTGGTCCATCCTTCTTGTCTTCCTTGTGAGGTTTCTTTTGGAGAAACTCTTTCAGTGTTTTTAGGAGCTCTGCAGCTTCAGAAGCGGCTGCACTTTCTTTGTTAGATATGGGCTCAGGTCTGAGCTTACCATTATCACGTCGAGAGGGGCCCCTTTGCTGGCTTTCTGGGCTGGGTGGTCTTGGAGATTCGGTTCGGCTCCGTCTGGGTTGCCGGCCGGCTTCCCAGTTGCTCACCTCCTTTTGGTTGTGAAAGGGGCGAGGCGGGTCCCAGGATCCTCCAGAGTGATCGCTCTGGTGCCTCGGACGGGCACCACCACGACCACGCTGCCCTCTGCTGGCTTGGAGTGGTTTAGACTCTCTGTTGACGGGTCTGTAACTGTGGTTCTGTTGGGCGCCCTCTAGGGTTAGCTAGGGTTTTCTGTTTGATGTAAGCTTTGTGAGCTAAGTCTCTTAACTGCTGCGTATCCATACTGCGCGGGCACGCCAGCACCCCCAGGTGTTGATTTATGTTAGGGTGCAGGTTTCGGAGGAACAGAGTTCTGAAGTTGAGGTCTTCCTCCATGCCTGGTTCGTTACGTGCCCCAAAGTAAGCACGTCGCAGTCGGTTGTAAAAATTCTGTGGGGTCTCAAGTCGGGCTTGCTTGAGGTCCATTGCAGTGATGAGATCCTAAGTAGATACAGTCTGTCCCAGCTGTTCGCGTGTGCGACAGTTTGCAGGCAAAAGTCTATGTCCTTTAAGTATGCGTGGACGTTGTGTCCTCCTGCAGGGTCTGGGCTGAAGGTAGGAATATTTCTGGCAAGCTTGTCAAGACTCTTTGAAGCACCGTGGCTGTTGACTTTGACTTCCTGGAAGGGCTTCCCTTCCTCTGCTGCTGAAGGGGATTCGTGGAGACTGGTGGGTGACATTTTAAACAGTGGGCTGTCACCCTCCTTAGTAGCTCTTGCTTCTTGGCTAAACGGTGCGGAGTAACTGGTCAGGGGAAACTCTGTGTTGTGTGTTTCCCCCTTCCGGTCACACTGCAGTTTATATGATTGTCTCAGTTCTCTTTGCACCATGTCAAGTTCATCTTTGAGCTCGTGTCTTTGCTGGACGAGCTTATCGATCTCGGCTTGTGCCGACTGCAAATGTTTTGCATAGGCTTTGGTTCTAACGTCTCTGTCTTTAAGTTCATTATTGGCTCTCTCCAGGAGGGATTCGCCACGCCGAAGCTGTCCGTCGAGTACTTTTCTGGAGTCTTTCTCTGACTGTACTCGTCGGTCGGCGTCAAGACGGAGCTCCTCCAGGGTCTTTTGAAGTCTTCTACTTCCTTCTCCTGTTCTTTGTCCGTTTCATCATCTTTCTCTGTCTTTAGAAGCTGATCTAGACAAAGCTGGGTGAGGGCTTGGTCTCTCCGGGCCTCCTCGGCTTGAAGTTTTAGCGTTGCTGCATCCTGTTCCAGATTGGCGTAGCTCCCTTCGCTTAAACGTGCCTGAGCGATGAGGACGTGGGCGAGGCTTCCGAGGATCTTGACCACTTCTTTGTTAGACTAGCTCTGCGTTGGATCATGTGTCATCAGCTGGTCTAGCTCGGAGTCCAGTTGTTCCTGGCTCAGCTGCCCCAGGTCCCCTTGACTGGTGGCCGTTATCGCTCCCAGCCATGTCGCTAGACGATCCCACGGGACGGCGGGACTGGATGAACGGGACATGCTGGCTCACTGTGAACGAGAGAAACACAGCACACACACAGAGGCCAATGCAAGCTTGTTTTAAAGCTAACGAACTATCGTACGGGTCATGCCGTCGATAGGAATTTTGGCAAACTGATGTGGACAGTTAGGCAGTTAGACAATTAGACAATTTAGACAATCAGGTGGGCGGTAGCCCTGAAGTCACTTGGTGACCCGCTGCTCGGTCGTCACTTAATTACTTAGTTCTCCTTGGGGTCTCTTGGTGAACTGAAAGAAACACAATTACGACAGTCCAACAGTGAGGATTGGAAAGAGCACAGTGGAAACAAACACAACATGAATTGGTCTGTAATGAAAGGAAAGTAAGCGTGAGCACTGGAAGTGTTTAGAGAAAACTAACCCTTTAGGCGCCAGAGGTTTTTTCCTTAAACGTTCGATTCTGACATCTTAATTTCAAAAGGCTATATCTTAAAAGTGATAAAAGATAGAGACTTCCTGTAAATTAGAGAAATGTTAAGGATGACCCAAAGTTAATGTAGGGATTACATTTTCCCATCTAATTTGCATATTATGACGTCATACGGTGGTGTCCATTATAGATTATAGAATTTTCATGAAAAGTCACATGTTTAAATGATAAAATGCAGCACTTTTTTCCCTCAAAAATTTTCCCCAACTTCTGTATGCTATATTACACAATACTGAATGCTTAGGTAAATAGTAAATAGTAAACAAACTGTGTAAATCATTACTAATAAATGGTAGAAACAAACAGAATGCATGTTGCGGTTGGCCTTTTGCTGTAGGGATTTTTACATTTACTACATACAGTAGGCACTCTGATTCCATTTATGTGGCACATATATATTATATATTATGCATAAGAGCCCCACTGCCCCGCGTCACACCGCATCTGCTCCTGCTATGAGCAGCGCGGCCAGATCTGTGTCATGCAATCTGCCTCCGCCGAGTGTGCACAGCTTGGATGGATTACTGTCATTGTGACTCCCCATCCTGCCTCCACGTTGCCCCATAACAGTCCTATGAATACTTCGACCTCGTCTAACATACCCAGTGGCATTAGACAAAATCTCCACCACAATACTGTCGCCGCGATTGTGGAGAGGCACACGGTCAGAAAACGTTTCATGGCTCGCGCGGTAAAAATCTCCCGCGGCCGCCTTGTTACTTCGCACTAACACACCTACTAACTTCGAGATGAAGACTCCGACCCCTGGAAACATTGTTCCCACCACTGACATTGGGCAAAGGACCATCTACATTGGGCAAAGGATTCACCGTTTGTGCTTGGTGTAGGGCTATACTTTCACTTTCAGAATCACCGTCATCTTCTGACAGCAAATAGAAACAGGGTCCGCGAAAAGAAGACCCAACACTTCATTGCGGGTAAGATTTATTGAAGCCAATAGATAATAATAATAATAATAATTATAATAATAATAATCTAATGCAAATACTCGCTGACGTTGACAATATTGCTCTGATAAAATGGCTCACTCGAACACGAGCTCCGCTTTTTTTTCGCAATGATTCAATGCGCTCTTGCTCGAAGATTTTGTATAGAAGCATGACGTTTTTTTGAGTCAGGGATGAAGTATGACATGTTTGCCATCTAGTGGAGGGGAGGTCGAACGAAATTCGATACCCTATTTGACAAAATCGGCCGTTTTATTCAGTGCCGCATCTCGTTGAGTAAACTCGACTGTGGTGCCTAGAGGGCTAAAGGGCTAAGCCTGTTACTTTTCGTAAGAGTTTCTGATAGGGCCTACAACACGGTGGATACCAGGGTAGGAGACCTAGGAAGAAGGTGCGGGCCCAAATGCTCAGGATATACTAAAATTCGGCTTGTACTATGGGTTTTATCTCATTTAGCTCATCCGGGACGAGTTGAGGTCGCTCAGGTGGAAAACCCAGCAGTGTGGTCGGCCTTCCGGACGTTTCCAAACACCCAACTGCTGTGTCCTCGGTCCTTCATTACTCTGTGTTGCGTTACGCCCACTCAAACAGCTTATCAATCAATCAATCAATCAACTTTATTTATATAGCGCTTTTACAATGACGATTGTTTCAAAGCAGCTTCACAGTGTTAAACAGGACAACATTACAACAAAATTTGATTTGGCTAGTTTAATTTGGATAGTTTATAGAATTATATATGACCAAATTAATAAATTCTATTTGTATATTTAGTTGAGTAACTTGGATCATAATTTGAGTGTCCCCAACTGAGCAAGCCAAGCCAAAGGCGACAGTGGCAAGGAACCAAAACTCCATCAGGGCATGATGGAGAAAAATAAACCTTGGGAGAAACCAGACTCAGTCGGGGTGCCAGTTCTCCTCTGGCCTATTATTAACAGTGTATAATTATTACTCTGGCAACCTTGCAGGTCATAAATCATATTAGATAGGAATATTCGAAATTTTGGGTATGGCCTTGCGAGGCGGGCTCATTTAGGATGGCGCGTCGATTACACAAGAATATGAATACTTGAAAGATCGGAGTTATTGCGCCGGAGACGGGTTAATTGAGGATGACGTTCCGGTGATTCAAATTCAGAGGAGACACTAATGGACACGGTCTCAGCAGACACTCCAGGATGAGCTGGTCATGTCCAGATGCAGGTCCACCATCCGATCCGGACACGGCCTGGATCCGGCCGACTGCAGTAAACCTCGGGATAAACAGAGAGACTAACATTAGTGTGGATGCCACTCTTTTTATGATGGAGTACATCAGGTGTTATGGGAAGTGTTCGGTTCCGGCTGACCTAGTTAATGCAGCCTAACAATCAGTCATTTGATTTGAATAAAGAAAGTTAAAAATGTTCTATGTGTATGCCATAGTAAAGAGATGTGTTTTAGTCTAGATTTAAACTGACAGAGTGTGTCTGCTTCCCGAACAATGCTAGGAAGACTGTTCCAGAGTTTAGGTGCTAAATAGGAAAAGGATCGACCGCCTGCAGTTGATTTACATATTCTAGGTATTTTCAACTGGCCAGAGTTTAGAGACCGCAATTGACGTGATGGAGTATAATGTGTTAAGAGCTCACTTAAGTACTGGGAGCTAAACCATTTATTGCTTTATAAGTAATAAGCAAGATTTTAAAATGTATGCAATGTTTAATAGGAGCCAGTGCAGTGTTGACAGAACTGGACTAATATGATCGTACTTCCTGGTTCTAGTAAGAACTCGAGCTGCTGCGTTTTGGACCAGCTGGAGTTTATTTATTAGGCGAGCAGGGCAACCACCCAGTAGAGCATTACAATAATCTAGCCTTGAGCTCATGAACGCATGTACTAATTGTTCAGCATTTTGCATTGAAAGCATGTGACGTAATTTAGATATATTTTTAAGATGGTAGAATGCAGTTTTACAGATGCTAGAAACGTGGCTTTCAAAGCGAAAGATTGGTATCAAAGAGCACACCCAGGTTCCTCACTGACGGCGAGGGCTTGACAGAGCAGTCATCGAGGGTTAGACAGTATTCTAGGGCACTACTTGTGGAGCTTTTCTGTCCGATAATTAAAAATTCAGTTTTATCTGAATTAAGTTGCAGGAAATTACTATTCATCCAATTTTTAATATCAGCTATGCATTCCGTTAATCTTGTGAATTGGTAAGTTTCGTCAGGGTGTGAAGAAATATAGAGCTGAGTATCATTAGCATAACAATGAAAACTAACGCCATGCTTCCTAATGATATCTCCCAGTGGTATCATATACAGGGTGAAAAGCAACGGTCCTAACACTGAGCCTTGCGGTACTCCATACTGAATTTGTGATCGGTGTGACATCTCTTCATTTACTGCTACAAACTGATAACGGTCAGATAAGTAAGATTTAAACCATGCCAATGCAGTTCCACTAATGCCAACATAATTTTCGAGTCTATTCAAAAGAATATTGTGATCGATAGTATCGAATGCAGCGCTAAGATCGAGTAACACTAATAGAGAGATACAACCACGATCAGATGATAAGAGTAAATCATTTGTAACTCTAATTAGAGCAGTCTCAGTACTATAATACGGTCTAAATCCTGACTGGAAATCCTCACATATACCATTTCTTTCTAAAAAGGAACATAATTGTGAAGACACAGCCTTTTCTAATATTTTTGATAGAAACGGTAGATTCGAGATTGGTCTGTAATTGACTAATTCTTTAGGATCAAGTTGCGGTTTTTTAATAAGTGGTTTAATTACAGCCAACTTAAACGTTTTTGGAACATATCCTAATGTCAAGGATGAATTAATAATATTAAGCAGAGGATCTATGACCTCTGGAAGCATCTCTTTTAATAGCCTAGTCGGTATAGGGTCAAGCATACATGTTGTTGATTTTGATGATTTAACAAGTTTAGCCAATTCTTCTCCTCCTATAGTAGTGAATGAGTGTAATTTTTCCTCAGTGAGACTACAATGTTCTGTCTGAAGTGATACTGTAGTAGACGGCTGCATGGTTATAATTTTGCAGCTGCGCTCCATTTTCTGGCTGCTGTTTTAAGGGCCCGAGTGTGCTCGTTGTACCACTCTTGAAAGTGAGGGTACAAGCTTATGACTTTAAACACAACCTGACAACACCAATTCATCAACCGCCAGTCCGCACAGCAAAATTGGTATGTTCCCCAGAACCCTCTCTTTCAAGAGTGCCCCCCTATTAGGCCCCGGTTTAGGTACTGGTCCCAGAAATTGCCTTGCGTGCGTGAGATGGACTGGTTGACTTCTTTGGAGTGTCAAATTGCTGATGTCGCCACTGCGAACATGCGGACAGAGATAAAAGAAACCGAGATTAACACACAGCCGGTGTCGGTCACGTTGGTCGGGCAACCCTGCTGGTGGAGACCAGTTTGAGACAATTCTCAACTCACCATAGATGCTTGTGAGCCCTACACTAAATACACAAAGAGGGTAAACAGGTGGAATTAAAATGAATTAAAACTCTCCTGTTCACCGGATCAAAGGATTTATGATTGTAGGCGAAAAGGAAGTGGAAAATTACATATCAAGAGCAATTTAGAAAAAGGCAAAGGTTTCTATCAAATAATGATAAAACAAAAAGTACTTTTGATACTGTTTGTAATTGCCAAAATTAGCCTTACCCCAATGGGAGGGGAAAAGAAAAACTTTTACAGGAATTTTTTTTTTTTTCAAAAAGCCCAACTTAATTCAAACTAAATTCAAAGCAAGTTTAAATTAAATTTAAATAAGCCTGTAAGGAGAATCAAACAAAAGAAAGCAAATCAAAATACTACCCTATAACGATTAATCGCTAAGTGGGAGTATCATCAAATAAAATAATTAATCAGAAAGGAAATAGGGAGTTAGTGCGCTGACTTAGCAGGGTACGGCCACACGGTGGCGTCCTTCCTTCCAAGTGGATTGTCGGTGATTTGAACCTAATTTCACTTTGAGTTAGGGAAAATTATTTTTCTTTTTAAACTTCAAATTCGAATAAGGGTGTTTAATCAGCGAGAAAGGAGACTTGGTTGTTGCTAGTAAAATTGTATAAATGAAACTGTGCACAACAGTAATCAATAAACAATTTATAGGTTCTACTTGTTTGGTTAAGGCAGAATCAATAGCGGAGAGTGACACTATCTGAATTTATCCACGCGATGGCGCTGTTGCGTCCCCCCCCCCAGACTAGAGTTAGTTAGGCGGAATGCCCACCAGATGGCGCTGTCTAATTTTAGAGTCGCCCTCTGGCGTTAGCAAGCGGCGTTGCAATCAGGACAGAAATCAGTTTCTTTGCAATCTTAGAGTCGCCCTCTGGTGTTCGCAAGCGGCATTGCAATCGGGACAGAAAAACTCACAATTACTTCTCAGACCACGGCGGGTCTCTTTTGTGCTGTACTGGCACAAGAAACAAAATGTGGTGGATACAGGAATTTACCGTCTGTCTATCACACATTTAAAAGAACTCCAATAGACATTTATTAAACTGGCTGACGGTTTTCAGCATCTTTGAGTCAAATGTTTAAGGTCTCAGATCTTTGAGTAGCTAAACTAAAATTAAACCAGTTATCATTGATCTTAACGATATAATATTATTATTAGGCCTATTATTGACTCAAGGAATCTCGCTTGGATCAATACTTTGCGTGGGTCCCAGAAAACTTGTTTGGAAATCACGCGGATAAAACAATATTGAGCCTACGGCTTTTGTGGTCTCTGTTTCAATATTGCACTTTCATGCCATCTATACTTTCATTAATATAGGCTAGCTATTTCAACATGTTTCAGCATCTGTTTATGCTTGGGTTCGGTGAGTTCGCTCTTGCGCGGTTTATCTCACAATTAAAAAACGCGCGTGCGTGCTATTAATACCCCAACAATACACATGAATATGAATATTAATATTGCTCACACATACACAAACGTCTGAAACTTGCCCGCATTCTCCACCAAAATAACTGTAACGATTTTGACTATGAGTGTAATGTCTCGGGGAATAATTAACTCAAAAGGGATATAATATTCATGAGTTTAATTTGCTGGTCGTTCATTACGTTATTTAAATTTTCCGATAAGGAAAATGTTTTAATTAAGTACAAGTAACCTTTATGGAATTGCTTGAAATGATCTTACTACATTTGTCCTGCAAATTAGTTATAGACTTTCAAATCAATTCTCAATAAGGGATTACTGCTTTACGAGCGCATAAGAAACATTAACTTTACTGATCAGGACAAATTAATATTTCTTATGTTCGTACAGTTTGTATTACTAAAATAGTAGCACAAGACAGCTTTAGGTAACGTTTGAAATCGTAAGTTTCATTGACTTCGTGTATGTGGAGAAATAACAGATTCAATTCAAAAGTACCTTTTGGAAGTTTAATACACACAAACTAAGGATAACACTACAATTCACACAGAAAGTACATACTAAATATGCATAACGATAGTAGAAATATATATACTGTATAGTAAACGAAAGAAATATGGTATCTAAATGGAAAGAATGAAAGAAAACAAAAATAAAGAAAGAGAAAGGAGGTCACAGCGTTCACTTCAGTTCGTTACAAGAGCCCTCAAGGAATTAACATCATCCCGAAAAAAGGGAATAATTTAGACAACCTTTCAACAGCAGTTTAGATTGTAAGATAAGAATACTTGCTTTTGTTTTTGGCTTCTCATGTATGCGTGTATTCTGAGTTCAAATGTCCCGCGCTTTCCGTGGTCCTTTTGCGAGGTCTGTTGGGTGTGGCTCTCGGTTCGTAGAGACAAAGTTCAGCCGAATTCGGGTCTCTTGGAGATGTTCTGGAAGCTGGACTGTTTCCTCCTTTCTGCAGAATGCCCTTGGGGGCGGAAAGCTGGTGGCGAAGTGAGCTTGGCGGAATGCCTTGGGCGGCAAATGCACTTTGATAATAGTCACGTCGGTTCTTATAGATAAGATCGAGCGACACCCATTTCGGGATGATCCAATCATGCCTGAGAGTTTTTTAGGCGCGAAAAGGTTCTTTGTTCAGTTCGGTTACGCCTCCTGGCTAATATATTGAATTTTACATGTAATAAATGTTGATACCGTTGAAATTCTGCAGCAGAGCGACGACATCTCAGATCGTTACCTAGTATCATGTATACTTAATTTAGCTAAAGCTACAAAGCCGTCCACCTGTTTCAAAAATGGCAGTACTATCACTGCTGTGACTAAAGATTGCTTTTTAAATAATCTTCTTCATCAGTATCATCTCCTCAGCATTCCAGATAGCTTAAAGGAACTTGATGTTGCAACAGAAACTATTGACTCTCTCTTTTCCAGTACTTTAGACACAATCGCTCCCCTGCGCTTAAAGAAGATTAAAGAAAATAGTCCAATGCCGTGGTACAACAAGCACACCCGGGCCCTTAAAACAGCAGCCAGAAAAATGGAGCGCAGCTGGAAGAAAACAAAACTAGAGGTCTTTCGTAATTCGTGGAAAGAACGTATGATCGCATACAGAAAGGAAGTAAAAACTGCTAGATCTGCTTAATTCTCAACTCTCTTAGAAGAAAACAAACACAAATCTAGGTATTTATTCGATACAGTGGCAAAATTAACCCAGAATAAAGCTTCAACTTCTGATGTTTGTAAACAGCACAGCTGTAAAGACTTTATGAACTTCTTTACGTGTAAGATTGACAATATTAGGAAGAAAATTATAACCATGCAGCTGTCTACTACAGTATCACATCAGACAGAGCATCGTAGTGTCATTGAGGAAAAATTACACTCATTCACTGCTATAGGAGAGGAAGAATTGGCTAAACTCTTTAATTCATCTAAATCAACAACATGTATGCTTGACCCTATACCGAATAGGCTATTAAAAGAGATGCTACCAGAGGTCATGGATCCTCTTCTTAATATCATTAATTCATCATTGTCATTAGGATATGTACCGAAAACTTTTAAGTTGGCTATTATTAAACCACTTATTAAAAAAATGCAACTTGATCCTACAGAATTAGTCAATTACAGGCCAATCTCAAATCTACCCTTTCTTTCAAAAAATCTTGAAAAGGCAGTGTCTTCACAATTATGTTCCTTTTTAGAAAGAAATGGTATCTGTGAGGATTTCCAGTCAGGATTTAGACCGTATCATAGTACTGAGACTGCTCTCATCAGTGTTACAAATGACTTTGTCACGGTTCATCAATCCGCTGTCTCTCTCTCGTCTTGTGTTCTGTCTGTGGGCGTGGTTACTGATCAGCGCTGATCAGCACTGATCAGCGCTGATCAGCTACGCCAGCTGGTTGTCATCAGTGTGTGTCTTTATATGTCAGTAACTGGTGTCTCATGTTGTCAGATCGTTGTGGTCCCTGTGTGAGTGTGTTCCTGCTGTTCCCCGTTGTTTCTGGTTCCTGGAGTCGCCGTTCTACGTTGTGTGCTGTCGTCTGGTTGTTCCACTCAGCACCGGGTTTAGAGCACTTCACTGGATTTTCACGGGATTGGATCACCTTCATCACGCTGTCCACCGAGGTCCCTGCGTTCATCGTCATCGTCTTGTGACCGTCTGACCCTGTTTGACTTTTTGGCCTTGCCATATAATAAAGAGCGTATTTTGCATTTGCATCCACTGTCTGTGTATCATGCTTTCGGGAAAGGCGGCTCTTTGGGGAACGGCGGTGTGGGAAAGTAAGGATCCATGCTGCGCCTCGTTCCAGGCACTCTCCGAAGAGATGAGGAGGGTTTTTCGATCGTCTTGTGGCGGGTAGGGAGGCGGCCAGACTACTCGCCGATCTCCGCCAGGAGGAGCGCTCGGTGTCGGAATATTCCATCCAGTTCCGCACCCTGGCTGCAGAGTGCCGTTGGAACGAGGAGGCGCAGTGGGACCGATTCCTGCATGGGCTGGCTGACCGTGTCCAAAGAGAGATTTATATGCTGGACCTCCCTTCGAGTCTCAACGGACTGATTGAACTGGCCTTAAGAGTCGACGCTCGGTTGAGCAGGATGGGTCGATTTCAGCGGGGACAACAGTCTCGTGATGTGGAGGACTTGCGCAGCGACAGGAGAGACACGGTCAGCCCCGTCTTCGATCATGAGCCCATGCAGGTGGGGAGAGCTCGGCTTTCCCGGGAGGAGAGAGAGAAGCGGAGATCCCAAGGACTGTGCCTGTACTGCGGCAAACCGGGTCATTTCATCAACTCATGCCCGGTAAAAGATCAGGCCCGGTAGTAACACTGAGGCTACTATCGGGTGGGATCTCCGCTAAGAAGACCTCATCATCATCCACTCTCCTTCCGGTAAGACTAAGGTGGGCAGCTCACACGCACGACACTGAGGCACTGCTGGATTCGGGAGCGGAAGGTAATTTCATGGACTTTGGACTGGCACGCAAACTTCGCATCCCCTTCTCACCACTCCAGCAGCACATCTCTGTCAATGCCCTCAATGGCCAACCACTCCCCAACATTGCACACATCACTGACCCACTCACGCTCATCATTGCTGGCAATCACACCGAGACTATAACGTTTTACATCATGCACTCTCCCCTGGCACCCGTTGTTCTGGGGCATACGTGGCTCATCAAGCACAATCCCAGGGTGGATTGGGGCCACAACACAGTGTCTGAATGGTGTAATACGTGTCATGAGTCTTGTTTATTGTCTGCTTGTACGTCTGTCCCAGTGTCTGTGTTCCAGGAGGAGGCAGCGGATTTGTCTAACGTGCCCGTGGAGTACCAGGACCTGAGGAGAGTGTTCAGTAAGTCTCGCGCTGCTTCTCTTCCTCCGCACCGTCCCTACGACTGTGCCATAGAGTTAGTACCGGGTAAGTCTCCGCCTAAGGGCAAATTATATTCACTTTCTGTCCCAGAAAGAGAGGCTATGGAGAAATATATTTCTGATTCGCTAACTTCCAAGTTCATTCGTCCTTCCTCATCTCCAGCGGGGGCGGGGTTCTTTTTTGTGGGGAAGAAGGACGGATCTCTGCGACCATGTATTGATTACCGAGGGCTGAACAACATCACGGTAAAGAATACTTATCCTTTACCGTTGATGTCTTCAGCCTTTGAGCAGTTGCAGGGAGCGTCCGTCTTCACAAAATTGGATTTACGTAATGCCTATCATTTGGTCCGCATAAGGAAGTGGAAGACCGCCTTTAACACCCCTAGGGGGGACTTTGAATATTTGGTCATGCCTTTCGGGCTTTCCAACTCCCCAGCGGTCTTCCAAGCACTCGTCAATGACGTGCTGAGAGATATGGTCGACCAGTTCATATATGTCTACCTGGACGACATATTGATTTTTTCTTCTTCTCTCCAGGATCATGTTCAGCATGTCAGGAGTGCTTCAGAGGTTGTTAGCGAATGGGCTTTTTGTCAAGGCGGAGAAATGCGTTTTTCATGCACAGTCTGTTCCTTTCTTAGGGTACATCGTCTCGTCTGAGGGAGTGCGTATGGATCCTGACAAGGTTAAGGCTGTGATAGATTGGCCAATTCCAGATTCCCGTAAGGCCCTACAGCGGTTTCTGGGATTCGCCAATTTCTATCGGCGATTTATTCGCAACTACTGCCAACTAGCCGCACCTCTGACCGCCTTGACCTCTCCCCGAACTACGTTCAGGTGGTCTGATGCAGCCGAGGCTGTATTCACCAACCTGAAAAGCCGCTTCGTTTCGGCTCCCATCCTCGTGGCCCCTGACCCATCACGTCAGTTCGTGGTAGAGGTCGACGCATCAGAGGTGGGGGTAGGCGCAGTTCTTTCTCAACGCGCTTCCACAGATGACAAGATGCACCCTTGCGCGTTTTTTTCCCATCGTCTATCTCCTGCCGAACGTAATTATGACATTGGTAACAGAGAGTTGTTGGTCGTCAAATTAGCGCTGGAGGAGTGGCGTCACTGGTTGGAAGGGTCAGGGGTACCTTTCATTGTCTGGACCGATCACAAGAACTTAGAATACATCAGAACTGCCAAAAGACTCAACTCTAGGAAGGCTCGGTGGGCACTTTTTTTCGGACGTTTTGACTTCTCTCTCTCGTACCGCCCGGGTTCTAAAAACATCAAACCCGATACCTTATCTCGTATTTTTGACCCATCCGTACGCCCGTCTACTCTCGAGAGTATTTTACCGAGAATCTTTTTGTCTCCACTCTCAGATGGGAGGTCGAATCGAAGGTCTTGTCTGCCTTAGAAGGGGTAACGCCCCCGCCCGACTGCCCACCGAACCGGTTATTTGTGCCAGAGGGAAATCGTTCCGACGTTATTCAGTGGGGTCACTGTTCCAGCATAGCCTGTCATCCAGGAGTTCACCGCACCAGTTTTTTGGTCAGGCAACGATTCTGGTGGCCACGTATGGCTCGCGACATCCGCGATTTTGTCTTGGCTTGCTCGGTTTGTGCCACTGGTAAAACTTCCAATCGTCCTCCGGATGGGTTATTACAACCGCTGTCAGTCCCTTCGAGACCCTGGTCCCACATCGCACTAGATTTTATTACCGCCCTCCCGCCCTCCCAGGGCAAGACGGTCGTTTTGACTGTCGTGGACCGGTTCTCGAAGGCGGCTCATTTCATTCCCTTACCCAAATTACCCTCAGCTAAGGAGACAGCGTTTACTATCATTGATCACGTCTTTCGGTTACATGGCCTCCCGACAGACGTGGTTTCTGATAGGGGTCCCCAATTTGTGTCCAAATTTTGGAGTTTTGTAAACTTCTGGGAGCGACTGTTAGTTTATCTTCAGGGTTTCACCCGCAGAGCAATGGTCAGACCGAGAGAGCCAACCAAGATTTGGAGAGAGTGTTGCGATGTCTGGTTTCCAGGAATCCTTCCTCCTGGAGTCAACAACTGTCTATGGTTGAGTACGCACATAACACGTTACCAGTGTCATCCACGGGCCTCTCGCCGTTCGAATGTAGTGTAGGTTACCAGCCACCAATTTTTCCCAGTTTGGAATCCGAAGTCGCGGTCCCCTCCGCTCACGCCTTCATCCAGAGGTGCCGTCACACCTGGAGCAGAGCCCGTGAGACTCTTCTCCAGGCTGGGGCGCGCGCAAACTAAGGCCGATCGCCACCGGTCTACGCCTCCGATATATACGTCGTTGGTCAAAAAGTGTGGCTTTCTACCAAGAACATTCCTCTCCGATCCGTATCGAATAAACTTGCTCCTAAATTTATTGGCCCGTTTTCTGTCACCAAGATCATTAGTCCGGTGACAGTCCAACTCAAACTCCCTCCGGCGTACAGGAGAATTCATCCCGCCTTTCATGTGTCTAAAATAAAACCTGTGTTTCATGCACAGATTAATCCGCCAGTCCCGGTTCCTCCCCCGCCGCGTCTCGTAGATGGGGAACCAACTTATTCGGTTAATCGTATTCTGGATTCGAGAAGGAGGGGACGCGGATTTCAATACTTGGTGGACTGGGAGGGTTACGGTCCGGAGGAGAGAAGTTGGGTTCCTGCTAGAGACATTCTGGATCACTCCCTGATCGATGATTACAATCGACAGGTAAGTCCATCTGGGAATGCCAGGAGGCATTCCTAGAGGAGAGGGTAATGTCACGGTTCATCAATCCGCTGTCTCTCTCTCGTCTTGTTCTGTCTGTGGGCGTGGTTACTGATCAGCGCTGATCAGCACTGATCAGCGCTGATCAGCTACGCCAGCTGGTTGTCATCAGTGTGTGTCTTTATATGTCAGTAACTGGTGTCTCATGTTGTCAGATCGTTGTGGTCCCTGTGTGAGTGTGTTCCTGCTGTTCCCCGTTGTTTCTGGTTCCTGGAGTCGCCGTTCTACGTTGTGTGCTGTCGTCTGGTTGTTCCACTCAGCACCGGGTTTAGAGCACTTCACTGGATTTTCACGGGATTGGATCACCTTCATCACGCTGTCCACCGAGGTCCCTGCGTTCGTCGTCATCGTCTTGTGACCGTCTGACCCTGTGTGACTTTTTGGCCTTGCCATATAATAAAGAGCGTATTTTGCATTTGCATCCACTGTCTGTGTATCATTACAGATTTACTCTTATCCTCCGATCGTGGTTGTATCTCTTTGTTAGTGTTACTCGATCTTAGCGCTGGATTCGACACTATCGACCACAGAATTCTTTTGAATAGACTCGAAAATGATGTAGGCATTAGTGGACCTGCATTGGCATGGTTTAAATCATACCTATCTGACCGTTATCAATTTGTAGCAGTAAATACAGAGATGTCACACCGATCACAAGTTCAGTATGGAGTACCGCAGGGTTCAGTGCTAGGGCCATTGCTCTTCACCCTGTACATGCTACCACTAGGAGATATTATTAGGAAGCATGGCGTTAGATTTCATTGTTATGCTGATGATACTCAGCTCTATATTTCTTCACACACTGAAGAAACTAACCAATTCACAAGATTAACGGAATGTATAGATGATATAAAAAATTGAATGATCAGCAATTTCCTGCAACTTAATTCAGAAAAAACAGAAATTTTAATCATTGGGCAAAAAATCTCTACAAGTAGTAACCTAGAATACTGTCTAACCCTCGATGGCTGCTCTGTCAAGTCCAGTTAGGAACCTGGGTGTGCTCTTTGATACCAATCTTTCGTTTGAAAGCCATGTTTCTAGCATCTGTAAAACTGCATTCTACCATCTTAAAAATATATCTAAATTACGGCACATGCTCTCAATGCAAAATGCTGAACAGTTAATACATGCGTTCATGAGCTCAAGGCTAGATTATTGTAATGCTCTACTGGGTGGTTGCACTGCTCGCTTAATAAACAAACTCCAGCTGGTCCAAAACGCAGCAGCTTGAGTTCTTACTAGAACCAGGAAGTATGAACACATTAGCCCGGTTCTGTCAACACTGCACTGGCTCCTTATTAAACATCGCATACATTTTAAAATCTTGCTTATTACTTACAAAGCACTAAATGGTTTAGCTCCCCAGTACTTGAGTGAGCTCTTAACACATTATACTCCATCACGTCTACTGCGGTCTCTAAACTCTGACCAGCTGATAATACCTAGAATATCAAAATCAACTGCAGGCTGTCGATCCTTTTCCTATTTAGCACCTAAACTCTGGAACAATCTAGACTAAAAACACATCTCTTTACTATGGCATACACATAAAACACTTTTGTCAATTAAATGATTATTAGGCTGCATTATCCAGGTCAGCCGGAACCGGGAACACTTCCCATAACACCTGATGTACTCGTTACATCATCAGAAGAATGGCATCTACGCTAATGTTAGTGTCTCTGTTTTATCCCGAGGTCTACTGCAGTCAGCCGGATCCAGGCTGTATCCCGATCAGACGGTGGACCTGCACCCAGATGTGAGCTGAAGTGTATGCAAAGACCGTGTCATTAAGCTGCCTCATTGACACGGCATCCTCAATAAACCTGTCTCCGGCGTGATGACTCTGATTGTTTGAATAGTCCTAGTTAATAATTCTTTAAATCGATATGTCATCCTCTAAACAACCCGTCTCCAGCGTGTTGCCGCCGATCTTTCGAATATTACACTTTAGTAATTGTTTAATAAATACGGCATCCTCAATAAAACCTGTCTCTGGCGTAATGACTCCGATATTTAAAATTATTGATTTTTAATAATTATTTAATCGATACATCATCCTCAATAAACCTGTCTCCGGCGTGTTGCCTCAGATCTTTCGAATATTCAGATCTATTATGACCTCTGACCTTTAAAATTGCCAGAATAATAATAATACGCTGTTTGTTAATTGGCTAGAGGAGAACTGGCACCCCGACTGAGCCTGGTTTCTCCCAAGGTTTATTTTTCTCCATTAGGTCTCCTGATGGGGTTTTGGTTTCCTTGCCACTGTTGCCTCTGGCTTGGCTTGCTCAGTTGGGGAAAAACTATTTTTCAAATATATTTCAAAATAAATCTAATTATTAAACTAAATTAACCATATAGACCAAATTACTGATCTAAAGCCCACATTGTTACTGTATGATAATCGAAATATATTCTGTTGCATTATTTTTCTGTTTAACACTGTGAAGCTGCTTTAAAACAATCTGCATTGTTAAAAGCGCTATATAAATAAAGTTGACTTGACTTGACTTCCTGAAGACATTGTTTCTGACAGAGGTCCCCAGTTCACTTTGCGTCTGTGGTCAGCATTCTTCCAAAAGCTCAACATAAACATCAGTCTGACATCCGGCTATCACCCTGAGGCCAACGGTCAGGTGAAGAGGTTGAATTAAGAACTCATTCGCTATCTCCGTTCTTACTGCCACCAAAACCAGTCCTACTGGAGTCGGTATCTGTTCTGGGCTGAATACGCTCAGAATTCGCTCCAGAAACCAGCCACTGGACTCACGCCCTTCAAATGTATCCTGGGTTACCAGCCCCTTCTGTTCACTTGGTCTGGCGAACCCACCGACCTTCTGACCGTGGACCAATGGCTGCGAAGGAGTGAGGAGGTATGGAACGGGGCTCACGTTCACCTACAGAGGGCATTCAGGCACCAGAAGCAACAAGCTGACCGCTTACGCCGGCCACATCCTGATTATCACCCGGTTCAATGGGTCTGGTTATCTACCAGGGATCTCCGCCTTCGACTCCCCAGTAAAAAGCTCAGTCCCAGGTACGTGGGTCCATTCAAGATCATCCGTCCCATAACCCCAGTCTCTTACCGCCTTGCTTTACCTCCGGAATACCGTATCTCACCCACTTTCCATGTCTCTCTGCTTAAGCCCGCAGGTGGTCCGAGAGGAGAGGAGAACCTAGAGGGGACCGGTGACCAGAGACCTCCTCCCCTCATCGTGTAAGGCAAGGAGGCCTATCAAGTTCACAAACTGTTGAACTCTAGATGCCGGGGCAGACTCCTACAATATCTAGTCGACTGGGAGGGGTTTGGCCCGGAGGAACGGTCCTGGGTCAATGCTGATGACATCCTGGACCCAAGTCTCATTACCGAATTTCATAGGACCCATCCGGAGCGTCCGGCCCCCCGTCCTCGTGGTAGACCCCGGCGTCGCCCGCCTCCTCGCTTCAGGTGCAGCTCGCAGGGAGGGGGCTCTGTCACGAACCTGGTCTCTGTGGCTCCCTCTGATTGCCACCTGAGGGCACCCTCACCCGAGTATTAGACTGTTCTTGGACTCCATTTCCCATGTACCCTCACACCGGGACTGAGCACTGCACACCTGACACTTATTACCTGGTATATATATACTCAGCACACACACACATCCATTGCGAAGTCTTGTTTTGCCCCAGCTACATTTCTGAGCGTTTTACCCTGTGTACGATTACCCGTTGCTTACCTTGGACTACCTTTCCACCTGTTTCCTGCCTGCCGCCTGCCTTGTTATCTCTGCCTGTCTACCGATTACCCCTGTCTTGTCTGCTGCCTGTCCCGATCTCCCATGTTTCTTGTTTCTCATTTTGCACTCCTGATGTCTCAGTCGTGTCTACTTTTATGTCTCCTAAGGAATTTGAGGAGAAACATCTGAGACACTGTTGATTCTACAGTGAGAGATAAATGAGAATCACAACTAAGTCTCATGAGAGCCACTTCTGAGCAATAAAATATTAATAAAATGGTGTCTTGAAAGAGATCGCAGCAAGATGATACAGAGATGTCAAATGTTTCTTTTTTTTAGGATTTTAGGAGAAACATCTGAAACTCTGTTGATACTGAAATGAGAGATTTTTGAGAATCAAAACTAAGTCTCATGAGCTTAGGAAGAGCAAACACAGAGCAATTATTTTTTTCTCATGGGGAGCTTCGTGCCCTGGATGTGCATGTAGTTATATATAGTTATATAAAACAGTTAGGTCCAGTCTAATGATTCTGATTGGATGTTGTTGGTAACAGACACTTGCCTAGAGCTAAAAGAAGTGTTGTGCTTTTTGCTTTAAATGGTATGCGGAAAATGGTTTGCCACAGAGTTGTCCCACCACCTACAACGCAACTAAATGCTTTTTCAAGCGCCTCCATGCTTGAAAAACGCACCAAAAACTACTTTTAAACAGGAAATGACGGGATTTTACCATACTGTTTTACAGTGGATCTATTAGAATGGGACTAGTATTACCCAAGGTCATTTTTCAGGACCTTTTTACATAAGGTAAAGGTCTCTGTAATCTTTACTGACATTGTCCGTAATGATTACCGAGATTGCACATTCCGACACGACTAAAATCGCAGAGAACGTCTGGTAATAATTACTTTACCCCCACGTCACAATGTTAAACTAATCCAGTCCGAATAGGGCTTATAGACAGTAAAAGTAGTAGTAGTAGTAGTAGAAAACTTTACACTCCTCTTCCGGCGCTGCTCTGTGGCTGACCTGCTGCGTCCCGTGTTTTGGCATTTTGTTTGTTTGTTTATTTGTTCGTTATTGTGAGTTACATTACAGTGTTACATCCCGCACTGCACTAAGAAGCAATCATGGACAAAGGTGGGTAGAGAAGCCAAAGTCTGTACTCAAGTAAAAGTACAAGTAGTTACGGAAATATTTATTCAAGTAAAAGTAAAAGTAACAATCATAATAATTACTTGAGTAAGAGTAAAAAGTATTGAATGAAAAAACTACTCAAGTAGTTAGTTACTAGTTACTTTCAATCTGATTGATAAGAAGCGACCTCTCCATAAATATATTTATATCACACACACACACACACACACACACACACACACACACACACACACACACACACACACACACACACACACACACACACACACACACACACACACACACACACACACATGTTGTGTTTCCATGTTTTATGGGGACATTCCATAGGCGTAATGCATTTTATACTGTACAAACCGTATTTTCTATCCCCCTACACTGCCCCTGCCCCTAAACCTACCCATCACAGGAGACATTCTGCATTTTTACATTTTCAAAAACATCACTTAGTGTGATTTATAAGATGTTTTCCTCATGGGGACCAAAAAATGTCCCCACAAGGACAAAAATTTGGATATTGCCATCTTTGTGGGGACATTTTGTCCCCATACCGTAGGGATTACCAGTCCACACACACACACACACACACACACACACACACACACACACACACACACACACACACACACACACACACACACACACATATATATGTTGACATTTGTGTTTGTATACAGGCCACCAGGGCACAATACAGACTTTATCAAAGAATTTGCTGGTTTTCTATCAGAGTTAGTACTGGCTGCAGATAAAGTACTAATTGTTGGTGATTTTAATATCCATGTTGACAATGAAAAGACGCATTGGGATTGGCATTTAAAGACATTATAAACTCTATTGGAGTTAGACAACACGTATCTGGACCCACTCATCGCCTTAATCATACTTTAGATCTAATACTGTCACATGGACTAAATGTTGATACCATTAAAATTCTGCAGCAGAGCGATGACATCTCAGATCATTACCTAATATCATGTATACTTAATTTAGCTAAAGCTGCAAAGCCATCCCCTACAAATATGGCAGGACTATAACGCTGCGACTAAAGATTGCTTTATACATAATCTTCCTCATCAGTTCCATCTCCTCAGAATTACAGATAGCCAAGAGGAACTTGATGTTGCAACAGAAACTACTGACTCTCTCTTTGCTAGCACTTTGGACATAGTTGCTCCTAAAGAAGATTAAAGCAAATAATCCAACGTGGTACAACGAGCACACTCGGGCCCTTAAAACAGCAGCCAGAAAAATGGAGCGTAGCTGGAAGAAAACAAAACTGGAGGTTTTTCGCAATTTGTGGAAAGAGAGCATGATTGCATACAGAAAGGCCATAAAACTGCTAGATCTGCTTATTTCTCAACTCTTTTAGAAGAAAACAAACACAACCCTAGGTATTTATTCGATACAGTGGCTAAATTAACAAAGGATAAAGCTTCAACTTCTGACGTTTGTAAACAACACAGCAGTAATGACTTTATGAACTTCTTTACTAGTAAGATTGATAACATTAGGAATAAAATTATAACCATGCAGCCGTCTACTACAGTATCACTTCAGACAGAACATTGTAGTCTCACTGAGGAAAAATTACACTCATTCACTGCTATAGGAGGAGAAGAATTGGCTAAACTTGTTAAATCATCAAAATCAACAACATGTATGCTTGACCCTATACCGACTAGGCTATTAAAAGAGATGCTTCCAGAGGTCATAGATCCTCTGCTTAATATTATTAATTCATCCTTGACATTAGGATATGTACCAAAAACTTTTAAGTTGGCTGTAATTAAACCACTTATTAAAAAACACTTGATCCTAAAGAATTAGTCAATTACAGACCAATCTCGAATCTACCGTTTCTATCAAAAATATTAGAAAAGGCTGTGTCTTCACAATTATGTTCCTTTTTAGAAAGAAATGGTATATGTGAGGATTTCAGTCAGGATTTAGGCCGTATCATAGTACTGAGACTGCTCTAATTAGAGTTACAAATGATTTACTCTTATCATCTGATCGTGGTTGTATCTCTCTATTAGTGTTACTCGATCTTAGCGCTGCATTCGATACTATCGATCACAAAATTCTTTTGAATAGACTCGAAAATGATGTTGGCATTAGTGGAACTGCATTGGCATGGTTTAAATCTTACTTATCTGACCGTTATCAGTTTGTAGCAGTAAATGAAGAGATGTCACACCGATCACAAGTTCAGTATGGAGTACCGCAAGGCTCAGTGTTAGGACCGTTGCTTTTCACCCTGTATATGCTACCACTGGGAGATATCATTAGGAAGCATGGCGTTAGTTTTCATTGTTATGCTGATGATACTCAGCTCTATATTTCTTCACCCTGAAACTTACCAATTCACAAGATTAACGGAATGCATAGCTGATATTAAAAATTGGATGAATAGTAATTTCCTGCAACTTAATTCAGATAAAACTGAATTTTTAATTATTTTAAATATTAATTCAGAGGATAATTAATTATTATCCTCTGAATTAAATGCCATCATAATCAGCCAACCCGTGCAACCTGGTCTGAATGATAGGCTGAATATAAAATACATCTAACTCTTCAAAGTCAGATAATATTTTAATTTAATTCCTTGGAATTAAATACAGCCACAAT
The DNA here is from genome assembly GCA_023029165.1 of Gobiocypris rarus. Taxonomy (NCBI): domain Eukaryota; kingdom Metazoa; phylum Chordata; class Actinopteri; order Cypriniformes; family Gobionidae; genus Gobiocypris; species Gobiocypris rarus. The sequence goes on from CM040920.1 coordinate 13,614,803, forward strand.
AAGGTGAAACATGGTCTGAATGATAGGCTGAATATCTAACTCCTCAAAGTCAGATCATATTTTATTTAATTCCTCAGAATTAAATGTAGCCATAATCATCAGACGACACTGTTTTATTGTATTTATACGGACTCATAAACCACGCGTTGCCTCAGCAACGTGGTTCAACCCGTCATAATACAATTGGCTTTCATCGCTCGAGAAAAAAGCCAAACAGTATCACGGTGAAACATGGTCTGAATGACAGGCTGAATATCTAACTCCTTAGAGTCAGATCATATTTCATTTAAATCCTCAGCCCTAATCATCAGGCAATACTGTTTCATCGTAATATACGGACTCGTAAACCACACGTTGCCTCAGCAACGTAGCTCAAGCCGTTAAGCCAACCAGTATTCCATGCACACCGATCGTGTGTGTTCACCTTAATAGCAGACCATAACCTGAGCGCTGCCTCGGCAATCGTGAGATCGAGTCTTGCATATAAGAAGTGGCGAGCTCTCGTTATAACTTCGACTGCCCTGATGCTGAGCACGTCTAATTCCCTAGAATCAGACCATTCAAGCATCGGGTCCTCCGCCCCGGGGGAAGAAGCCGCATCGCGGGCTTCCACGCGGGGAAGGAGAACATCTGAACTGACAGACAAAGACTGGGAAGATGCCTCAGCAGTCCCAAGTCTCGCTGACATGTCCATCCGTGAGCCCCATGACTGGCCTCGCCGCACCGCCTCGGCGAATGCGGGACCGATCCACGGGGCTCACGAGGCTGGCCGGCCTCATTGAACACGGCCAGCCGCCAAGCGGCACCCTGAGCAGCAGCTTATCACACCGCCGCGGCGCTTCCTCAGCCGCCCTAGCGTGCTGCACGCCCGGGCACTGTACACCAAGCATATGTGTGTCCGTGCCTGACCTATAACTGGGACACTGGTTACAGAGCGCTATGCTGAAGAGCGATAACTGCCGTTACTATGCGCCGGCTCCCCTTATGTATCTTCCGGGTATGCCGTCACAGCTACGTCATGACGCAACACCAATCAGGATTGGGATAGTTTCATTCATACTTCATACACGCTGTTGCTTAGGGAGTGTCCCCAAATTCGTCGTTCCGACGCAGTGTGAGTTCCCTCGAATGGGAAACAGTGTTTTCACCTGCCGTGTCTCGCCTTAATATCTGAATCACAGCTTATATAGTGTTTTGACATCGACAACCCAAGTGCATTTTACCTCAAACTTGCAACTATTTAACTTGCTACAGTAGCAAACGCTTCACGGGTCGACATTAACACACTGACAAAATTATATTCAGAATTAAAAATATTTTATACCACTTTTTAATGTGTTTGTGTAAAGGTGTTCACGAGATACCAACCTTTCGCTTGCTCAACGTCGAACACTCGTTCTCATGGAGACGCGGCATGCACGGAAGGGAGGGACTGTGTGTGTGTGTGTGTGTGTGTGTGTGTGTGTGTGTGTGTGAGAGAGACGCGTGAGTGAGAGACGCAATGAAAGGAAATGCAGCTGAATGTTATTTTCTCTATGAAAGACATTGACAAAGACGAAAACTAAGGACATTTAAACTATAATTTTATTTTATTTTAGTTAGTTTTGCCAAACACACATTACAGTTTTAGTTAGTTATTGTTATTTTGTAATGCCTCGTTTTTATTTTTATTTCAGTTAACGACAATGTTTTTTCCCATCTAGTTTTCGTTTTTTCGTTCGTTTTCGTTAACGATTATTACCTTGCTTCTGACCAAAAACAGATCAAAATGTTCTTTTGTACCACAAGCCATTAAAGCCTTAAATCAGTCTAAATAAGCTAGCTGTCCAGCTGGCTTGGTCAGATGCAGGGGTGTATAGTGCATTGAATTGCATTGTATTGTTGTGAAGGGGGGGTCTGAAATCCCCTGCCGCTTCAATATACCTGTAAATATCTTAATCAGATTCATAATCAAATCCTTAATTAATATATATCCTCCTATTTCTAATTATTAATTCCAGTTGATTTTACTCAATAGAACTCCTGATTGTTTGTTCTTCTTTTATGTTTTCTAAAGTTGGTATTTGGTCTTTGAGTAGCGTCTGGCCTAGGGCTGTGTGATGTATCACTAAACACTTTATAGTTGTGTGTTTGGATTTTGGAGGTATCACACACCCCTAACATGCTGGGAGTGCAGTAACAGTGTTTGCTCACTTAGCCCGGCTTCCAGGGATTAAATATGGGTTTGTCTTTCGTTTTTATTTTATTTAATTCATTTTACATTTCCTTTTACTGAAACACTAAAGAATGAAGATGAATACTGCCTGTACTATTGTCTGTACCTCTCACTGAGAGAAGGCACATGCTATCAGCATGTTTTGGTGAAATGCTTTGTTGATAAGACTCTCTAACCTTGGGAGAGCTGTGATTCTGGGGAGCGAGTGTGTGCGTTGCATGATCTGTGCAGGCCCAATATTGAAGAAGGACATTTTCTGCACACAACACCAGACGTGAAGACGCCTTTCTGCAACTTCCGAGGTCAACAATGATCTAAATCTAGTCATGGGGGACAACTAGTCTACCTAGTTTAGTGATGTGCTCTGCTATCTATCCTTGTGTGGAAATTTACCATGACTGTGCATTTTCTCTGAGCCAATCAGAATCATACACCTTGAAGTAATGACGTGGCTAGACCTTGAAAACAGTACCTTGAAGACTGTGCTGCAAACCCAATTGCCCCACAACGGAGAAAATAAAGTTTTCTTCTACTACTAAAAGATTGCCTGTGAGTGTCCTCCTGTCTACACGGTAATTTTTTACTCCGCGACAGAGAGGCGCGTGGTTATGACGCAATTGTTAGCCTATTTTTACAAAAACAGCTTCTACGGGGCGATAGTGTATGAGATACAAGGTAATGGAGCCTTTTATACATTGTTGTGTTTCTTTAGAAATAAACAATGGGCAAATGGAGTCTTTAAACACATCAGATGTTAAGTTATTTGCTGTCAAAGTGACGCCAAAACGAATGGGAATGTTAACAGCAGTCAATGGAATGTTAACAGCAGTCAATGGAATGTTAACAGCAGGTGATGGCTTGGTTAGCAATGGCTGCCCCTATGGAAGGTAAGCTTTCCGGGGGCTGGATTATCCCCTTGGTTGCGACATGCTTTGATCTCACCGTCACATGGTTCATGAAGCTCTCAATAGTTCCAAACAAATCCGCACTGTCAATCCGTTTGAATAGGATTAAGCAGGATAGACTGCAGTTTCACAATATTTGCAGCAATTTCTGGCAAATACAGGTCCTTCTCAAAAAATTTGCATATTTTGATAAAAGTTCATTATTTTCCATAATGTAATGATAAAATAAAAATTTCATATATTTTAGATTCATTGCACACCAACTGAAATATTTCAGGCCTTTTATTGTTTTAATACTGATGATTTTGGCATACAGCTCATGAAAACCCAAAATTCCTATCTCAAAAAATTTCATCCGACCAATAAAAGAAAAGTGTTTTTAATACAAAAAAAGTCAACCTTCAAATAATTATGTTCAGTTATGCACTCAATACTTGGTCGGGAATTCTTTTGCAGAAATGACTGCTTCAATGCGGCGTGGCATGGAGGCAATCAGCCTGTGGCACTGCTGAGGTGTTATGGAGACCCAGGATGCTTCGATAGCGACCTTAAGCTCATCCAGAGTGTTGGGTCTTGCGTCTCTCAACTTTCTCTTCACAATATCCCACAGATTTTCTATGGGGTTCAGGTCAGGAGAGTTGGCAGGCCAATTGAGCACAGTAATACCATGGTCAGTAAACCATTTACCAGTGGTTTGGCACTGTGAGCAGGTGCCCTGTCGTGCTGAAAAACGAAATCTTCATCTCCATAAAGCTTTTCAGCAGATGGAAGCATGAAGTGCTCCAATATCTCCTGATAGCTATCTGCATTGACCCTGCCCTTGATAAAACACAGTGGACCAACACCAGCAGCTGACATGGCACCCCAGACCATCACTGACTGTGGGTACTTGACACTGAATTTTTAATTATTGGACAGAAAAGCTCCACAAGTAGTGCCCTAGAATACTGTCTAACCCTCGATGACTGCTCTGTCAAGCCCTCGTCGTCAGTGAGGAACCTGGGTGTGCTCTTTGATACCAATCTTTCGTTTGAAAGCCACGTTTCTAGCATCTGTAAAACTGCATTCTACCATCTTAAAAATATATCTAAATTACGTCACATGCTTTCAATGCAAAATGCTGAACAATTAGTACATGCGTTCATGAGCTCAAGGCTAGATTATTGTAATGCTCTACTGGGTGGTTGCCCTGCTCGCCTAATAAATAAACTCCAGCTGGTCCAAAACGCAGCAGCTCGAGTTCTTACTAGAACCAGGAAGTACGATCATATTAGTCCAGTTCTGTCAACACTGCACTGGCTCCCTATTAAACATCGCATACATTTTAAAATCTTGCTTATTACTTATAAAGCAATAAATGGTTTAGCTCCCCAGTACTTAAGCGAGCTCTTAACGCATTATACTCCATCACGTCTATTGCGGTCTCTAAACTCTGGCCAGTTGAAAATACCTAGAATATCTAAATCAACTGCAGGCGGTCGATCCTTTTCCTATTTAGCACCTAAACTCTGGAACAGTCTTCCTAGCATTGTTCGGGAAGCAGACACACTCTGTCAGTTTAAATCTAGACTAAAAACACATCTCTTTACTATGGCATACACATAGAACATTTTTAACTTTCTTTATTCAAATCAAATGACTGATTGTTAGGCTGCATTAACTAGGTCAGCGGAACCGGGAACACTTCCCATAACACCTGATGTACTCGTTACATCATAAAAAGTGGCATCCACACTAATGTTAGTCTCTCTGTTTATCCCGAGGTTTACTGCAGTCGGCGGATCCAGGCCGTGTCCGGATCGGATGGTGGACCTGCATCTGGACATGACCAGCTCATCCTGGAGTGACTGCTGAGACCGTGTCCATTAGTGTCTCCTCTGAATTTGCCTCACCGGCACGTCATCCTCAATTAACCCGTCTCGGCGCAATAACTCCGATCTTTCAAGTATTCATATTCTTGTGTAATCGACGCCATCCTAAATGAACCCGTCTGCGCGTGATACCCAAAATTTCGAATATTCCTATCTAATATGATTTATGACCTGCAAGGTTGCCAGAGTAATAATTATACACTGTTAATAATAGGCCAGAGGAGAACTGGCACCCCGACTGAGTCTGGTTTCTCCCAAGTTTTATTTTTCTCCATCATGCCCTGATGGAGTTTTGGTTCCTTGCCACTGTCGCCTTTGGCTTGGCTTGCTCAGTTGGGGACACTCAAATTATGATCCAAGTTACTAAACTAAATATACAAATAGAATTTATTAATTTGGTCATATATAATTCTATAAACTATCCAAATTAAACTAGCCAAATCAAATTTTGTTGCAATGTTGTCCTGTTTAACACTGTGAAGCTGCTTTGAAACAATCGTCATTGTAAAAGCGCTATATAAATAAATTTGATTGATTGATTGACTGGACTTCAGGCATTTTGGCATTTCCTTCTCCCCAGTCTTCCTCCAGACTCTGGCACCTTGATTTCCAAATGACATGCACAATTTGAGCGACAGTCCAGTGCTGCTTCTCTGTAGCCCAGGTCAGGCGCTTCTGCCGCTGTTTCTGGTTCAAAAGTGGCTTGACCTGGGGAATGCGGCACCTGTAGCCCATTTCCTGCACACGCCTGTGCACAGTGGCTCTGGATGTTTCTCTTCCAGACTCAGTCCACTGCTTCCGCAGGTCCCCCAAGGTCTGGAATCGGTCCTTCTCCACAATCTTCCTCAGGGTCCGGTCACCTCTTCTCGTTGTGCAGCGTTTTTTGCCACACTTTTTCCTTCCCACAGACTTCCCACTGAGGTGCCTTGATACAGCACTCTGGGAACAGCCTATTCGTTCAGAAATTTCTTTCTGCGTCTTACCCTCTTGCTTGAGGGTGTCAATGATGGCCTTCTGGACAGCCGTCAGGTCGGCAGTCTTACCCATGATTGGGGTTTTGAGTAATGAACCAGGCTGGGGAAAAGCCTCAGGAATCTTTTGTAGGTGTTTAGAGTTAATTAGTTGATTCAGATGATTAGGTTAATAGCTAGTTTAGAGAACCTTTTCATGATATGCAAATTTTTTAGAATTTTGGGTTTTCATGAGCTGTATGCCAAAATCATCAGTATTAAAACAATAAAAGACCTGAAATATTTCAGTTGGTGTGCAATGAATCTAAAATATATTAAATTTTAATTTTATCATTATATTACGGAAAATAATGAACTTTTATCACAATATGCTAATTTTTTGAGAAGGACCTGTATTAACACAATATGTGCATTGACTTTATTCTGGGGAGAGATACAGAAAAGACAACGTTCTTTTTCTTGAGTGATCTGGTTATTTTATTTGGGTCACAAGAGTACAGCATGAATTTACAGTTGAGCATTGTAGCCAATCACGGCCTTTCTGTTAAAAATAATTACCAATCATATGTTTAATTTACTGGGAATGAGAATACTCTCAGTATTGATCAAAACGCTGAATGAATTTTAGAGCAAATTTACATTTTACATGAATATTCTCATCTACAAATCCTCTCATCATAACAAACAAGGCACAGACACAATTTAAATAACGATTTATTGTGAAGTTTAGTCAGATGTTTTTGTTTTTCAATAGACTTTGTGGTGTTCCCTACAATAAACCTATATATTTAACACGTCAGTACAAATAAAGTAACAAAAATAGGTATTTCAATGTTATAATAGTAATTTGATCTATAGAAATTAATTCAAAAGAAGAGAAAATAATGGCTAATGAGCCAATAAGTGTTCTTCTTCTGCCATCTACTGGTTGTGGTAATTTATTTTATCATTTTAATGTTGTTAACATCCGAATGTAATTTCATGATACTGGAGCACAACAGGTGAATACAAATTAATGATGCAAGCATATACAGAATTTAACCCAAGAAAGAAGCTTTAAATAGTGTTTAAAAAAAGGCAGCAGCAATTTGCACCGTGCGTAAATAGCAAATATATTCTATTTACACTCAGTAAAAATAGCATATTTTCTTAGTGATAGATAATATTTACACTAAGTGCAAATAGCTTAGTGTAGATATATTCGAAATAAGTTGTTATATTCAACACCATATAAAAGTAGCAGTTCTTTGCAATATGTGTAAATAGTAATTACATGTAATTTATACTTTTTGACAGATACATACTATTTACACCTCAGTATTGTTGTACATTAAAATGACGCAATAATAACGTTAAGTGTAAATGATTATATTCATTAAAATTATTAAATGGATTCTGCCTGAATGGAACAAAAAAATCCTCCCTACACCTATCCCTTACCCTACCCAATAAAGGCTTTTATTATTATTAAACATTTCATTAGGCACTTTATTTCCGCATTTAGAATATTTTCTCAATTTTTATTGATATTTAATGCATTTCTGGTGCCATTTGTGATGAAAAAAGAGATAAGAACAAACTCTGCCCTAGGCAGATTCAAACCCAGTCAATCATGTCAAAGTCAAGATGCTTAAACCGTACACTTTACTGATTGCGCCACTGAAGCTGTTGAAATTCTGAGCACTTTTTTAAATCTTGTTTGGCCCAACAAGACACGCCATTTGCACTTAGTGTGAATAGACACTCCGTAAAAAAAAACAGGGCAACCAACTCAACTCTTTATGTCCAGGTAGATTATTCCTATAGATAGGTTATTCCTTAAATGGGCTACTTCATAGAAACGCATTCGACAAAGAGATCTCAGAGAGAGTAAAAACTGTTTAAATATGACTATAACATCTGGATATAGTGGAATGTATACAGACCCCCTTATATTTTTCACAGTTTCTTTTATTGCAGCCATTTTCTAAAATCATTTAAGTTAATTTTTTTCTCATTAATGTACACACAGCACCCCATATTGACAGAAAAACACATAATTGTTGACATTTTTGCAGATTTATTAAAAAAGAAAAACTGAAATATCACATGGTCCTAAGTATTCAGACCCTTTGCTGTGACACTCATACATTTAACTCAGGTGCTGTCCATTTCTTCTGATCATCCTTGAGATGGTTCTACACCTTCATTTGAGTCCAGCTGTGTTTCAATATACTGATTGGACTTGATTAGGAAATCCACACACCTGTCTCTATAAGACCTTACAGCTCACAGTGCATGTCAGAGCAAATGAGAAACATTAGGTCAAAGGAACTGCCTGAAGAGCTCAGAGACAGATTTGTGGCAAGGCACAGATCTGGCCAAGGTTACAAAAAAATTCTGCTGCACTTCAGGTTCCTAAGAACACAGTGGCCTCCATAATCCTTAAATGGGAGACGTTTAGGATAACCAGAACCCTTCCTAGAGCTGGCTGTCCGGCCAAACTGAGCTATCTTGGGAGAAGAGCCTTGGTGAGAGAGGCAAAGTAGAACCCAAAGATGACTGTGGCTGAGCTCCAGAGTCGGTAGATGGGAGAAAGTTGTAGAAAGTCAACCATAACTGCAACCCTCCACCAGTCGGGGCTTTATGGCAGAGTGGCCCGACGGAAGCCTCTCCTCAGTGCAAGACACATGAAAGCCCGCATGAAGTTTGCTAAAAAACACCTGAAAGACTCCCTACGGGAAGGCGCCGCTACATTTGAAAAAAATGCTGTGCGTCAAAAAAGCTGACAGACAGATGATACCAATCCTTCTGCCAAACAAAAGCGTAAAGGAACTAACTGGATGGCGAAAACCGAGATTAAAATTATCAAAACTGCAGCTCTCTAGTTCTATGGGGGCTTAGAGCTGCCAAACATCAGAAAATGTCAATTGGCCTGCCAACACAGATTTATTGTTGAGTGGTTCAGAGAGGATCCTAACTCTACTTGGCCTGATTTAGAGGCCTTACAGTCATCATGTACTTTACAAAATCTGTTATTTGTTAGAAGTTCCAAAGTAATTAAGGAGCTATGCAATAACACAATTGTGTTTAATATGTGGAAGGCCTGGTCCATCATACGCAGGATGGAGGGCAGGGCTGACATTTCTCCTCTACTGACTCCCATCTACAATAATCCAGAATTTATGCCTAGCCTTTTAGATTCTGGTTTTAAGGTTTGGCAGGTTCATGGGTTATGTAGACTTGGTGACTCGTTCAAGGAAGGTTCTATTCACAGAGCCCAGATGCTGGGCTCTGTGAAGATTTAGTTATAAAATACAAGCTGCCTAGATCCAGCTTTTTCAGATTTCTCCAAATCAGGGATTATATTTTTAAAAGTACGGCCCTTGTCACTAACTCCACTATGTCAGCTATTGAGAAGATTCTCTTGAATCCCCCATTGGGAAAGCAGATCTCTTGCTTTTATAACACCCTTTGCTTATATGAAGCGGCAAACACGCAAGATTTAGAAGATTATGGGAGGGTGACTTGCAACAGAAGAGGATTGGGAGCGGGTTTGGAGTCAGGCAAATAAGATCTCTGTTTGCAACAGGGCTAGAGCTATTCAGCTCAGGATTGTGCAAAGAATGTACATCACACCACTCCATAGAAGTAAATTTGACCCAAGGAATTCTCCATTTTGTCTTAAATGTAGGGTGAAAGTGGGAGACTATATTCATTGTTTCTGGGACTGTTTTGTAACTAATTACAACTCACTTTAATCATCTCTCACTGATCCTATGCATCGAGCCGCAGCCGATGTCGAACACACCTATTGGCTGAGGCTGGATGCTCCACGAGATTTGCCACTTGCAGTCGGGGTGGAGCATCCAGCCGCAGCCAATGTCGAACGCACCTTTATTTTCCCAAACCAATTCAGCAGAAACTCTGCCCTGCAGCCAGTTCTTAAGATTTTAATCACAGTACTGATTGCCTACACCAAACACTGATCCCTAAACCTACCCGCCACTGTAACCTTAACCAACAAAATTGGCTGCAGAGCGGGATGTCTGGTAAAGTGGTTTATCATAAAAAAAAATCATAAAACTATATTTTGTGTTTCTTAAGAGTAACAAAATATTCTAAATCAAGTAAAAGTACTATTACTTCAATGAAATTTTACTTAAGTACAAGTAAAATTACCGTTCTCAAAATGTACTCAAGTAAAAGTAAGTAGTTCATTTAAAATGTACTCAGAGTAAAAGTTACTGAGTTAATTTTTTTTAACAAGGGTGGGAACTCTCGAGTAGGGTTGTAAAAGTCACGATAGGAAACAGTTTCAAAGAATATTAATTATGCAATAAATAAACTGTATTATTAAATTATTATTATCACCAGTTAAAATGGCGTTTAATGAATATGTCAGGTCTGATACAAAAGGATCCAAAAGCAAAAGGTAATTCAAAAGCAAAGTCTTTAATGTCCAACTAAATCAGCCTTAAGATAGATAGCTCAGAACTGGAACTCAAAGGTGCTCTCCAGGAAGACAGCTTCACAGTGGGTACAACAGCGGGTAACAGGAAACAGAGAACAACAAGGGGAATGCTGCTACATAAGACAAGACAATGGTAAGATTCTTTTGGCTGGCAAAATGAGAGAGCGTTACTCACACAATAATCAGACACAGACGCGAATGACAGGCTTGATACAGGACACCTGAAAAACAGGGTGTACCCAACGTAACTGACGAGATAATCTTAGTTTGACTGCTACCGGACTAAGGACCTTCAAAATAGAAAAAGGTCCAACAAAACGGGGCATAAGCTTCCTTGAGCCCTCGCGAATAGGTAGATTCTAGGTGGAAAGCCACACCTTTTGCCCACAAACGTAGCGAGGGGCTTTAACCCGACGACGATTAGCAGCCTTAAGAGTGCGCGCCCTAGTACGACATAACGCAGATCTCACTCTCCTCCAAGTACGCTTGCACCTCAGAATAAAAGCCTGTAGGGAAGGCCCAGGCTAGCTGGTCGCACCAGGATGCTGGGCTCTGTGAAATCAAGCTGCGCAACATACATCGAAGAATCTGATTGGTCTGTTCGGCTTGTCCATTGGTCTGGGGATGGAATCCTGACTACAGACTGGGGGATGCCCAAATCAGTCAGCAGAACTCCCTCCAAAACTGAGAGGCGAATTGGGGCCCTCTGTCAGACACAATGTCCGAAGGAAGACCATGAATCTTAAATACGTGTTTAATACGTCTCTCGGGCAGACGGTAGTTTAGGAAGTGGAATGAAAGGAGCAGACTTAGAAAAACGGTCGACTACAGTAAGAATAACCGTGTTACCGGCGGATGATGGGAGACCGGTAACGAAATCCAAAGCAATGTGCGACCAGGGGCGTGACGGAATAGGAAGTGGTCTGAGGAGACCCGCAGGCGGGGTATTGCTTGACTTAGTTTGGGCACAGACTAGACAAGAAACTACAAATAGACGTATGTCACGTTCTCTAGTGGGCCGCCAAAATCGCAGACGAATAGTGGCCAAAGTACCCTTAACACCCGGATGGGCGACTAACTTAGAAGCGTGGCCCCACTGGAGGACAGATGAACGGGCGGTCGTGGGAACAAAAAGCGTCCCTGTCGGGGCACGAGGGGGTCTGACAGTGAGTGTGAGAGCCCTCTTCACAGTCTGTTCAACTCCCCAGACGGCAGCTCCGACCACGCAGTGCTGGGGTAAGATAACCTCCTTGGTCGAAGCTGCCTCTGTGGAGCCGAACAGCCGCGAGAGGGCATCGGGCTTAATGTTCTTGGAACCTGGCCTAAAAGAGATCGAAAAATCAAAACGACCAAAAAATAATGCCCAGCGGGCCTGACGAGCATTAAGTCTTTTGGCGGAGCGGATGTATTCGAGGTTACGGTGGTAAGTCCAGACGATAAATGGAACACTGGCTCCCTCTAACCAGTGCCGCCACTCCCCCAAGGCTAACCAAATCGCCAAAAGCTCCCGATTATCAACATCATAATTGCACTCCGCCGGTGAAAGGCGATGGGAAAAGGCGCACGGATGAACCTTGTCATCAAGAGAAGAACGGTGCGACAAAATAGCTCCAACCCCTACATCGGAAGCGTCGACCTCGACTATAAATTGTCTCTTAGGATCCGGGGTGACTAAAATGGGCGCGGAGGTAAATAGCCTCTTGAGTAGATCGAACGAGTCTTGTGCCATCTGACCAAACAAACTGAGACTTAGTCAAGGTGAGGGCAGAAAGGAGCGGCAACCTGACTAAAGTTACGAATGAATCGCCTGTAAAAATTAGCAAATCCTAAAAAAAATAAAAAAAACCTGGAGAGCAACTTGAGAATCTGGAACAGGCCAATCGAGAACCGCCCGCACCTTCTCAGGATCCATGCTGATACCCTCAGCAGAGACCACCGAACCTAGGAAGGTGACCGATTGAGAATGAAAAACAAAGAGACAGTTCTCGAGTAATCGTTGTAAAACCCGACGAACGTGTTGAACGTGTACTTCGAGTGAGGGTGAGAAAATGAGGATGTCATCAAGATACACGACAACAAAGACATTTAACATGTCACGCAAGACGTCGTTGACCAACGCCTGAAATACCGCGGGAGTATTGACAAGCCCGAAAGGAAGCATGCAATATCAAAGTGACCAATAGGGGTGTTAAACGCAGTCTTCCACTCGTCTCCCTGCTTAAAAGATGATATGAGTTATGCAAGTCTAATTTAGTAAAGATCTTTGTGCCCTGCAAGATCACAAAAGCCGACGACAAAAGGGGCAAAGATAGCGGTTCTTGACCGTTATGTCGTTCAACCCCTGATAATCGATGCAAGGGCACAATGATCCATCCTTCTTCTTAACAAAGAAGAAGGCAGCACCTGTTGGTGAGGAGGATGGGACGATAATCCCGGCGTCAAGGGATTCGGTGAGGTATTTCTCTCTCGTTCGGGCGTCGAGAGAGAATACAATCTACCGCGGGGTGCCAGGAAGGAGATCGATGCGACAATCGTAGGGGCGGTGAGGCGGTAGAGAAACGGCCCGGGAACGTCTGAAAACCGCCCGCAAATCGTGGTACTCCTCCGGGACCCCAGTCAGATCACCAGGCTCCTCCTGAAAACCAGACACAGAAGAAACCACAGGAATAGCAGCCACTGAACAATTAACATGACACGACAGACTCCAGGACAAAATGGTATTCTTGACCCAGTCAATATGAGGATTATGCTGGACTAGCCAGGGATGTCCTAACACAATGGGGGTATAGGGGGACTGAAAAATGAGAAAAGAAATTGTCTCTTGATGGTTTCCTGAGATAGTGAGACTCACCGGACTGGTGACACGGTGAACCTTCGAAAGAATACTACCATCCAGGGCAAAGACGGTGGTGTTCCCCTTTAAGTCCACCAGGGGGATGTTATGTTCCCAAGCCCATCTCTCGCCAATAAAGTTCCCCTCAGCCCCCGAGTCGATCAATGCGGGGCATGAAACGGTGGAACCGGCCAAACGAAGGAGAGCAGGCAGGGTGGTACAGGACGTTACAGTCACGCTCGCCAGTACTCCTCTGTCTACTGGCGAGCTCTGGCCCTTTACTGGACATGAAGCTGCGAAGTGGCCAGCCGTGTCACAAAGACAGTCTGTTGAAGATGCAACGTTTTTTCCTCTTCTGGCAGAAGACAAAAGCTACCCAACTGCATGGGCTCTGGATCAGTTCTAGCAATGACAGGAAAAGAAGGTTCGCGAAGAGTGGTGGGAGCTGCACGAGCACACCGTCATTGCTCAAAGCATCTCTCAAGGCGAATTGCCAGCTCTCAGATGGTCGAGCTGGGCTGGCGAACCTTCGAGCATAAATCTCCTCCAGATCCACATTCAAACCCTCCAGGAAATGTGCGACCAGAGCAGGCTCATTCCATTCTGCTGTGGTGGAAAGGGTTCAAAATTCAATCACAAAATCAGCCACTGTTCTCCTCCCCTGACAAATCGTGGTGAGAAGATGTGAAGCCTCGCGTCTGAAAACCAATTGGTCGAAAACTTTAATCATCTCCTCCTTAAAGAGATCAAAACAGTGACAACAGGGAGTCCCAGCCTCCCAAACGGAGGTTCCCCACTCACGAGCGCGCCCAGTCAGTAACGAAATCACATAGGCGACGCGGGCACGATCCTCCGCATAAGTCTGTGGTTGCAGGGAAAAAGCTACCTCACACGGAGTCAAAAAGGCTCTACACTCAGTCGGCTCACCTGCATAACATGGAGGATTGTTCACACGGGGTTCAGGAAGAGATGGATGACTCTGAACAACAGGTGATTCTTGGTGCGCATGAAGGAGGCGAACAGATCATTAACCTGTGCGGCCAAACGCTCTACCGCATCTCTGGCAGCAATAGCGGCTCCTCATGACGACCCAGCATCACTCCCTGGATCTTTACAGCAACAAAAATGTATTCCTCCGTCGCTGGATCCATAGTGGTCGGATTATTCTGTCAGGTCTGATACAAAAGGATCCAAAAGCTCTGAACTGGAACTAAAAGGTGCTCTCCAGGAAGACAGCTTCACAGTGGATACAACAGCTAGTAACAGGAAACAGGGAACGACCAGGCGAATGCTGCTACATAAGACAAGACAATGGTAAGCTTCCTTTAGCTGACAAAATGAGAGCGTGTTACTCACACAATAATCCGACACAGAACAGAGAGAACAAACACCAGAAGTAGACAGAGTAATCAGACGAGACAAGACACAGGTGTGAGCGCCAAGCAGCGAGAGCGCTGATAGTGATGATCAACAGGTGAAGACAGAGTGTAAACATGACAGTATGTGTGTGCGCTGGAGAGTGAGAGAGATGGGTGTGTCAATGAGTGTGTGAATGAGTGTGTGTGGTGGTATGAGTGTAAGAGAGAACAGAGAAGAAACCCATATCCTGACAGAATAAAACATTTTTTTGGTTGAACAGATGCTTTATTATAACAAACTTGAAACTATTAGTTTGTTTTGTTTTAAAATTTCATTAAAACATGTCTAAATGCAATAAATGATAATTAATTAAATTAACAACTTATTTTTATCATTAATTTATTAAAATGTTTAAGAATAATAGTCCTATGAAATGTTTCTTTTTATGATTAATACAAATATTTTATTAAAAACGGAGGTAATCAAATAAAATGTATCCTTTTTATTTAAACTTTTTGTTATTTACATTTATTTAAACTTTTATCCTTTTATTTTTTTGGCAAAGTGCTGCAAAACAGAGATTTACTAAATTAAACCATGGATTAAAAAATAAGTACAAATAATTAACAAGTAGTAAAATTAAAAAACTATTTTTATTTTTCTAAAAATGAATACAGACTGGATATTTGACTATTCATGCACACTCCTAATACTTTTCTTAATACAATTACTTCATGGGACGCTATCTTTTTCATGTACAATTTATTTTATATTTTGTCTGTTCACAGTTCTGCTACTTCATCAGTGAGAGAGAGTGTATAGCTTCTGTGCCACACTCTCCAGTCGGTCCCTGTACTCCAGGTTACTATAGTTACACTGGTGCACTCCTTCCATTCCATACAGTAGACCCCAGCAGCAGCAGGCAATCACTGCAGTGCTGTCACTGTCTCCTGTAAAAAGATAAGTTTTAGTCCAACATAAATTAACAGTGAATGAAAGTGTAATCATCAATCAATTAGAAAAATCTCTAGTCCTCTAACATTAACATTTGTAAACATGAATATTTTTCACTTGAATTTCCAAATAAATGTGGAAATAACAAAGACAGTATTTTAAATACTTGATCATTTTAAATGTCTTTAATGGCAGTGAAATGAATGAAGGTCAGTATCACTTACAAGATTACAAGATTGAAACTGATAGTGCCATTAAATGTATTTTTCAATCTGATATATATTTGATAAAAAGTTCATTATTTTCTATAATGTAATGATAAAAATTTAACTTTCATATATTTTAGATTCATTGCACACCAACTGAAATATTTCAGGTCTTTTATTGTTTTAATACTGATGATTTTGGCATACAGCTCATGAACCCCAAATTCCTATCTCAAATCTTATCCTATTCCGATCTCAATTCCTTAGCATATTTCATCCGACCAATAAAAGAAAAGTGTCAACCTTCAAATAATTATGTTCAGTTATGCACTCAATACTTGGTCGGGAATCCTTTTGCAGAAATGACTGCTTCAATGCGGCATGGCATGGAGGCAATCAGCCTGTGGCACTGCTGAGGTGTTATGGAGGCCCAGGATGCTTCGATAGCGGCCTTAAGCTCATCCAGAGTGTTGGGTCTTGCGTCTCTCAACTTTCTCTTCACAATATCCCACAGATTCTCTATGGGGTTCAGGTCAGGAGAGTTGGCAGGCCAATTCAGCAAAGTAATACCATGGTCAGTAAACCATTTACCAGTGGTTTTGGCACTGTGAGCAGGTGCCAGGTCGTGCTGAAAAACAAAATCTTCATCTCCATAAAGCTTTTCAGCAGATGGAAGAATGAAGTACTCCAAAATCTCCTGATTGCTAGTTGCATTGACCCTGCCCTTGATAAAACACAGTGGACCAACACCATCACTGACTGTGGGTACTTGACACTGGACTTCAGGCACTTTGACATTTCCTTCTCCCCAGTCTTCCTCCAGCTTCTGGCACCTTGATTTCCGAATGACATGCAAAATTTGAGCGACAGTCCAGTGCTGCTTCTCTGTATCCCAGGTCAGGCGCTTCTGCCGCTGTTTCTGGTTCAAAAGTGGCTTGACCTGGGGAATGCGGCACCTGTAGCCCATTTTCTGCAGACGCCTGTGCACAGTGGCTCTGGATGTTTCTACTCCAGACTCAGTCCACTGCTTCCGCAGGTCCCCCAAGGTTTCTTTCTGTGTCTTACCCTCTCGCTTGAGGCTCTCTTCCTCAGGGTCCGGTCACCTCTATATACAGTATTGTTCAAAATAATAGCAGTACAATGTGACTAACCAGAATAATCAAGGTTTTTAGTATATTTTTTTATTGCTACGTGACAAACAAGTTACCAGTAGGTTCAGTAGATTCTCAGAAAACAAATGAGACCCAGCATTCATGATATGCACGCTCTTAAGGCTGTGCAATTGGGCAATTAGTTGAATTAGTTGAAAGGGGTGTGTTCAAAAAAATAGCAGTGTGGCATTCAATCACTGAGGTCATCAATTTTGTGAAGAAACAGGTGTGAATCAGGTGGCCCCTATTTAAGGATGAAGCCAACACTTGTTGAACATGCATTTGAAAGCTGAGGAAAATGGGTCGTTCAAGACATTGTCCAGAAGAACAGCGTACTTTGATTAAAAAGTTGATTGGAGAGGGGAAAACCTATAAAGAGGTGCACGGGCAAAGTCTTGGTTCCAAACCAACAAAATTTATGTTATGGAGTGGCCAGCCCAATCTCCAGACCTTAATCCAATTGAGAACTTGTGGGGTGATATCAAAAATGCTGTTTCTGAAGCAAAACCAAGAAATGTGAATGAATTGTGGAATGTTGTTAAAGAATCATGGAGTGGAATAACAGCTGAGAGGTGCCACAAGTTGGTTGACTCCATGCCACACAGATGTCAAGCAGTTTTAAAAAAATGTGGTCATACAACTAAATATTAGTTTAGTGATTCACAGGATTGCGAAATCCCAGAAAAAAAAAATGCTTGTACAAAATAGTTTTGAGTTTGTACAGTCAAAGGTAGACACTGCTATTTTTGAACACACCCTTTCAACTAATACCCCAATTGCACAGCCTTAAGAGCGTGCATATCATGAATGCTGGGTCTTGTTTGTTTTCTGAGAATTTACTGAACCTACTGGTAACTTGTTTGCCACGTAAAAAATATACTAAAAACCTTGATTATTCTGGTTAGTCACATTGTACTGCTATTATTTTGAACAATACTGTATATATATAATATATAATATAATATATATATATATATATATATATATATATATATATATATATATATATATATATATATATATATATACAATATATATTGTTTGTTTGTTTGGTCCAATGTACTTATTGTTTTTATGTTAGGTTAGGGACAGGTTGTCACTGCGGGTATGGGTGAAAGGAGCGAGGACTTAAATGCAGGAAGAACAGGTTTATTAATAAAAAAATAAAACAAAAACAAACAAAACTACACATGAAGGGGGAGGGGAAACATGACCTTAACGAAACACAAGGAGCAGGAAAATGAAGCAAACCAGAAGCACATGATGGGAACAGAAACAACGATCCAGCAAAGTACAGCAAACACAAGGGGTGTGATCAGCTCCCTAGTTCAGTAGTCAGGGCACTAATCAGGGAGTCAGCCCATTGACTTATGTTCTGATCAGTGCTCTGACTACTGAACAAGGGAGCTAAATGAGACGCACCCAAGGAGACTAAATAGGGAACAAACAAGGCAGGAAAAGGGGAGGGGTCAGACAATAGACATTAGAGCACATGGCACAAGGAACACTAACAGTGTAATTATAGATTACACATATATCTTTAACGTTGGTTGTGCACAGGAACAGGCTGAAGACTCAAAAGATAATAATCAAACATAAACTTTAATCCCAAACTACTCAAAGAACACAAAACAGGCTACAGGAATGCAACTTTGCATAACAGGTAACATAACACGTAACATACATATCAGGTAACATAATAGGTAAAATAACAATGATTTAACAAAGACTGAGTGAACAAGAGGAACTTAAATAGGAGACAGAAGAAAGATTATTAACTAACCACAGCTGAACAGAACTTAACCAACAAGAGTAACCTAGGAAACAATTGGTGGGAAACTAAGACAGAGGAACGTCTTGGTTATGTATGTAACCCTCGTTCCCTGAGGAGGGAACAGAGACGTAACGTCAGTGACTGACAAATGGGGGTTTTGCTTAGAAGCCTATCAACTTGGAAATCTAGAAAACGCCCAATGGCAGTGCCAATGCCATGGGCATGCGGAATTTGCATGGCGGACTCCGGCCCACCGCGTGGGTATATAAGGAAGTACGCTGGCAAGATCGCATTATGTTTACCTGCTGAGGAGCAAAGACTGAACTCCTGGCCGTTCCAGTGGTACAGCGGATATGGCAGAGGGACGTTACATCTCCGTTCCGGGTTACATACGTAACCAAGACGTTCCCTTTCATTCAGTCACTCTGAGTAATTTCAGTGACTGACGAATGGGGGTCCCAATTTAATCACGGAACTCAACTGTCTTCCAGTGCCCTGCGTAAGTGCGAGTTCCCTGTCGTAAGACTAGTACGGACGAAGGACTCCCACTTAACACAGGAATACCAAGGTACACTGGGAAGCATATTCCTGGAGGAAAATGCACCAAGACGCCTACCCGTAGGGAGGACTTAAGAATATACATATGACCTGCTGCGGGCTGCATATGGAGAAACTCTGTTGGAAGGTGGATTTTTAACCCCAGGAGTGGCAAGGCTTGCCAAGGGAAAGACACCTGCTCAAGGAGGCTTACGGTGGAAATACACGTGTGGGGGTCGCCCGGAGGGGAAACCATGCACACGGAAGCACCTGGCGTGACACAAGGGTTTGGGCTCGAAAGGGCAGACTACTGGTGTCGGCGTCGACAGTGCTGGAGAAGCTCAGGGCTACTGGAAGCTCACCTGAGGAATATAATCACACGTATCCAGTCCGTGGAGTTGAATGGTAAGTGAAGACACCTGAGCCTAATCCATTACCGGCCACTAGTAAAGGCGAGTACATAGTCGGATACAGGATCCACACTGAGATTGTAGAATCTGGCGAATGTGTTCGCCGTCGCCCAGCCTGCAGCTCTGCAGATGTCTTCTAGCAGAGCAACATGCGCTAAAGCCCAAGAGGAGGCCACACTCCTCGAGTGGAGTGTGCCCTGACCCCAAGGGGGCATGGGCGACCCTGCTGCTGGTAAGCCAAAATAATAGTGTCCACTAACCAGTGAGACAACCTTTGCTTTGAGAGAGTGTTCTGACTATTTAAGTAGTTATTTAATTTTGGTTTTATTTCATTGGTTAGGATAATTTCATATTACATTGTGACTTAGGTTAGAGGTCATTGCGGCCATCTTAGTTTTCACTTCACAACAGCAGTGATGCAGCAGCAGATGTCTCTCTGATAAAAACTATATTCTTCTGTTATTTCACTCCAAAGAGGCCATCGTCTGTAAGTTTGTTTATTTAATATCATCTATGTTAAAAAGGAGTACTTCATGACATTTAAAAAAGCTACATTTGCTGTACATTTAACAAAGAAGTTTGTTGTTATCTTTTGTGTCGGAGGGGGCGTGGTTCCGCGAAAGCTGCAGCGGGAGAAAGAGAGCGGAGCAGAGCGGTCGGTAAGTAGGTCAAGCAGATGATAACACCTGTCTCTGATTACAGTAGTTGGCGTGGAGAGAGCGCTGATAAGCCGCGGCCGGGAGAGAGAGGGAGAGAGAGAATTGGACTGGGACTACACGCACGCTGCTGAGAGTGAACAAGAGAAACAGCTATTGCTGAGAACTGAACGGGGCGACCCATATCGTGAAACTTGAGTGTACGAGCCACTACGGTGTGCCGGTGTGAAACGGGGCGACCCATATCGTGGATTTTGAGTGTATACGCCAGAGAGCGTCTGTCTGTGAGTGAGAAAAATAAAAGTGTGTAAAAGTCCCAGTCAAGCCGACCCCTGTGTCTTCTTCCTGCCCTCAACAAACGAACCTTACTACACTGGTGCGAAACCGGGAGGAAGGGCCGGGCAGCCGCCATGCAAGCGCCGTCAGCAACGCCATTTGCGGACATCATCCAGGCACTCGCGGGCCTGCACAAAGAACAACACCAGTCAATGCTGGAGATCAGGGAGGAGCAGGAGCGGCGATTCCAGGCGCTCCTCCTGGCCCAGCAGCAGGACCGCGAGCTGTTCCGGAGCTGCCTTGACCGGGAGGTTCCCGCCGGGGATCCATCATCAACCCCGGCCAGCGCCACCCGCATGCAGCTGACCAAGATGGGACCGCAGGACGATCCGGAAGCCTTCTTGGACTTGTTCGAGCGGTCGCGAAGCATGTGGGTGGCCGCGACTGGACTGGCCGGTGCGCCTCATCCCGCTGCTGTCCGGGGAGGCGCAGATAGCGGCCCAACAACTACCAGTCCAGAACCTCCTGGTCTATGATGACCTACGGAGGGCCATCCTTCAGCGGGTCGGTCGCTCCCCCGAACAACATCGCCAGCGATTCCGGTCGCTGACACTGGGGGAGAACAGCCGGCCCTTCGTGATGGCCCAGCAGCTCCGGGACGCCTGCCGCAGATGGCGGACCAGTCGACGGTCGACCAGGTTGTGGATCGAGTGGCACTGGAGCAGTTTATTGCGCGGTTGCCCAGGAAAACCGCGCAATGGGTCCAGTGCCACAGGCCGACGTCGCTGGACCAAGCCATCGAGCTGGCGGAGGATCAAATGGTGGCGTGCCCAGGGGTCGGCGAACCCCTGCTGGCGGCTTCTCTCTCTCTCTCTCACTCCTCCCCTTCTTCTTCTTTTCCTTCCCCCTCCCCGTCTCTCTCAAAACCTGTCCCGTCTCTAGGTATCGCGGGGAGGGGGGTTGCCTCCCAGGCCGGCCCCAAGATGGAGGATGGGTGGTTCAGGAGAACCACCGCGACCACCCAGTCAGCGCCGAGGAGGTGGAGGAGCTCCAGATCCGGCACCGCTGGCGGGCCGCCCTGCGATCTCTCCACGCCAGTTCCGGGCCTGCTTCCAGCCACTAGAGGCGGCGGGAGGCCTGGGCAGCGTGTTGGCGTTGTGGGGACCCTGGACACTTTATAGAGCAGTGTCCGGTGATGGAGGTGGGGGCGCTGGTCAGGGTCCCCGACGCCTCACGCTGCCCCGATCAAGCTGGACTGTACCAAATACCTGTGAGTATCAAGGGGTGCGTATCAGGCTCTGGTGGATTCAGGTTGTAACCAGACCTCCGTACACCAAAGCCTGATTCAGCCCGGGGCATGGGATAAGCGCCGCATGGTTATGGTGAGGTGTGTGCACGGGGAGGTGAGAGAATACCCGTTAGTGCCAATGGATTTTCTATTCAGGGGAAAAAACCATAGAGTTGAGGTGGCAGTTAACCAGCACCTCCGGCACCCACTGATTTTGGGGACAAATTGGCCAGGTTTTAATGAATTATTGGGATGTTTGTGTGTGGGTGCCTCTTGGGAAAAAAAAGAGACAGGGAAGGTGGCGGTTGCACAGGCAGGGAGGTGGGCCGGGACCACTGGGCACTGATCCGGGGGAACTGAGCGCTCCGGAAACGCCAGTGTTTTCGGAACGCGATGACTTTCCCCTGGAACAGTCCCAGGATGAAACGCTCAAAAATGCTTTCAATCAGGTCTGTGCCATCGACGGCCATCCCCTCCGTCCTGATCAACCGCTCACTTTTCCTTATTTTTCCCTGATAAAGGACCGGTTGTATAGGGTGACCCAAGATGCCCAAACAAAGCAGACTACAACCCAGTTGTTAATTCCTAAAAGCCGTCGGGAAATGCTTTTCCAGGCGGCTCATCACAATCCTATGGCCGGGCATTTAGGGCAAATAGCGACACTAAACCGCCTCATGGCCCGGTTCTTTGGCGGGCATTCACGAGAATATGCGCCGGTGGTGTGCGTCTTGTCGTGAATGTCAGTTGGTAAATCCACCGGCCCAACCAAAAGCACCATTGTGCCCCCTCCCGTTGATGCAGGTCCCCTTCGAAAGAATTGGGATGGACCTCATCGGGCCATTAGAGCGGTCAGCCCGCGGACATCGCTTTGCATTAGTCCTAGTGGATTATGCAACGCGATATCCGGAGGCAGTGCCACTGCGTAACATTTCGAAAAGTGTCGCGAGTGCACTGTTCTCCCTAATCTCGGTGGGAATCGAAAAGATTCTCACCGATCAAGGCACGCGGCGTTTATGTCACGGACAATCCGCGAACTTTACGGATTATTGGGCATTAAGTCTATTCGGACCAGCGTCTATCACCCACAAACAGACGGGCTGGTAGAAAGATTTAATCGCCGCGTTAAAAACAATGATTCGTAAATTTGTTCACGAAGACGCCAAAAATTGGGACAAATGGCTAGAACCTCTCTTGTTCGCTGTCCGCGAGGTCCCCAAGCCTCCACGGGTTTTCCCCTTCGAGCTTCTCTATGGCCGCCAGCCCCGAGGGGTTTTGGATGTCATTAGGGAAGCTTGGGAGGACGGACCGTCCGCTAGTAAAAACGAAATTCAGTTTGTATTGGACCTGAGAACAAAACTCCACACGCTGGGGCGGCTTCGATGGAGAATTTGTTACAGGCTCAAGACAAACAGAGACAACTGTACAACAAAGAGGCTAGATTAAGACAATTTGCACCGGGAGAGAAAGTACTTCTGTTACTCCCCACCTCTAGTTCTAAATTACTCGCCAAGTGGCAAGGACCGTTTGAGGTCACACGGCGAGTAGGGGATCTGAACTATGAAGTCATTCGGTCCGACAGGGACGGGGCACGTCAGATATATCATATCAATTTATTAAAAAAATGGGTTGAGGCCGAGGCTGTGATGCTGGCGACGGTAGTGAGTGGAGAGGATGATCTCGGACCAGAGGCGGTTCAAAAGTCACATTCTCCGCTCTGGTCCCGGGGAGATCACCTCTCACCCTCCCAGCTCATAGACCTCAAACAATTACAGGCGGAGTTCGCTGGCGTGTTCTCGCCCCTACCGGGTCGGACAGACCTCATCCAACACCACGTTGAGACCGAGCCGGGCGCGTGGTTATGCGCAGCCGACCATATAGGTTGCCTGAACACAAGAAAGAAGTGGTTCAGGCCGAATTAGAGGAAATGTTAGAGATGGGGTAATAGAAGAATCCAACAGTGACTGGGCGAGCCCGATCGTTTTGGTACCAAAACCTGACGGCTCGGTCCGGTTCTGCGTGGATTACAGAAAAGTCACGCGGTGTCGAAATTTGATGCATATCCCATGCCACGGATTGACGAATTGCTTGATCGGCTGGGTACTGCTCGTTTTATTCGACACTGGACTTGACAAAGGGTTACTGGCAGATCCCCTTGTCTCCAGTAACGAAAGAAAACAGCTTTTACCACGCCGTTTGGATTGCACCAATTCGTTACGCTTCCTTCCGGGCTGTTCGGGCACCGCGACTTTTCAGCGCCTGATGGACCGAATCCTTGACCGCATGCTGCATATGCTGCTGCTTATCTCGATGATATCATCATTTATAGTGGGGACTGGCAGCGTCATATGCAGCATTTGCGAGCAGTCCTCAGGTCGCTGAGAAGGGCGGGCTCACGCCAACCCGAAGAAGTGTGCAATTGGGCGGGTGGAAGTAAGATATCTGGGCTTCCACTTGGTCATGGGCAGGTGCGTCCCCAAATTAATAAGACCGCAGCGGTTGCGGCCTGCCCAAGACCCAAGACCAAAAGGAGGTTAAACAGTTCCTGGGGCTGGCGGGATATTATCGGAGGTTTGTACCTAATTCGGACCTCGCCAGCCCGCTGACTGATCTAACTAAAAGAAAGAACCAGATACAGTTCGGTGGACGGAGCAGTGCCAGCAGGCTTTTACCCAGTTAAAGGCTGCCCTGTGTGGTGGACCGCTCTTACAGGCTCCTAACTTTTCTCTCCCATTCTTGTTGCAGACGGACGCTCGGACAGTGGGTTGGGCGCAGTCCTGGCCCAGGAGGTGGAGGGTGAGGCGGCCGGTGCTGTACATCAGTCGAAAGCTCTCTAAGAGAGAGGCGATGTACAGCACCATAGAGAAAGAGTGTTTAGCCATCAGGTGGGCCGTCCTCACCCTTCGCTATTACCTCCTGGGGCGGGAGTTCACCCTCTGTTCGGATCACGCCCCTTGCAGTGGCTCCACCGCTTGAAGTAGGTCAAGCAGATGATAACACCTGTCTCTGATTACAGTAATTGGCGTGGAGAGAGCGGTGATAATCCGCGGCCGGGAGAGAGAGGGAGAGAGAGAATTGGTCTGGGACTACATGCACACTGCTGAGAGTGAACAAGAGAAACAGCTATTGCTGAGAACTGAACAGGGCGACCCATATCGTGAAACTTGAGTGTACGAGCCACTACGGTGTGCCGGTGTGGAACGGGGCGACCCATATCGTGGATTTTGAGTGTATACGCCAGAGAGCGTCTGTCTGTGAGTGAGAAAAATAAAAGTGTGTAAAAGTCCCAGTCAAGCCGACCCCTGTGTCTTCTTCCTGCCCTCAACAAACGAACCTTACTACATCTTTCTTTCCTATATTAGCGTTAGATTGTTTTCTTTTCTTAATATTTTCTTTTATACATACTTAAAACTTAAATGTACATTTGTGTTTGTATTTTAGTTTCACAAAATTACGTTGTGGGAATGAAGATTTCAAAGTAAAACTTCAGAAAAGTTTTCAGAAAAGTTTTCTTTTAATCAGAAAATAACTTCTTTGGTTTCGACTTTTTCTTCAACCTACATCCTGTTTAACTATCTGTCAAGGTGCAACCTACTTGCAGCAGGGACAGAATAGAGAACCTTTTCCTTCAGCTTCCCACCATAACAGACAAAGAGCTGGTCTGAGGTCCTGAAACACTGCATTCTGTCTACATAAGCACGGAGGCGCGTAGTGGACAGAGCAGTGCCAAGGCTGGGTCTCTCTCCTCCAAAGGCAGCGCTTGCAGGTTCACCACCTGGTCTCTAAACGGTTTTGGTGGGAACCTTGGGCACATATCCAGACCAGGGTCTCAGGATATGGAACCGAAAAGGCCTGCAGGTACCTTACCCTCTTGATTGAGGCCAAAGCGATCAGGAGCGCTGTCTTCATTGACAAGATCAACTGACCGCAATGGCTCGAAGGCAGAGCATCTAAAACTACTGCGAGGTCCCAAGAGGGCACGAGACGAGCGCAAGGAGGATTTAGTCCCCCCTGACCAGGTCATGCTGACTTACCTTTTTGTTCTCCAAGAGGTCGTGGTGGGCAGACATTGCGGCCGCATATACTTTAAGGGTGGAAGGAGACAGCCTTCATTCCAACCCTTTTCGGAGAAACTAGAGCAGGGACCCATTCTGGCATTTCCAGGAGGCTTCTTGGCGAGAAGAGCACGAGGTGACAAAGAGGTTCCACTTCAACGGATAGGCATGTCTGGTAGACTTCCGCCCTAGCAGAAGTGATGGTAGCCACCACCGGAGGTGGTAGGGTACTCAAACCTGCCGCGTCCCATCCAGGAGTCACACATAGAAGGTTCCAAAGATCGGGACGCGGGTGCCATAGGATGCCCCGTCTCTGAGACAGGAGGTCCTTCCTCAGAGGAATAGGCCAGGGAGGGGCTGTCGCAAGGAGTAAGAGTTCAGGGAACCAGGTCCGGCCGTGCCAGTACGGGGTGACCAGAAGGACCTGCTCATTGTCCTCCCTGATCTTGCACAATAGCTGTGTGAAAAGGCTCACTGGGGGGAACGCATACTTGCGTAAGCCCCACAGCCAGCTGTGCACCAGTGCATCCATGCCGAGCATGCCCTCGGTCAGGGAATAAAACAAAGAGTCATGGGTGGCAAACAGATCTACCTGTGCGCCGCCAAACTGTTCCCAAATCAGCTGGACCGTCTGGGGATGAAGTCTCCATTCTCCAGGAAGTGGCTGACACCGTGAGAGCTCGTCGGCTGCACGGTTCAGTTCTCCCGGGATATGGACTGCATGAAGGGACCTCAGATGCTTCTGATTACATAGAACGAGATGGCGGGCGAGTTGAGACATACGGTGGGAGCACAGGGGAACTGATGGTTGATGTACGCTACTGTGGCCATGTTGTCTGTCCTGACTAGTACATGTTGACCCCTGAACAATACTCGGAAGCAGTGCAGGGCGAACCGTATTGCCAGCAACTCAAGGCAATTGACATGCAGGAGGCGCTGGGGTCCTGTCCAGGAGCCCGTGGCAGCATATCCATTACACATGGCACCCCAGCCCATGGCAGAGGCATCTGTTGACACAACAACATGCCTGAAAACTCGTTCTAAGTGCCCACCGGCCCGTAGAAAGCTGAGGTTCGACCACGGGGTGAAGGTTTGCAGAGCGTGCCCGTCTGCAATGCCCATCTCGATCGCAAAGCCAGTACTGAAGCGGTCTCATATGAAGCAATCCGAGCGGCGTTACCATGGGTGCAGATGCCATATGCCCCAGGAGCCTCTGAAATAGTTTCAGTGGAACCGCTCTCTTGCTCTCGATTTGACGGAGGTAAGTCAACAGTGACTGCGCGCGCTCGCTTGTAAGCTGCGCGTACATGGCGACCGAGTCGATTTCCATACCGAGAACAGAGATCCTAATTTCCCAGTTGACCCGAAGGCCGAGTCGTGCTGAGTGTTGGAGCACTAAATCTCTGCGCTTGCACACCTGCTCTCGAGAGTGACTCAGTATGAGCCAGTTGTCGAAGTAGTTCAGGATGCGAACCCCATGCTGCCTGAGTGGTGCAAGGGCTGCCTCGATGACCTTCGTGAAGACGCGAGGGGACAGAGATAGCCGAATGTTAGGACCGCGTACTGATATGCCCGCTCCTCGAAAGCAAACCATAGGAACGGTCTGTGTCGAGGTAGGATGGAGAGATGGAAGTCTCCAGTCTCCTGTCTGCCTCCTGCTCAGCTAGTGTTTGTAGCTCTGTACAGTCTTGCTTTTTAATCTCTATTTGATATATTTTCTATTTTCTATTAAATATAACTTACTCATCACCATATATTGTTTAAATATTGCCAATCACGTTAAATTTGACATCACTAGCTTTTAATCGAAATCACCATCACACATTAGCATTTCGCTAGCCTGTTAGCTTGTCATCTCTGCACCCGGGTCTCCTGTTTTCTGAGTTCATTAAAAAACCGTGGTGAGTTGGAATAGTAAATAGTCTCCAACAAACCACTGTGGTAAGTTGGATTCATCAACAAACACGGTAAGCTATGTCATCTTCTCCTGTCATTGTCACTTGCACTGCTCGGTGCATGTTTAGTATAGGCTTCTCCGTCAGCGAACAGGGCTTCACATGTGATAAATGTAAAGAGATAATTAGGCTGACGGAGAAGATTTCAGAATTAGAGACACGCATCCAGACTTTATCTGAGAGTAGTGAGGATGTTACAGCTTTAGACACTGATTTGGATGCGAGTAGCTTAGTGAACTCTGTACATTCTCTGGTTCCGGCTGCAGGGCCCCCGCAGCAGGGAAACTGGGTAACGGTGAGGCGGCATAGTCGCGGATCAAAAAAACACTCTTCCGTTCCGATTAGAATATCAAACAGGTTCTCCCCACTCAGTGAGGCATCCACTGAGAATCCTGTTGAAAGTTATTGGTGATTCTATTACACGGAACGTGAAAATAGAGACACCAGCCACCATAGTCACATGTTTAACGGGAGCCAGAGCGCCTGACATCAAAGCAAATTTAAAAGTGCTGGCTAATGCTAATCGTAAATTCTCTAAGATTATTATTCACGTCGGCACTAATGATGTTCGACTTCGCCAGTCGGAGATCACCAAAATTAACATTAAAGAGGTGTGTGAACTCGCTAGTACGATGGCAGGTTCAGTTTTTTTGTTCTGACCGCTCCCTGTTAAAAGGAGTGATGAGATAGTTAGCAGATTATCATCACTCAATGGCTGGTTGTCTAAGTGGTGTCCGCAAAATAACATAGGGTTCATAGACAATTGGAAAAGCTTTTGGGGCAGACCTGGCCTGTTAAAACACGACGGCATCCATCCTTCTTGGAGTGGTGCCGCCCTTCTCTCTAGTAATTTGGCATATAGTCTTAGAGCTAAACCTTGACTCACTAGGGCCCAGGTCAGGAAGCAGACGGACTGGCTTACCCGACCGCCTGCTAGCTGCCTCCCGTTACAGAAGTCAGGTAAATGCCAACACATAGACACTCTTTTACCTAGATATTATCACATAGAGACTGTGTCTGTTCCGAATTAGTAATTACAAAAACATCAAAACCATTCAACGGTAATAATTTAATTGATGTCCAACAAATAAACAATATATATATAATACGGATAATCAATAAAGCTTGGGTTGCTGAATATTCGATCCCTTTCCCCAAAAGCGCTCATTGTTAATGATATAATTACAGATAATAATCTAGATGTGCTGTGTTTGACAGAAACCTGGCTAAAACCTGACGACTACATTACTTTAAATGAGTCCACCCCACAAGATTATTGTTATTAACACGAGCCGCGTCTGAAAGGTAAAGGGGGAGGGGTTGCTGTAATTTATAATAATATCTTCAGTATTACTCAGAAGTCTAGTTTCAAATATAATTCCTTTGAAGTTTTGGTGCTTTATGTAACGTTATGTAATGCAAATTATAAATCCTGTGTAACATTTGTGTTAGCTACTGTATATAGGGCACCAGGGCACAATACAAACTTTATCAAAGAATTTTTTGATTTTCTATCAGAGCTAGTTCTGGCCGTAGATAAATGACTGATTGTAGGTGATTTTAATATCCATGTAGCCAACGGAAAAGACACATTGGGATTGGCATTTAAAGACATTCTAAACTCTATTGGAGTTAGGCAACACGTGTCAGGACTTACTCATCGCCATAATCATACTTTGGACCTATATTGTCACATGGAATAAATGTTGATACCGTTGAAATTCTGCAGAAGAGCGACGACATCTCAGATCATTATTTAGTATCATGTATAATTTAGCTAAAGCTACAAAGCCGTCCACCCGTTTCAAAAATGGCAGGACTATCACTGCTGCGACTAAAGATTGCTTTTTTAAATAATCTTCCTCATCAGTATCATCTCCTCAGCATTCCAGATAGCTTAGAGGAACTCAATGTTGCAACAGAAACTATTGACTCTCTCTTTTCCAGTACTTTAGACACAGTCGCTCCCCTGCGCTTAAAGAAGATTAAAGAAAATAGTCCAATGCCGTGGTACAATGAGCACACCCGGGCCCTTAAAACAGCAGCCAGAAAAATGGAGCGCAGCTGGAAGAAAATAAAACTAGAGGTCTTCCGTAATTCGTGGAAAGAACGTATGATCGCATACAGAAAGGCTGTAAAAACTGCTAGATCTGCTTATTTCTCTACTCTCTTAGAAGAAAACAAACACAAACCTAGGTATTTATTCGATACAGTGGCTAAATTAACCAAGAATAAAGCTTCAACTTCTGATGTTTGTAAAAAGCACAGCAGTAATGACTTTATGAACTTCTTTACGTGTAAGATTGACAATATTAGGAAGAAAATTATAACCAAGCAGCTGTCTACTACAGTATCACATCAGACAGAGCATCGTAGTGTCACTGAGGAAAAATTACACTCATTCACTGCTATAGGAGAGGAAGAATTGGCTAAACTCTTTAATTCATCTAAATCAACAACATCTATGCTTGACCCTATAACGACTAGGCTATTAAAAGAGATGCTACCAGAGGTCATGGATCCTCTTCTTAATATCATTAATTCATCTTTGTCATTAGGATATGTACTGAAAACTTTTAAGTTGGCTATTATTAAACCACTTATTAAAAAAACGCAACTTTATCCCACAGATATAGTCAATTACAGGCCAATCTCAAATCTACCATTTCTTTCAAAAATACTTGAATAGGCAGTGTCTTTACAATTATCTTCCTTTTTAGAAAGAAATGGTATCTGTGAGGATTTTCAGTCAGGATTTAGACCGTATCATAGTACTGAGACTGCTCTCATCAGAGTTACAAATGATTTACTCTTATCATCCGAACGTGGTTGTATCTCTTTGTTAGTGTTACTCGATCTTAGCGCTGCATTCGACACTATCGACCACAACATTCTTTTGAATAGACTCGAAAATAATGTAGGCATTAGTGGACCTGCATTGGCATGGTTTAAATCATACCTATCTGACCGTTATCAATTTGTAGCAGTAAATGAAGAGATGTCACACCGATCACAAGTTCAGTATGGAGTACCGCAGGGCTCAGTGCTAGGGCCATTGCTCTTCACCCTGTACATGCTACCACTGGGAGAACCTCATTGCATACGTTGGCAAACTATCAAGACTGAAGGCACCACAGTATTAGACTGTGAAGTCAAGTCAAGTCAAGTCAACTTTATTTATATAGCGCTTTTAACAATGCAGATTGTTTCAAAGCAGCTTCACAGTGTTAAACAGAAAAATAATGCAACAGAATATATTTTGATTATCATACAGTAACAATGTGGGCTTTAGATCAGTAATTAGATCAGTAATTTGGTCTATATGGTTCATTTAGTTTAATAATTAGATTTATTTTGAAATATATTTGAAAAATAGTTTTTCCCCAACTGAGCAAGCCAAGCCAGAGGCGAACAAGGCCAGCTCAAATTTCATGTTGTAGAGCACACTTTGAGACCACTGCTTGGATTGCAAGACAGCATAGCAACTGGCATGATCGCATTATGTTACCTGCTGAGGAGCCAAGACTGAACTCCCGGCCATTTCAGCGGTACAGCGGGTGTGGCTACAGCTTAGGGCTTCCTGAAAGCTCACCTGAGAATATATTGCATGTATCCAGTCCGTGGAGTGGAATGGCGAGCAAGTGAAGACACCTGAGCCTAGTCCATTACCAGCCACTTGTAGAGGCAAGTACATAGTCGGACACAGGCTCCACTCGGAGATTGTAGAATCTGGCGAATGTGTTCGTGGGGCCCAGCCTGCAGCTCTACAGGTGTCTGTTAGCGGAGTGCCATGCGCTAGAGCCCAAGAGGAGGCCACACTCCGGGTGGAGTGTGCCCTGACCCCAAGGGGGCAAGGACACCTCTGCTGCTGGTATGCCAAAACAATGGTGTCCACTATCCAGTGAGACAGCCTTTGCTTTGAAAGAGCCTTACCCTTCAGCTTCCCACCATAACAGACAAAGAGCTGGTCTGAGGTCCTGAAACACTGTGTTCTGTCTACGTAAGCACGGAGGGCGCGTACTGGACAGAGCAGTGCCAAGACTGGGTCCCAAGGGCAGCGCTTGCAGGTTCACCACCTGGTCTCTGAACGGTGTAACGATTATGACTATGAGTCTAATATCTCGGGGAACAATTAACTCAAAATGGATATAATATTCATGAGTTTATGAATATAATTTGCTGGTCGTTCATTACGTTATTTAAATTTTCCAATAAGGAAAATGTTTAATTAAGTACAAGTAACCTTTACGGAATTGCTTGAATTTATCTTACTACGTTTGTACTGCAAATTAGTTATAGACTTTCAAATCAATTCTCAATAAGAGATTACTGCTTTACGATCGCATAAGAAACATTAACTTTACTGATCAGGACAAATTAATATTTCATATGTTCATACAGTTTGTATTACTAAAATAGTAGTACAAGCTTTAGGTAACGTTTAAAATCGTAAGTTTCATTGACTTCGTGTATAGGGAGGAATAACAGATTCCATTCCAAAGTACCTTTTGTAAGTTTAATAAACACAGATTAAGGCTAACACTACAATTCACACAGAAAGTACATACTAGATATGCATAAAGATAGTAGAAATAAACGAAAGAAATATGGTACCTAAATGGAAAGAATGAAAGAAAACAAAAATAAAGAAAGAGAAAGGAGATCACAGCGTTCGCTTCAGTTCGTTATCAAGAGCCCTCAACGAATTAAAATCATCCCGAAAAAGGGGATAATTTAGACAACCTTTCAACAGCAGTTTAGATTGTAAAATAAGAATACTTGCTTTTGTTTTTGGCTTCTCGTGTATACGTGTATTCTGAGTTCAAATGTCCTGCGCGTTCCGTGGTCCTTTTTCGAGGTCTGTGGGGTGTGACTCAGTTCGTTGAAACAAAGTTCAGCCGGATTCGGGTCCCTTGGAGATGTTCTGGAAGCTGGGGTTTTCTCCTGGTGGCGTAATGCCTTTGGCAAAGAAATGCCTTGGGTATCAAATGCCCAGGCGGAATGCCTGGCGAAGAAAGTGCACTTTGATAATAGTCACGTTGGTTCTTATAGATAAGATCGAGTGACACCCATTTTCGGGTTGTTCCAATCGAGTTGGAGAGTTTTTTCGGCGCAAAAAGGTTCTTTGTTCAGTTCGGTTATGCCTCCTGGCTCGTATACGGAGGGCAGGATTATGCATGTTATCCTTACAACGCTGGTACTCTTATAATAATGCATTTTCTGTAAATTCTTTTACAAGATTCGGTATTATTGAGTTTTTCTGATTCTAATGGTACCATGAATCACAAGTCTGAGATCTGGGGAATGCAGGGATACAGGCTTTCCATGGTACATTGGTCTTACACAGTTTTTCTCGTGGGTGTGTGTGAGGTGTCCGATGTCACGGCCGGGCCATTTTGACCATTAAAGTCCACACGACGATCATTACTTATCTCTCCTGTAAGAAGTGTGTGTGCCTAGGTGTGCGTGCGTAGCGCATAGATTTCCTGGATGGTTGGCGAGTCGGGCGGTCGGGCAGCAGGTGTTTGTTACAGCTGGGGAGCCAGCTCGACGAGATCCGCCTCTGCTTCGGGCGTTGTAACCTCCCTCCGTGGTTTCCATCGGAGACCTTTAGACACGGCTGTCGTGAGCTTGGCTGTGGAGGTTCTCATCTCGTTGAATTTTCTGTACAGGAGGAAGGCGACGCCCAGGGTTAGGGTATTGCCGAAGATCATAGAGACACATAGCGCAGTGTCAGCTGCGGTCCAGGTTTGGACAACAGGAGAGGTATTCAGGATGGGCATTCGGGACAGTGCTTGGAGGGCTGTGTCGAGTGGAGCGATGTCAATGAGCTGGGGCCACCCTTTCTCAATCCGCAACTCTAACTTGGGAGCGAGGGTGAAGTTTTGGTCCTTGAAGAAGACAGGGATTTCTGCAGAGGGTCAGTGGGTGTGTTGATCGCAGATGCCAACACGTTTTGCACAAGGCTTAAGGGTATCAGGTACAGGGGAATTCTACCCATGGCTAAGCTGTCGATGGATGAGCTTATTTCCCGTAACATGTCAGTCATTAAGGCTGTAACCAGCTGCGTGCGTTTGGGCAAAGTCATTCTGGAAGATGGTGAATAACTGTTTCATGGAGTTCACGGTCTGGTTTAACAGGACACTGTGGGTGTTTAGAATTACCACAGTTCCTCTCAACGTCTTGCCGATAGTTTGCAAAGCTGCACTTTGTGTGGTGAGTTGCTCTTTAAGCTGTGGAAGTTCATTTTGGATTTCGGCTGTATTAATGGCCATCCTAATAAACAATAAGGAGTTTTTCCTTTGTTTTGACTGTAGGTAGTGTGTCCACTTTATACTGTACACCTCTGCATATAAGCACTGTTAATTCAGCGCTACAGAATCACTCAAAAGAACACAGGAAGCAGTCTTGACAGACTGCCGCACTGGCTGGTCCGTTCCCCCCCCAAAAGACTCTGAATTCTCTCCCCACAGCCCGTTTTGGTTCCGGCCAGGGAGAAAAAATTTATTTTTGAATGTTGTGAGTGTAAACTGCAGGCAAGCTATAATAAATCATGCTCCCTTCCAAATAAATGTCTCTTCCGCACCGCACGGAAATTGGCGCCCTGCACAGCGCACCACCTTGTTATTACACTATAAAACCCTTGTACAACCGTGCAGAGGCTTGGAAAGCCATCCCCAGTGTGTCACAGTGGGATATAAAAAAAAATTCAACAAGGTTATTTGCTCCAATTCGCTCTCAAACCACCTTGTTTCATGGGCATAACACACACTTCGGTGGAGAGCAACAAGACTCACATTCTCAAAACCGAAGTGGAGAGCCAATTGATGAAAAAAACGAGCACAGAGCAAATCAGGGTTTTACAGCCGCTATTTCTTCATCCCCAAAAAGATGGCGGCCTCAGGCCCATCTTAGACCTCAGACATCTGAACAAGGCTCTTATCAAACGGCTTTTCAGAATGCTGACATTAAAACAGATCATCGTGCAGATCAGCCCGATGGACTGTTTTTCTCAGTGGATCTGAAATCAGATCATGCAGTCAATTCACAGTCCTGCCATTTGGCTGTCTCTGGCCCCCGCACTTTAATGAAGTGAAGGGATGCAGCTCTCTCCCCCTTAAGACAAGCGGGAATGTGCATTCTAAACTCGATGACTGGCTCATACTGGCCCAGTAAGAGAAATAAAAAAAATCTCACGAATCTGTGCTACTCAGCCATCTAGAATGACTGGGTTTCAGAAAAAATTGTTGCTTCCCAGGCAGAGAATCTCCTTCCTGGTAACAATTTTAGACTCGGCCCAAATGAGTGTGTGGCTATTGAACGAATATGCTCTGACTACACAGCAGCTTGCACGTTCTTTCAAAACGGGAACCAACAGACCCCTGAACATTTTTTAGCGAATGCTAGGCTTAATGGCAGCTTCTCCATCTTCTCCAGTACTTCCGCTGGGCATGATGTGCATGCGCCCCCAGTAGCACTGGCTGAAATCACGGGTTCCTCCCCAAGCGTGGCATTCAGGCCAGCTTTGGTTCAAAGTGAGCCATGGCTGCGTCAAGCCCTCACCCCGTGGTCGAATCCCCACCTCTACAAGTCGGGGGTGAGCTTGGGGACAGTTTCTAGACGGATGGTGGTGACCACAGATGCCTCCAACACGGGTTGGGGCGCTCTGTGGAAGGGCGAACCGGCCTTCGGCTCATGGCCAAGCACGAAGTTACAGTTGCACATAAACTGCCTAGAAATGCTGGCAGCAGTGCTAGCCCTCAAGACTTTTCTACCATATCTCTCAGGTCACCATGTTCTAGTCCGCATGGACAACACGACAGTGGTCTCCTATATAAACCGCCAAGGTGAGCTCAGGCCGAGATGGCTCAACCAACAGGTCAGACATCTCCTCCTATGGTCGAAAGGCAAATTACATTCACTAAAAGCAGTGCATGTGCCAGGCAGACTTAACCAGGGAGCAGACATGCTTTCCAGGGGCCTCGTGTCCCCAGAGGAATGGACCCTCCATCCCCAGATGGTTCAAATGATATGGAATGTTTTTGTAATTGCTTGTTCAAGAGGACCATGCGAGTTAGGCATGATTGTGTCGTGATATTAATTATATGGCATGTGAGTTATGAATAACATTACCATATCTTTCTGAAGACAAAGAAGGGCAAACATTTTGAATTGATAATTTTTAAAAATGTTTAACAAATGTGTAAACTTCAAAACTCTGCCGGTCTTAGCCTGAGAGTGGCGCCAAGCGGCCATCGCCTGCAGTTGACAATTAAAAACTCCCAATTCAAACAACACTGTTGACTTCCTGTTCCAATGATAACATACCCAATTTCCCCACAAGGTGTAGCTGCTGCCTAAGCAGAACAACAGGATACCCTGTAACATCTCCCTTCCTGTAGTAAGATATCCAAACAATAAAAGGGCATTGTCAACAAACCTGAACTTCATTAAACTCTACCTGTTACCTCTGCAGTAAACACTCCTACTTAATAACAGGCTATTACCAAAAAACAAAATGTGCTTTCAAATCTCCACTATTACCACTACCACCCGTAAACCACGCTCTGTGTATTCAAGATGCCGTAATCCTAATAATCTGCTTAGGGTACCGATTTCCTCTACCACATTACTGTCCATTCCAATTGGTCTCTGGAATTGCCAGTCTGCTGTAAACAAAGCAGACTTTATTTCAGCTATCTCCACTCATTCTAATCTCAGTCTCATGGCCCTACCTGAGACCTGGATCAAACCAGAAGACACGGCCACTCCTGCGGCCCTCTCAACTAATTTCTCCTTTTCGCACTCACCTCGTCCAATTGGGAGAGGTGGAGGTACTGGTTTGCTCATCACAAAGGATTGGAAATTTGAGCCCATACCATCTCTCTCTGGCAATAGCTCATTTGAATCGCACTCAATCACTATCACTCACCCTACTAAAATCCATGTTGTAGTTGTTTATCGCCCCCCAGGTCAACTGGGTAACTTCTTGGAGGAGTTGGATATGTTACTCTCCAACTTTCCTGAAGATGGCACTCCTCTGGTGTTGCTCGGTGACTTTAACATCCACCTTGATAAACCCCAGGCTGCAGACTTCACCTCTCTACTGACCTCCTTTAACCTTAAGCGAGTATCTACCACGGCTACTCACAAATCAGGTAATAATTTGGACCTTATCTACACACGCTACTGCTCTACAGACAACAACACTTTAGTGACTCCATTGCACACCTCCGATCACTTCCTTGTCACTCTTAACCTCATACTCACTCCTGATACAACTCATACTAATCCAAAGATCACCTTTCGGCGTAATCTACGCTCTCTCTCTCCCTCTCGTCTATCCACTATGGTTTCATCCTCACTTCCTCCACCTGCTCAGTTCTCAGCTCTGGACACTAACAGTGCTACTGACACTCTATGCTCCACTCTAACATCTTGTTTAGACAGCTTTTGCCCCCTTTCATCTAGACCAGCCCGCACCACACCCTCTGCCCCCTGGCTGTCTGATGTTCTCCGCGAACATCGCTCTGGACTCAGGGTGGCAGAGAGAAAGTGGCGCAAATCTAAGAACTACTGATCTTACCTTGTATCAGTCTCTTCTTGTTTCCTTCTCTGCACATGTCTCCACTGCTAAAACTACATACTATCACACCAAAACCAACAACTGCTCTGACTCTCGTGCACTTTTCAGAACATTCTCCTCTCTTCTTTGCCCTCCTCCCCCCCTCCATCATCAACTCTTACAGCTGACGACTTTGCATCTTTCTTCACAAACAAAACCTCCTCCATGAGCAGCCAATTCTCTGCACTACAAACTGACATACACATCTCATCAACCGTCACACACACGCTACCCTCTTTCTCTCTGCTCTCTGAAGCAGAAGTCTCCAAACTCATCCTTTCCAAACACCCCACTCTACTTGTCCGCTTGATCCTATCCCCACTCACCTGCTTCAGGCCATTACTTCGTCAATTACTCCTGCACTCACCCACATCGTCAACACCTCTCTTCACACCGGGACTTTTCCCACAGCATTTAAGCAGGCTCGGGTAACCCCACTGCTTAAGAAACCCTCTCTGAACCCAGCACTTTTAGAAAACTACCGACCTTTTATTGCTAAGACACTTGAGAGAGTAGTGTTCAACCAACTCTCTATGTTTCTTGCACAGAACAACCTCCTGGACAACAACCAATCTGGATTCAAAAGTGGCCACTCAACTGAGACTGCCCTGCTCTCGGTTACTGAAGCACTGAGACAGACAAAAGCAGCTTCCAAATCCTCAGTACTCATCCTGCTGGATCTGTCTGCTGCTTTTGACACAGTTAACCACCAAATCCTCCTGTCAACTCTCATGAAGATGGGCATCTCAGGAACTGCTCTCCAGTGGTTCAAGTCTTACCTCTCAGGTAGGTCCTTCAGGGTGTCATGGAGAGGTGAAGTGTCTAAGTCACATAATATAGCTACTGGAGTTCCTCAGGGCTCAGTGCTTGGACCACTTCTCTTCTCCATCTACATGCCATCTCTAGGATCTGTCATCCAGAAACATGGCTTTTCCTATCACTGCTATGCTGATGACACTCAACTCTACTTCTCATTTCAACCAGATGATCCCACAGTTGGGGTTCGGATCGCTGCCTGCCTGACAGACATTTCTGCCTGGATGAAGGAACAACACCTTCAACTCAATCTGGCAAAGACAGAACTGGTTGTGGTCTCAACCAACCCAGAACATCAACATACTCTCTCCATTCAGCTCGGATCATCAACCATAACGCCGTCCGGGACAGCCAGGAACCTTGGAGTTTTGATTGATGATCAGCTAAAATTCACTGACCACATTACTGCAACAACCCGGTCCTGCAGATTTGCGATATACAACATTAGGAAGATTAGACCCTTCCTATCAGAGCAGGCCACTCAACTCCTGGTCCAAGCTCTTGTACTCTCCAGACTGGACTACTGTAATTCTCTTCTAGCGGGCCCTCCAGCATCCACTGTTAAACCCTTGCAGCTGATCCAGAATGCAGCGGCGAGAGTGGTCTTCAACGAGCCGAAGAGAGCACACGTCACGCCTCTCTTCATCAGTCTTCACTGGCTGCCGATAGCCGCTCGAATCAAATTCAAGGCTCTGGTGCTCGCCTACAAAGCAACCGCAGGCTCTGCACCAGTATACCTAAACTCACTTGCTCAGACTTACACACCCTCCAGAAGCTTCCGTTCTGCAAGTGAGCGACGCCTAGTGGTGCCATCTTAAAGAGGCATGAAATCCCTCTCTAGGACCTTTTCTTGGACCGTTCCCACCTGGTGGAATGACCTGCCTGTCTCAGTTCGAGCAGCCGAGTCTGTAGCCATTTTCAAAAAACATCTCAAGACGCTACTTTTTGAGCAGCACTTGACCAATAAAGAATAGCACTTATCACTCTATTCGTTTCTGTTTGTTATTAAAAAAAAAAAACTGTCCTATGTGTTTTGTGTTTCGTGAGACTTGTTACAGCGCTTGCATATTGTTGCCCTTGAGTGGTCTTGGTTGCTTCTATTACTCTCATTTGTAAGTCGCTTTGGATAAAAGCGTCTGCTAAATGACTAAATGTAAAAATCATGGTCTCCTTCTGTTGTTCATGAGCGTATTCATTGCACACAGAGCATTGTTGCACAAATTCTTTGATTTCCCCCTGCATGTTGGGCCAGAATAGAGTGTCACGGGCTTGCCTGTAGCAAGCTTCTCCCCCTATGTGGCTATAGTGAATTCGTCTCTGCATCTATGGTCGCAACGTTTTAGGAATGATAACACGCTGGCTTCTGAAGAGTACGCCATCTTGCACACTAATTTAATCTCTGAAGGCCCAGTACCCTCTAATCACTATGATACTCCTCTCTGCAGTCTGGCCATTCTTGAAGCATGACAGTCTTGAGCATCTGAAGGCACTCATCCTTCTCTGTGTGTTGTCGGATTTGTGTGAGGCGTTGGCTGGTGACGTTCAGATAGTCTGTCTGCTGAATTGCTGCGGTGTCATACTGTTCCTGCGGAAGGCTGCAGAACATTTCCCGCCTGTACTATGTGTCTGTGCTCTGCAGCGGGGTAGCATGTTAATGTCATAATACCTCAAAACAGGTACCACTGTGATCAGTGTCTTGATCTCCATCATGGCTGTGTGGTGCTTTGGCAGCCAGTTATACTGTACATCATTATCCAAAAGCCTCCTCAGTGGTTCACACACCTCTGATAAGCGCGGCATGAACTTGGATAGGTAGTTCACAAACCCCACAAAACGCTGCATGCGTTTAGTGTCTGTAGGTTTGGGCAAGTCCAGAACTGCTCTGACCTTGTCAGGGTCAGCTTTTAGCCCCTCGGCCGAGAGGATATGGCCGTGAAAGCGGATTTCCTTAACCCTCTGGAGTCTGAGCTATTTTGGGGCCCTTGGTTGCATGGACCATATGTGAGCAACATGTATGTACATGCTTGTATTTTTCAGACAATAATGTTCATGCATGGTTTTTGAAACGTATGTAACCCTTGTTCCCTGAGGAGGGACTTGAGATGTAACGCCATTGACTGACGAATCACCTAATCATCTTCGAGATCTTAGAAAATGCCCAGTGGCGATAAAATGCCAGAGGGCTGCAGAATTTGCATAGCATAACTCTGCCCCACTCTGTGGGTATAAAAGGAAGTACACTGGCAATGTTGCATTATGTTACCTGCTGAGGAGCCGAGATATGAACTCCCGGTCATTCCAGCAGTACAGCGGATGTGGCAGAGGAGCGTTACTCAGAGTGACTGAACGAAAGGGAACATCTCAGTTATGTATGTCTGGGCGGGAGGGGCGGAGCCACAGGAGAGTGCCCCTGGCGGCGAGCAGGCAGAGGTGACTGGGTGGCAGCAGCTGGCCACTGGGGCAGTACATGTTTAACGGCCTCAGTCTGCTTCTGTGCAGCCGAGAAATGTTGGGCGAAGTCCTCGACTGTGCCGCCGAAGAGGCCAGCTTGGGATATGGGAGAGTTGAGGAACCGGGTTCGCTTAGCCTTTCCCACATCGACCAGGTAAGGCCACAGGTGTCTCTCCTGGACCACAGCTGTGGACATCACCCGACCCAGGGAGCGTGTAGTCACCTTCGTTGGTGGCGGCACGCAGCTCATCAAAGAGCCCTGGGTCTACCCTCGAGCATGTGCAAAGTTACGGCGGCCTGTCACGCAGCTCTGCAGGACTTTGCCACTGAAGTAGACGGGAGCCCACAGGTTTTGAAAGGGTGCTTAGGATAGCCACAGTAGTGTCGCGACGGAGCTTTTAAATGGGGGTGGGGGGGCCCCAGTGTACCCTTTGGTCACGGCCCCATCAAGGTCAGAGAAGAAGGAGGAGGCCACCGAGTGGATGTGGGAAGACATGGGGACTTCCAGGACCGCATGACCTCCTTATGCACCTCGGGAACGAAAGGCATTGGGGGCAGGGCCTGACAACTTTCAGGTGCCGCCACCAAAAACCAATTGCCCAAAAGCGAGTACTCAAGACAGGGTGGAGAGTTCCACACCAGCCCGAGGCTCGCGGCTGCCCGAGATAACATGGCTATCAACTCTGGGTCAGACTCGGGCAGTGATGCCACACCCGAAGGCGGTAGCAGAGCCGAATCTTGATCCCCAAGAGGACTCTAGACCACATTGAGATGCTGTGATCGACATAACGTCGCCCTCTGGAACGTGAACGAAACGGTTCTTTATACTCAACCGCACCTCAGGTCACCCTGGCCACCAGCCAAAGTACCATCTCTCTCGGAGACGGTAGATTGGAATGTGGCAGAGGGGACTCTCTCTCCTTTATAGAGGTCATTGAGTCTCAGCTGCAACATCGCGATGGTCATGTTCCCGCAGTGAGAACATGACACATCCACAAACACTGCTTGAGCCTGCTGAAAGCCCAAACACATCAAGCAGTTATTATGCCCATCAGACAGCAATAGAGTCTTTAAAAAGACATGCCACGCGCAAACTCTTTTTGTGAGAGCAAGCTTTGCAGAGTGTCGAAGTGGCCAGGGAAAACACACACAGCTGTTGCAGATCACTGCACAGATCAGCAGGCAGGCAATGCGAGATCGCTGGAGCGCGCCGTCACACCAACACACTGGAGAACCACTTGTCTCAAAGAACTGAAGAGATAACATCAGAATTCAGGCTTGCAGGAGTGAAGAGATGCTCTTGGCTCCGAAGCAAAAAAACATAATGCGACATTACTTCTTTATATACCCACAGAGTGGGGCGGAGTTATGCTATTTAAATTCAGCAGCCCTCTGGTTTTCAATACCATTGGGTGTTTTCTAAGATCTCGAAGATGATAGGCTTCTAAGAGAAACCCCTATTCGTCAGTCATTGACGTTACTCGGAGTGACTGAACAAAATTTAACCCTATAGCTCATTCTGAATTCTAGTAAACTGACCTCCATGAAATCCTGCTCGACTCATGACTTCCTCCCAGTCTGAACCAGCTCCTAACAGGGCATCCAGAGCGATCATTGGAGCATCATGACCACTCCGACCAGCCCAACCCGACAGGCTGAAGCTCTTGTAGGCCTCATCTCGTTCTGCTGGCCCATACTGATCTGGCCAGGTTACTGGGCCAGTCCCCAAAGACAATGCTCTGAGATCCAAATACCTTGGGTGGTGAGAAGGGAATGGAGAGATGAAAAGTTTAAGTCAAATAAATATCATTTTACAGGAAGCCTTTAATAATGTTGACCAATTTAAGTCGGCATGAAACAACAGTTGCAAAATCTTTTTCTTCCCTACTGTGACGTATTCTTCCCTACTTTTACTTGATTTTGTCCTTGGGAATTGGTTGGATCATAGGAAGTTTGGGTGAACTAAATGGATGCAGATCTGAAAACCAGTTTGCAGTCAGTTGTGGAAGATATTTAGTCCCACCCTCTGCCGAGACATATGTAAAGAAGAGAGCAGTGTTCATTTTTTTGGCAAATAAATTGTCATTATTATCGTCAAATTTAATTTTT
Source organism: Gobiocypris rarus (assembly GCA_023029165.1). Taxonomy (NCBI): domain Eukaryota; kingdom Metazoa; phylum Chordata; class Actinopteri; order Cypriniformes; family Gobionidae; genus Gobiocypris; species Gobiocypris rarus. The sequence continues at coordinate 13,657,670 of CM040920.1, forward strand.
CACAGAAGAAAACAGGATGATAACTAAATAAATTAAAAACAGTTTTGAATGACAAAAACTATGAAGAAAAACTACTGAACTTTTCATCAATGATAAGAAAATTAGACAAAAATGTTCAGAATTCAGTCAGAATGATGTCCTGCGCTGTAGATGAGCACATTTGAACCGCAACTTGCAGATAGCATATTAATAAAAATAAAATAAAAAGATGTTCATGGATATATAATTTATAATAAACACAGCAATTTTGATTTCCTTGTGACTTTAATAAACTGTTGATGTTTTTTAACTGTTGGCTGGAGAGAAACAATTAGTTTCTATGGTATGTGTCTCTATACAGCTCATCACTGCCCAGATTTTTTTTCAGCTATCGTGATCATTTGAAAACATAAAAAAAAATTAAAAAAAAGTCTTGAACCAAATCAACAAACAAATAGATGAATCACACATAATCACATAGAGCAAATTGTTTTAAAAAAAACGCAACAAACAAAACAAAGGTACTGGTATTCTTCTTGCCCGACGCTGCACAGAGGATTCTGTAATTGATTGGGAATTACATAACATTAAAATTTGTAATCATAAAATCTGTTTTTACATTGAATCTCTAACCCTAACCCTCCCAATTCAAATGCAGCCTAGAGAACAAAAGTAGAGCTATTTTGCATTGCGTGGAAGGATGGCATTTCTATCTACAGAAAAATTCATCAATATTACTGATCTGCCTGCATTGACACCATTGTATAAGAACTGTACTGAGCTAGACGATGACATCACTGTTCCCTTTCGTGGGAACTCGCACTGCGTCACCGCTTTGGGAACGCCTCTGCGTGATTACGTCTTGAAGCCCGTATGTCAACTGTCCAATGGAATGAATGAACGTGGGGGTGACGTCATCGACCCAGAAACTATAAAGCATGCCGGCTGCCCCGATTGTGAGAGCCTTTCCTTTCGGGTGCTGCGCCCCGCGGCTCTGGACCAACTGCTGTCGAGGCACAGCGGAAAAGGATGTCGTAGGGTTCGCAAATGGATCTCTCAGAGGTGTTTGAGATGGGTATCTCCCTTTCTCAACCTTCACCTGGGAGATCTTCCACTTCCTTGCAGTCAGGAGCCCGCGAGGCGGCTTCTCCCGATCGCAGGGAAGCGGCGATAGTGCTTCATGCATCCTCGGACGAGTTTGAGGACATGCGCACTATCGAGGCGGGGGCTGAGGATTTGCCACCCTTAACCCCCGAACTGCCGTTCTTCCGCGATCCTCACACCGAGGTGTCGAGAACCTGGAAGCGGCCTATGTCTTCCCGTGTGTTCTGCCCTCAGTCTCCGGTCTACAGTAACATCATTGGGCTGAGAAGACATGGTTATGGTGTAATGCCTTCAGTGGAGTGAGCCATCTCTCCCCCGGATCCGCATCAGCCATAAAGCCTCCCTCTTTGCTCACCTGTGGTAAAGAAAAGAAAAGAGGAATGCAACAGGTGCAGAGTTAAAGCTGCTTGCATCGGGCGCAGCAAAGGAGAGCGTCGCAGCGTTCAAAGCAGCGAGCGGATTTCAGTACCGTTATCACTGCTAAGAGGGCTGCGTCTAAAAAACCCTGGCGGTTGTGACCCCAGGGCTGTGGGGGTTCCCCCCGGGGGCAGGCACTGTTCACCTCTTATCACGGTGCCTGCCTGCCCTCGGCACCCTCACAGGGCCGATCCATCAACCTCGCCCAAGTGCCCACGGGGAGGCGCTGTTGAGTCAGTTGTTCCCTGCCGGTTCACCGCTTCAGGGCGCTGTGCTCACAGTGCAGAGTACAGCAGAGTACATCAGAGGCCAGTCTTGTGAGGCTGGTTCCCTTAGTGGAGTTTTTGTCGGAGTGGAGAATCTGCCAAAAATTTTACTTTGGGTCCTGCAGTGTATAAGAAAGGGGTACGTGATTCAGTTCACATTGTGTCCACCCGCTTTCAATGGGGTTGTGTATACAAGCAGGCTCTGGTGATACTCAAGAAGTACAGACTCTCCTGGAAAAAGGGGCTATAGTACGGGTTCCCCCGCCCGCCAGGGAGTCAGGCTATTACAGCCGTAATTCGTAGTGCCTAAGAAGGATGGAGGGCTGCGCCCAATTCTAGATCTGTGCGTTTTGAACCGCTCAGTAGCAAGACTGAAGTTCAAGATGCTTACTCCCTAGCAGATTGTGTCTCAGATCAGGTGCGAGGGCTGGTCTGTCACAATAGATCTAAAAGTTCAGATTTCACATCTCCATCCTTCCGCAGCACAGGAAGTACCTGAGGTTCGCTTGTGGGGGAGAAACGTTCCAATTCGGGTACTCCCTTTCGGTCTAGATTTCCCCCCCCTTCGCACATTCACGTGGTGTGTGGACGCTGCGCGTTCCTGTTGCGTACGGGTTCTCTATTACATCAATGTTGTCAGGACTCGGTGTGATCTTTTGCACTAATTGTTTGTTACCTTTTGTTTCCACGTGTACACTCTCTGTCTCCTCCTCCTCGTTATCCCTGATTGTTTTCCACTGTTGTCTCGTGTTTGTCTCTCTATTTAATGTCCTGATGTTTTGTTCTCATTCTTGCGTTCGTTGTTTCTTCTGGGTGGTTGCTGCCGTGTGTCGTCCGTCTCGTGTTGGGTTTTTTGATCATGTTTTGTTATTCACCTTTTTGATTCTTGCCTCCAGGACTCTGATGAGACTGTGTTAGCCTCGGTCCGTTCTCCTCTCACCTGTTTTTGCTGGATCTCGCCCGTGGATTCCTCCTTGGATCTTTTGGACTTTTCTGCTGTCAGCGTGTCTCGCCGTTAGACAGGAGCTGGCATCTTCGTTCTCCCTCGGTACTGTGAATCCTGTGAACTTTTGTCTTTTTCTCTATGTTGCTCATCGGTGTGTCTTGCCTTTAGACTGGATCCGGTTGAGCGTGCATCGTGTTCCTAAGAGCACCGCATATCTGAGTTTTCTACTGCTGCCTTGAGACCCAAGGAGGACTATCTGAGTTTTCTACTGCTGCCCTGAGACCTAGGAGGACTGTTTCTGAGTTTTCTACTGTCTGCTCTCTCCTTCTAAATAAACTTGTTAACTTGCATCAGATTCCTCAGTCTCGTTCCTCTCAGGAGGCAGCGCCAAAGAATGGAGTCTGCAAGTCAGGCAAGCGGAGAGTCTGTTCAGGCAGCCTTGGCCCAGCAGGGGGCGAGATTGGACCAGCACTCCTCATTACTCACAGAGGCTTCCCATGATTTTCAACTATTATCGGGTCGACTTACTGAGATCCACAACAGGTTGGAACAGGTGGCACAGGTGGTTGGAGGAGGAGAGGGTTCTACTTCCTCAGCTGGGAGTCCGAGCGGATCCGAACGTGAGCCCCAGGCAGTTAATCCTCCCAATTATGACGGTGACGCCAAGACCTGCAGAGCTTTTCTGTCACAGTGCTCCCTAGTCTTCGCTCTCCAGCCTCGGAGGTATGCTGCTGAAGTATCGAAGGTAGCATATCTCCTTACTCTTCTAACGGGCAGAGCGAGACTGGGGAATGGCAGTCTGGGAGGCACAGGATTCTTGTTGTTCATCATTTGAGTCTCTTCGTTCTGAGATGATCAAGCTTTTCGACCGGTCAGTGCAAGGTGATTTAGCTGCGGCCGAATTGACCCATCTCACCCAGGATAAATCTTCTGTCACAGATTATGCTATTGAGTTTCGGACCCTCGCCGTGTCCAGCGGGTGGAATGATGCTGCCCAGAGAGCCCAGTTCTTGAAGGGTCTCAACGAGAACATACAAGATGAGATTGCGTCTCATGATCTTCCCGTCTCCCTGGAAGCTGTTATCGATCTGGCTCTCCGAGTCGAGGCCCGTCACAGGCAGAGGAGGGTTCGTCGCTCATTTCAACATCTTTTCTTCGACCCTTCACTGCGTGCGAGTGACAACACCTCTACACCATCTTCCTCCTCGGGAGAACCTATGCAACTGGGTCGGCTCAGGCTTACCGCTGAGGAGAGACAACATCGACTCGTCAACAGCCTTTGTCTTTACTGCGGTAGACCGGGGCATAGGGCTCTAAACTGCCCGGTAAAAGGGTCCGCCCGCCGGTAGCTCCGGGAGTATCGGTGGGCGTTTCTCAGATCAGCTCCTCTCTCGGATCTCATACCTTGCTGGCTGTCTCCATCTACTTCGATAATCATGTGTTTCACTCACAGGCTCTGCTGGATTCGGTGCCGAGGCGAGTTTCATGGACGTCTTTAGCTGAGTCTTGGGGCATTCCTGCTGTGCCCTTACTGATAAATTATCTGCTTTTACGTTAAAGGGTCAACACATGGCAGAGATCAGCCACTGCACTCCCTCTGTAAGTCTTTTCGTTTCTGGCAATCATCGTGAGGAGGTTAGATTTTTTTTGTTATGTTCTTCCCAGTCACCCATTATTTTAGGGCACGACTGGTTGACTAGACATAACCCTCACGTTGATTGGCAGAATAGTGTTGTCTTGTCATGGTCACCGTCTTGTCATGTTTCGTGTCTTGGTCCTGCTCCTCCTGGTCCTGTTTGTCCTGTTTTACAGGTTCCTGCGGTCGATATCTCAGGGGTTCCGACGGAGTATTCCGATCTACATCGGGTGTTCAGTAAGGCTCGAGCTACGTCCCTGCCTCCTCACCGGTCGTATGATTGTGCTATCGATCTCCTCTCAGGTACTTTTCCGCCTAAGGGTCGCGTTTTTTCCCTTTCTGGTCCTGAAAGAGAGGCTATGGATAAATACATTAACGGCTCTTGCCGCCGGTCTCATTCGCGCTCCACCTCCCCGCGGGCAGGTTTTCTTTGTTAAGAAGAAAGACGGCTCCTCCGTCCATGTATTGATTACAGAGGGTTAAACGACATTACTGTTAAAAATAAGTACCCCTTACCATTAATGTCGACTGCCTTTGAATTATTACAGGGAGCTTGTGTCTTCACCAAGTTAGATTTGCAAACGCTTATCACTTGGTTCGCATAAGGGAGGCGATGAGTGGAAGACAGCGTTTAATACCCCTTCGGGACACTGGGAATATTCCGTTTTACCGTTCGGTCTTGCGAACGCACCAGCTGTCTTCCAGACTATGGTAAATGAGGTGTTGGGAGACATGATTAACAAGTTTGTCTTTGTGTATCTAGATGACATTCTCATCTTCTCCCCCTCTATGCAGATACACACCCAGCAGGTTCGCCTAGTCTTACAAGCGGTTATTGGAAAATCAGTTATTTGTAAAGGCGGAGAAGTGCGAGTTCCACAAGGAGTCGGTCGTTCTTGGGTTTTGTTATCGCCGCCGGGGAAATTCGTCCCGATCCCGCTAAGATCAAAGCGGTCGCCGATTGGCCAGTACCCGACACACGTAAGGATTTACAGCGATTTCTGGGTTTCGCCAATTTCTACCGGCGTTTTATCCGAAATTTCGGTCAGATCGCTAGACCCCTTACTACTCTTACTTCCACTAAAGTAGGGTTCCGTTGGAATAACGAAGCTCAGAAAGCCTTTGATGAATTAAGGTCCCGTTTCATCTCTGCTCCTGTTCTTTCTTTTCCTGATCCGGCTTACCAATTTATAGTGGAGGTAGATGCATCTGATGTCGGGTAGGCGCCGTTTGTCTCAGCGGTCACCCATTGACGGAAAGTGCATCCGCGCGCTTTTTCTCACCGGTTAAACCCAGCAGAGCGTAATTGACATAGGTAACCGGGAGCTGCTGGCGGTAAGACTCGCCTTGGGTGAATGGCGCCACTGGTTAGAGGGAGCCTCGAGCCCTTTCTGGTCTGGACGGACCACAAAAATTTAGAATACATCCGTTCAGCCAGGAGATTAACATCCAGACAGGCTCGCTGGGCACTCTTCTTTGATCGTTTAACTTCACCCTCTCGTACCGGCCGGGATCTAAGAATGTTAAACCTGACGCTCTCCCGTCTGTTCGGTGGCACAGAGTCTGAGCGGTCCGAGACCATTATCCCAGAGGAGGGTGGTTGGGGCTCGTCTGGGGCATCGAACAGCGGGTGAGAGAGGCCGGTCGAGGTGAAGGTTCCTGATGGGGTGTCCGTGGGTCGCCTGTGGGTTCCCGAGGCGGTGCGCTCCGATGTCGTCGGTGGTGTCATGAGTCCAGGTTTGTCGGCCATCCCGGGGTTCGGAGAACGTTGGCAACCGTCCGTCAACGTTTTTGGTGGCCTTCCATGGGTCCGGACGTCAGACAGTTTGTGTTAGCCTGTCAGGTTTGCGCTTGTAATAAAGCCTCTCATCAATTACCCGTTGGTCTGCTTAAACCTTTGCCCGTTCCCTCCCGCCCCTGGTCTCACATAGCCCTTGATTTTGTCACTGGCTTACCGGCGTCTGATGGTAACACGGTTATATTGACTGTGGTGGATCGCTTCTCTAAAGCAGTTCATTTCATTCCCTGCCCAAACTTCCTTCTGCAAAGGAGATGGCTCAGGTTCTGATTAACCATGTTTTTCGTTTACACGGTCTTCCGACTGACGTGGTTTCAGATAGGGGTCCTCAGTTCATCTCACGTTTCTGGCAGGAGTTTTGTAGACAGATCGGCGCTACTGCCAGCTTGTCTTCTGGGTATCACCCGCAGACCAATGGACAATGTGAACGGGCTAATCAGGATCTCGGTTGCGCTCCGCTGTCTGTCGTCCCGCTATCCGAACTCCTGGTGCCAACAGCTACCCTGGGTCGAGTATTCTCACAACTCACTTCCCGTTTCCTCTACTAATCTGTCCCGTTTGAATCATCCATTGGTTTTCAACGCCCCTGTTCCCATCACAAGAACCTGATGCAGCGGTACCGTCTGCTCTAGCTTTTGTCCGAAGGTGCAGACGCACCTGGAGGAGAGCTAGAACACTCTTATTACAAAATTCCAGACGAACCAAAGCTGCGGCTGACCGCCACCGCGACCTTCTCCCGTTACATTTGTGGACAAAAGGTTTGGCTTTCTTCCAAGGATCTGCCTCTCCGCGAGTCATCTCGTAAGCTGGCTCCGCGATTCATTGGGCCATTCAGTATTGTCAAGATCGTCAGTCCAGTGGCAGTTAAGCTTAAGTTATCTCCTTCTCTTGGTCGGGTTCACCCTGTTTTTCATGTATCCAGGGTTAAACCAGTGATATTTGCCCGCATTAATTCCCCGCCTCTGCCCCTAAGCCCCTGCCCGCAACTAGTTGATGGTGCTCCTGCCTATTCGGTCAGAAGGTTACTTGATGTTCGCCGCAGGGGCAGAGGTTATCAGTATCTCGTGGACTGGGAGGGATACGGTCCGGAGGAGAGGTGTTGGGTACCGGCTCGGGACATTCTGGACCCCGGTTTGATCAGGGATCTCCGTCGTGCCGCCAAGGTGAGCTCCTTCCGGGTCCGTCCATTGACGGCCCTGGGGGGGGAGGTACTGTCAGGACTCCGGTGTGATCTTTTGCACTAATTGTTTGTTACCTTTTGTTTCCACGTGTACACTCTCTGTCTCCTCCTCCTCGTTATCCCTGATTGTTTTCCACTGTTGTCTCGTGTTTGTCTCTCTATTTAATGTCCTGATGTTTTGTTCTCATTGCGCGTTCGTTGTTTCTTCTGGGTGGTTGCTGCCGTGTGTCGTCCGTCTCGTGTTGGGTTTTTGATCATGTTTTGTTATTCACCTTTTTTGATTCTTGCCTCCAGGACTCTGATGAGACTGTGTTAGCCTCGGTCCGTTCTCCTCTCACCTGTTTTTGCTGGATCTCGCCCGTGATTCCTCCTTGGATCTTTTGGACTTTTCTGCTGTCAGCGTGTCTCGCCGTTAGACAGGAGCTGGCATCTTCGTTCTCCTCGGTACTGTGAATCCTGTGAACTTTTGTCTTTTTCTCTATGTTGCTCATCGGTGTGTCTTGCCTTTAGACTGGATCCGGTTGAGCGTGCATCGTGTTCCAAAGAGCACCGCATATCTGAGTTTTCTACTGCTGCCTTGAGACCCAAGGAGGACTATCTGAGTTTTCTACTGCTGCCCTGAGACCTAGGAGGACTGTTTCTGAGTTTTCTACTGTCTGCTCTCTCCTTCTAAATAAACTTGTTAACTTGCATCAGATTCCTCAGTCTCGTTCCTCTCAAATGTGGTTCTCACTCACGCATCCAGCTCCTCTCGGACTGGATGCCATAGTACAGGAGTGGCCGAGGCTGCCCGTGTATGTTTTTCCCAAATAGCTCTGCTTCCTGGAGTTCTGGCGAGAGTGCGCCAGGTTGGAGTCCTTCTACCTCTAGTGGCTCCGTGCCGGCCCGAGCATGGTCCTCGGGCCTGATGTCTCACCTGGACGGATCTCCAAAGAAGGTTCCGTACGGGAGGGACCTGCTCTCGCAGGCGGGCGGTTCCTCCTACCCCGCCCAGAAGTGTGGAAGCTGTGGGTGTGGCCCCCGAGGGCCCACCTCATAAGCACCAGTCTCTCGGCTGAGGTCGTTGAGACCGTTCTACACTCCAGAGCTCCGCCACGAGGAAATCGTATGCTTGGAAGTGGAGGCTCTTCCCCTCATGGTGTAGAGATTGCCTGCACGATCCAGTTAACTGCCCTGTTAACGTGGTGCTGGACTTCTTGCAGGAGAATTCTCCGCTGGATTAGCGCACTCCACACTGAAGGTGTACGTGGCGGCCCTGGGTGCTTACCGCTCTCCTTCCACTGGGGTCTCGCCGGGGCTAAATCTCCTCATCATACGATTTCTCCGTGGCAGACTGAGGTTGAGGCCTCCAGTGTGCACCAGGGTACCGCCCTGGGATCCAGCGGTGGTCCTGAGGGGCCTCGCCGGACCTCCCTTTGAACCCTTGGCGTAAGTCCCAGAGAAATATCTGACCATCAAGACAGTCTTTTTGCTGTTATTACGTCCCTCAAAAGAATCGGGGACCTTCAAGCCCTCTCGGTGGCACCCTTGTGTCTGGAACTTGCGCCCGGTTGGCTAAGGCCTTCCTCCAGCCGAAGCCGGGCTATGTTTCTAAAGTTCAAACTATTTGGTGCGTTAGGTTGTACTGCAGGCCCTCAATCCTCCACCTTTGGTGACGTCTGACCAGGAAACACTCAATCTGCTTTGCCCGGTGAGGGCATTAGACACGTATGTCCACAGAGCTGCCATGTGGATAACTACGGACCAACTGTTCATCCGTTACGGATCCTCCTCGTTGGGGGGGACCGGTGTCTAAGCAGAGGTTAAGCAAGTGGGTGGTCGAGGCCATCCCACTTGCTTACGAGGTGGCCTGACTCCCGCTTCCTACGGCTGTCCGGGTGCACTCGACTCGGAGTATGGCGGCCTCCACGGCCTTATGGGGGGCTGCGCCCCTCCAGGATGTATGTGATGCAGCAGGCTGGTCCTCACCGCACACATTAATTCGCTGTTATGAATGTGATGCCACGGCCCCGGGTGCCCGGGTGCTTTCTTCATGAGACATGGGCACTCGGGTCGTATGGGGCTGTTGGTATTCTCGTTCCCAAAGCGGTGACGCAGTGCGAGTTCCCACGAAAGGGAACGTCTCTACTCAGGGAACTAAAGTTACAATATAAGTAACCAGAGACATTTTCTCCAGAGAGGCTGTACAGCCGAAACAAACTTTATTGAATTATTTTCCAGCTATCACTGTAAAGCTGCTTTGAAACAATCTGTATTGTGAAAAGTGCTATAAATGTGACTTCACTTCACTTTTTAAGGACTACAGAAAGGCCTTAAAAACTGCATGGTCTGCTTACTTTTCTACTCTTTTAGAAGAAATCAAACTACTGTAGTTATTTATTTGATACAGTGGCTAAATTAATGAGAAATAAAGCTTCAACAAGTTCAGACATTTCCTAACAGCACAGCAGCAATGACTTTATGAATTTCTTTACTTGCAAGATTGATGCTATCAGAGAGAATATTATAACCATGCAATTGTCTGCGCTGCATCTAAAATTTGCTGGGATGTCCCGTTTATTGGGCCTAAATGTCCTGTACATGATTGTCCTGTTTATTGACTGCTACGCTGATGTAACCATTGACTTAGGGGCTGTTCACATATCTTGCATCTTTTGCATGCTCAAGTTCGATAATTTAAATGTAGACACGCGATGGAATGTAGACTCAGGATGGCAAGAATTCCATTATCGAATCACAAAACTGATTTTCTCAGTGACAAGAGAGTAGAGAACACAAGAAAGTACTGCCCAATACAGACCACACCCTTTGAAAAAGTATCACACTTTCAGAGTCAAACATATCGAGGAGAGAAAATATTTCCTCCGTGAGAATGGCATATGTTATAAGTGTTGCACATCCACTTCTGTGAACAAATAACTGAGAACGACAATAAACTCGCCCCATCCATTGAGGATACAATTCTTAAGAATCATGAATTAAGATGTTCACAAGGATGAAGGAAACAGTTGGGTTGCCCCATTGCCCTTTAGAGAGCCAAGACAAATGCTCCCCAACAATCGTGAACAAGCATTTAAATGATTTCATTCTCTGCAGCGTACTTTTACTAAAAAACCAGAGATGGAAAAACAGTTTGTCTCTTTAATGAAGAATATTTTGGAGAATGACCATGCTGAACTTGCACCACCACTGAAGGAGGGGGAGGAGTGTTGGTTCCTGCCGATCTTTGCGGTTTACCACTCAAAAAAGCCAGATCAAATCAGGGTGGTTTTTAACTGTTAGTGCCCAACATCATGGCATCTCCCTCAACAATGTCTTGTAAACGGGGCCTGATTTGAACAATAACTTGCTGGGAGTCCTTCTTCGATTCCGCAAGGAAACCATAGCCATCACAGCTGACATCCAACAAATGTTCCATTGTTTCAAGGTCATAGAGGACCATCGTAACTTTCTAAGGTTCTTCTGGTTCAGGGACAGTGACCCAACAAAGGATGTCAGAGTACCGCATGAAGGTACATGCTTTTGGCAATAGCCCTTCCCCTGCCATTGTCATTTACGGGTGAGCAGCTAGTGAGGGTGAGAAAGTGCATGGCTTAGATACTTGACAGTTCGTGGAAAGACACTTCTACGTGGATGATTGGCTTGTGTCCCTACCTACTGCTGATCAGGCAGTCAGTCTCCTCCAAAGAACACAAGCATCTTTAGCTTTAATCGAACCTTCGTATGCATAAGATTGCTTCAAATAGCCCAGCTATTATGCAAGCCTGTCATCAAGAGGAATATGCTAAGACTATAAAGGACTTAGACTTTAGTGGTGAATTTCCTCCTATACAATGGACTCTTGGGTTGTGTTGGGCAACGTAGTACCTATGATGTATCATCAGTCTGCAAACCATTCACAAAACGTGGGGTGCTGTCCACTGTGAACAGAATCTTTGATCCAGGCAGAGCTTGTAGAGGAAAAATTTAATCATAGAAGAAGATTATGTTTGAGTTCACACAGAAGTCAAACATCTGTTTTTATCACACAAAAACACCTCTGGGCGGGGGATCACGGGACACCTAGATTGGAGACTCTCCCGGGCCTTAGGTGTCACTGATTAACACACACACACACACATGTTTGTTTTTGTGAAATGTGGGGACATTCCATAGGCGTAATGCATTTTATACTGTACAAACCGTATTTTCTATCCCCCTACACTGCCCCTGCCCCTAAACCTACCCATCACAGGAGACTGCGCAGTTTACTTTCTGTGAAAAAAAACTCATCCTGTGTGATTTATAAGCATTTTGAAAAGTGAGGACATGGGGAACGTCCTCATATTTCACCCTGTTTTTGTAATACCTATGTCATACCCATGTCATTATACACATTTGTCATGGAACGCGATCAAAAAATTCTGTGAGAATTGAAATCACAGAGGGCGCTGGAAGCGTCCGCCCGTCTGTCCTGGGTGAAGGATCAGATCTGTACGGAGACGTCCGACAGATAAATAGCGTGCACACAAAAGACCACAGAAAGACTGTCAGTATGGAAAATCCCAAAGAAGCTAGCAGAATATGATACACCGGTATTTTGACAAATGAAAAAATTACATGGCCAGAGATGCATGGGGGATATAGAGAAATTAATTCAATATCATGATTTCCAAAAGAAAAGAAAAGCTGTGAGTCAACAGGATGAGGGGGGTGAAAGAATCTGTTGAGGAGAGGAGACAAATCTAAGGGCTTTTGTGGGGGATGTGTGTGTGAGAAATGCAAACTAACAGTGTTGAATAAAATTGATAGCAGGGAAGGAAATTTTTTTGTCTGATCACAAAGAAGCCACAGCTGTTTAAAGATGATTGGTGAGTATGAACTTTGATTATGGATAACAGTTTGTGACAACTAAATTAGAGCTAACAAGGGCTGTTGTGGGAAATGTGTGTGAGAAATGCAAATGAAGATTGTTATAAGAAGCAGATAACAGGGAAAGGAAGATGTTGTCTTTTCGATGCTTGGACTGTGCGACTTGAGAAGAACAACATTCATATATACATTTAAAAATTTTCTTGTGAATTATCAAAAAATGATAAAAGGGGGAATTGTAGAGGAAAAATTTAATCATAGAAGAAGATTATGTTTGAGTTCACACAGAAGTCAAAGATCTGTTTTTATCACACAAAAACACCTCTGGGTGGGGGATCACGGGACACCTAGATTGGAGACTCTCCCGGGCCTTAGGTGTCACTTATTAAAACACACACACACACACAAACACACACAGTCAAACCTACATCTACCTCATAAAATGTATGCATGGTCAACCCCATCACCACTTGAGGCCTTGACACAAACACTGATGTGGGAAGATAGGGGTGGGGGGAACCACTGTGTCCCTTGCTTTCTTATTTGCTTTTGTTACAGAAGGGTGGGGGGGAAAGGCATTTGTTTCACCTTTCCTCGGTACGGAAAAACACTGAGACACTGAGGGGTATAGAAGCTTGGGCCTTCTTTGTTTTCTCAGTTCAAACTTGTGGTAACCCCGAGTATGGTTGCTCCAATCGTGGATTCATTTCTTGCAAGGAATTAAATCTTTATAAAGACACAATTGGCTAAGGTTTGTCTCTGTTAACGTATTTTTGCCACAACAAGCTCTACTACGGGAACTCTCAAATGGCACATCTGACTGGGATAATGTACTTCCTGAAGAAAAGAGAGTAGAATGGGGAACATGGCAAGACTCCCTCCAGGACCTGAGGCAACTGTATATTCCTTGAACTTATACCTCAATTTCCCTCTCTGAGGCCAAACTTGTAGAACTGTGCATTTTTTCTGATGCCTCCACTAAAGCTGTCAGCTTGGTGGCTTACCTCAGGGTCATTGACCATGATGGAAATAGTGATGTCGGATTTTTCTTAGGTAAAGTCAAACTAGCACCACAACACAAAGCAACTATTCTGCTTCTTGATCTCTGTGCCACAGTATTGGAAGTAGAAATTGCCAATGAGACACAATGAGACAAAGCGTTTTTCTGTGTATGTGCATAACAGAGTTCAACGAATTCGCCAATCTTCCAGGCCAGAGCAATGGTTCTATATTCTGACTGAGCTCAACCCATTACTCCATGCCTCTAGAGGACTGGCCGCATCCCAACACAATGATTCGGCATGGCTCAGGGGACCATCGTTCCCTTCCCAACCATACACATCCTTGCAGGAAGAGCCCGAATCCTACAAACTTGTCTTTCCAGAACAGGATGTTGAGATAAGGCGTGATGTCCTCAGCTATGGATTAGGGACAGAAATTTTCCAGAGATTCTCTACATGGAAAACCCTTCAAAAGCTATTGCCCTTTTGATCCATATTGTTCGCATGATCAAATCCAAGAATGGTTGTGAAGAACATGTAGGGTGGTATCGTTGCAATAAAATTCGAACCTCACAAGAGTATTCACTAGCCTGGAATGCCATTTTCAGAGCAACTCAACAGGAGAGCTTTCCTATGGAATATGCAGCCCTTTCTGAAAGGAAAGCCCTACCAAAGAACAGCCATCTCTTGAAACTTGATCCCGTTCTCAATGAAGGTTTGATCAGAATCGGAGGAAGATTGAACAATTCTCCATTAAGCTCCATTGAAAATAACCTCTTGGTTCTACCCAAGCACAACTACATCTCTAGTCTGTAAATGCGTCACTTACCTATGTAGGTTTGGACGTTTATCGAACCTTGGATGGTCAGAGCAAAGCCGCACTAGAGGTGGACATGTGGAGAGCACGCACTGGGCTATATTGTTTACTTGCATGAGCGGTGCATATCGGGCTCATAGAATCAATGGATGCTTCCAGCTGCATCAATGCTCTGACACGATTCTTTTCCATGCGAGGACCCGTAAAGCATCTTGGGTCTGATTGTGGCTCAAACTTTTTGGGAGCAAGAAAAGAGCAAGGACTAAACAAATGAGGGAAAAGGTTCTCAAATATTTGAGTGAACAGGGCTGTTCCTGGGAGTTCAAACCTCCTCATTCTTTGCACAGTTGTTCTTGGGAATGAATGATTGGAGTGGCCCGCAGAATCCTTGTATGCTTCTATCTTATTAAAAGAACATACTCATTTCTCCCATTAAGTCTTGTGTACACTTATGACCGAAGTTTCAGCCATAATCAACGCCAGACCTCTCATTCCTGTATCAAGTGAACCACAGTCTCCATTCATCTTAAATCCAGTAGTGTTGCTTACTCAGAAGGCAGCAGTCCCACCTCCGCCAGGGGATTTCGGTGAGAGGGATCTTCTTCTCAATTAGTGGAGACAAGTACAGGCCATTGCCAATGAGTTCTGGCTCCAATGAGTCTCAGACAGAAAAAGTGAGTAACTACCAACCCTACAGAGTCGCAGGAAATGGAATGAGACACGTCGTAACATGCAAGAAGGTGACGTTGTCTTGTTGAAGGATAATCAAGCTGCTCGCAATACATAGCCTATGGCAGTGGTCACTGACATAATCATCTCGGTTACGTATGTAACCTTTGTTCCCTGAAGGAGAGAACGGACACGTACGTCGGAACTGAACGACGAATTGGGATCTATTTTCAGAGACCAATCTGTTTCGAGCGTTCTAAACGAGCCAATTGGCATTGGCATGCGGTCCACGCTCCGCCCGCCGTGCGGGTATAAATACGGAAGTGGAACACTGCATAATCTCTTTTCTGCTGAGGAGCCAAACTAGTGGCTGGTCCTTCAGCGGAAGCACAGCACCTGGCGACGGGACGTACGTCGCCAGGGATGCTGGCCCTTCCAGCACTCTGCTTGAGCTCATTGAGCCACCTCTGTATTGGAGCGGAAGTTAGGGATCCAAGCAGAGAAGGTCCGTCACTGCTGTTCCTGCAAGACCCACTCAGCGTGACTATTGGATAACGCTGGGAAAGCGTGCCATCTCGTAAGATGGAACGCTGCGGAACCACACCCCTCAGGAGAAGGAGGGGTGTCAGATTACACATAAGGACTAACCTAGCAGGGTAGTGCAACATATAGCAGTCCCTGGGGTGGTTCCAACCTGGTTCCAGGGGGGAAGAGCACCTCCAGGAACGACAGAGCGAGCTCTGTCGAGGGAAAGACACGGGGCTAGCCAATTAGGGTAGCTGGTACCGTGGAGAATACACATATGGGGTTGCCATTAGGGAACCGCTACATATGGATACCCAGCCTACAAACACGTTCCACAAGCATACGGGTGCAGGCCTGGCGTCAGGCGGCCGCTACGTCTGACCCCGAGGAGTAGCGGAGGAGCTCACAGGGTTAGCCATTTCTGGGGAACTGGAGAGTATAGATGCATGTATCCGGCCCCTGGGGCGGATTTAGACTCCCCTTAAGCCATTAAGACTCCCCCTTAAGCTGCCTCATCGACACGGCATCCTCAATAAACCTGTCTCCGTCGTGATGACTCCGATTGTTTGAATAGTCCTAGTTAATAATTCTTTAAATCGATATGTCATCCTCAAAACAACCCGTCTCCAGCGTGTTGCCACCGATCTTTCGAATATTACACTTTAGTAATTGTTTAATCAATACGGCATCCTCAATAAAAACCTGTTTCCGGCGTAATGACTCCGATATTTAAAATTATTGATTTTTAATAATTATTATTATTAATAATTATCATCCTCAATAAACCCGTCTCTGGCGTGTTGCCTCAGATCTTTTGAATATTCAGATCTATTATGACCTCTGACCTTTAAAATTGCCAGAATAATAATAATACGCTGTTTGTTAATTGGCCAGAGGAGAACTGGCACCCTGACCGAGCCTGGTTTCTCCCAAGGTTTATTTTTCTCCATTAGGTCTCCTGATGGGGTTTTGGTTTCCTTGCCACTGTCGCCTCTGGCTTGGCTTGCTCAGTTGGGGTTAGGGTTAGGAAACCTTGAGCACAGGAGACCGAGCTTCTGAGGCGGGCTCAAAACGCTCACGTTCATCACGAACATTGCGTTCATCAAGGATGTCAGCTAGCATGGCAGCAGCCACTGCACGGGCTCAAGCAGAAGCAGCTTGTATTGTTTGTAAAGAAAGAGAATGCAATCAAATTGGACAAGATTAAATTAGAAATGACCCATAAAATGGACACGGCCAAAAGGGAGGCAGATTTGGAGGTTCTCCAACATGAAAAGGAACAAGCTGCTGCTCTGGCCCAAGCAGAAGTGCTAGAAGCAGCTGTAGCAGCACTGGAGGACAATATTTCCAGTGCTAGCTTCTCTGTATCTTCACATATCAAAGTGGAGAGCACGAAAGACTATGTTGAAACACAAAGTGGGACGGAGCTAAATAAGCCATTCAGAACTCAACTTACAGTGCCAAGCTGTACCATGAGGCCTCAGAACCTAACTGTTCTGCTCATAGTCTCATTAAAATGAATAGCGTGCAGGATGCCTTCACTGAACTACCATCTTAGCCGCTTGATCAGTCATTCAGAGATAAAGTACAACAGGAAACGTTTGATCCTCATACTTCATGTTTCTCTCAGAGGGAAATCTCGGCATGGCCACATTCAGTACCGTTTCACCAGCCAGAAGCCTCAGGTATGTTGGACTTGGCAAAATATTTAGCCAAGTGAGCTGGTAAATACAAGTCTCAAATACAAGTTTGACGACAGACCGGAGAGTTCCCTTCGAGGAACTCCCACTGCGTCGAACGACGCGGTGCTCGTTCCCTTTCTCAGGGAACAAGGGTTATATACATAACCCGAGCCGTTCCCTTTCGAGGAACTCCCACTGCGTCGGAACGGCGATTTGGGATGCTCCTAAGCATCAGCGAATCTGAAGTCTGAATAAACACTAGTCCAATCCGATTGGCGTGTGTGATGGCGTCATCGTGACGGCATACCGGAAGTATAAAGGAGCGCGCGTAATGGCGGCAGTTATTGCTCTTCAGCGTAGCGCTCTCTGTCAAAATTGTCTGTCTATTTACTGTTGTTTGTCCAGTTGTGCAAGTGTGTGAAAGAAGTAGGCGAGAGAAAGCAAGAGAGTTTAAGCAGTGTGTGCATCCGTGTCCCGCTACATTTCGGGCTCCGATGCACACCTGCTTTGTGTGCAATGCCTGGGTGTTCAGCATGCTCGGGCGGCTCGAGGAGCCGCTTGTGGCGTTGTGAGCTGACACTCAGGCTGCTCCGCTCTCGGCTGGCCGTGTTCGATGAGGCCGGCCAGCCTCGTGAGCCCGTGGATCGGTCCGCGTCGCCGAGGCGGTGATGCGGCGAGGCGATCATGGGGCTCACGGATGGACATGTCAGCGAGACTTGGGACTGCTGAGGCATCTTCCCAGTCTTTGTCTGTCAGTTCAGATGTTCTCCTTCCCGTGTGGAAGCCGCGATGCGGCTTCTTCCCCGAGTGGAGGACCCGATGCTTGAACGGTCTGATTCTGGGAATTAGGCGTGCTCAGCATCGGGGCAGTCGTTATAACGAGCTCGCCACTTCTTATATGCAAGACTCAATCTCACGATTGCGAGGCAGCGTGCAGGTATGGGTCTGCTATTAAGGTGAACACACGCGATCGGTGTGCATGGAATACTGGTTGACGATAAAACAGTATTGCCTGATGATTAGGGCTGCATTTAAGTCTGAGGATTTAAATGAAATATTATTCGACTCTGGGAGTTGGATGTTCAGCCTGTCATTCAGACCATGTTTCACCTTGATACTGTTTGGCTTTTTCTCGGCGATGAAAGCCAATTGTACTATGATGAGTTGAACCACGTTGCTGAGGCAACGTGTGGTTTATGAGTCCGTATAAATACAATAAAACAGTGTCGTCTGAGGATTATGGCTACATTTAATTCTGAGGAATTGAATAAAATATGGTCTGAGTGATGGGCTGAGTGTCTGGCTCCTCGGGGTCAGATCGTGTTTTGATTTGGTTCCTTGGAATTGGGTGCAGCCACGGTGGGGTGAAACATGGTCTGAATGATAGGCTGAATATCTAACTCCTCAAAGTCGGATCATGTTTCGCCTTATTGTGGCTGTGTTTGGTTCCAAGGAATTGAATTGAGGTGTTGTCTGACTTTGGGAGTTAGATGTATTTTTATTCAGCCTATCATTCAGACCAGGTGACTTGTCTGGATATTCATCTAGGTGGAGCCCTCCTGAAGTTGATGTCATTCTCGCGCCTTGTGGCCTGCGGGACACATCAGTTTCAGGCAATTGCTATTCCCAGTGTCCGCCCTAGCATGCGGCCCTGTAGAGCTGCTCCCTTAGATGAGGCTCCCGCGAAGGGGCAACTAAGGTTGCTTCTTCCGCGGCGCTCTGGGGAAATCGATGTGGTAATCCCGCCGTCTATGACGCTTCGGGCCACATCGATTTCCCGCGAACGCACGCTGCTCCAGCCGCCTCTGAAAAGACCTGCGGCTGGGCAGCTCGCGCGTCCGCACACAGAGGCTCGTTCCCAACTACTCCCTGCCGGTCAGCCGCTTCAGGGGGTTGGGGACGAGGCTCGTGTAACACCCGACGCCCCCTCTCCCGGGTCGGAGCGATCGAGGTCGCCTCCCCTGTGGAGTTTTCCGGAATCGATGCTGTGCTCCGCCATCTAGTATGCTTCGGGCCACATCGTTTCCCCGCGCCCGCGTGCTGCACCAGCCGCCTCTAGCAAGACTTGCGGCGGTCCAGCGACGCGTCGCACACGAAAATCTTCCTCGATTTCGCCCTGCCGGTTAGCCGCTTCAGGGGTCGGGAGGAGGCTCGGTTGACACCGAGGCCGGCCTCGAGAGGCTGGTTCCTTAGCAGATTATCTTGGCGCAGGGTTATGCCTCCGGATATATCTGCAGGTTCGGGTAATGGAACAGGAAGTTCACTCCCCGTTGGTAAGGAGGCCACAGAATGTGCTCCTCCGCCAGACAGGGAGTCCGGGTTTTACAGCCGGCACTTCATAGTTCCTAAGAAGGATGGCGAGTTGCGTCCAACTTTAGATCTGAGGTACTTGAATCGTTCTCTGAGGAGATTCAGATTCAAGATGCTTACAGTTCCTCCGTTGTGATTCAGATCCAGTCTGAGGACTGGTCTGTCACGACGGGTCTAAAGAGGACGCATGCTTCCCTGTATCCATCCTTCTGTGTCACAGGAAGTTCCTGAGGTTCGCTTTTGGGGGCAAAGCGTACCAATATCGGAGTTCTTCTATACGGCCTAGCCCTTCCCTCGCAAAGTAAGTGGTAGCAGCAGTTCGGCATTGAGGTGTCGTGGGTGCTCTCACTGCTTGGGGTTGAGACTCTACACGCAGTAGCGTGTTGGCGCCTTCCCAGAGAACTGTGTTCCTGGGAGTTGTATGGGATTCTCTACGTTGTGGGCACAACTGTCTCCCGCACGACGTGCTCCGAGTCCATACGGGCGGTGGTCTCTAAAATGAAGCTAGGCCACAGCATCACTGTGAAGCAGTTTTAAGGACTGCTGGGGCTCATTGCGGCTCGTCAACAGAATATCTTTTGGCCTGCTGCACGAGACCCTTACAGTGGTGGCTGGAAATCAGGGGTTTTCCTCGAGGGAAAACCGTTCTGTATGATCAGGGTAGCAGCGCAGATGCCTTCGTTCCCTAGTCATATGGAAGAAACCTTGGTTTCTGTCCCAGGCCAGTGTTGGGAGCATCACGTTGCCGGAAGACCCGTTTCAACGGATGCCTCCCTCACTGGCTGGGGCGTGGTCATGGCGGCCGCTGCGAGAGGTCTGTGGGAGACCCGGCATTTTCCTGGCACATTTACTGCCTGGAAATGCTGGCGGTCTACAAAGCTCTGAGGGGCTTTTTCCCAGACCTCCGCGGCCACCATGTCCTGATACAGAAGTAAACCAGGTGACTTTCCTTGAGGGGAAATCCATTCTGTATGATCAGGGTAACGCGCAGTGGCCTTCGTTCCCTAGTCATATGGAAGGAACCTTGGTTTCTGTCCCAGGGGCCAGTGTTGGGGCGTCCTGTTGCGGAGATCCGTTTCAACAGACGCCTCCCTCACTGGTTTGGGGCGCGGTCATGGGCGGCCTGCGAGGGCCTATGGGAGGCCGTCATTCCTCCTGGCATATAATTTGCCTGGAGATGCTGGCGGTCTACAAAGCTCTCAGGAGCTTTTTCCCGGACCTCCGCGGCCAACATGTCCTGGTGCAGACAGACAATACGTCTGTCGTAGCATACCTCAATCATCAGGGAGGGTTCAGGTCGCGCCCTCTGTGCAGACTGGCGCATCTAATCCTCCGGTGGTCCCAAGGGAAACTGTTGTCCATCAGGGCAATGTATGTCCCGGGGGTCCAAAATCAGGGAGCAGACATCCTGTCGAGGCAGGGGCCGAGGCCCGGGGAGTGGCGACTCCACCCAGATGTGGTGGAGGCCATGTGCAAGAGGTTCGGCCCAGTGGAAGTGGACCTATTTGCGTCTCGAGAGACGTCCCACTGTCCACTGTGGTTCTCCCTCACGCATCCAGCCCGCTGGTTGGATGCCAGGGTTCAGACGCGGCCGAAGCTGCGTCTGTCGCATTTCCCCGATTGCTTTGCTCCGGGAGTCCTGGAGAGGGTCCGTCGACAAGGGTCAGCCTACTTCTGGTAGCACCCGTTGGCGACTCGAGTATGGTTCTCGGATATCATAGCTCTGCTGGCAGGTCATCCGTGGCAGATTCCTCTGAGGAGGATCTCCTGTCTCAGGCGGCGGGCACAATATTTTACCCCCAGCCCGAGATTTGGAACCTTTGGGTCTGGCCCCTGAGGGGGCCAGGTACCTAGAGGCTGGCCTGTCGGCAGAGGTGGTAGAGGCGTTACTCAGTTCCAGGGCTCCGTCTACAAGGAGACTGTACAGCCTCAAGTGGAATGTATTTTCCACTTGGTGCAGGGAGCGTGAGGTGGACCCAGTTAACTGCCCGGTGGCTTCAGTGCTGGAGTTCCTCCAAGATCGCTTCTCTGCGGTCTAACCCCATCCACACTCAAGGTGTACGTGGCTGCCATTACGGCTTTCCACACTCCTACGGGTGATGGGCCTTTGGGTAGGCACCGGCTGGTTGTACAGTTCCTCCGTGGGGTTTGGAGGATGAGGCCTGTGGCTCAATCCAGAGTTCCAACCTGGGATCTGGCAGTGGTTCTCGGAGGGCTGGCTGAGGCCCCTTCGAGCCATTGGAGTCGGCTGAACCAAAGAACCTGACCCTTAAGGTGGCTTTTCTCCTCGCCATTACCTCTCTGAGGAGAGTGGGTGATCTCCAGGCCTTGGCGGTAACGCCGACTTGCCTGGAGTTTGCCCGGGTGGAGTAAAGCCATCTTACACCTAGGCCAGGCTACGTGCCTAAGGTCCCATCAAGGGTGTTCAGGTCTTTGGTTCTGCAGGCATTTCATCCTCCGCCTCACGTGGACGGCGGAAGAAGGAGACTTCACCTGCTCTGCCCGGTTAGGGCACTCAGAGAGTATTTGGCGAAGTCGGCACAGTGGAGAGATCCCAACAACAATTTTATCAGGTTTTATAGCCTGCATCTCCCTCTGACGCCTGGCGCTAGGGTGCTCCAGTCCTAGTTGTGCCCGGTCTCGGCTTCACACTAGGGCAGGCGCTACCCTCGGTGTGGCCTAGTGGGTACTCGTTCCCCAAATCGTCGTTCCGGCGCGGTGGGAGTTCCTCGAAAGAGCGGCTCGGGTTATGTATATAACCCTTGTTCCCTGAGAAAGGAGCGAGCACTGCGTCAGCGTCGCCACACCGCACGCCTGGGCGCATGCTTCAGAGCAATAGCTGCCGCCATTACGCGCGGCTCCCCTTTTATACTTCCGGGTATGCCGTCACGATGGCGTCATCACACGGCCAATCGGATTGGACTAGTGTTTATTCAGACTTCAGATTCGCTGATGCTTAGGAGCATCCCCAAATCGTCGTTCGGCGCAGTGGGAGTTCCTCGAAGGAGCGGCTCGGGTTATGTATATAACCCTTGTTCCCTGAGAAAGGAGCGAGCACTGCGTCGAACGACGATTTGGGGATGCTCCCTAAGCATCAGCGAATCTGAAGTCGCTGAATCGTTCTGAATCATGAATCGTTGAATCATGAATCATGAATCTGAATCGTTCCCTTTCTCAGGGAACAAGGGTTATATACATAACCCGAGCCGTTTTAGAGCATGGAAATCTGCCTTTGTTGGAGCCACAGAGGGTTTAGGCCTGAAAGCTGGTGAAGAGCTGGACCTGCTTATTAGGTGGCTCGGCAAAGAATCATCTGACCATGTGTAGTACCATTTAACTGATGGTAGGTTAGCCATCTGTTTCAGAGACCAAAAAGGACTTAACTCACGCATCCGGTGAGACCTAATCAGATTAACGTAAACAAAGGCCTTTTTGTTTGTCACGACCATATAACTAATTGACGCGCCTGCATGTCTGAAAGTCTACAAGAAGAGTATTGTCAGCATAATTTGATTGCATCCCGGGGCATCTTTACATCAGCAACCCGCTACCCCCCTTTCATGACTTTTGCTCCCAGAAGACACGTGGACTGTCCCGTGACACAAGAATACACAAACAAAGAAACAATTTCCACATAAGAACCAATTGGAAAAAGTAATATATATATATATATATATATAAAAAAAAAAATATATATATATATATATTTGGTTGATTCAACATCTTTATACGATGTATTAAAATGACTAGATTTTTACTGTGTTATTGGATGTAGAATCAAACTCTGTATGCTAGTAACTGTGAAAGATTACAGATCTTTGTACTTTGAACTCTCAGAATTATAATTCATGGTACCCTCAGAATCGAGGAAACCTGACGATACCGAATCTCGTATCCAAATTACAACAAGATGCATTATTACAAAATTGCCAACTTTCTGAGAATAAATTCTCAACTTCACACTCCTCGTGATGAGTCAAGAAGGCGGAGATTTCAACACAAAGGAAACTTCATGCCTTTGACCCCTCGGACGTGATTGGATCATCTCAAAGGAACTCAACCCTGTTCTTCGGCTATAAAAACCAAGAATGACCGTTAAATCTTCGCTTCCTGCCAAAGAGAGACCATTGCGAACGGTCCGCCACGGACCTCCTGCCCACGCATCTGGAGAGAAAGAGAGAAACTGGCCTTCATCACCCAAGGAAGAGCCCACAGCTTCATCAGCGCCAGAGCACTCTTCCAAGAACCATCCGTGCTTTGCTGCCCCGAAAGATTCAGCTGACAATTGAACTCAGACACACATACGCGAGAAGCCTGATCAAAGCAAGTTTTTTATATCCCAATCAAACTGCGCTAAGGTTGTACACTCATTCCTATTTGTGGAATAATTTACTTGAGGTGTCTTATGAAGTACTGCGTGATAAAGCTGTAACTCTCTCTCTCTCTCTCTCTCTCTCTCTCTCTACACCTTCCATTCTCTCTCCCTTATTTGCTCCCCGTTTATATCATTCGTTAAGTTTGATTTTTCCCTGTTTGTACCATATTGTTTGTTTTACTCCCTACATATATTTATATATATATATATATGCATATTTCCCTTGTATGAATCGTAGTTCTGTATACTTAGTTGTTTTATTAAAACCCAAATAATTGCATGAAATTGAATATGTCACCTTGCTCACATATATGGAAGTCAATGAGATGCAAGATCGTAGCTACCTATAAAGCTTGATTTTCGTATTACTATTTAAGTAATACAAATTGTACAAACAAAGGAAATATTATTTGGCCTGATCAGCAAATTAATGTTTCTTATAGTTTGTAAGATTGATATTTGATGAAGTAATCTGAATTTCCACTCGCAGGACGAGAAGAAATTAGAGATCACTGCAATCAACTTTTATAAAGGTTACTTTTACATGAATAAAGGTTCCGTTATAAGTTAATATTGTTGTGTAGGACAAATGAATAATATTCATAGACTCATGAATATTTACCCCATTTGAATTAATTATTCCCCATTGTTACTACACATGTGACAAGGTTACGGTCAGTTCATGTCAGAGATCCTAAGGCAGCACTACATGCTGCCTGGGAAAGATTAACAGAATGTTATGGTGCGCCTAAGATTATTGAGAACGCACTTCTGGAAAGGCTCGAAATCTTTCCCAGGGTTCTTAGTAAGGACTTTATCAAGTTAAGAGAGTTGGGTGATCTCCTGACGGAACTACAGGCGGCCAAGCAAGATGGCTATCTGCCTGGTCTAACATATCTGGATACAGCAAGAGGTATAAATCCCATAGTGGAAAAGCTACCACACTTCCTTCAAGAGAAATGGCTCTCTCACGGCATGAAATACAAAGAACAGTATAATGCCTCATTCCCTCCTTTCTGGTACTTTGTGAGCTTCATCTGTTATGTTTAACGATCCAAGCTTCACAATTGCTGGTTCTCCGGAAGGTGAAAAACTCTTGAGCAGACAAACAAATCAAAGGATGCCCATTTCTGTTCATAAGGATAAAATGGACGTTTCTCAAAAGTCCTATCCCAGTAAGGACTCAGGCACGAGTGATGAAAACTCTATGAACTGCCCTATACATAATAAACCTCATCCACTGAAGAAGTGCCGTGGGTTCCGGATGAAGCCATTGGAGGAACGAAAAGCCTACCTGAAGGAGCATGCTATCTGCTTTCGATGTTGTACATCATCTTCCCACATTGCACGCAGTTGTAAAGCTGCAGTGAAGTGTACAGAATGCGACAGTGAAGGCCATGACACTGCCCTCCACCCAGGACCAGCACCATGTGTCACGATCACACAAAAGACAAACGGGTGCGGGGACTCAAGTGCAGCTTAAAGGATTTATTATCAAAACAAAACAAAAACTCAAAACAAAACCCACAAGGGGGAAAAACACATAAAAAGAATCACAAGATATAAACCAACCAACATAGATCACGGGAATCGGGAGACGTAGACAATACAACGATCCGACAAGGACTGCAAACGCACAGGAACTTATAAAGGGAACTAATCAAGGGGGAACAGGTGGGTGAAATCAAAGTTTAATCAGATAACAAGGGGGAGGGATCAGACAATGACACTAGCACATGGCCTAAACTAACAACACACCACATGTGCTCCACAAGACAGGACAGACATGTGACATTACCCCTTCCCTACGGGCAGCTGCAGACTCTCCACTAGCCCATGGCGGGGCGGGAAAGACGGACCAGGGCGGAACAGACCGGGATGGGAGGGACAGACCAGGGCGAGGCAGAGGACAGACCAGGGCGGGACAGAGGGGACAGATCAGGGGCGGGACAGAGGGGACAGATCAGGGGCGGGGCGGGGGACAGATCAGGGCGGGACAGACCAGGGCGGGACAGACCATGGCCGGACGGGGGACAGACCAGGGCGGTACAGACAAGGGCGGGACAGACAAGGAAGGGGAAAACAAGGGAGGGATGGGGAAAACAAAAAGTCCAACGGCTCAGAGTCCACCGGAAACGGGACCACCGGCACAGAGTCCACCGGCACAGAGTCCAACGGCACAGAGTCCACCGGCACAGAGTCCACGGAAACGGGACCACCGGCACAGAGTCCACCGGCTATAGAGGATGTTGTATCGACCAAAGAAATTTGAATATATCAGAATCAGAAACTGTGTCCCTCAGCACTCGAACCTCCGCATTTAATTCCGGTAATGTGGAGGAACATAAACATGCCAGCTATGCCCTCCGTAAAACCATTAAGACAGCAAAAGTCAGTACAGGGACAAAATAGAAGCTGAGAGTGGCAGAAGGGGCGTGGTTTAGCGAGGTCTTCACGAAGAGAAAGAGTGGGTAGGGTGATAAACACCTGTGCCTGATTGCAGTGATTGGCGTGGAGAGACGGCATATAAGCCAGATACAACGGGGAGAGAGACAAACTGGGCACTCGTGGACTGGAGACCGTTCTTAGAGAAAGATTGCTATGAACAAGTTACATTGTACTGAGTTTTGAGAGCGCTATGTGGGCAAGTTTATTTAGTGTATAAAGAATTTTTGAATAAACCACGAGTCCCAATCATAAAGACCCTCAGCTCGAGTGCTGAGGGACGCTCGACCCTATCTTCTTCCTCCTTATTCTCACGAACATTTGTTACAGTGGTGCCGAAACCCGGGAGCAAGAAGTGTGCCGCCGCTAGGATGCAGAACACATCAGGATCGCCGTTTGTGGAAGTCATCACATCACCAGCTAGCCTCCACCAAGAACAACATCGGGCGCTCTTGGACATGAGAGAGGATCAGGAATGGCGGTTCCAGATCCTTGTCTGTGCCCAGCAGAAGGACCACGAGGTGTTCCAGAGCTGGATGGACTGGAAGGTTTGGACCGAGGCAAAGACATCAGCGAGCCCACCCATGGAGCTGTCTCAGCAAAATGGGCGCCCAGGACGATCCAGAGGCCGAGGCCGAAGAGCTGTGGCTGCTGCGCCTAATCCCTCTCCTAACGGGGGAGGCCCAAATAGTGGCCCAGCAACTGCCGGTCCAGAACCCCTTCCCTGAATAACATCGCCAGCGATTCCAGTCGCTGGACCTGGGGGAGAGTGGGCGGCCCTTTGTACTGGCTCAACAGCTCCGGGACGCATGACAAGATTATTGACCTGGTGGTGCTGGAGCAATTCATAGCCCGACTGCTCAGGAAGATGTAGCAGTGGTTCTAGTGCCACTGTCCAAAGTCGCTGGAGTCGGCCATCCAAGTGGTGGAGGATCAGCTGGTGGCGTGCCCCGGGGTCAATGGATCCCTTTCTTCAGTTTCTCTCTCCACCCCTTCCCCTATCTCTCTCCCTTTCTCCTCTAGGCCGGTCCCAATGCCAATCCCAATCTAGGCTGGTCCCAAGGTATGAGGGGAACAGAGAGGCCCAGAGTACCGCTCAATTATTAGTACCCAAAAGCCACCGGGAAATGTTTTTCCAGGCGGCTCATTGTAATCCGATGGCTGGGCATTTGGGGATGACCACCACATTAAATCGTTTAATGACCCGATTTTTCTGTCTGGGCATTCACGAGAATGTGCGCAGATGGTGTGCCGCATGTCGTGAATGTCAGCTGGTAAATCCACTGGCCGGCCCAAAAGCGCCATTGTGCCCTCTTCCTCTCCTGCAGGTCCCCTTCGAGAGAATTGGTATGGACCTCATCAGGCCATTAGAACGATCTGCAGGGGGGCATCAAATTGCATCAGTCTTTGTGGATTATGCAACCCGATATCCTGAGGCAGTAGAGTGTGGCGGACGCACTGTTTAGCCTAATCTCCCGAGTAGGAATCCCGAAAGAGATTCTCACTGATCAAGGCACGGCTATACGAATTGTTGCAAGAGGCTTGGGAGGAAGGACCTTCTGAGAGTAAAAACGAAATTCAGTATGTGCTGGACCTGAGAGCAAAACTCCACACTTTGGGGCGGGTCTCAAGGGACAATTTGCTACAGGCCCAGGTGTATGACAGGGGAACTAGAATGCTAGAATTTGCACCGGGAGAAAAAGTACTTGTATTATTGCCCCTGTCTGGCTCAAAATTACTCGCCAAGTGGCAAGGACTGTTTGAGGTCAATCGACGAGTTGGGGATCTCGATTATGAGGTGGTTAGAATGGACAGGAACGGGGCACGTCAAATTTATCTCCTAATAAAATGGAGGGAGGCGGAGTCAGTGATGTTGGCGACTGTGGTGAGTGGAGAGGAGGATCTCGGGCCAGAAGTGAATACCAAAGTGCAATCCCTCGCTCTGGCCCCAGGAAACCACCTCTCGCCCTTGCAACTCACTGACATAGCCCAGATGCAAGCAGAATTTGCAGACGTGTTCTCACCACTGCCTGGTCGAACAAACCTGATTCATCCCCATATTGAGAACCGGGTGTTGTGGTACGCACCCAGCCGTATCGCTTACCTGAACATAAAAAGAAAATAGTTCAGGAAGAATTAGAGGCAATGCTGGACATGGGTGTAATAAAAGAGTCCCACAGCAATTGGGCAAGCCCGATAGTTTTAGTTCCTAAAATGGAAGGCTCAGTTCGATTCTTTGTGGATTACCGCAAGGTGAATGCTGTGTCAAAATTTTACGCATATCCAATGCCTCGAGTTGACGAGCTGCTTGATCGACTAGGTATGGGTCGTTTTTTTTCAACATTGGATTTAACTAAAGGGTATTGGCAAATCCCTCTGACACCATTATCCAAAGAAGAAACAGCTTTCACAACGCCGTTTGGATTACACCAATTTGTTACACTTCCTTTCAGGTTGTTCAGGGCACCGGCGTCTTATGGACTGAATTCTGAGACCGCATATGCTGCGGCTTACTTGGATGACATTGTCATCTATAGTAATGATTGGCAGCGGCATATGCAGCACTTGCGAGCCGTTCTGGAAACACTGAGAGGGGACGGGGCTGATGGCCAACCCGAGAAAGTGTGCAGTTGGGCGGGTGGAGCTTCAGCTTCAAATGGTTTCCACCTTCCTCTGGTCCATTTGGATGCTGTGTTGGTCGATGACATACCCAAGGAACTGCAAGGAGGGGATATGAATCTCACACTTTTTACGGTACAGGTGGTGTAAATGAAGCTTCTGACTGCATTGAAGAGACACAAACTGCAGAGACTGCAGGTGGTGTTGAAGAGACATGAACACAGGTTTAGAGTAATGCAGGTAAAGATGAGAACTAGCACTTCAGACAGTCACTTAACTGAGGATATCAGAGTTTTTAGAATGCAGGGAATTGGAGAACACGAGGAACTGAAGACGATGGGATCTCAGGTGAGTTGCAGGTAAGGAGTCCAGGTACTCCAAGCAAGTCGCAGTCATCGGGCTCAGAGGGTATGGTTTTCTGGAATGGTCCTAAAATGGTTCAGGTCATACTTAGAAGGGAAAGGTTATTATTTGAGTATTGGTGACCATAAATCTAAGTGGACATCCATGAAATGCGGAGTCCCACAAGGCTCAATTCTTCAACCACTTCTATTCAACCTGTACATGCTCCCACTGAGCCAAATAATGAGAAAGAACCAAATTTCTTACCACAGCTATGCAGATGACACCCAGCTCTACTTAACCCTATCGCCTAACTACTATAGTCCCATTGACTCCCTGTGCAAATGCATTGATGAAATTAACAATTGGATGTGCCAAAACTTTCTTCAGTTAAACAAAGACAAAAACTGAACTCATTGCATTTGGACATAGAGAAACTTGGTCATGCTTTCATCACCAGTAGGGTGGATTATTGTAATGGTCTCCTCACCGGCCTTCCCAAAAAGTCCATTAGACAGCTGCAGCTCATACAGAATTCTACTGCCAGGATTCTGGGCAAAACCAGAAAATATAAACATATCACACCAGTCGTTTTTACACTGGCTTCCGGTTATATTTAGAATTGATTTTAAAGTACTGTCACTTGTTTATAAATCACTCAATGGCCTAGGACCTAAATACATTTCAGATATGCTCACTGAATATAAACCCAACAGATCACTCAAATCATTAGGATCGAGTCAGGTAGAAATACCAAGGGTGCCCTCAAAGAACCAGCTTCCTGAACAGATCAGATGTGGTGTAACAATATTGACTATGAGTCTAATATCTCGGGGAATAATTAACTCAAAAGGGATATAATATTCATGAGTTTATGAATATAATTTGCTAGTCGTTCATTACGTTTATTAAAATTTTCCGATAAGGAAAATGTTTAATTAAATACAAGTAACCTTTAAGGAATTGCTTGAAGTTATCTTACTAAGTGTGTCCTGCAAATTAGTTATAGACTTTCAAATCAATTCTCAATAAGGGATTACTGCTTTTACAAGAGCATAAGAAGCATTAACTTTACTGATCAGGACAAATTAATATCTCGTATGTTCGTACAGTTATGTTACTAAAATCGTAGCATAAGGCAGCTTTAGGTAACGTTCAGGATTGTAAGTTTCATTGACTTCGTGTATGTAGAAGAATAACAGCTTCAATTCAAAAATATCTTTTGGAAGTTTAATAAACACAGACTAAAGATAACACTACAATTCACACAGAAAGTACATACTAAATATGCATAAAGAGAGTAGAAATATAGATAGGAAATGAAACTAAAATTGTACCTAAACGAAAAGAATGAAAGAAAACAAACATAAAGAGAGAGAGAGAGAGAGAGAGAGAGAGAGAGATAACAGCGTTCACTTCAGTTCGTTACAAAGAGCCCTCAATGAATTGAACTCGTCCCTAAAAGGGGAATAACACGACCTTTCAACAGCAATTTGGATTGTAGAAATAAGAATACTTGCTTTGGTTTTGGCTTGGGTGTGTGCGTGTATTCTGAGTTCAAATGTCCCGCGTGTTCCATGATCCTTCTTGAAGTCGGTTGGTAGTGGCTCTCGGTTTGCGAAGAAGTTCAGCTGGAGGCGGCCGGGTCTCTTGAAAGTGGGCTGAAGCGCTGTATCCTCTCTGAAGAATGCCCTCGGGTGGGCGGGTGGGCGGGTGGCGGATTGCAATGCAAAGCACTAGCAAAGGCAAAGGACTGAGGAATGCATTGGTATTTGTAGATCAGGTGGAGCGACGCCCATTTCCTGGATGGTCCAATCGATCTGAGCGTTTTCGGCGCGGAACAAAGTTCTTTGTTCGGCTGAGTTCCTCCCCCTGGCTACTATCCGGGGCAGACAGGTTCATGCATTTTTCTTTACAAAGCTGGCATCTTTGTAATACTGCATGTCCTTTAAATTATTTTACCAGATTCGGTACGATGGAGTTCTCTCGGTTCTAAAGACACCATGAACCACTGGTCTGCGAGGTGGGAAACACACAAGTCCAGGTTTTCCACTGTCTATTGTCCTAAATAGTTTGAGTTAACATTCATATAACCCCCCTAATTATTACAGACACATATACAAACATTCAGACAGAAAAGTATACATTTAGTACGTTTTACGGTGGCTTTTAACCATCTATTCTTCCATGGACTTGGTGAACATTCCATGTGTGTGTTCCTAGGTGTGTGTGTGAGGTGTCACAGGGCCATTCGGGCAATAAAAGTCACTCCGGAGCCTGGTCGTTATCTCCCCAGGGTGATCAAAGAGTGGTCTTTCAGACATCGTGGCGCCGTTTATACCATCAATCGTATGATCATGATCTGATAACGCGCTTCACGAGAGGCGCGAGACATCTGGCCGTTTGCCAGATGAACAGACATCCTCATTGTGGCTACCCTTTTTGTTCGGCTGATGTCCTGTGGTCATTATCGGACAACCCCCCATCATAATGGGCGGATGGTAGGTGAGTCGGGCGGTCGGGCAGCAGGTGTTTGTTACGGCTGGGGAGCCAGCTCGATGAGATCTGCCTCTGCTTTGGGCGTTGTAACCTCCCTCCGTGGTTTCCATCGGAGACCTCCAGACACGGCTGTCGTGAGCTTGGCTGTGGAGGTTCTCATCTCGCTGAATTTTCTGTACAGGAAGAAGGCGACGCCCATGGTTAGGGTATTGCCGAAGATCATAGAGACACATAGTGCAGTGTCAGCTGTGGTCCAGGTTTGGACAACAGGAGAGGTATTCAGGATGGGCATTCGGGACAGTGCTTGGAGGGCTGTATCAAGGGGAGCGATGTCAATGAGCTGGGGTACCCCTTTTCTCAGTCCACACTTCTAACTCAGGAGCGAGGGTGAAGTTGTGGTCCTTGAAGAAGGCGGGGATTTCTAGTTCTGATTGGTACTCTTCGCTTGGGAGGTGGTACCGGTCAGCGAGGTTTGTCCCAGGTGGATGGGACAATCTTCTTGTTTCAGAAACGGTGGTTGAGTTTAACTTGCATTGGCCCCTAACTGTCTTTCTCTGTTAGTGGCCACATGTCTCTTGATCTGGTTCCGGTGAACCCATTTGAGAACCAGTTCTCTCTGTCCCCGGTTTAGTTGAATCTGGTACGCAACGGGAGAGAGTTTGTTCATAATCTCATGAGGTCCCGTCCAGTGGGGCAGACATTTTTTTGACAGCCGTCGCCCACTTCCAGTTCTTGGTGTGAGGCTTTGCGGTCGTAATAGGCTTTCTGACCTTCAGCGCTCTTTTGCAAGTGTTGCTGGGCAAAGGCGAAAGTTGTTTTTAAATGTCTATGGAGCTCATCGAGGTACTGGAACGTGGTGTACGCGGTGACAAGGTGGGAGTCGCCGGGTTGGTATAGCAGGTGTAGTGGCAGAGTCATCTGCCGCCCAGTCATGAGTTCAAAAGGGGATACCCGTGTTGATTCCTGCGGGGTGGCTCTGAGGGCCATCAGAACGAGGGGGAGTTTCATATCCCAGTCTTTCTGGTTAGCAGACACATACTTTCTCAGCATGGCGACCACCGTTCTGTTCTATCTCTCGACTTGCCCTGATGCGATGGGGTGGTGGCTGACGTGCAGTCTAGCCCGTATCCCCAGGCATTTCCAGATCTGTTGCATGATCTCGGCAGTGAAATGGGTGCCTCTGTCTGAGTTGACTCTCAGTGGCAATCCGAACCGGGAGAAAATGTGGTTTAACAGGAGGTATGCCGTGGTCTGGGCAGTGTCGTTGGGTGCTGGTAGACACTCCACCCACTTGGTGAACTGGCACACCACTGTGAGAAAGTACCTGTTGCCTCTTGTGGACCTGGGCAGGGGTCCTACCCAGTCGATTTTTAGGTCTGACCACGGGAACGTGATTCCTCTGCGTTGCAGTGGGGCTCTGTGGTTTTTGCTGGAACTGACAGCAAACCAGACATTCTCTGACGTACTCCGCAACATCTTTTTGCATGCCGGGCCAATATGCCACCTGTTTCAGTGTGTCATACGTGGCTCTGGTGCCGTGGTGTCCCGCACATGGTGTGTCGTGGGCGTACATTAGCATCACCCCCCTTTGCAATCGTGGCACCACAAGCCGTGGCGTTGTACTGTCATCGTGTGCAAACTAGTCTTCTTTACTAGTAAGATTGATAACATTAGGAGTAAAATTGTGGCCATGCAGCCGTCTACTACAGTGTCGCTTCAGACGGAACATTGTAGTCTCACTGAGGAAAAATTACACTCATTCACTGCTATAGGAGGAGAAGAATTGGCTAAACTTGTTAAATCATCAAAATCAACAACATGTATGCTTGACCCTATACCGACTAGGCTATTAAAAGAGATACTTCCAGAGGTCATAGATCCTCTGCTTAATATTATTAATTCATCCTTGACATTAGGATATGTACCAAAAACTTTTAAGTTGGCTGTAATTAAACCACTTATTAAAAAACCGCAACTTGATCCTAAAGAATTAGTCAATTACAGACCAATCTCGAATCTACCGTTTCTATCAAAAATATTAGAAAAGGCTGTGTCTTCACAATTATGTTCCTTTTTAGAAAGAAATTGTATATGTGAGGATTTCCAGTCAGGATTTAGACCGTATCATAGTACTGAGACTGCTCTAATTAGAGTTACAAATGATTTACTCTTATCATCTGATCGTGGTTGTATCTCTCTATTAGTGTTACTCGATCTTAGCGCTGCATTCGATACTATCGATCACAATATTCTTTTGAATAGACTCGAAAATTATGTTGGCATTAGTGGAACTGCATTGGCATGGTTTAAATCTTACTTATCTGACCGTTATCAGTTTGTAGCAGTAAATGAAGAGATGTCACACCGATAGGACCGTTGCATTTCACCCTGTATATGCTACCACTGGGAGATATCATTAGGAAGCATGGCGCTAGTTTTCATTGTTATGCTGATGATACTCAGCTCTATATTTCTTCACACCCTGGAAACTTACCAATTCACAAGATTAACGGAATGCATAGCTGATATTAAAATTGGATTAATAGTAATTTCCTGCAACTTAATTCAGATAAAACTGAATTTTTAATTATTGGACAGAAAAGCTCCACAAGTAGTGCCCTAGAATACTGTCTAACCCTCGATGGCTGCTCTGTCAAGTCCTCGTCGTCAGTGAGGAACCTGGGTGTGCTCTTTGATACCAATCTTTCGTTTGAAAGCCACGTTTCTAGCATCTGTAAAACTGCATTCTACCATCTTAAAAATATATCTAAATTACGTCACATGCTTTCAATGCAAAATGCTGAACAATTAGTACATGCGTTCATGAGCTCAAGGCTAGATTATTGTAATGCTCTACTGGGTGGTTGCCCTGCTCGCCTAATAAATAAACTCCAGCTGGTCCAAACGCAGCAGCTCGAGTTCTTACTAGAACCAGGAAATGCGATCATATTAGTCCAGTTCTGTCAACACTGCACTGGCTCCTATTAAACATCGCATACATTTTAAAATCTTGCTTATTACTAATAAAGCAATAAATGGTTTAGCTCCCAGTACTTAAGCGAGCTCTTAACGCATTATACTCCATCACGTCAATTGCGGTCTCTAAACTCTGGCCAGTTGAAAATACCTAGAATATCTAAATCAACTGCAGGCGGTCGATCCTTTTCCTATTTAGCACCTAAACTCTGGAACAGTCTTCCTAGCATTGTTCGGGAAGCAGACACACTCTGTCAGTTTAAATCTGTACTAAAAACACATCTCTTTACTATGGCATACACATAGAACATTTTTAACTTTCTTTATTCAAATCAAATGACTGATTGTTATGCTGCATTAACTAGGTCAGCCGGAACCGGGAACACTTCCCATAACACCTGATGTACTCGTTACATCATAAAAAGAGTGGCATCCACACTAATGTTAGTCTCTCTGTTTATCCCGAGGTTTACTGCAGTCGGCCGGATCCAGGCCGTGTCCGGATCGGATGGTGGACCTGCATCTGGACATGACCAGCTCATCCTGGAGCGTCTGCTGAGACCGTGTCCATTAGTGTCTCCTCTGAATTTGCCTCACCGGGCGTCATCCTCAATTAACCCGTCTCGGCGCAATAACTCCGATCTTTCAAGTATTCATATTCTTGTGTAATCGACGCCATCCTAAATGAACCCGTCTCGTGCGTCATACCCAAATTTCGAATATTCCTATCTAATATGATTTATGACCTGCAAGGTTGCCAGAGTAATAATTATACACTGTTAATAATAGGCCAGAGGAGAACTGGCACCCCCGACTGAGTCTGGTTTCTCCCAAGGTTTATTTTTCTCCATCATGCCCTGATGGAGTTTTGGTTCCTTGCCACTGTCGCCTTTGGCTTGGCTTGCTCAGTTGGGGACACTCAAATTATGATCCAAGTTACTCAACTAAATATACAAATAGAATTTCTTAATTTGGTCATGTATAATTCTATAAACTATCCAAATTAAACTAGCCAAATCAAATTTTGTTGCAATGTTTAACACTGTGAAGCTGCTTTGAAACAATCGTCATTGTAAAAGCGCTATATAAATAAAGTTGATTGATTGATTGATTGATTGATTGCAAACCACAGAATGTCCTCCTGTATACACATCATGTGTTTGGAGTTATGTAGATGCTTGAGGCTTGAGTCGTTAGAAAGGTCAGAGTCAGTGATAGGGTGGTTGGAGGGGTCAGAAAGGTGGTCGAAAATTGTCTTTATTGCCGTGTCAGAAGCTTGCATTTCCGCGATGTCGTTGTGGGAAATCTGTGGTGTTAGCGATAGCGACTGTGAGGCAGGCATTGTAGCCGGTGCCGATCGCTTGCTGCGGGTTAGCACTGCAACGATGGGGCTGGATGTGGGATTTGGAGGTTCCCCCCATCTCGCCGTGTAGTGCGCCCGTCTTTGCGAGGGCATCAGTTTGGTCGTTGAAGTCTTTGTCGAGACCTGGTAGCTTTGAGTGGCCTTTGACCTTCTTCCAGTACACTGTTAGGTCATGTGTACTTGTGATGTTGTCACATTCCTGGAACAGGTGTTGGTGTTTGACTGGCTTGTTGTTAGCGGTCTTGAAACCATTTTGTTTCCAGGTTGGAAGGTGGCACACGAAGCTGAGTCTGGCGTAGTTAGAGTCTGAGCAGATGAGCAGTTCTTTGATGTCATGGGCTGATGCGATCTGAAGGGCTATGAGAATGGCTGCTATTTCTGCATATTGCGATGAATGCCGTCGTGGTTGTAGGAGCGCCCATCGACTTAGGCCGTGGGCATGCCCTGGCACGCGTTCAGTTCAAATTACCTGTGACAGGTGAGTTGCTGTTGTCATTGGGGTTCTTGTTCATCAGCAGCATCTGCCGGCGTGTTATCAGAGCAGTTCTGGCATGCAGCCAGGCCATTACCCAGCGCAGACTTGTGATTCTGTGCGTATCGTGCCTCAACGTTGCGTCCCTGGAGGGCCATCAACCACGTGGCTATACGTGAATTAGTGACCACACCATCTCGGATGCGTTGGCTGTTGAGGAACATTACAGGCTGGTGGCAAGTCTCTATGATAACTTTCTGTGCCCCAATGTAGTTGGAGAAACGCTGCATGGCCCACACCGTGCAGAACAGAGCTTTTTCACAGTCCGAGAATTTGCACTCCGGTGGGAGAAGCGTTTTGCTGGCATATGCAACCACCTTTTTGTCAAAACATAGTCTATTTCTTTCAGGTGGTCGGCCACCGTTGTGCTCTTCATGAGAACGTCGTCAACATAGATCAGGTTGCCTCTTACTCTGGCATCTGGGCAGGCTTTGTTCAGAAAGATGTTAAACTCAGATGGCGAGTTGGCATAGCCGAACGGACACCTGTTGAAGGTGAATTGTTGGTTGCCGAATGTGAATGCTAGCTTGTGTTGGTCTTCTGGGTGCACTGGGATGGTCCAGAATCCAGAGGCCACATCCAGTGTAGAGAAGATTGTGGCTCCCCTGATTCGGGGTATTTCTTGTTCCAGTTGGGTCATTGGCCATCTTGACAGCGGCACCTGTTGATTCAGTCTCCGATAGTCTATCGTTGGGCGCCAATTCCCGCTGGGTTTGAGCACGGGCCAAATTGGGGCGGAGTAGGTGCTGTTACATGGACGGATGACACCTTTTTCAAGCATGGATTCGATAATCTCCTGCACTGGTTCGTATGAGGCAATTGGAATCTTGTACTGCTTGACAAACGTGGGAGGCGGATCAGGGTGCGTTGGGATGCGCACCGTGTGGAGGTTGGTGAGACCGCAGTCTAAAGATTCTTTGGCAAAGGATTCTTTGAACTTATAGAGGACTCGTCTGAGTCCCTGATGTTCTGTCTCGTTCTGGAGCGCGTTAGCGTCTCGTAGAATTTGTTGCACTTGAGACTCAAAACCTGGGTACGGTTCCTCCACCTGGGTGTCATCAGTCAGGTTGGTATGGAGAGGTGAAGCAGGTTCATCTGTTTCCATGACAGGCTGTTGGGAGACTGTGTATACTACAAGGTGACTGTCCTCTGTCAGCTCCGTTCGGCAGACCTGGTCTTTGGCCACCGGCATTATGTTATGGCGATGAACTTGAAGGGTACAGTGAACAGTGTGTTGTATGTACTCCCTTCGGGTATCAGTGCGTGTGGAATGGGTCCAATGATGGGTAACACAAGTTCAAAGTCCCTGGTCTGACTCAGGGTCAGAGTACTCACGAATTAGACCTCGTCATAGATGCCAGTAGTCCGCTTTGACGGTCTCTGGTTGTCGATCCAGAAAGCTCCGTACGTCACGGTTAGACGTGGCCCTGAGTAGGTACAGTCTGTCCCAGTTGTTCGCGCGTGCGACAGTTTGCAGATAAAAGTCTATGTCTTTTAAGTATGCGTGGACATCGTGTCCTCCTGCAGGGTCTGGGCTGAAGGTAGGAATATTTCTGGCCAGCTTGTCAAGGTTCTTTGAAGCTCCGTGGCTGTTGACCTTGACTTCCTGGAAGGGCTTCCTTTCCTCTGTTGCAGACGGGGATTCGTGGAGACTGGCGGGTGACATTTTAAACGGTGGGTTGTCGCCCCCCTTCGTAGCTCTTGCTTCTTGGCTGAACGGTGCGGAGTAACTGGTCGGAGGAAACTCTGTGTTGTGTGTTTCCCCCTTCCGGTCACGTTGCACTTTATATGATTGTCTTAGTTCTCTTTGCACCATGTCAAGTTCATCTTCGAGCTCGTGTCTTTGCTGGATGAGCTCATCTGCAAATGTTTTGCATAGGCTTTGGCTCTAACGTCTCTGTCTTTAAGGTCATTATTGGCTCTCTCCAGGAGGGATTCGCCACGCCGAAGCTGTTCGTCGAGTTCTTTCTTAGCGTCTTTCTCTGATTGTACTCGTCGGTCAGCGTCGAGACGGAGCTCCTCCAGGGCCTTTTGAAGTCTTTCTACTTCCTTTCCTTGTTCTTTGTCCGTTTCATCATCTTTCTCTCATTGTAGAAGCTGATCTAGACGAAGCTGGGTGAGGGCTTGGTCTCTCTGGGCCTCCTTGGCTTGAAGCTTTAGCGTTGCTGCATCCTGTTCCAGATTGGCGTAGCTCCCTTCGCTTAAACGTGCCTGAGCGATGAGGACGTGGGCGAGGCTTCCGAGGATCTTGGCCACCTCTTTGTTAGAGTAGCTCTGCGTTGGATCGTGTGTCATCAGCTGGTCTAGCTCGGTGTCCAGTTGCTCCTGGCTCAGCTGCCCCAGATTCCCTTGACTGGTGGCCGTTAGCGCTCCCAGCCATGTCGCTAGGCGGTCCCACGGGACGGCGGGACTGGATGAACGGGACATGCTGGCTCACTGTGGACGAGAGGAACACAACACACACACACAGAGACACAGAGGCCAATGCAAGCTTGTTTTAACGCTAACGACGGCTATGCCGTCGATAGGAATTTTGGCTAACTGATGTAGACAGTTAGGCAGTTTAGATAATTAGACAATTTGGACAATCAGGTGGGCGGTAGCCCTGGGGGTCACTTGGTGACCCACTGCTCGGTCGTCACTTAATTACTAAGTTCTCCTTGGGGTCTCTTGGTGAACTGAAAGAAACACAATTATGACAGTCCAACAGTGAGGATAGGAAAGAGGACAGTGGGGACAAACACAAAATTAATTGGTCTGTAATGCACGGAAAGTAAGCGTGAGCGCTAGAGGTGTTAGAGAAAACTAAAGGCTAAGCCTGTTACTTTTCGTCAAAGTTTCTGATAGGGCCTACGCACGGTGGATACCAGGGTAGGAGACTTAGGAAGAAGGTGCGGCTTAGAGAACAAGAGAAAAAATTAATAGGCCAAATGCTCAGGATATATTAAAATTCGGCTTATACTCTGGGTTTTATCCCATTTAGCTCATCCGGGGTGAATTGAGGTCGCTCAGGTGGAAAACCCAGCGGTGTGGTCAGCCTTCCAGACGTTTCCAAACACCCAACTGCCGTGTCCTCGGTCCTTCGTTCGTTACTCTGTCGTGTTACGCCCACTCAAACAGCTTATGACCTTAAACACAACCTGACAACACCAATCCACCAACCGCCAGTCCGCACAGCAAAATTGGTACGTTCCCTAGAACCCTCTCTTTCAAGAGTGGCCCCCTATTAGGCCCCGGTTTAGGTACTGGTCCCAGAAATTGCCTTGCGTGTGTGCTGGACTGGTTGACTTCTTTGGAGTGTCAAATTGCTGATGTCGCCACTGCGGGCCGCAACGACGGACAGAGATAAAAGAAACCGAGATTCACACACAGCCGGTGTCGGTCACGTTGGTCGGGCAACCCCGCTGGTGGAGACCAGTTTGAGATGATTCTCAACTCACCATAGATGCTTGTGAGCCCTACACTAAATACACAAAGAGGGTAAACAGGTGGAATTAAAATGAATTAAAACTCTCCTGTTCACCGGATCAAAGGATTTATGATTGTAGGCGAAAAGGAAGTGGAAAATTACATATCAAGAGCAATTTAGAAAAAGGCAAAGGTTTCTGACAAATAATGATAAAACAAAAGCACTTTTGATACTGTTTGTAATTACCAAAATT
The DNA here is from genome assembly GCA_023029165.1 of Gobiocypris rarus. NCBI lineage: Eukaryota > Metazoa > Chordata > Actinopteri > Cypriniformes > Gobionidae > Gobiocypris > Gobiocypris rarus. The sequence goes on from CM040920.1 coordinate 13,697,664, forward strand.
AGCTTAACCCCAATGGGAGGGGAAAAGAAAAACTTTTGCAGGAAAAAAAAAAAAAGTTTTTTTTCTTTACAAAGCTGGCAGCTTTGTAATACTGCATGTCCTTTAAATTATTTTACCAGATTTGGTACGATGGAGTTCTCTCGGTTCTAAAGACACCATGAACCACTGGTCTGCGAGGTGGGAAACACACAAGTCCAGGTTTTCCACTGTCTATTGTCCTAAATAGTTTGAGTTAACATTCATATAACCCCCCTAATTATTACAGACACATATACAAACATTCAGACAGAAAAGTATACATTTAGTACGTTTTTCGGTGGCTTTTAACCATCTATTCTTCCATGGACTTGGTGAACATTCCATGTGTGTGTTCCTAGGTGTGTGTGTGAGGTGTCAGAGTTCGCGGCAGGGCCATTTGGGCAATAAAAGTCACTCCGGAGCCTGGTCGTTATCTCCCCAGGGTAATCAAAGAGTGGTCTTTCAGACATCGTGGCTCCGTTTATACCATCAATCGTATGATCATGATCTGATAACGAGCTTCACGAGAGGCGCGAGACATCTGGCCATTTGCCAGATGAACAGACATCCTCATTGTGGCTACAGTGGTCAAACAGTAGCCACTTTCAAATTCAGACTTAAAACACATTTGTGCATTTACTGAATGAGCACTGTGCCACTGTATATCAGTAAATGGAGTTAGGCAACATTTCATGTTTAGATCTAATGTCACATGGAATCAATGTTGATGCTGTTGAAAGTCTGCTGCACAGTGATGACATCTCAGATCATTATCTAGTCTTTTGCATACTCTATTTAGTCAAGGCTGTAAAACCAACACACTGTTACAAATATAAAATAACTATCACTTCTGCCACTAAAGTTTGCGGTAACACTTTACAATACGGGTGTACTAAGATGCATTAATTCATGCTTAACTAATAGCCAGACAATCATGAGTTAATGTATGACTCACGAAGAACTAACCCATTTATTAATGATTACTGCATCAGCAACTAATGATCATTATATATGATTAATAGATTAAGTAATCAATAAATTGTTATTAGTTAAATGTGTCAATGTATTAATTCCCTAATAACATATTATATTTACCAATAATGTAAATTAACATGTTAATTACCACAACGTGTCAAAGCCATGCATTTCATCTTCCAGTTGTCTGTTTTAATTAATCATTAGCTAAGTTATCATTATGATATGTAGCAATTGTGGCCGCGCAGACACAAATGAATCTTACAGATGATTCATTCAAACATAAGTCTACACAAAACAAACTCAATGTGGCGGAGGGGGCGTGGTTCTGCGAGGTCTGTAGCGGAAGAGAAGCTGAAGAGCCGAGCGGTGAGTAAGTAGGTCAAGTGCAGATGAGTAACACCTGTGTCTGATTGCAGTAATTGGCGGGGAGAGACGGCATTTAAGCCGCGACGGCAGAGAGAGCGGCAGAGAGAAACGGGACTGGGACTGCGGTATCACGGTACGAAATAAAGCGTCAGTCCAAGTCACGCCGACCCCGCCTTCTTCCTTCCCCACACACACCCACTGTCTACAAACCCAACCACACTGGTGCCGAAACCCGGGAAGGAAGAAGAGTGCCGCCATGGAGCCCCCGTCACGCACCCCACTTGCGGACATCGTGCAATCACTCGCCGGTCTTCACCAGGAGACACAACAAGATCTGCGGGCCGTCAGGGAGGAGCAGCAGATGAGGTTCGAGGCGCTCCTCCAGGCCCAGGATGAAGACCGCGAGTTGTTCCTGAGCTGGATCGACCGGGAAGTTCGGGCCGCCCCCAAAACCACCTGTGACTCGGCCGCGATGGTGGAACTGATGGACGACCCGGAGGCGTTCATCGACCTCTTCGAGAGGTCCACCGAGGTGCGGGGGTGGCCCCAGGAGGACTGGCCAATGCGGCTCCTGCCGCTGTTATCTGGTGAAACGCAGGTAGCTGCAATATTTCAGCGAAAAGTGTGGCGAGCGCACTGTTTTCGCTAATCTCCCGGGTGGGAATCCCGAAAGAGATTCTCACCGACCAAGGCACGGCGTTCATGTCACGGACGGTCAATCAATCAATCAACTTTATTTATATAGCGCTTTTACAATGACGATTGTTTCAAAGCAGCTTCACAGTGTTAAACAGGACAACATTGCAACAAAATTTGATTTGGCTAGTTTAATTTGGATAGTTTATAGAATTATATATGACCAAATTAATAAATTCTATTTGTATATTTAGTTGAGTAACTTGGATCATAATTTGAGTGTCCCCAACTGAGCAAGCCAAGCCAAAGGCGACAGTGGCAAGGAACCAAAACTCCATCAGGGCATGATGGAGAAAAATAATTCACCCACAAACAGACGGGCTGGTGGAACGGTTTAATCACACGTTGAAAACCATGATTCGTAAGTTCGTTCACGAGGACGCCAAAAATTGGGATAAGTGGTTAGAGCCTCTGTTGTTTGTTGTACGCGAGGTCCCGCAAGCCTCCACGGGGTTTTCCCCCTTCGATCTTCTCTATGGGTGCCAGCCACGGGGGGTGCTGGGTGTCCTTATGGAGGCTTGGGAGGATGGACCTTCCGTGGCCAAAAACGAAATTCAGTATGTTCTGGACCTGAGAACAAAACTCCACACGCGGGGGCGGCTATCAATGGAGAATTTGTTACAGGCCCAGGACAAACAAAGACAGCTGTACAACAGAGGAGCTAGACTTCGTCAATTTTTACCGGGAGGTAAAGTTTTGGTATTACTCCCCACTTCCAGCTCGAAATTACTCGCGAAGTGGCAAGGGCCTTTTGAGGTCACACGGCGAGTGGGAGACCTCAACTATGAGGTGGTACGATCAGATAGGGACGGGGCACGTCAAATCTACCACCTCAACCTGCTTAAAAATGGTCAGAGGCGGAGTCAGTGATGCTGCCGACGGTGGTGAGCGGAGAGGAGGATCTCGGGCCAGAAGCAATCCAAAAGCCGAAATCTCTCGCGCTGGCCCCAGGGGGAGATTACCTCTCACCCTCGCAGCTCACTGACATGAAAGAGTTACAAGCAGAGTTTGCGGACGTGTTCTCGGCCCTACCGGGTCGGACCGACCTCATCCAGCACCATGTTGAGACGGAGCTGGGCGTGGTGATTCGCAGCCGGCCGTACCATTTGCCCGAACACAAGAAAAAAGTAGTTCAGGCTGAATTAGAGGCTATGATGGATATGGGGGTGATAAAAGAGTCCAGCAGTGACTGGGCGAGCCCGATCGTTTTGGTCCCAAAACCTGACGGCTCGGTCCGGTTCTGTGTGGATTATAGGAAGGTGAACGCGGTGTCAAAATTTGATGCGTACCCAATGCCAAGGATTGACAAACTGCTTGATCGGCTAGGGACCGCTCGCTTTTATTCGACACTGGACTTAACAAAGGGGTATTGGCAGATCCCCTTGTCTCCAATGTCCAAAGAGAAAACCGCTTTCACCACGCCGTTTGGATTACACCAATTTGTCACCCATTCTTTCGGCTTGTTCGGGGCTCCTGCAACCTTCCAGCGTCTGATGGACAGGATTCTCCGGCCGCATGCTGCATATGCCGCTGCGTACTTGGATGATATCATCATCTATAGTGCGGACTGGCAGCGGCATATGCAGCACTTGCGCACTGTCCTGAAGTCGCTGAGAAGGGCGGGGCTCACGGCAAACCCAAAGAAGTGTGCAATTGGGGGGGGGTGGAAGTAAGATATCTGGGCTTCCACTTGGATCATGGACAGGTGCGTCCCCAAATTGATAAGACGACAGCGATTGCGACCTGTCCTAGACCTAAGACCAAAAAGGAGGTTAGACAGTTCCTGGGGCTAGCGGGATATTACAGTTTCTAGTTACAAGGTTTGTGCCTAATTATTCGGATCTCGCTAGCCCAATGACTGATCTAACTAAAAAGGAGGCACCAGATACAGTTCAGTGGACGGAGCGGTGCCAGCAGGCTTTCACCCAGATAAAGGCTGCTCTCTGTGGTGGACCGCTCCTTCAGGCTCCTAATTTCTCTCTCCCATTTTCCCTACAGACTGGCGCCTCGGACAGAGGTTGGGCGCGTCCTGTCCCAGGAGGTGGAGGGTGTGGAGCGGCCGGTGCTGTACATCAGCCGGAAGCTCTCTAAGAGAGAGGCGATGTACAGCACCATAGAGAAGGAATGTTTGGCCAACAGGTGGGCCGTTCTCACCCTTCGCTATTACCTCCTGGGACGGAGTTCACCCTCTGTTCGGACCACGCTCCCTTGCAGTGGCTCCGCTGCATGAAAGATACCAACGCTCGGATCACCCGTTGGTATCTAGCTTTACAGCCGTTTAAATTCAAGGTGGTCCACAGGCCGGGTGCTCAGATGGTTGTGGCTGACTTCCTCTCCAGGAGGTGGTTGGAGGCCTGAGTCGGGCGGTGGGGGTATGTGTTGGAGGGGGCGTGGTTCTGCGAGCTCTGTAGCGGGAGAGAAGCTGAAGAGCTGAGCGGTGAGTAAGTAGGTCAAGTGCAGACGAGTAACACCTGTGTCTGATTGCAGTAATTGGCGGGGAGAGACGGCATTTAAGCCGCGAGAAAGCGGCAGAGAGAAACGGGACTGGGACTGCGCGACCACGCCACAACTGTGTTGAGAGACTTGAGTTTGTTCTGCTAATGCGCCCCGTGTGCCTGTTGTGTTGTTGTATCATGGTACATAATAAAGCATCAGTCCCAGTCACGCCGACCCCGACTTCTTCCTTCCCCAAACACACCCACTGTCTAGATTCAAGATTCAAGAGTTTTATTTGTCACATACACAATTATATACAGAATATATAACTGGCAGTGAAATGTAAACAGGTCCGCTCCATAGACAGTGCAAATAACAGTTACAAGAAACACAAGGAGGAAATTAAAAATAGAAATAGAATAAAACATACTCAACATAGAATTATAAGTAATCAAGTAAAAGATAAAATAAATAACTAACTGGTTAACATAAAAATATATATATATATATATATAAGTAAAATGTGCAAACAATGGGTATAATGTAATGTGCAAACAGAAGTATAATGTGCAAACAGGTTTAATTACTGGTTGTTACACAGTAACAATAAGAACAAAGTGCAGTGCAATGACACTATGTGGATGTAATGTTAAAACCGGATGTTTTATGTGTGTGCGGGGTGAAGTGCAGTCACGTGACTGAGTTCAGGAGTCTGATGGCCTGGGGAAAGAAACTCCTCCTGAGTCTTTCAGTTTTTGCCATCAGGCTTCGGAAGCGCTTACCAGATGGCAGCAGGGTGAAATGAGAGTTCGCAGGGTGGGTAAGGTCTTTGATGATTTTGGTAGCTCTCCCTCTGTAGCGTTTGGTGTAAATGTCCTGCAGAGACGGGAGAGCTGACCCTGAGATGCGCCTTGATAAGCGCACCACTCTTTGCAGGGCTATGCAGTCATGACTGGTGCTGTTCCCGTACCACGCTGTGATGCACTGAGTCAGGACACTTTCTATCGCCCCTCGATAGAAAGTTTTCAGGATAGTTGGTGAAACCCTGAATTTCCTCAGCTGGCGCAGGTGGTACAGTCTTTGCCTGGCTTTTTTCACCTGTGTCTGGATATGTGCAGTCCAGGTCAGGTCTTCGGAGATGTTCACACCCAGGTATTTGAAGCTGTTCACTCTCTCTACCGGTGTCCCGCTGATCATGAGAGGGGAGTATGACCGTTGCTGTCTCTTCCTGAAGTCTACGAACCTAACCACACTCAACATTCCAGGGCCATTTATGGCCTGGGCTCCTCTCTGCCCATAACAGCGGATTAAAGATTTGCTACACCAAGATTTGTGTACCAAGCCCAGGAAGGACAGGACTTCTCATTTGTCCACAGGCAGTTTCCTCCCTTCACCATCGACCAACTAATCTCTAATGTCCTGCTCTGTGACCACTATGAATTCCTCAAGACCCCAGCACTAAGGGGAAAACAAAGGAAGCTCACAGAAACCATGTTACGCATAAACTGCATCAAACTGGGTTCAACAGACACAGAAAGGTTCACGCCTTTGGTCTCACATACGTGATTGGTTCCTCTCAAGATCGGGAGTCAGCCAATCTCATCTATTAGAGCTTGCATTCCGCTGTGCTTAAAAGAGACGGCTAATGAGATGCTTAAAAGAAACGGCTAAAGAGACGCTGATTCCACCGGCATTAAGCCACACCCGAAAGGCCGGCAGCTGCCTGTTCCAGGCTAGTTCGTTCGAGTTCCAGTCGTTCTGTCGAAGAAGGAGTTGGAGAACTCCAAAGGTGGCAGACCAGAGAAAATGGGTTAAATTCATTCAAGCCATCTAGAACTCTCACTTTCCTTTCTTTTACTTAAGTTTATTTTCTTTTCGCGAGTCTCGTGTTCTAAGTTATGTTTCGCCGCAAAGTTTCTCTCATCGAATCTCCAGCGAGCGCTTCAACTTCAAACAGCCACAAGACCCTCTCATCCAGCAGCCAACACGCCACGTGATTGGCTTCCCAAGACGCCCATCAAAGACACGCGCGACAAACGCAAGTAACCTCCAGATTCTAAACTGAACTGGTGCATTGATATCAAATTGAATAACCCCGCCTAAGCAACAATAGGAGGGTTAAGTCAATGATCGGTTGTTCATTCAGGTCATGTGTTATAAATGCAGATACTGCTAGAAACTTGGGACTTCATCCTTCTATCTCTTTAAACTCACTCTTCCCTCACTTTCCTCCTTTCTGCAACGCGTGTGAATGTGTGTATGTTTGTTTTTGTTAGATACTAGTTTTACGTGTTAGAGTAATCAATAAAGCTTTGTTTGTAAATTAAAGATAAGTGTTATTGTGTTATGTGCTTACAAATTTTAATGTCTTGAACTGCTGATCTAATTTACCTGGCTATTAAATAGTGTTTCACTATTCTGTGGATATTAATATCCGCTGCGGAGTTGATAGGTACGCTGAACGAGTCATTTGCTCAGTCGTAAAATAGACTCTTGCAAAATTCCCTATGAATGAATGAATTCATTAATTTGAGCTAAATGGACCTGTTCCCTTATACAGAGTCCCCTATTTGCATATTATATGTACTACAGTTATGACTTTACTTGTTGGGGAACATGACTGTTAACTAATTCAAAATGAATTCAAAATCCATAACCACAATGACACTGTATTACTTAACAATTAGTTATTAGTCATGTGCCTCAACAATTAAAGCAGACAACTGGAAGTTTAGATGCATGGCTTTGATCATTTTGGTAATTAATATATGAAATTTATATTACTATTTGATTTTGTTTGACAAACAGCATAACAAATTCAAAAACATATAAATACTGTTTCGGTTCACTCAGAATTGCATCAGTAGCTGACACTATGGGGAAACACCTTCCTCTGAGAAATATGGAAGACCTATTGATTAACGCCATGGTGCTGCACTGGCCAATGATGTTCAAGCTCATGAACTGGAGACTGCTATTATATGGAGATGCTGAACAGGCAGTGCATATGAATCTCTCTCCTTTAGATAGATGCGCTGTCTTCAAGAAGTCATCTACAGCCATCTTTGGCGGAATGGTCAGGCGTGTAGTAATGTGACCCACAGTTGTATATGCTCTAGCCCCCTAGTACAGTGAGACGCTGCACAGTGTGTTGTGATGATGGGACAATGGCATCTGACACAGCACTGACAACAAGGCTATTGCTCCTTTATGACAGCTTAATTTTTTATCAGTTCTTTTGTCTTTGGATTGTTATATTTCTCACATATTTCTGCTCATTAAAGATTACATTAAAGATTACATTTATATGAATGCATTAGTGAGAGAGCGATTGAGTGTAAATTAATTTTACCTGGTAGCATCTCTCTACTATTAGAGAAGCTGTGGGTTTTAGTTACTAAGAAATAAATGCAAGAATTTTTCAGTTTCTAAGCTAATTTATTGATAAATCACAGAACAGTGTAGACAAATGTAAACGATTGCTGGTATGGTTCCGTTCTGGGCAAGAACTCCCTGCGCATCCATGCAGCCTAGCATGGATAAGAGCAGGGAGAGAGCAATAACCCCCCTTAAGGTAAAAAGAACAGAACCAACATAAATGTATAGCAGATATCATTAATGTGAACATTTAAAGTACAAAATAATTCAGGAATTAAGCCTGATTCAAGGGGAATTAGAATACCAAATCCTGACTGACGAGGAGGAGCTGGGGGTGGAGGAGGGTAAATGAGCTCCGGAGAAACGCAATAGCTGCTGATAGTACTGAAGGAACTTATATATGTATGTGGTGATAAACATTGTATTCCTATAGGTAGACGTGATCAGCTGACAGACAGCTGATGCGAGTTTGACTAACATGATCTGCCAGAACTGACACTATACGCTTGATATTTGTAACTTTAACTGTTTGAAAACAGAGTGTAAAAGTGGACTTATCCAGTTGCGGTCAACATCAAGCTTAAAACGTCATGGCATCACATTAAAGTCAGCTAGTTGATTAGTTGACTAGTCTGTGCAACCCCTATCAACCGCCAAGTGGCGTATACTCTCGCACCCTGCAGCAGCTGGCCAGACGCCCCCTTCACTGGGTTGATCGGTAGGTCCTCTCTTTTCAAACCATTTTTACAATACTGTGCGGCTTCTAAGTCTAGCTGCAATTGTAGCCTTTCATGCTTAGACTGATGGTCACTCGGTTGGCAGAAATTACCTTGTGACACGGTTAAATCCTCCTCGTCCCTCCACTACATGTATTTACTATATTTTCTGGTCGATCATTATATTGAATGAGACTATGATATTTAATGAACATTAGTATTATAAATTTCTGTAAGGTGGCTTTGAAACAAAGTATAATGTAAAAAGGGCTATGTAAATACAATTGACTTATAATTCCTAAACTGTTCCTCTAAATCTTATATAAATAGCATTAAAATAAATCTGATGGTCTGTAAATCAAATCCTTTGTGGTGGTGGGCAGAGACAAAAAACGAAACATAAATGCTAATCAAAATGGTCCGATATGGCCTGCCTGATATACACTATATTACCAAAAGTTTTGGGACGCCTGCCTTTACATGCACATGAACTTTAATGACATCCCATTCTTAATTCATAGGGTTTAATATGAGGTTGGCCCACCCCTTTGCAGCTATAACAGCTTCAACTCAAGCTTCAGCTATAACAGCTTTCCACAAGGTTTAGGAATGTGTTTAAAGGAACCATGGAATATATTGTGATGAGGAAATTTCATGAAGGGACTTATTGCACAGGTGGCAACCTACAGTGTAGCAAAAAAGTATTTAGTCAGCCACCAATTGTGCAAGTTCTCCCACTTAAAAAGATGAGAGAGGCCTGTAATTTTCATCATAGGTACACTTTAACTATGAGAGACAGCATGAGAAAAAAATTCCATAAAATCACACTGATTTTTAAAGATTTTTTTTGCAAAAAAATTACAAAAGTTAATCTCAATACATTGTTATATACCCTATGATGGCAATGACAGAGGTTAAACGTTTTCTGTAAGTCCCCACAAGGTTTTACACACTGTTGCTGGTAGTTTGGCCAATTCCTCCATGCAGATCTCCTCTAGAGCAGTGGTTTTCAAACTTTTTCAAGAGCGACCCTCTTTTTTTTTGTCGTTGTTGTCGCGACCCAAATATAGGCATAATACTTATATACAATGGGCCATTTGACCGTATTCTCCATTAAACCACTAGATGGCACGAAAGTTCAGCTCAGCACTTTTCCACACAACCGCTTTTGATCATTTACGCGTTCTGCACTAATTTGATTTAGGCCTATATATGGGACGCTAATTAACTGGTTAACCGTTAACCAACAAGAATTTTAACCAATTAATCGTTTGCTGCATGCTTCAAAATACAATAATGTTTTTGAGAGAGAAAAAAATCAGGTAGGCCTAAGTCACATACAAGTTGCATTTGATTGCATTCAGAAAATACCAGTAAATAAAGTGAAATAATGTACAAACATTATAAACACTAGAAACATAGCTATTTTAGTTCCCCTCACTCCACAACAAATCCTTCAAAGTGAACAGTATTCAGAACGGATCAAGAATTAAAAAAATAGCCTACAATTAGGCTATAAAGCCAAAACAAAATAATTTAATGAGAAACTGAACGTAACCAGCTTTGGTCTTGCGTAGCCCGACTCCCTCATTCGAATCCAAATGTTTCCATATTCGCGATGTAGCCTATTTGGATACATAACCATTATTTATTATAGGCTTTGACATTCATTCACGTCCCAATATTGATGGGAAAAAAATCATCCTCTTCTCTTGCGCAAAAATGTGCTTGGGAATAGAGACCTGCACTTCCGCGGGACTCGCGGGACCCAACGCATATAGAGGGACTAGATTTGATGGCTGAGTGCGGGTGCGTGCAGCAAGGTATTCGTGTGTGTGCGGGTTGCGGGAGAATAAAACTATTCGCAGGACTCCCGCAAAATAGAAATATCTAAAAATAAAATATCTAGAAACAAATAAATTGTTATGCATATATTGCACAAATCAACAAGAACAACTAAAACAAAATAAAAATGATTTACAGGCGCAAGTTTCTGTTTATAAATTGTTTTGCTGCGCTGTGCAATAACGAATTTGTGTTTATTTCTAGAGCGCAATGGCCAAACAGATGCATTTAAGATAGAATCCACTAACTGCTCAAAACGTCTGAGTTTTTTGCGCAGTTCTGAATCCTGAATGCTGGCAAATCCTCTGATTATAAGAAATAAAATGTATACATTATGGAAGATTCGTTGCGCAGTCAGTTTTATTGATAACAGAGCTTTGTGAGATCGCGATGAACTGAGATGTCAGCTTCTTTTAAATTATGAAGGGAGCGCACTTTGCGCACATTCTGCCACGCCAAACCACGCACACGCTTGCTTTTACATTAAATTACTTGAAATAGTGTCATGGACGTACAGAAAAAAAAAAGTTTTATATGCGAACAGGAGCGGCACAAAACATGAATGTTGCGGACGGGAGCGGGAGAAGGTAACATCCGTCCCGCGCAGGTCTCTATTTTGGAACACCACAGTAGAGCATTGCTCACACTGAATGGCACGAATTGTTGGCTATTACTGACTATTTGAACTGAGCTGTGTAACTTTTTATATATTAGGTTGACTATTTTATTTCGATAATGAACTGACTGACTGTGATGTCAAGTTTGCAATGCTGGAATATGTTATGTCTTGTGAAGCTCTGTACGAACGAGCAGAGGAAACATAAATAAAATACTCTGTCATTTTGGTCATACAAATAATAAGAGAAGGACATCGTTCAAAATTGCAAGTGTTTACTTACATTGTACTATTGTAAAATAAAGAAAACAAGATGTGCTTTTTGTCGTCTGGGTTTCCATTACGTGAACTTGTTCAAGGAGCACCGCCTCACAAACAATAGACCAAACTCAGCAGCAACTCACACATTTCTTTCTTTCGTTTGATCTGTTAATAAGTCAATTATATTTCACATATTTATTCCTTTTATATAGGCCTATAGACTGATTTTATGAAAAATATTTATTTTTTATTTTTAGTGTAACTCCATTTTCCTTAAATCGTCCTGGCGACCCATTTTTTAATTTGAAAACCACTGCTCTAGAGCAGTGATGCTTTGGGGCTGTTGCTGGGAAACATGGATTTTCAACTCCTTCCAAAGATTTTCTATGGCGTTGAGATCTGGAGACTAGCTAGGCCACTCCAGGACCTTGAAATGCTTCTTATGAATCCACTCCTTGGTTGCCCGGCGGTGTGTTTGGGATCATTGTCATGCTGAAAGACCCAGCCACGTTTCATCTTCAATGCCCTTGCTGATGGAAGGACAATACATGACCCCATTCATTCCTTTACATGGATCAGTTGTCTTGGTCCCTTTGCAGAAAAACAGCCCCAAAGCATGTTTCCACCCCCATGCGTCACAGTAGGAATGGTGTTCTTTGGATGCAACTCTGCATTCTTTCTCCTCCAAACACGACAAGTTGAGTTTACCAAAAAGTTATATTTTGGTTTTATCTGACCATATGACATTCTCCCAATCCTCTTCTGGATCATTCAAATGCTCTCTAGCAAACTTCAGACGGGCCCGGACATGTACTTGCTTAAGCAGGGGGACACGTCTGGCACTGCAGGATTTGAGTCCCTGGTAGCCTAGTGTGTTACTGATGGTAGCCTTTGTTACTTTGGTCCCAGCTCTCTGCAGGTCATTCACTAGGTCCCCCCGATTTTTGCTCACTGTTCTTGTGATCATTTTGACCCCACGGGGTGAGATCTTGCGTGAAGCTCCAGATCGAGGGAGATTGTCAGGTGTCTTGTATGTCTTCCATTTTCTAATAATTGCTCCCACAGTTGATTTCTTCACACCAAGCTGCTTGGTTATTGCAGATTCAGTCTTCCCAGCCTGGTGCAGGTCTACAATTTTCTTTCTGGTGTCCTTTGACAGCTCTTTGGTCTTGGCCATAGTGGAGTTTGGAGTCTGACTGTTTGAGGTTGTGGACAGGTGTCTTTTATACTGATAACGAGTTCAAACAGGTGCCATTAATACAGATAACAAGTGGAGGACAGAGGAGCCTCTTAAAGAAGAAGTTACAGGTCTGTTTTTTAGGTGACCAAATATTTATTTTCCAACATACTTTGCAAATAAATTCTTCAAAAATCAGACAATGTGATTTTCTGGATTTTCTTTCTCATTCTGTCTCTCATAGTTGAAGTGTATCTCTGATGAAAATTACAGGCCTCTCTCATCTTTTTAAGTGGGAGAACTTGCACAATTGGTGGCTGACTAAATACTTTTTTGCCCAACTGTATGACGTTAACACACTTGAATCCACTGAGCTCCTGAGAGCGACCCATTCATTCACAAATATTTATAGAAGCAGTCTGCATGCATAGGTGCTTGATTTTATACACCTGTGGCAATGGAAGTGATTGGAACACCTGAATTCAATGATTTGGAGGGGTGTCCCAATTCTTCTGGCAATATAGTTTATATCAGTCTAGAACCATGTAGAAGAGAGAACATATCTTTATGCACTGTGCCTTAAAATTCAGCTTCTCACCATTTCCATTTTCTAGTAAAGTAGTCCCAGTCTCTCTCAGTCTCAGTAACAGCATATCCTGCAGACTGAACAAATGTTTTTGCGACTGGACAAGCCTCATTCAACAAACCCAGGCCCCAGGTTGTGATTGGTCTGCGCTGGACTGCATAGGCGGTAAACAAGGCTGAAGCCACAGCTCCAAGGAAACCGGTTGGATGTGGATGGGTCATTCTTCCAGTCTCCACAGCAACTGCAACCAGTGAGGATAGCTGATTAGGATGAGGATATCTGTGAAGCAAAGACAATTAGATATCCCAACACTACTGCCAAAAATGTCAAAGTACAAAAGAAAGCATGTTTGACCCTCACCTAAGGCCGATGCACATGGACCTCATAGCTGCCCCACAACCTGTGGCTTCTAGGTTGTATGGCACCTTGTAACCCCCTTCAGTGCCTGGCCGCAACTGTGCAATACCTTCAGGAAGAAAAGTAAAAACAGTATAAACAGTACAATATGGCAAGCCGTGTTAACTTTTAATCAAATCGCACGATATGTATTTGTGATATCAACAATTCAATTGTCACTAGTTAAAATGTTAATTCTTGATATCAGGAATTAGATTTCCACTAGTTAAAATGCTCATTTTTGATATCAAGAATTTAATTTCCACTAGTGAAAACTCTAATTCTTGATATCAGTAATTGTATTTTCACTAGTGAAATGTCACCATAGGCGGCCATTCAAATTCAATTCTTGATATCAACAATTGGTTTCTTACTAGTAGAAATTCCAATTTCAGATATCAGAAATACAATTCTTACTAGTAAAAATGCGAATTTCTGATATCAATAATTACATTGTTACTAGTGCAAACATCTATTCTTGATATCAACAATTGAATTGATACTAGTAACAATGTTCATTTTTGATATCAATAATTTGATTGTCACTAGTAACAAAGTTCATTTCTGATATCATGAATGTGATTGTTACTAGTAAGAAAGACATTTTAGATATCTGAAATTATATTGGTATCACAAATATGGCAAGCCGATTTAGCTTAAATTGTTCCCAGAGTTACTTGTCGTAACTGCATTTTTACTAGTAGGAATTCAATTAGAGAGCTCTACAATTCAATTCTTACTAGAAACAATTACAATAAGAGAGCTCTATAATTCAATTATTACTAGTAACAATTATGATTAGAGAGCTCTCTAATACAATTAGAGAGCTCTGCAATTCAATTCTTACTAGTAACAATACAATTTGAGAGCTCTATAATTCAATTATTACTAGTAACAATTATGATTAGAGAGCTCTCTAATTCAATTGCAGAGCTCTGCAATTCAATTCTTACTAGTAACAATTGAATTAGAGAGCTCTCTAAACAGTTCTTACTAGTACGAATTACAACTAGAGTATGGAAGTATGGAAGGCCGTTTCAGCATTAAAACGTTCCAGCGTTACTCGTCGTAATTGCATTTTTACTAGTAACAATTAAATTAGAGAGCTCTACAATTAAATTCTTACTTGTAACAATTACAATTAGAGAGCTCTATAATTCAATTATTACTAGTAACAATTATGATTAGAGAGCTCTCTAATTAAATTAGAGAGCTCTGCAATTCAATTCGCACTAGTAACAATACAATTAGAGAGCTCTATAATTCAATTATTACTAGTAACAATTGCATTAGAGAGCTCTCTAAATCAGTTCTTACTAGTACGAATTACAATTAGAGAGCTCTCTAATTGTATTGTTACTAGTAACAATTGAATTAGAGAGCTCTTTAATGCAATTCTTACTAGTAACAATTCCAGTTACAGAGCTCTACAATTGTATTCTTACTAGTAAAAACTCATATTCATTAGATGCAAAACATATTTGCGATTACACCCATTTCCCTCAGCAAATCCCGCCTTCGGTGCTACACTTCAAAATAAAAGCCCCATTAGACAACTTGGATAGCTACACAGCTATATTTAACCACTAAATTAATTCGCATCTTCATATTAAAAAAAATATTATTATCAACATGCCTGGTAATGATAAGTTTACCAGACAAACTATAATCAAATGTTTGTGTTTATTATGCACTGTAACATGTTTGCAGACATCTTGAGTAATGACTTTTAAAATGTATTTCTCTCCCTTTTTATCCATCATGTTTGTTTTAATTCCCCAATAACTAGGACAATTTATAGAATATAAGTATGAGAGTATTATTATATTATATATAAAAAGGAATAATACAAAAAATATTATACTATAGCCTATTATATTATATTATATATGCCCAAAAAGTGTAGACTGTGGAATAGCCTGCTTTAGGTTGGAAATGAATTGAGAAATGAAAGAAAAGAAAAAATGGCTTGACTGAACAACCTGCAGTGCAGTCGGCGTCGGCCATTTTGGGAATATGCGTAAGGCGTGGCCTAATTATCATAATGAGGTAGTACTGAATAGAGAGCTCTGCAATTAAATTCTTACTAGTAAGAAATTATATTGTAGAGCTCTCTAATTGAATTGTTACTAGTAAGAATACAATTAGAGAGCTCTCTAATTGCTTTGTTACAAGTAAGAATTCTAATTAAAGAGCTCTCTAATTCACTAGTAAGAATTGAATTGTAGAGCTCTATAATTGGAATTGTTACTAGTAACAATTGTATAAGAGAGCTCTGTAATCATAATTGTTACTAGTAACAATTACAATTACAGAGCTCTCTAATTCAATTGTTACTAGTAACAATTGAATTAGAGAGCTCTGTAATCATAATTGTTACTAACAATTATGATTACAGAGCTCTCTAATTCAATTGTTACTAGTAACAATTCCAATTATAGAGCTCTACAATTCAATTCTTACTAGTAACAATTACAATTACAGAGCTCTATAATTCAATTTTTACTAGTAACAATTATGATTATAGAGCTCTCTAATTCAATTGTTACTAGTAACAATTCCAATTAGAGAGCTCTACAATTCATTTATTACTAGTCATTTGTCTCCATTGACTTCCATTCATTTTTAATTATAGAGCTCTGTAATTCAATTGTTATTAGTAACAATTGGGATTATAGAGATCTCTAATTGAATTGTTACTAGTAACAATTACAATTTAAGAGCTCTGTAATTGAATTGTTACTAGTAACAACTACAATTATAGAGCTCTCTAATTTAATTCTTACTAGTAACAATTACAATTATAGAGCTCTCTAATTGAATTGTTACTAGTAACAATTACAATTATAGAGCTCTCTAATTCAATTGTTACTAGTAACAATTCAATTACAGAGCTCTTCAATTGATTTATTACTAGTAAAAATACACATTATGGATATGTGTAATTGCAGAGCTCTCTAATTGAATTGTTACTAGTAACAATTCAATTAGAGAGCTCTGTAATTGTAATTGTTACTAGTAACAATTGAATTACAGAGCTCTCTAATTATAATTGTTACTAGTAACAATTCAATTAGAGAGCTCTGTAATTCAATAAGAGAGCTCTGCAATCAAATTGTTACTAGTAAGAATTCAATTACAGAGCTCTCTAATTGAATTGTTACTAGTAAGAACTGAATTAGAGAGCTCTTTAATTAGAATTCTTACTAGTAACAAATCAATTAGAGAGCTCTCTAATTGTATTCTTACTAGTAACAATTCAATTAGAGAGCTCTACAATATAATTTCTTACTAGTAAGAATTGAATTGCAGAGCTCTCTATTCAGTACTACCTCATTATGATAATTAGGCCACGCCTCACGCATATTCCCAAAATGGCCGATGCCGACTGCACTGCAGGTTGTTCAGTCAAGCCATTTTTTCTTTTCTTTCATTTCTCAATTCATTTCCGATTTAATTTGATCTAATATTTAATGTTATGTTAAATATTTGTTTGTTTTTTAAATGTAGTTTATTTAGCAAATGAGATTCTGTAAAATAATGGAATAAATTGAGACAAGGGTCTTGTTAATGTTTTTCAGTTTTGTTCAAATAAAGCAACAGTTTTTCCAAATAACAGAAGAATATGTAAAAGTAAGGTATTTTGGATAAAATAATATATATAATAATATAGTTTATGTAATTTTAAAATGAACATTAAGGCTGTATTTTATTGAACAAAAAAAAATTATTTTATGTATCAAAAATAGTACCAACTTTTGCTAAAGTGATTGTTTTGAACAAGTATAGACATTATTAAAAACATATTTTCTGCAATCATATAATATGGGAGTAAAGCACATTTTTCTTAAGGTGTGCCTTTAGTCCCGTTGTATATAGGCTATACTGTACGTTGTTTTTAAAGGTGAATTCAAACACGTGTTTAGAAAAGAAAAATATACCTGAGATATGGATAGGCTATTTATTTATTGCTTGTAAAATACTTATTTTGTTCATCATTGCAAGGGTTTTATTTGCATTTGTGAATCACTCATTGAGACAGAATTGGGCTGCCACCTACTGGTGGTTATAAAAATAAACAAAATGAACAAGATTTCCTCTTATCCTTGTTGAAAAAAATGTGGCCTATATTTTTTGTCAATATCGCATCCTCCTAATTTGGGCTTGTCTTTATTTGTTTGGTTATTTAGCCATGAGAAAAAAAAAAAAAAAAGGCTACAAGAAATATATGCAGGAATGGTTTAAGCCAAAATAGGTTTTAGCCTATTTAATTATATATTTCCTTCCAACCTAAAGCAGGCTATTCCACAGTCGACACTTTTGGGCATATATAATATAATATAATAGGCTATAATATAATATTTTTTTATTATTCCTTTTTATATATTATATAATAATACTCTCATACTTATATTCTATAAATTGTCCTAGTTATTGGGGAATTAAAACAAACATGATGGATAAAAAGGGAGAGAAATACATTTTAAAAGTCATTACTCAAGAGTGACGACTAATATAATTAGCCTATATCTCAACATCTGCAAACATTTTACAGTGCATAATAAACACAAACATTTGATTATAGTTTGTCTGGTAAACTTATCATTACCAGGCATGTTGATAATAATATTTCGTTAATATGAAGATGCGAATTAATTTAGTGGTTGAATATAGCTGTGTAGCTATCCAAGTTGTCTAATGGGGCTTTTATTTTGAAGTGTAGCAAGGATTTGCTGAGGGAAATGGGTGTAATCGCAAATATGTTTTGCATCTAATGAATACGAGTTTTTACTAGTAAGAATACAATTGTAGAGCTCTGTAACTGGAATTGTTACTAGTAAGAATTGCATTAAAGAGCTCTCTAATTCAATTGTTACTAGTAACAATACAACTAGTAAGAACTGATTTAGAGAGCTCTCTAATGCAATTGTTACTAGTAATAATTGAATTATAGAGCTCTCTAATTGTATTGTTACTAGTACGAATTGAATTGCAGAGCTCTCTAATTTAATTAGAGAGCTCTCTAATCATAATTGTTACTAGTAATAATTGAATTATAGAGCTCTAATTGTAATTGTTACTAGTAAGAATTGAATTGTAGAGCTCTCTAATTGAATTGTTACAAGTAAAAATGCAATTACGACGAGTAACGCTGGAACGTTTTTATGCTGAAACGGCCTTCCATACCTATGGGGACATTTCACTAGTGAAAAAAACAATTACTGATATCAAGAATTAGAGCTTTCACTAGTGGAAATTAAATTCTTGATATCAAAAATTAACATTTTAACTTGTGAAAATGGAATTATTGATATCACGAATACATATCCTGCGATTGATTAAAAGTAAAAACGGCTTGCCTATTGCCATTCCCAGGGTATAAATTGTTTATATCAAGAATAATATTTTTTACTAGTTGAAATTTTATTCTTGAGATCAACAATTCGATTTCTGCGAGTGATGATGTCCTTGTTGATATCAAGAATTAACATTTTTACTAGTGAAAATTTAATTCCTGATATCAAAAATTGCCATTGTTACTAGTCGAAATCTAATTTCTGATATCAATAATTAACTTTGCGAATTAATAAAAGTTAAAACGGCTTGCCATTAACTTATGTGTGTGAGAGAGTAGAAATATATGTGTGTGAAAGGAGAATCTGTTTGTGAAAGCAGAATGTATGTATGTATGTGAAAGGAGAATGTATGTTTGTAAAAAAGGAGAATGTATGTGTATGAGAGAGTAGAAATATGTGAAAGGAGAATGTATGTGTGTGTGAGAGAGTATAAATATGTTTGTGTGTGAAAGGATAATGTATGTATGTGAAAGGAAAATATATATGTGTGAGAGAGTAGAAAGTATGTATGTAAAAGGAGAATGTATGTGTGTGAAATGTATGTGTGTGAAAGGAGAATGTATGTGTGAGAGAGTAGAAATATATGTGTGTATGAGGTTCTCCCCACTCAGTGACGCACCCACTGAGAATCCTGTTGAAAGTGCCCTAGTTATTGGTGATTCTATTACACGGAACGTGAAAATAGAGACACCAGCCACCATAGTCACATGTTTACCGGGAGCCAGAGCGCCTGACATCAAAGCAAATTTAAAAGTGCTGGCTAATGCTAATCGTAAATTCTCTAAGATTATTATTCACGTTGGCACTAATGATGTTCGACTTTGTCAGTCGGAGATCACCAAAATTAACATTAAAGAGGAGTGTGAACTCGCTAGTACGATGGCAGGTTCAGTTTTTTGTTCTGGTCCGCTCCCCGTTAAAAGGAGTGATGAGATAGTTAGCAGATTATCATCACTCAATGGCTGGTTGTCTAAGTGGTGTCCGCAAAATAACATTGGGTTCATAGACAATTGGAAAAGCTTTTGGGTCAGACCTGGCCTGTGAAAACACGACGGCATCCATCCTTCTTGGAGTGGTGCCGCCCTCCTCGCTAGTAATTTGGCATATAGTCTTAGAGCTAAACCTTGACTCACTAGGGCCCAGGTCAGGAAGCAGACGGACTGGCTTACCCGACCGCCTGCTAGCTGCCTCCCGTTACAGAAGTCAGGTAAATCCCAACACATAGACACTCTTTTACCTAGATATTATCAAATAGAGACTGTGTCTGTTCCGCGAATTATTAATTACAAAAAAACATCAAAACCATTCAACGGTAATAATTTAATTGATGTCCAACAAATAAACAATATATATAATACGGAAAATCAAATGATAAAGCTTGGGATGCTGAATATTCGATCCCTTTCCCCAAAAGTGCTCATTGTTAATGATATCGTTACAGATAATAATCTAGATTTGCTGTGTTTGACAGAAACCTGGCTAAAACCTGACGACTACATTACTTTAAATGAGTCTATCCCACAAGATTATTGTTATAAACACGAGCCGCGTCTGAAAGGTAAAGGGGGAGCGGTTGCTGTAATTTATAATAATATCTTCAGTATTACTCAGAAGTCTAGTTTCAAATATAATTCCTTTGAAGTGTTGGTGCTTTATGTAACGTTATGTAGTGCAAATGATAAATCCCGTGTAAATGGTAAATGGACTGCATTTATATAGCGCTTTTTAACAGACCAATGGCCATCCAAAGCGCTTTACATATTGCCTCACATTCACCCATTCACTCACTCATTCATACACCGACGGCGGTGTCAGCCATGCAAGGCGCCATTCAGCTCGTCGGGAGCAGCTGGGGTTAGGTGTCTTGCTCATGGACACCTCGACACTTGGTCAGGTGGAACCGGGGATCGAACCACCAACCTTCCGGTTTGCATCTACATGAACCACTGAGCCACTGCCGCCCATGTAACCCGCCCGTGTAACATTTGTGTTGACTACTGTATATAGGCCACCAGGGCACAATACAGACTTTATCAAAGAATTTGCTGATTTTCTATCAGAGCTAGTTCTGGCCATAGATAAATTACTCATTGTTGGTGATTTTAATATCCATGTAGACAACGACAAAGACACATTGGGATTGGCATTTAAAGACATTCTAAACTCTATTGGAGTTAGGCAACACGTGTCAGGACCTACTCATCGCCATAATCATACTTTAGACCTAATATTGTCACATGGAATAAATGTCGATACCATTGAAATTCTGCAGTAGAGCGACAACATCTCAGATCATTACCTAGTGTCATGTATACTTAATTTAGCTAAAGCTACAAAGCCATCCACCCGTTTAAAAAATGGCAGGACTATCACCGCTGCGACTAAAGATTGCTTTTTAAATAATCTTCCTAATCAGTATCATCTCCTCAGCATTCCAGATAGCTTAGAGGAACTCGATGTTGCAACAGAAACGGTTGACTCTCTCTTTTCCAGTAATTTAGACACAGTCGCTCCCCTGCGCTTAAAGAAGATTAAAGAAAATAGTCCAATGCCGTGGTACAATGAGCACACCCGGGCCCTTAAAACAGCAGCCAGAAAAATGGAGCGCAGCTGGAAGAAAACAAAACTAGAGGTCTTTCGTAATTCGTGGAAAGAACGTATGATTGCATACAGAAAGGCCATAAAAACTGCTAGATCTGCTTATTTCTCGACTCTCTTAGAAGAAAACAAACACAAACCTAGGTATTTATTCGATACAGTGGCTAAATTAACCAAGAATAAAACTTCAACTTCTGATGTTTGTAAACAGCACAGCAGTAATGATATATGAACTTCTTTACATGTAAGATCGACAATATTAGGAAGAAAATAATAACCATGCAGCTGTCTACTACAGTATCACATCAGACAGAGCATCGTAGTGTCACTGAGGAAAAATTACACTCATTCACTGCTATAGGAGAGGAAGAATTGGCTAAACTCTTTAATTCATCTAAATCAACAACATGTATGCTTGACCCTATACCGACTAGGCTATTAAAAGAGATGCTACCAGAGGTCATGGATCCTCTTCTTAATATCATTAATTCATATTTGTCATTAGGATATGTACCGAAAACTTTTAAGTTGGCTATTATTAAACCACTTATTAAAAAAACGCAACTTGATCCTACAGAATTAGTCAATTACAGGCCAATCTCAAATCTACCCTTTCTTTCAAAAATACTTGAAAAGGCAGTGTCTTCACAATTATTTTCCTTTTAAAAAAGAAATGGTATCTGTGAGGATTTTCAGTCAGGATTTAGACCGTATCATAGTACTGAGACTGCTCTCATCAGAGTTACAAATGATTTACTCTTATCATCCGATCATGGTTGTATCTCTTTGTTAGTGTTACTCGATCTTAGCGCTGCATTCGACACTATCGACCACAACATTCTTTTGAATAGACTCAAAAATGATGTAGGCATTAGTGGACCTGCATTGGCATGGTTTAAATCATACCTATCTGACCCTTATCAATTTGTAGCAGTAAATGAAGAGATGTCACACCGATCACAAGTTCAGTATGGAGTGCCGCAGGGCTCAGTGCTAGGACCGTTGCTCTTCACCCTGTACATGCTACCACTGGGAGATATTATTAGGAAGCATGGCGTTAGATTTCATTGTTATGCTGATGATACTCAGCTCTATATTTCTTCACACCCTGAAGAAACTAACCAATTCACAAGATTAACGGAATGTATAGATGATATAAAAAATTGGATGATCAGTAATTTCCTGCAACTTAATTCAGAAAAAACAGAATTTTTAATCATTGGACAAAAAAGCTCCACAAGTAGTAACCTAGAATACTGTCTAACCCTCGATGGTTGCTCTGTCAAGTCCTCGTCCTCAGTTAGGAACCTGGGTGTGCTATTTGATACCAATCTTTCGTTTGAAAGCCATGTTTCTAGCATCTGTAAAACTGCATTCTACCATCTTAAAAATATTTATTAAAACTAGCAGCAAGACATTGCATTGATTAAAACATTGCAAGGTAACATTTTCAGTCTTCCAACTGTTAGTCTTATTATAAAAATTACATTGTATTACAAAATAACCACAAATAACTTTTTAAAAAGCCATTTTAAGAAATATCCTTAGTAGAACATTAACTTTCAATAAAAAATGTAAGTAAATCAACAGAATTTGTGTCATTTTGGCTCCTATTGAAACTCACTGCAACTCAGATTTATTTTTTTTATTTTTTTATATAAAGAAAAGCATTGAAATAAAATGCTAAAATCATTATTCCACAAATTCAGTTGTTTGAGCTTATCCATTAAACTAAAACTATTTCATCAAAAGACAACTTAATATATACACACTCGCTGAGTTGAGCAAACCCATGAGGGTTGACTTGTTCCTTTTCTGAGACCTTTACACTTGTTTTGCCTCAGTCTGTGCTTGTTGTCTTGGCTCTAGTGAGTGATGGGATTCCAACAAAACATCTGCATAAAAATATAAGCAGAAACTTTAGAAACGTATACAAGGGCGGACTGTACATGGTAAATGGTAAATGGACTGCATTTATATAGTGCATTCAACAGACCCATGGTCATCCAAAATGCTTTACATCTTGCCTCACATTCACCCATTCACTCACTCATTCATACACCGACGGTGGTGTCAGCCATGTAAGGCACCATCCAGCTCGTTGGGAGCATCTGGGGTTAGGTGTCTTGCTCATGGACACCTCGACACTTGGCCAGGTGGAACCAGAGATCGAACCACCAACCTTCTGGTTTGTAGACAACCTACATGGTAAACCGCCCCAGTGGCTCAGTGGTTCATGTAGTACAGTGGTACATATAAAAGTCAGGTCAGTCACTTGCTCATTAGGAGATGCGTCCAGGTCCGTGAAGAGCCATGAGCCGTATGTAAGTGTTTTTGTGAATACTCAGTTTTGTCGTATTACTTAGTGTATTGCATGCTAGAAGAAGGATACATTTAGATTTTGCACTTATCTATCTTGTCATAATTGTACTGTGTGAGCAAATTGCAAATCGGTTGTTATCGCCCGCACCGTTCTGCAGTAAATCGTTATTGTAATTGCTGGCTTTTAGCACAGGTAGTGAGTCATACTTTTCATTTCGATTCGAGCCACTGACAAGCTTTTGCCTTGATCCTTTGGGCTAACTACAAAAGCGTCCACAGCTGTTCTCACTCAAATAGTAAAAGGCGTGTATTTAATAAGCTTGTCCGCGTCAGCGGAAGCGTTCAGCTCTCGTGTTCAGCCTCCTCGTGTGAAGACCGACTCGGATAAAGACGTCTTCTTTCGACTCTACCTGTGATCGACTCCACCGAAGAGCGGACACCGATCAGGCACTTAAGTATCGAATTTTTCTGTCCTTATTCACCTTCCTTTCTCTCTCTTACAATGTGCTTTCAATACATTCCCACTGTCTCTCGACCACGTTCCACTTTCACACGCAGAAGGCAGCGCAACACTGCTAATCTACATCCTATTCTCTCCTCCACTAATGCCCCTCCCTCTTTTTCTTTGTGTCTATGGAACTGTCAGTCAGCTGTCAACAAAGCTGATTTCATTCTGGTCTTTGTCTCTCACTCCACTCTCAATATCTTGGCTTTGACTGAGACCTGGATCCGTCCAGAAGATTCAGCAACCCCTGCTGCTCTCTCAAACAACTTCTATTTCTCTCACACCCCTCGCCAGACTGGGAGGGGCGGAGGAACAGGTCTTCTCATTACTAACAATCAATCAATCAATCAATCAATCAACTTTATTTATAAAGCGCTTTTACAATGACGATTGTTTCAAAGCAGCTTCACAGTGTTAAACAGGACAACATTGCAACAAAATTTGATTTGGCTAGTTTAATTTGAATAGTTTATAGAATTATTTATGACCAAATTAATAAATTCTATTTGTATATTTAGTTGAGTAACTTGGATCATAATTTGAGTGTCCCCAACTGAGCAAGCCAAGCCAAAGGCGACAGTGGCAAGGAACCAAAACTCCATCAGGGCATGATGGAGAAAAATAAACCTTGGGAGAAACCAGACTCAGTCGGGGTGCCAGTTCTCCTCTGGCCTATTATTAACAGTGTATAATTATTACTCTGGCAACCTTGCAGGTCATAAATCATATTAGATAGGAATATTCAAAATTTTGGGTATGGCCTTGCGAGGCGGGTTCATTTAGGATGGCGTCGATTACACAAGAATATGAATACTTGAAAGATCGGAGTTATTGCGCTGGAGACGGGTTAATTGAGGATGACGTGTCGGTGAGGCAAATTCAGAGGAGACACTAATGGACACGGTCTCAGCAGACACTCCAGGATGAGCTGGTCATGTCCAGATGCAGGTCCACCATCCGATCCGGACACGGCCTGGATCCGGCCGACTGCAGTAAACCTCGGGATAAACAGAGAGACTAACATTAGTGTGGATGCCACTCTTTTTATGATGTAACGAGTACATCAGCTGTTATGGGAAGTGTTGTTCCGGCTGACCTAGTTAATGCAGCCTAACAATCAGTCATTTGATTTGAATAAAGAAAGTTAAAAATGTTCTATGTGTATGCCATAGTAAAGAGATGTGTTTTTAGTCTAGATTTAAACTGACAGAGTGTGTCTGCTTCCCGAACAATGCTAGGAAGACTGTTCCAGAGTTAAGGTGCTAAATAGGAAAAGGATCGACCGCCTGCAGTTGATTTAGATATTCTAGGTATTTTCAACTGACCAGAGTTTAGAGACCGCAAAAGACGTGATGGAGTATAATGCGTTAAGAGCTCGCTTAAGTACTGGGAGCTAAACCATTTATTGCTTTATAAGTAATAAGCAAGATTTTAAAATGTATGCGATGTTTAATAGGAGCCAGTGCAGTGTTGACAGAACTGGACTAATATGATCGTACTTCCTGGTTCTAGTAAGAACTCGAGCTGCTGCGTTTTGGACCAGCTGGAGTTTATTTATTAGGCGAGCAGGGCAACCACCCAGTAGAACATTACAATAATCTAGCCTTGAGCTCATGAACGCATGTACTAATTGTTCAGCATTTTGCATTGAAAGCATGTGACGTAATTTAGGTATATTTTTAAGATGGTAGAATGCAGTTTTACAGATGCTAGAAACGTGGCTTTCAAACGAAAGATTGGTATCAAAGAGCACGACGAGGGCTTGACAGAGCAGTCATCGAGGGTTAGACAGTATTCTAGGGCACTACTTGTGGAGCTTTTCTGTCCAATAATTAAAAATTCAGTTTTATCTGAATTAAGTTGCAGGAAATTACTATTCATCCAATTTTTAATATCAGCTATGCATTCCGTTAATCTTGTGAATTGGTAAGTTTAGTCAGGGCGTGAAGAAATATAGAGCTGAGTATCATCAGCATAACAATGAAAACTAACGCCATGCTTCCTAATGATATCTCCCAGTGGTAGCATATACAGGGTGAAAAGCAATGGTCCCAACACTGAGCCTTGCGGTACTCCATACTGAACTTGTGATCGGTGTGACATCTCTTCACTTACTGCTACAAACTGATAACGGTCAGATAAGTAAGATTTAAACCATTCCAATGCAGTTCCACTAATGCCAACATAATTTTCGAGTCTATTCAAAAGAATATTGTGATCGATAGTATCGAATGCAGCGCTAAGATCGAGTAACACTAATAGAGAGATACAACCACGATCAGATGATAAGAGTAAATCATTTGTAACTCTAATTAGAGCAGTCTCAGTACTATGATACGGTCTAAATCCTGACTGAAATCCTCACATATACCATTTCTTTCTAAAAGGAACATAATTGTGAAGACACGGCCTTTTCTAATATTTTTGATAGAAACGGTAGATTCGAGATTGGTCTGTAATTGACTAATTCTTTAGGATCAAGTTGCGGTTTTTTAATAAGTGGTTTAATTACAGCCAACTTAAAAGTTTTTGGTACATATCCTAATGTCAACGATGAATTAATAATATTAAGCAGAGGATCTATGACCTCTGGAAGTATCTCTTTTAATAGCCTAGTCGGTATAGGGTCAAGCATACATGTTGTTGATTTTGATGATTTAACAAGTTTAGCCAATTCTTCTCCTCCTATAGCAATGAATGAGTGTAATTTTTCCTCAGTGACACTACAAACGTCAGAAGTTGAAGCTTTATCCTTTGTTAATTTAGCCACTGTATCGAATAAATACCTAGGGTTGTGTTTGTTTTCTTTTAAAAGAGTTGAGAAATAAGCAGATCTAGCAGTTTTTATGGCCTTTCTGTATGCAATCATGCTCTCTTTCCACAAATTGCGAAAATACTCAAACCACACCTCTCTATGCAATAACAACTCATTCGAATACCATGCCATCCTCTCTTCCCTCACCCACACAATTCTCATCCATGAATGTCAACACTGAAACAGACACTCTATGTTATACTTTAACTTCTTGTCTAGATAGTATCTGCCCTCTATCTTCTAGGCCAGCACGCCCTACTCCCGCTAACCCATGGTTATTTGATGTTCTTCGTGAACATCGGACCAAACTAAGGGCAGCAGAGAGAAAATGGTGAAAATGAAACAACCCGTCTGCCCTGGTTAAATATCAATCTCTGCTCTCGTCATTCTCCGATGATGCCCATGTGGCTAAATCCTCATATTTCCACAACAAAATCAACAGCACCTCTAACACATGCACACTTTTCAGAATATTCAACTCTCTCCTCTGTCCACCTCCCACCACCTCTTTATCTGCAGACGATTTTGCCCACTTCTTCACAAATAAAACTACAACCATCAGCAGTCAGACCCCCTCCTCCAGCACTGTCTACGCTGACACCAGTAAGTCTGTGGGCCACTCCCACATGTGTATTTCCACCATAAGCCTCCCTGAGCGGGTGTCTTTCCCTTGGCAGGCTTGGCAAACCTTGCCCCACCTGTGGTTAAAAGTCCACCTTCGGCTGGTACCCCAGAGTTCTTCCATATGCAGCCGGTCATATGTGTATTCTTAAGTCCTCCCTGCGGGTAGGCAGCTTGGTGCATACTTCCACCTGGAATATGCTTCCCACTGTACCTTGGTATTCCTGTGTTAAATGGGAGTCCTTCATCCGTACTCGTCTTACGACAGGGAACTCGCACTTACGCAGGGTACTGGAAGACAGCCGAGTGGCGTGATTATATTGGGACCCCCATTCGTCAGTCACTGATGTTACACGGAGTGACTGAACGAAAGGGAATGTCTCGGTTACATATGTAACCCTCGTTCCCTGAGGAGGGAACGGAGACGTAACGTCCCTCTGCCACATCCGCTGTACCGCTGTACCGCTGAAACGGCAGGGAGTTCAGTCTTGGCTCCTCAGCAAGTAAACATAATGCAATTTTGCCAGCGTACTGCCTTTTATACCCACATGGTGGGGCGGAGTTACACATGCAAATTCCGCATGCCCATGGAATTGGCTCTGCCATTGGGCGTTTTCTAAGATCTTGAAGATGATTGGCTTCTAAGCGAAACCCCCATTCGTCAGTCACCGACGTTACGTCTCTGTTCCCTCCTCAGGGAACGAGGGTTACATACGTAACCGAGACGTTTCCTATTGTTATACTGTACTAGCATCTTGCGTTATCTAGACAATGCTGTCTCTCTAAGAAACTTTCAATTTAATCAGAAATTGTTTAGATAGTTAAGAAGTGGATAAAATCACTTACTGCTTGCAGGTATATGGTTGGAATTGCCCCTTTCTTCAGTGTCGGACGTTGACCAAAGCCTGCTTGATATTGTCCCAGGTTTGAAAAACTGTCTGTGGTGAAATGGGCTGAGCAAACTAACAACTTTGAATTAAATTGTTGCGGTATCCGATTATAATTAAACATCAACCATGCCTGTTGACATGTTTTATCTGTGGGAAGAGTATGAAATGTCTTCACATCCCCTGCACAGCCTGGAACATAACATTTGTTTCCATGATCTGCCATGTTCGCTATCCTCGCGTGACGCTTGTTTACCTGCAGAGATGATACGGCTGCACAGTTTGGCCTCACAGTGAACATGTTCTTAGATATGCAAATGCTGGGGGAATACATATTAATGATCCCAAACGATTGCATCATTCTCTGTGTTGCATTGAGATTTGCCTATTTTTTTGTGGTGTTTTTCACAAACGAGATTTACATATGAAGGAGGAGGCAATGGTGTTTGAAACTCACTATGTGTGATTTACATGTACTGAACTGCTCTTATTTAACTATGGCAAGGTTAATTAAATTTTCTAATTTTCATTCTAGGGCACCTTTAATCTTCTTTAAGTGCAAAGGAGCAACAGTGTCTAAAGTGCTGGAAAAGAGAGAATCAATAGTTCTACCAGAAAGATTCGGAAGCCAGATGTAAAAAGTAACCAGTTTATTGAAAGTCCAGCAAGTATATTAGTTAGAGGTTCTTTGGCGTAGGCCCCGTCCCAAGCTCTCGTTTCGATTTTGGGAAGATTTTGGCATACAGCTCATGAAAACCCAAAATTTAAAATCTCAATTCATAATTCATCCGACCAATAAAAGAAAAGTGTTTTTAATACAAAAAAAGTCAACCTTCAAATAATTATGTTCAGTTATGCACTCAATACTTGGTCGGGAATCCTTTTGCAGAAACGACTGCTTCAATGCGGCGTGGCATGGAGGCAATCAGCCTGTGGCACTGCTGAGGTGTTATGGAGGCCCAGGATGCTTCCATAGCGGCCTTAAGCTCTTTCAGAGTGTTGGGTCTTGCGTCTCTCAACTTTCCCTTCACAATATCCCACAGATTCTCTATGAGGTTCAGGTCAGGAGAGTTGGCAGGCCAATTGAGCACAGTAATACCATGGTCATTAAACCATTTACCAGTGGTTTTGGCACTGTGAGCAGGTGACAGGTCGTGCTGAAAAACGAAATCTTCATCTCCATAAAGCTTTTCAGCTGATGGAAGCATGAAGTGCTCCAAAATCTCCTGATAGCTAGCTGCATTGACCCTGCCCTTGATAAAACACAGTGGACCAACACCAGCAGCTGACATGGCACCCCAGACCATCACTGACTGTGGGTACTTGACACTGGACTTCAGGCATTTTGGCATTTCCTTCTCCCTAGTCTTCCTCCAGACTCTGGCACCTTGATTTCCGAATGACATGCAAAATTTGAGCGACAGTCCAGTGCTGCTTCTCTGTAGCCCAGGTCAGGCGCTTCTGCAGCTGTTTCTGCTTCAAAAGTGGCTTGACCTGGGGAATGTGGCACCTGTAGCCCATTTCCTGCACACGCCTGTGCACGGTGGCTCTGGATGTTTCTACTCCAGACTCAGTCCACTGCTTCCGCAGGTCCCCAAAGGTCTGTAATCGGTCCTTCTCCACAATCTTCCTCAGGGTCCAGTCACCTCTTCTCGTTGTGCAGCGTTTTTTGCCACACTTTTTCCTTCCCACTGAGGTGCCTTGATACAGCACTCTGGAAACAGCCTATTCGTTCAGAAATGTCTTTCTGTGTCCTACCCTCTCGCTTGAGGGTGTCAATAATGGCCTTCTGGACAGCAGTCAGGTCGGCAGTCTTACCCATGATTGCGGTTTTGCGTTATGAACCAGGCTGCTAGTTTTTAAAAGCCTCAAGAATCTTTTCCAGGTGTTTAGAGTTAATTAGTTGATTCAGATGATTAGGTTAATAGCTCGTTTAGAGAACCTTTTCATGATATGCTAATTTTTTGAGATAGGAATTTTGGGTTTTCATGAGCTGTATGCCAAAATCAACAGTATTAAAACAATAAAAGACCATAAATATTTCAGTTGGTGTGCAATGAATCTAAAATATATGAAATTTTAATTTTATCATTACATTAAGGAAAATAATGAACTTTTATCACAATATGCTAATTTTTTGAGAAGGACCTGTATATGTCTCGAAAGACGAAGATGACCATCTCCCTAGTAGCTTGATTGTTGGTGTCGGAATTCCGCGTTCTTCAGCTGTGGTGGCTGCCCCGATCCTAAAGGAATGTCTGGTATAGAGGGAGGGGGACAGACTGCAGCTTTTAAGGACAAACAAAAAGTGGGTCTGAAACCGGGTCTTAGAGAGAGGTGCTCCATTGGGTAAAATAAATAGGGGGTAGAGATTTGAAGTCTTAGGACGAACATGAATATATTTAATCATGGACGTGAAGGGACAGAAATTGCTATTCATTTTGGAAAAGATAGAGGCTATTGTTGTGCTGTCTGTTCAGTTCAGCTTTTCTAAAACGAAATACTATCATTAACGGTAACTAGTGTCATGCGAATAATTTATGAGGCACGATGGATATAAGACACGAGCAACACAACGAGCGATGACGTTGCACAAGCAGGTGCGCGTCTCATACAATGAATGCGTCTGCTCTATACAGATATGCTTGCGACAAAATTGAGAAAGTAAAATACTACACCCGATCGACATCGGAAGTGCATAATCATATACATATCACCGCGATGAATGCTGATGTAGTGATGATGCCATATGGTGGTGACGGTCGCAGCCGTGTCTGATAACATGGTCCTCCATGAAAGTGATTGTTCTGAATCTGAAGTGAAGAAACTTGCGTCTGTTGCCGCGACAGACCAATGAACAGCATGATAGTCTGACATGGACTTAAAACAGCACTGTATTGCACATTATTAACTTTATAGTAGGATCATCGATCGACCATACGGAACATACGGATTGTCAACTTAAGGTTGGCGTCAGCATCTGCAAACTCAGACATGTGTAAGTGACCATCTTTTGTACTCTGTGAATTAGGACATGATTGTTTAGGTCAGAATGTGATTGGTGATGTAATATAATATTGAATCTTCCTGGCAGAACTTTGCGCTAGGCTTTCATTTTCTTTTGCAACATTGAGTTCTTCTAAGCTATCTGGGATGCTGAGGAGGTAAAAAACTGATCAGGATGATTATATATGAAGCAATCTTTGGTGGTAGTTCTATTATATTTGTAAGAGAGAGTGGTCTTTGTGTATGGAATGTCAGGGCTGCCAATGTTAAAAATAAATAAATGTAGCAACAATGACGGTCTGTTCCTCTGGCGAATGGCCAGATGTCTCGCGCATCTTGTTAGGCGCGTTATCAGATCATACTAAACCCAGGCCATGTCTCACCCCCCCCCAACCCCGGCATACCAATACAATTTATGGCCCGAAATGGCGCCGCAATGTCTGAAAGCAACGACCGACCACTCTCTGATCACCCTTGGGAGATAACAAACAAGCTCCGTATTGACTTTTATGGCTCCCAAATGGCCGAGCCAGGAAATCTACGCACTACGCACACATCTAGTCACACACACTTCTTACAGGAGAGATAAGTAATGATTGTCGTGTGGACTTTAATGGTCCAAATGGCCAGGCCGTGACATCGGACACCTCACACACACCCACGAGAAACACACATGGAATTCCACCAGGACCATGGAGGAATAGATGGTTAAAATCCACCTAAAAACTTATTAAATGTATACATTTGTGCTTGAGTGTTTGTATATGTGTCTGCAATAATTAGAAGTGTACATAAATATTACATAAACTGTGTAAGACCAATGGACCATGGAAAGCCTGTATCCCTGTATTCCCCAGAACGCAGACTTGTGATTCATGGTACCATTAGAATCAGAAAAACTCTATAGTACCGAATCTTGTAAAAGAATTTACAGAAAATGCATTATTACAAAAATACCAGCGTTGTAAGGATAACATGCATAATCCTGCCCTCCGTATACGAGCCAGGAGGCGTAACCGAACTGAACAAAGAACCTTTTCGTGTCGAAAAACTCTCTGATGCGATTGGATCAACCCGAAAATGGGTGTCGCTCAATCCTATCTATATAGGATAATAGGATGTGACTATTATCAAAGTGCACTTTCTTCGCCAGGCATTTGCCACACCAGGCATTCCGCCTGGGCATTTGCCACCCAAGGCATTTCTTCGCCAAGGGTATTCCACCACCAGGAGCAAACAGCAGCTTCCAGAACATCTCCAAGGGACCCGAATCCGGCTGAACTTTGTTTCAACGAACTGAGTCACACCCAACAGACCTCGCAAAAGGGACCACGGAACGCGCGGGACATTTGAATTTAGAATACACGTATACACGAGAAGCCAAAAACAAAAGCAAGTATTCTTATTTTACAATCTAAACTTCTTATTTTAAATGCTGTTGAAAGGTTGTCTAAATTATTCCCTTTTTCGGGATGATTTTAATTCCATGAGGGCTCTTGAGAACGAACTGAAGTGAACGCTGTGATCTTTCTCTTTCTTTATTTTTGTTTTCTTTCATTCTTTTCATTTAGATACCATATTTCTTTCGTTTACTATATATATTTCTACTATCTTTATGCATATCTAGTATGTACTTTCTGTGTGAATTGTAGTGTTAGCCTTAATCTGTGTTTATTAAACTTACAAAAGGTACTTTTGAATGGAATCTGTTATTTCTCCACATACACAAAGTCAATGAAACTTACGATTTTAAACGTTACCTAAAGCTATCTTGTGCTACTATTTTAGTAATACAAACTGTACGAACATATGAAATATTGATTTGTCCTGATTAGTAAAGTTAATGTTTCCTATGTGCTCGTAAAGCGGAAATCCCTTATTGAGAATTGATTTGAAAGTCTATAACTAATTTGCAGGACAAACGTAGTAGGATAATTTCAAGCAATTCCATAAAGGGTACTTGTACTTAATTAAACATTTTCCTTATCGGAAAATTTAAATAACGTAATGAACGACCAGCAAATTATATTCATAAACTCATGAATATTATATCCCTTTTGAGTTAATTATTCCCCGAGATATTAGACTCATAGTCATAATCGTTACAGTTATTTTGGTGGAGAATTATAGGGCAAGTTTCAAACGTTTGTGTATGTGTGAGCAATATTAATATTCATATTCTGTGTATTTTTGGGTATTAATAACATGCAAGCGCGTTTTCGAATTGTGAGATAAACCGCGCAAAAGCGAACTCACCGGGCATAAACAGATGCTGAAATATGTTGAAATAGCTAGCCTATACTAATGAAAGTATAGACGGCATATAAGTGCAATATTGAAACAGAGACACAAAATCTCCGTACAGCCGTAGGCTCAATATTGTTTTATCCGCGTGATTTCCAAACAAGTTTTCTGGCACCCACGCGAAGTGTTGATCCAAGCCGGATTCCTTGAATCAATAATAGGCATAATAATAATATTATATCGTTAAGATAAATGATAACTCCTGGTTTAATCTTGGCTTAGCTACCCAAAGATCTGAGACCTAAAACATTTGACTCAAAGATGCTGAAAACCGTCAGCCAGTTTGATAAATGTCTATTGGAGTTCTTGTAAATGTGTGATAGACAGATGGTAAATTCCTGTATCCACCACATTTTGTTTCTTGTGCCAGTACAGCACAAAAGAGACCTGCCGGTTTGAGAAGTAATTGTGAGTTTTTCCAACGCCGCTTGCGAATGCCAGAGAGCGACTCTTAGATTGCAAAGAAACTGATTTCTGTCCCGATTGCAACACCGCTTGCGAACGCCAGAGGGCGACTCTTAGATTGCAAAGAAACTGATTTCTGTCCCGATTGCAACGCCGCTTGCGAACGCCAGAGGGCGACTCTAAAATTAGACAGCGCCATCTGGTGGGCATTCCGCCTAACTAACTCTAGTCTAAGGGGGGACGCAACAGCGCCATTGCGTGGATAAATTCGGATAGTGTCACTCTCTGCTATTGATTCTGCCTTAACCAAACAAGTAGAACCTATAAATTGTTTATTGATTACTGTTGTGCACATTTCATTTATACAATTTTACTGGCAACAACCAAGTCTCCTTTCTCGCTGATTAAACACCCTTATCCGAATTTGAAGTTTAAAAAGAAAAATAATTTTCTCTAACTCAAAGTGAAATTAGATTCAAATCACCGACAGTCCACTTGGAAGGAAGGAGGCCACCGTGTGGCCGTACCCTGCTAAGTCAGCGCACTAACTCCCTATTTCCTTTCTGATTAATTATTTTATTTGATTCTCCTTACAGGCTTATTTAAATTTAATTTAAACTTGCTTTGAATTTAATTTGAATTAAGTTGGATATATATATTTTTTATTATTATTTTAATTTATTTTAATCTTTTTTTATTATATTTTATTTTTTGTTTATTTTTTTATTTTTTTCCCTCCCATTGGGGTTAGGCTCATTTTGGTAATTACAAACAGTATCAAAAGTGCTTTTTGTTTTATCATTATTTGATAGAAACCTTTGCCTTTTCCTAAATTGCTCTTGATATGTAATTTTCAACTTCCCTTTCGCCTACAATCATAAATCCTTTGATCCGGTAAACAGGAGAGTTTTAATTCATTTTGATTCCACCTGTTTACCCTCTTTGTGTATTTAGTGTAGGGGTCACAAGCATCTATGGTGAGTTGAGAATCGTCTCAAACTGGTCTCCACCAGCGGGGTTGCCCGACCAACAAGACCGACACCGGCTGTGTGTGAATCGCGGTTTGTTTTATCTCTGTCCGCCGTTGCGGCCCGCAGTGGCGACATCAGCAATTTGACACTCCAAAGAAGTCAACCAGTCCAGCTCACGCACGCAAGGCAATTTCTGGGACCAGTACCTAAACCGGGGCCTAATAGGGGGCCACTCTTGAAACAGAGGGTTCTGGGGAACGTACCAATTTTGCTGTGCGGACTGGCGGTTGATGGATTGGTGTTGTCAGGTTGTGTTTAAAGTCATAAGCTGTTTGAGTGGGCGTAACGCGACACAGAGTAACGAAGGACCGAGGACACAGTTGGGTGTTTGGAAACGTCCGGAAGGCCGACCACACCGCTGGGTTTTCCAACTGAGCGACCTCAACTCGTCCCGGATGAGCTAAATGAGATAAAACCCATAGTATAAGCCGAATTTTAGTATATCCTGAACATTTGGGCCCACCTTTCTCTCTAAGCCACACCTTCTTCCTAGGTCTCCTACCCTGGTAACCGTGGTGTAGGTCCTATCAGAAACTCTTACGAAAAGTAACAGGCGTAGCCTTTTAGTTTTCTCTAACTTTTCCAGCGCTCACGCTTACTTTCCTTTCATTACAGACCAATTCATGTTGTGTTTGTTTCCACTGTGCTCTTTCCTATCCTCACTGTTGGACTGTCGTAATTGTGATTCTTTTAGTTCACCAAGAGACCCCAAGGAGAACTAAGTAATTAAGTGACGACCGAGCAGCGGGTCACCAAGTGACCCCCAGGGCTACCACCCACCTGATTGTCTAAATTGTCTAATTGTCTAACTGCCTAACTGTCCACATCAGTTAGCCCAAAATTCCTATCGACGGCAGAGCCCGTACGAGAGCTCGTTAGCTTTAAAACAAGCTTGCAGTGGCCTCTGTGTGTGTGTGTGTGTGCTGTGTTTCTCTCGTTCACAGTGAGCCAGCATGTCCCGTTCATCCAGTCCTGCCGTCCCGTGGGACATGGCTGGGAGCGATAACGGCCACCAGTCAAGGGGACCTGGGGCAGCTGAGCCAGGAACAACTGGACACCGAGCTAGACCAGCTGATGACACATGATCCAATGCAGAGCTACTCTAACAAAGAAGTGGCCAAGATCCTCAGAAGCCTTGCCCACGTCCTCATCGTTCAGGCACGTTTAAGCGAAGGGAGCTACGCCAATCTGGAACAGGATGCAGCAACGCTAAAGCTTCAAGCCGAAGAGGCCCGGAGAGACCAAGCCCTCACCCAGCTTCGTCTAGATCAGCTTCTAGAGACAGAGAAAGAGGATGAAACGGACAAAGAACAAGGAAAGGAAGTAGAAAGACTTCAAAAGACCCTGGAGGAGCTCCGTCTTGATGCCGACCGACGAGTACAGTCAGAGAAAGACGCCAGGAAAGAACACGACGAACAGCTTCAGTGTGGCGAATCCCTCCTGGAGAGAGGAACTTTCGTCCTCATAATTTGTATGTCAGCCCAACATGAAGTGAGCTATTATGGGTTGTTCAGAAAACGCATGCTCTAGAATTTGATATACTCCTCCTAGGCAATTCATCCGACCAGCGCCAAACTCAGTCAGCATGAGGTCAAGCCATTGAGGATGCTAAATTTCCAGCGGCATTTTGATATCTCAAACGGTTTGGCCGTGGCGAGGAGACAAATTTATGGCGAGAAAAGGGAAACAGGAAGTGTGTTATAACTTCTGCAAACATTGGCCGATTTGGATGAAACTTCAGCTGTGTGTTCGTTGTAAGAGGCCGATCACATGGATATGACTTTTGTGAGTCAAAGTTATAGCGCCACCAAGTTGCAGCAGGAAGTGTGTCAATTTCAATAATGCCTTCAATCACCATCTTATTTTCACCTGATTCACATCAAACTTCATCATTATAATGTCAAAACATGGCAGATATAGACGTATGAATGAATTCCTGATATTTGAAATAGATAGAGTTAAGTTAATTTAAGTTTTTAACAGCTTGAAATGGATAATATTATGAAGCAATTTTTTTTTTTAAAACACTTAGTATAATTAATCCTTACTCCGATTGAGTGAGGAAGCTGGGGCCCTCTCAATTTAGGCACGCAATTTGCGCCGTCTGCTACGCGTTAGCTATTGCCCGTTGCAACATGGCGTGCTATCAGCGACTTCTTATACCCTTATTCTTTTCCCTTAAAAACACTTATTATAATTAATCCTTTTTAATTAAGCTACCTGCTCCTCGTACCCAATCTCTTCCAGTAAGACAGCCCTAACCAAAAATAATAAAAGCTTACTACCTTGTTTGCTGATTTGCCAGAGATGTCACCTAGGAGTGATTGCCCACGCATCCTCCACCAAAACTGTTAGGGGTTAACAGGTTAGACCCAGAGACCAGTAGTGAAGAATGAAGACCAAGAGTTAGAAGTGCAATTAATTGAAGAAAATTTTACTGAAGAATAGTTTGCAGTTTCATCAGCAGAAGCCAGCTTCAAGTCTCTCAAGGAGTTCGTAGGCCGCACTCCCTCTCTACCAGTCTCGTCGTACCGTACATACAATTGTCCCAACAGTTATGCTGTTTTCAGTGTCTAGCCACGCCATTATTGCAAGTTGTATGATTCTGATTGGCTCAGAGAAAATGCTCAATCATGGTAAATTTCCACACATGGTCAGTTAATCAGATGCACGTGTCCATACACGTCACCTGTTGACGCATTCAGTAACCTTCCAGGTCTGGAGCAGGCGCCAGCTTGTCCAGAAAAACAAGTCCACCCATTGCCCATTGTCCACCTCCAATACTGATCTGTAACCGAATATTGCGCACATACACAGATACAGCCTCTTCAAGGTTGGAGCTGATTAAGCTCCGATCCAAAATGTTTCCAAATATACAGATAGCATGTGCTTTCTTTCAGTGAGAGGTACAGACAATAGTACAGGCAATATTCATCTTGATTCTTTAGTGTTTCAGTAAAAGGAAATATAAAATGAATAAAATAAAATAAATATGAAAGACAAATCCATATTTAATCTCTGGAAGCCGTGCTAAGTGAGCAAACACTATAATTGCACTCCCAGCATGTTAGGGGCTGTGTTACACACATCAAAATGTAGCTATCATGTGCTTAGTGACACATCACACATCATAGGCCAGACGCCACTCAAAGACCAAATACAAACTTTAGATAACATAAAAGAAGAACAAACAATCAGTGGTTCTATTGAGTAAAATCAACTGGAATTAATCATTAGAAATAGGAGGATAAATATTAATTAAGGCTTTGGTTATGAATTTAATTAGGCTATTTACAGTTATATTGAAGCGGCAGGGGATTTCAGAACCCCCCTCCCTTCACCTAGATCTGTAGAAGTTAGTGGCATCAGTGCCACTTCTCTCAAATGTTAGTCTGGAGCCCTGCTTGCCTCCGAGGGAGATAACCAACCACCCCCTTTGGTGAGAACCTGCACTTTATTTTTTCCACTTCAAGCACTGTCCACAGGGTTATTCACCTCCAATTCAAAGGTTGACATGGCAGCCATAGCTGCTTAACACACACCTTTGGGTGGTGTCTGTGGGGAGAACCCCATTGTGCCTGCCACGCCCGGGTACCGTCTTGATGCGTGTGCAAAGTTTCAAGAGTTTTTGAGCACGTTAAGGGCCCCAAAAAGGCCAATAATAATAATAATAATAATAATAATAATAATAATAATAAAAATTAAAGCTGCAGGCAGCATTTATCGGGGTTCAAGCATTTAAAGCATTTAAGGCCTTTTGAATTTATGGCCTTTAAACAGTAAATAATTAAAATTGACAAATTTGCAGAACTGGCCAAAGGATATGGTTTTGACTGCTGCATCGGGGGACGAGCTAATGGACTCCGGAGATGAGGACTCGGCTGCGTTGCCCCTTTCGGGTGTGATAGTGTTGCCCAAGCCTGATCCGGAGCTCACGACTATGCTTTCCTGGGCCGCCGTCAGTGTCGGGCTCAAGTGGAACCCTGCACCGTGTCCCGAGCCCTAGCGGCTGGACGATTGGTACTTCAGGACGGCCCGTGCTGGTTTTCAGCACCCCGGAAGTGCACCGGCTTCTTTCCGGAAGTGCATCAGGAGCTCACGAAATCGTGGATGGCACCCTTCAGTGCCAGACATCGAGGAAGTGGCTCATTCGTTCTCACCACCCTTGACGGCAGTGCGGACCTTGCTCTCCGAGCGACGAAAGTCACCGCATGCTCCCTGGGTCGGGCGATGTCCACTATGGTGGTCCAGGAACGCCACCGCTGTCTGCCAGGCCGGCCTTTTTGGCGACGCCATCGAGAGCTTCGCCCAGCAGTTCTCGGTGGCCCAGAAGCAGACAGAGGCATCCTGCCCGACAGCCCGCTGCTGCCAATTTGCAGAAATTAAGTGATGAACTGACAAAATATGATTTTAAATGTTATAATGGTGACTTTATAAAGTCAAAATATGAATTATAGAACAAAATGACTATTTTAACCAGCAGGTTGCAGTAGAGGATAACTCATTGGCTGACTTTAATTTTAAAAGTATATGTTTGTATTAAGACACATTTTCCATGTTAACTCTTATATGTGATTAAACACATACACATTTGGTTGCAGATATAGATATCTGAAATAGGTGGTGTACAACAGATGGCATCCCAGCTAACAAAAAAATGTCCCCAGAACGTCCCATAAATGGCCTCTGCGAACGTCCCCCAGACATCCTTGTGTAGGGTCCTCTTGACGTCCCACTGACGTCCTCAAAGATGTCCTCCGGACGTTCACAGGACGTCCAGGGGCCGTTCAGTACATTTTGCGATTTAGGGGACTTAAACTTTAACAGTGTTTTATTTTGCATTTTGCCAACCAAAGAAAACAGACACGTAGAAATTGTAATGAACAAAGTACATTTATTTAAATAGAACAACTATAAGGGTGATGTGCTCTTTCCATGTGTGTGTGTGTGTGTGTGTGTGTATATGTGTGTGCAAATGCACAGGCAGCTGTGCGTGCCCTCCTCTGGTTGTCAGCTTTGGGGTTAATCCGATGGCAATTCTTCACGTTGGCTTCTAACCTAGAACAACAAAATTAACACATTCAGTAGTTATGATTTGATATATCTAGTATCATCTTTTGTCAATTGAAAAAAAGACTGTTGACTATTTTGATTTTGTTAGACCATATGGCCCATTAGTCTATATTTTGCGCACATTGGAAGATAAAATTTAGGCCTTTGTCTTTTGTCTCAGTGTGTATTTACTTTGGAAAAATCGATATTTAAGCCCTATATTTGTCAATATCAGATAATGTGGTCTCCTTTCAGCTTAACATAATTTCGAAGTACTAGCATGCTAGCATAACGGTTTGCAGCTGTAACTACACGGAAGAATTCAGCAAACGTTTTTAAAAGGTAACATTTTCATATTTTAAACATTACAAGATGAACAATGGTTATGGTAGCTCATCTCCATTAATCTAAAATTATAAATACCTTTTCGACCGACGAAAGAGAGAACTCAAAGCTGCTTCTGAGGAAATCCATCAGAAACGTTAACGGTCTCTATAATCGTTGCCATGGATACATGCTGTGCTTACCTCAAAGAATGACGTCAGTCGGTCAGGTGCATTTGATCGATACTTGCTTGTATCTCACAGTGTGGCTATATTTAACTTGTTTTTTGGTTATTTGAGTTGCATATGCTATATAAGTCTTAAATGCAGTAATTAAAATAATATTTTTCCTATAACTTTCTTGAATAAAACCAGTTGCCTTCACCTGACCAACAGTTTGCATGTAAATGGGCAGGAACATTTTTATTTTCTTACCTGTGTTATTTTCACTTTCTTTCCAGCATGTGCTTCTTCACGTTTTCATTGGCTGCATTCATCAGTTGAATTCGATTAATTCTTGTAGAGCTTGAGATTTAACCTTATTTTCTTAATAGACTACATAATAAATTGTAGCCTATATTTTCTATTTTATTATTGTGTTTTCATGTTTAAATTATAACTGCCGAGAACAAAACTCTGATGACATCTTTAATTATAGCCTACTGATAAGTTAAGTAACAGGAAAGTTATTTTTAACATGCCTATTTCATTCAGATCATATTTTTACTATAGTTTATTTGCACTAAAATGTCAATCTACAAAACAAAAACCATGTTTTTTGCATTTGA
Source organism: Gobiocypris rarus (assembly GCA_023029165.1). Taxonomy (NCBI): domain Eukaryota; kingdom Metazoa; phylum Chordata; class Actinopteri; order Cypriniformes; family Gobionidae; genus Gobiocypris; species Gobiocypris rarus. The sequence goes on from CM040920.1 coordinate 13,739,147, forward strand.
CTTTCCATTATCACAGCTAATTTAAGGGATTTTAAGGAATAACCAAATCCCCTTTTAAATCAAATATGGGTTTATTTTAGTAAAATATTTCGTTAGTCTGAGTTACAAGGTGTCAGGCCTGATGATAAAATCCATTCCAGCCTGGGCTAATGGATTTTGCAAGTGTTGTTATGGAATGATGCTATTGAGGGACGAAATAGGGACGTTCGCAAACTGGCCAGGACAAATGTCCTCCGCAACGTCCGCCAGCGAACGTTCCAAAGCGGACCTACTGCGGACCTAAACGGACGTTCGCAACGTCCTGGGGACGTCCCCTGTTTGCTGGGATAGTCCACGTTTTACCCTTTAAAACATATTTTTCATAAATGAAGTGTATAAACTTCGACAAAATGTGATTTGTAATGATATTATAATTTGTTTAAAAAGTTTAATAGGATTCAACAATTAGTTAGCAAGATGAGCCAATGAATGGTCTTCTGCTGCCCTCTGGTGGGTTTATGGCAATTGTATGGAAAATGTAATACACAAAAATTGTCAGATTAAATTTTAAAAATGCTTACAAACATTTTGTTGCAGATGTAAATAGATGTTTGAAATACATAATTTTGACAAAATGTGATTGTAAATGCTAAACAAGTGATTTTATAATCTGAGATGAGAGTGAGTAGCATGAAAAAATGACCAGCAGGTGGCACCAGAGAACCATGAATGAAAGAATACATGAATGATTTTTTTTTTTTTTTGCTTAATATGCAGCAATGGAAAATTCTGTAACTCGGGTCATAGAGAGTGCCCAATGGCCCCTATAGAATGAGACTATCCTGGGGTCATTGGCCAAAGGAGACAGGAGTAATGCCCAGTTAAACATGTACATTTTGGGGCTTATTCTCAAAAACGGTTCGAGCAAAACGTTCGAAAATCAGGTCGATTATAGGGCTGGATTTGCCCTTTAAAATGGGCTCTCACATGTCTTCAGACTCATCCGTAGTCGGGAGTAAGAGGCGGTATAGTCGGGGGGTCCGAAGTAGCGATCCGCGAGGGGGCGCCCTAGAGGCCCGCGATCGTTGTGTTCAGGCAAGGTCCCGAAGTGGTCTTACCCACCCGAGTTTGACAGCGCTGACACTTTCCGTTCCCGAGTTATGAGCAATTTTGTACCGGGTTGTGACGTCATTGGCGGCCGCCAATTTAAAACGCCCCCAATGGTTTTTCCCCAAAATATCGGCGAAAATTCAACGAAAACACCTGAAATTCATACAATTGATAGAGTTCATCTAGATGATTCGAAAAAGGCAAGTGCTGCCGAGATTGGTGGAGATTGTCCTTTAACTTTTGACTGGCTACAATTTAAAATGATCCTATATTCAAACAAATGCAAAAGTTTTATAATTATTGACCTAGAGAGTCAGAATGAGCAGATCTAACAAACTATTTAAACATTACATGATAATAGTTGGAAAAGACCATTTAAAGACAATACAGGCAATTGCAAATATCATTTAGTCTCGCTATTTTTAAATGAAGACAACTGTGTGTTGAGCTTCAGGATACGACACAGAACATTTAGGCTTCATTTATGCGGCAGTTCATGCAGCTGAGGAGATACGAGCAATATTTATAGCTACTTACTTAATTAAACAAGCTGTGTTACAATGATGAATATGATTAGCTCAAAATGTAGATCTGTATGTGCGATGTAGGCTACTTTATCTGAATTAAACACAAACTCATCTCTCGCGTTTGCGAGGTGATGTAGAGGTGTCAACCCGTTTGGGTTATTTAAAACGTGTAATTTCGCCAAAGAAGATTTGTTTTAAAGCAACCTACTTCAGTGTAGCTAAAATGTGACGGTAGCATCACGCTTACACTGAGGATTTGAGTTTATGACGATCGGGTGCGGATGGATGGTTTGTTTTTAACAGCGAATTCGGTGAAGTTATCCGCGCATCTCTAGTATGACCATCTGTACTCTTGTTCTAATTTCAAGTTACCTTCCTGTCCAATATTTTTTGCTTCTTACAAAAGCCTCACAGCCTTCAGAAGACAGTAAAGGCTTGTCATGCCTGAACTGAAGCTGAAACTTTAAAGTTAAGCTTTAAACATACATGCAATGTTTAGGCATTATTGCTATTTATATGAATATTATTTTGGTTTATTGGTTGTAGGTTTAGTTTAAGACTGAACTTTTTAAACTAATTTGAAATAGATTTTTATAATGTGGCAATTGAATACATTAAAATGGGTTATTTTCACAGTTATTATGTATGCAATTTCAGCAATAAAACTTTATTTTTCTAAAAAGAAAAAAAAATAGATGTTAATTTTAAGATACCTGTCTTAATTTCTCTTATATATTTAGTATTGCTCTTTAATAAAGAAAAAAGTAATTATTATCCGATTACTCGATTAATCGATGGAATAAACGGTAGAATACTCGATTACTAAAAGAATCGATAGCTACAGCCCTACAGGCAACCCTGATAATAGACTCCGGGGCGGATCCGCCTTCAGGTCGCCAGGTCCGCTGCTCAATTTGGCCATACGCACAGAATATGCCCCGCCTCCGCTGGCGAACTGTCAACTCGCGGACTCGCAACAGGCGTTGGATTCTCTGGACGCGCTTTTAAAACTGTCATCTCCTCACAGTGGAAACGCCGGAGCCGGTCGGTAAACACGGAACACGGTAAGAATAGTTAAAATATGGTTTATTTGTACATGTATGTAGCCAGTAACATAACTGTTCATTGTTTTGCCTTGTGTTTCTAATTCTGAAATGATTGATTTGTGGCAAACCGAGTTAGCTCTTCATCACATTGCCATTAGTAGATTTGAGTAAAAATTAATCTGGTAACGTAAATAACTTGAAGAAAAAAATCTATTTGGACGGAATTTCTTTATATTTCTGGGAGGTGGGGGGATTTAATTAGCTGTCTGAGTGCATATTTTTGCCCGTTTCCAGTAAAATAGCAGACGCGCTAATGTTAGGCCCGTTAACTTTACCGGCTTTTTCACTGAACTAACGTTACTGGTTGTTTACATTTTGACAATTCTCCACCTCCCCATGTTAATGTTGTTTCAGATTATTAATTCATATTATTAAATTATAAGTGTGTGTGTGTGTGTGTGTGTGTGTGTGTGTGTGTTTGTGCTGTGTACGTGTGTTCTTTTGCAGCTTACTTAAATTCAAAAGCCACCAGTCTGTTTTTGCAGTATTTCATCTTCATATTTCAACTTTTCCAATCGTCTGAGTAAGTAAGATTGTTTTAAACTTGATTTAGCCAGAAAATGGTCCACACTACAGCTTTTAACATGTAATAAATGTAGGGCTGTAGCTAACGATTCTTTTAGTAATCGAGTATTCTACCATTTATTCCATCGATTAATCGAGTAATCGGATAATAATTACTTTTTTCTTTATTAAAGAGCAATACTAAATATATAAGAGAAAATAAGACAGGTATCTTAAAATTAACATCTAATTTGTTTTCTTTTTAGAAAAATAAAGTTTTATTGCTGAAATTGCATACATAATAACCCATGTTCACATATTTTCAGTGAAAATAACCCATTTTAATGCATTCAATTGCCACATTATACAAATCTATTTCAAATTAGTTTAAAAAGTTCAGTCTAAAACTAAACCTACAACCAATAAACCAAAATAATATTCATATAAATAGCAATAATGCCTAAACATTGCATGTATGTTTAAAGCTTAACTTTAAAGTTTCAGCTTCAGTTCAGGCATGACAAGCCTTTACTGTCTTCTGAAGGCTGTGAGGATTTTGTAAGAAGCAAAAAATATTGGACAGGAAGGTAACTTGAAATAAGAACAAGAGTACAGATGGTCATTGTCACGGAGTAATCCCGTGATCATGGATGGACTGCTTGCACGTACCCCATATCTAACACCTAAATAGGCCTATATTGTTGCAGCATTAACACAGTCTGGTTATGGATACTGATATCATACATACTCTGACTTGTGCAATGTTTTTGAATGTTCGAATGCATTGTGTTTCATGTGTTTAAGATATGTGGGGATACAATGTGCATTTGTTTGTAATGTGTAGTGGATACATGGGCAATGTGTTTGGGTAAAATTAGCCGCTAACATTGTTCATTTATTGTTATTATAAATAACCACGATACACATTTGCCTAAATTCAAGTCTTTATTTAATGGGTTACACAGTATAACAAATATAACTTACGCTTTAAAACACCAGTGACCAAACCTGTAATGTTTTAAAAGTGAAGTATTTAAACATGGTGGTCATGCTGTCTGAATGGGAGAAACCATGTTGGGTGATGTCATGGGGGTTTTTCCAGTATTCCTGTGAAACAAGGTTTATCTTTGTTAAATCATTTGTTGTATTGTTATATTGTGTTATAGTGTAACTTGATCATGGATAGATAGTGTAACTTGATCATGGATAAGTAGTGCATATGTGAGGAGGTAAAACTTACCTGTAGAATGGTACACTCCCGGGTGTGGCCTAGGCTATAAATGGCTGCTGGAGTTAGTACATGGGGGGTAGAGTGAAGTCGAGTCTATAGAGGGTCAGGTTGGTTTTGTGAAGTGGAAGCACAGTAATAGAATATTCTGTTTAAGAACAGCTTGCTGTTGCTAACAAAAAGAACTTAACGTAATTATATATATATTTTTTCCCAACATTTATTTTATTTTTGTTTAATTATTTTTTTGTACATAGTTCTTTGTTTTGACTTCGCTGTGGGATTTGCACTGTGTGCCCAATAAATTCACCTCAACTCGGATTCCTGTCACCTTGGTCTTATTATGCCTCAGATCGCGAGTGCAATCGCTAACAGATGGTGTCAGAAGTGGGATTAAGAGGCCAAAATAGACCGAAATGCCGCCCAAAACAAGAGGACAGCAGATGGTGAACATGGATATTGAGGATGGACAGCAAGCAGCAGATGGACCTACAGAGGGAGAGGGAAGTGTGCAACAGGCTTCGGAACCTCCAGCAACCACAGAAGGGCCAGCCCTCACCGCATTAGCGGGTATGTTTCAAACTTTCTTGGAGTATCAGAAGGAGAGAGATGTGAGACAAGAAAGAGACATGGCTCGACGAGAACAACAATTTAAAGTACTTACCCATCAGGTCACACAAATGCAGATGGACGTGGAGCGAACAAGACATGCTGCCACTGCAGACCGATCAGCATCACGGGGATTGGCTCCGGTGCCACAGTTGCCGAAGCTGCAAGAGGAAGATGATATAGAGCAGTACTTAACCACTTTTGAGAGAATGGCAGAAGTATATTTGTGGCCCAAGGAGGATTGGGCCATTCATTTGATTCCTCTACTCATAGGGAAAGCGAGGAGTGCATTTGTTGCAATGTCACCGGCATTATCCTTGGACTATGATAGAGTCAAAGAAGTGATTCTCAAGAAATATGAAATAAGCGCTGAGACATATCGACAGAGATTTCGTTCTATGGATACACCGGTTGACGAATCCCCAATGGAATTATACGTTCGGCTGAAGGATTTATTTTCCAAATGGGTGCGACTAGAAACAAGTAGCAAAACGGACCTGTTGGAGACGCTGGTACTAGAGCAGTACATGCGGGTGTTGTTCCCAGAAGTAAGAACTTGGGTAAAGGAGCGAAATCCAGCAACAGCAGGAGGCAGCTAGCTTTGTTGAGGCCTACATCACAGCGAGGAAGGTTTCCTCTGGGACGTTTTCGTATGCTGGAATCCTACCATCCAATAGAGGTAAGTCTGTGGGGTCCGGGGGTAGTTCATACTCTCAATTACAAACCCAGATTATAAAACCCACCCACCCTAGAAATAAATCACCCGTAACAATACACCAAGCATCAGACAAAAGGATGTGGTTTGTTATAATTGTGCAGAGCCAGGGCATACTAGTCCACATTGTCCTTTGAAGAAGCCTAAATCAGCTCGACTATGCTATATACCAACTGCTACATTACCACCTGAAATAGACAAAGAACCTACCGTTTCTGTGTTACTAAATGGAAGGCCAGTAACCGCTTTGGTAGACACCGGTTGTGTAAGAACTTTGGTGCAGGCGCAATACGTTCCAAGAGATTTCTGGACTGAGGGTACCGTTACAATATGTTGTGTACATGGGGACAAAACAGAATTGCCTACTGCTGAGGTATACATTGAGATTCATGGCAGCCTTACCTGATGAAAGTAGGAATTACTACAACCTTACCTTATCCCGTTGTGTTAGGTACAGACATGCCTATATTAGCAGATTTGGTGCAGGAAACCGCGTGGTGTGGCGTCGTTACTAGAGCACAGGCTCAAAACTTGACTCAGTTGTCACAGCCCCAAGATTTTGCACAGAACACCCTTCAGGAAATGCCATTTTTTACTGACAAGATAGTAGGTGAAACCAAGACAAGTAAGGAAGAAAGGTTAGAAAAGAGGAGAAAATGGGTGGCCAATGTAATTAATACCTCAGAGCAGTTGGATGTTGAATTAGAAGAACCAGAAGGTGATGAATTGGATGTGAGCATATCTAATGATATAGCTAAACGACAGACAGAAGATGCAACACTGGCAGATTGCTTTCACAAAATTAGCAAAGAGACTGCTATGAATTTGTTGACTGCTGAAATGTTTGTGATTAAGCAAGGTCTCCTTTACCGACAGTCTAAGGAAGATGGTACACAGTTGGTGGTACCAAAACTTTATCGCAAGGAAGTGATAGAACTTGGTCATTCTATTCCTTGGTCTGGTCATTTGGGGTTTATGAAGACCTTAAGGAGAATAGCTAAAAGGTTCTATTGGCCTGGCATGTACCTCGAGGTAAAAGATTTCTGTAAAGCGTGTCCTGAATGTCAGCTGGCAACGGGCAGAAAACCCAGTGTAGCGCCGCTGGTACCCATCCCTGCAGTCAGTGTTCCATTTGAGAGAATAGGTGTTGATGTTGTGGGACCTGTGGAAAAAGTCAGAAGGGGATTTATTCTTGTGATTTGTGATTACGCAACCAGATACCCTGAGGCTTATCCTATGAGGGAAGTCACTGCTAATCAGGTGGCAACCGCACTTCTGCATTTCTTCTCACATGTAGGGATACCTAAAGAAATACTGACTGATCAGGGCACCAATTTCATGAGTCATACTTTGCATCAGGTTTATCAATTGCTGGGTATTAAAAGAGTGCGTACTACCCCTTACCACCCCCAGACTGATGGTCTGGTTGAGAGATTTAACCAGACACTGAAAAGCATGTTGAACAAGTTTGTGTCCGAGACTGGCAAAGACTGGGATAAATGGTTGCCCTATCTCTTATTTGCATATCGAGAAGTGCCTCAGGCAACTACTGGATTTTCGCCTTTGAACTGCTGTTCACTCATCAAGTCAGAGGGCCACTGGATGTGTTGAGAGACAGTTGGGAAGGCAACCACAAGTTGCGTAGACAGAACCTACTCTCATATGTGCTTAAAATGAGAGAGAAGTTACAGCAAACTACCACCATAGCTCAGGAGAATCTGCTACATGCACAGCTTAAACAGAAAGCTTGGTATGACAAGAAGTCCAGAGCAAGAACATTTCAACCGGGAGAGCAAGTATTGTTGTTACTTCCAACATCGGACAACAAGCTTCTAGCGAAATGGCAAGGTCCATACCAGGTAAAAGGAAAGTTGGTTCCGTGACGTATGAGATTGAAATTCCATCAAGACATCAACCTTTGCAGATCTTCCACATTAACATGCTGAAAAAGTGGCATGAACAAGTTTCCCAGCCAGAGACGACAGCAAATGCTGTAACGGAGCTACTGGTGAGGGTGGTTCAGGAGGAGGATGAAGTGGAGGAGCAGTACTTACCTGTTCAGCAGGACGACTGTTTCCTGGATTTGCAACATTTGAATGCGGAGCAGAGGGGACAACTGCTGGAGAGCATCCCTCACCAACTATTCCTGAAAACACCAGGTAAAACAGACCTTGTCCAACATCACATTTACCTAAAAGACAGTAAACCAATACATCAATGTGTTTACAGAGTTCCAGAGAAATTAGTACTTACCATGAAGCAGGAGATTGAGGCAATGCTGAAAATGGAAATCATAGAACCATCTTCCAGCGAATGGAATAATCCCATCGTACTAGTTCCGAAGAAGGATGGAACACTGAGATTCTGCTTGGACTTTAGAAAACTCAATGCAGTGAGTAAATTTGACCCATACCCCATGCCCAGAGTTGATGACTTAATTGAAAAACTGGGTTGTGCGAAGTTTCTCACAACACTGGACTTATGCAAAGGCTATTGGCAGATACCGTTGAGCTCAAACAGCAGGAGTTGACAGCCTTTAAAACACCTTTGGACACTACCATTTCCGGGTCTTACCCTTCGGACTTCACGGGCACCTGCTACATTCCAGAGAATGATTGATCAGATTCTCCGGGGAACTGAGAAGTTTGCAGCCGCATACCTGGATGACATTGTCATTTACAGTGAATCATGGGAGGATCATCTGCAGCATCTGACAGAGGTACTGGGAGAATAAAATCAGCAGGACTTACCATTCGTCCGGACAAGTGTGCTATTGCCAAACAGGAAACTATGTACCTGGGATATAAACTAGGACATGGAGTTATTCGTCCTCAAGTCGGGAAGATTGAAGCCATCAAGCATGCCGAGCAACCTTCTTCAAAGAAGCAGGTGCGGTCTTTCCTGGGCCTAGTTGGATGGTACAGACGTTTCATCCCTCACTTCTCTGCAAGAGCTGTAGCGCTTACTAACCTTACAAAGAAGGATAAACCCAATAAGATTGTTTGGACTGCAGAATGTGAAAGTGCTTTCAAGGATTTGAAAGATGCGTTGTGCAAAGAACCTGTTTTACAGAGCCCAAACTTTGATCAAGCATTTACAGTACAGACTGATGCTTCAGAGTTCGGTTTGGGAGCTGTACTTCTGCAAGGACAACCTGGTGAGTTGCAACCCATTGCCTACATTAGCAGGAAACTTCTTCCAAGAGAATCAAGATACTCAACGGTAGAAAAAGAATGTTTAGCTGTGAAATGGGCTTTGGATTCCTTTAGATACTACCTATTGGGTAGCAAGTTCACCCTAGAGACTGATCATCGGGCTTTAACTTGGTTGGGCCGTATGAAGGACACTAATGCCCGTATTACACGCTGGTTTTTAGCTATACAACCCTTTGACTTTGAGGTGTTATATCGGACTGGTCCTGAGAACTGTGCGGCTGATTTTCTCTCTAGAACACCACAGGGAGTGTCAAGAGAAGGGGGAGGAAATGTCACGGAGTAATCCCGTGATCATGGATGGACTGCTTGCACGTACCCCATATCTAACACCTACATAGGCCTATATTGTTGCAGCATTAACACAGTCTGGTTATGGATACTGATATCATACATACTCTGACTTGTGCAATGTTTTGAATGTTTGAATGCATTGTGTTTCATGTGTTTAAGATATGTGGGGATACAATGTGCATTTGTTTGTAATGTGTAGTGGATACATGGGCAATGTGTTTGGGTAAAATTAGCCGCTAACATTGTTCATTTATTGTTATTATAAATAACCACGATACACATTTGCCTAAATTCAAGTCTTTATTTAATGGGTTACACAGTATAACAAATATAACTTACCGGCTTTAAAACACCAGTGACCAAACCTGTAATGTTTTAAAAGTGAAGTATTTAAACATGGTGGTCATGCTGTCTGAATGGGAGAAACCATGTTGGGTGATGTCATGGGGGGGTTTTCCAGTATTCCTGTGAAACAAGGTTTATCTTTGTTAAATCATTTGTTGTATTGTTATATTGTGTTATAGTGTAACTTGATCATGGATAGATAGTTTTTATATGTTGAAGGGGATAAGTAGTGCATATGTGAGGAGGTAAAACTTACCTGTAGAATGGTACACTCCCGGGTGTGGCCTAGGCTATAAATGGCTGCTGGAGTTAGTACATGGGGGTAGAGTGAAGTCGAGTCTATAGAGGTCAGGTTGGTTTTGTGAAGTGGAAGCACAGTAATAGAATATTCTGTTTAAGAACAGCTTGCTGTTGCTAACAAAAAGAACTTAACGTAATTATATATATATTTTTTCCCAACATTTATTTTATTTTTGTTTAATTATTTTTTGTACATAGTTCTTTGTTTGACTTCGCTGTGGGATTTGCACTGTGTGCCCAATAAATTCACCTCAACTCGGATTCCTGTCACCTTGGTCTTATTATGCCTCAGATCGCGAGTGCAATCGCTAACAGTCATACTAGAGATGCACGGATAACTTCACCGAATTCGCTGTTAAAAACAAACCATCCATCCGCACCCGATCGTCATAAACTCAAATCCTCAGTGTAAGCGCGATGCTACCGTCACATTTTAGCTACACTGAAGTAGGTTGCTTTAAAACAAATCTTCTTTGGCGAAATTACGTTTTAAATAACCCAAACGGGTTGACACCTCTACATCACCTCGCAAACGCGAGGTATTGTATTGTAAATTTTTATTTTATTTAAATTTATTTAAATAAAATAAATAAAAAAACACATTATGTGACGAGCGCCGTGAGAGATCCGAGACCGGCGTGACCCGCAGCTGGCGCTCATAATCAAATCACTCACCGGCCTCACTCGTCACACATTATTATCCACATGGTTATTTAGGTTGCGTAACGTTAGATCAGGGGTTTTCAAATCTGTCCTGGAGGACGCCCAGCACTGCACATTTTCTCCCTCGTCTGATTTAACTCATTATTAGAGACGACAAGACCTGAAGTGGGTGTGTCAAAAATGGGAGGGAGACATAGTCAGCTCCCTAGTTCAGTAGTCAGGGCAATGATAAGGGAGTCAGCCCATTCACTTATGTCCTGATAAGTGCCCTGACTATTGAACTAGGGAGCTGATTGAGACACGCATAATGTGCAGGGCTGGGGGGTCAACAAACATTTAATGAAGACAAGCATGATAAAACATCATAGTCTAACATCCTATCTAATATGATTTAAGACCTGCAAGGTTGCCAGAGTAATAATTATACACTGTTAATAATAGGCCAGAGGAGAACTGGCACCCCGACTGAGTCTGGTTTCTCCCAAGGTTTATTTTTCTCCATCATGCCCTGATGGAGTTTTGGTTCCTTGCCACTGTCGCCTTTGGCTTGGCTTGCTCAGTTGGGGACACTCAAATTATGATCCAAGTTACTCAACTAAATATACAAATAGAATTTATTAATTTGGTCATATATAATTCTATAAACTATCCAAATTAAACTAGCCAAATCAAATTTTGTTGCAATGTTGTCCTGTTTAACACTGTGAAGCTGCTTTGAAACAATCGTCATTGTAAAAGCGCTATATAAATAAAGTTGATTGATTGATTGATTGATAGTTTTCTTAACTACAACTTTTCTTCTGCACTCAGGGCCGGATTAACCATTAGGGCAACTGGTCACTTGCCCAGGGGCCCATGACATCTAAGGGGCCCTGGGCACCGTCGTCAAATATGTTAGATCACATTATAAACGCAGTCCTCACTTTCCTAATTATATGTATAGCCAGCGAGTGCGAGTTGTCACGTTGAATCACGTGACTTGACGCTCTCAATGTTGCCAGACTGGTCAGGTTTGAATTTAATTGTGCGGGTAAAAACGGGCTTGGGCAGGTGGACAAAATTTGGGCTGGTTTGGGGTCAGTTTGGCGGTTTTCAAACATCTAAATTTTATACACTAATTGGTTAATAACAAACTCAATTGTGCATGTACTCTATAAAATCAGTCATCATGCAGCTGGCACTGGTGTTGACGTCTCCGACGAGCACTTTCAGCCAATCAGCGATCAGCAGGGAGAAGGCGCTCATTCGTGACAGGTTTTCAGCACAAAATTGTTGCTGGATATCACATGATCTCTATGCCGAAGTGGCATAAATGTCCAGTTAGTTATCTACAGTAATGAGTGGGAGAGTGAACCAACTCTCAAAACCTGGATTACACCTGTGACTCAAAGACTATTTATAAATATAACCATGGACGTCGGAAGCAAATAAAATGTGGGTGGGTCCTCTCTCAGCATTTTTTTTTTTTCCTGGAGTAATATTAGAGACAATTTACATTAAATACAAATATACTGCTGTTTACTAAACGATTGCTTGGGATAGACAAAATTACGGAAATCACCAACTTCATTCACCGCGGCCATGGTGTAGGGGTAAGACCACTGATCTATATAAAGATAATAATGTCATTTATATAGATCAGTGGGTAAGACGCATGGCATCAAGTTTTGACGCAAATCGATCTGAGGTTCGAATCCGGCTTTTGCCGAACTTTTACCATCACATATCATATCGGAAAGGCATTTATTTTCAATAAAACTGAAGGAAATATTAGAAAAGTGGAAATAAAGCGTCTAACATGTGTTTACCGGTTATTGGTATAGGTAAACAGGCATGTGCTGAATTAGAGACGATAAAAGTGAGTGGGTCCATTATCATTGGTCGTAAAAAGTGGGTGGGTCTTGTCCCACCCACACACAAGGGTTTCCGACGCCCATGTAACTAACTCGAAGAGCACAGTTGAATTACTTGAATTGAAATCGAATATATGATTTCAGTCCATCATCGTGAGCACACTGGCCTGATCAGGATTCGGTTACGTTCTTCATGAAGTAATAGCGACGCGTGCACGTCCAGCGTCAGCGTATCAACATTAACATGTAATAATTACTCTGTAGCCACCAAGTTCTGTGACAGATTCATTGTAAAAAGTTATGTTAAACATTTGTGCACCTGTTCTCTCTCTTGAATGCGCTTTATGCTAAGGCTATTACATCTCCACTGAGCTATGCAGAACAGAAGCCTGATTTATTAGTAAAGAAGTATAGGCTATATGCTCCTGGTGATAGCTACTTTGTGATTGTTGCTTTGGGGCAGGGGTGGGGGGCTCTTGAGGCTTGTTGCCCAGGGCACAGGAAATTCTTAATCCGGCCCTGTCTGCACTCCATACATTTCCAAAGCTGAATCCGAAATTGCCCCCTAAACACTCATTCACGTCAGTCCACTAATACAGTTCACTTAAAGACATGAATGAAAATGAGTGAGAGAAGTCAGACAGTAGTTGAGTGTTAATCGGCTGTACACTCGTTATTGCAGTGTAATGTGGGATTGAATGAGTGCACTCGAACACGTCCACTATGGTTTCGGCAAATGGCTGTCCCCTCAAATAGTGCCCTATTTGAGGGTATATGGGGCGATTTCGGATTTAGCTCATGTCTTCGTACCGTGCTCAATTTAAGGTAAGACGTGAAAATGCATCCGCCTACACTGTCTACAGATGTGCAGGTGATGCCACCTGTGTCACAAGGTTTACCACAGTAGCATCCCATTTCAGGTGGCTGTTCAGTGGTTGCAGTGTCTGTGAGAGTATGGCGTGGGGCTGTATACCATTTCCCCAGCAGCTCTGGTAGTACCCTAGTCTTGATGAATTAAGCGACTTTGAGGTAGGCATTGTGGAAGAAAACAGGCTCATATTTGATCCGCTGGATGAAAACTCATACCAACTGCGGTGTCCATACCATAAAATCACAGTAACTCACAGTGGCAACATGCATTTGAGCATGCACTTGATACATATACTTTTGACATATACAAAGTGCCATTGTCCCATCCTTTTCTATTCCTAAACAGAATGATGGAACTTTGCAGCTTTCAGTGAGTGAACAGTCCCTGCTGTTGAAAGGGCATTTTATCTGAAGTACTCCATCACCATGGCAAGTGCATGTTACCATGCCGTCGCTCCAGGAGTTGCTCCAATCCAGGGGAGGTCTAGGTTGATGATTATGAACCCTGATGCTTGAACCTGGAAAGTATATACAGAATATAGATAAACTGTACATATGTATTGACTAATATATATATACATTAGTCTATCAATACATTATACATATATATATATATATAAATATATATATATATATATATATATATATATATATATATATATATATATATATATATATATATATATATATATATATATATATATATATATATGGGCGAGGACTTTAACGCGTTAATTAAGATTAATTACGAAAAAATAGATAACAAATTTAAACTTATTTTTGCACCGCGGAACGTTTTTTTAATGAATGAGTTTCACGGACCGATTATACTGGAACATCAACTAGCGTTCTTGACTTCTGAACACAACAAACCACAGTGAACATGAACGAAGAAGCTGACGAGACTGCTTTGCTTGGCCCCGTGGATGGGAAATTTTGTTTTAAAAAACAAAAGGATGGAAGCGTCGACAAGAGCATGGTTGTATGGAAGCTATGCATCAAGGAATTTGCGTATCGAGCCTCAAATATCACCTCAATGCAAAACGCTATACATAAATAAATAAACAAAATTTTGTTGATTAAGCTTATGTATTCAGTCATTATTCAATGGTATACTAAAAATCTTCCCTCATTCACCTGACCCCATCTAACAACAATTTCAATAAAAATGTTGCTTTACTTTTACGCTTGTAATCTGCTTCTCTTCATTTACTTGTATTGAATGGCCAAACAGGTTACATCATGTCAAGTAACGACACATCATCAAACCTTCACAGTGTTTAATTGTGCTCAAAGATGGGCAGTAGTGGAGTATTTTTTACTTTGCTTAAGTACAATTTCAAGTGTATATACTTTATCAGTGTTTTTGTTTTGAACTTTAACTTCACCACATTCCAAAGCATAATGTCATACTTTTTACTGCACTACGTTCCATAATGAATATCATGTAATACTTACAGTTTTTCTCGATTGCTTAAACACTATAACCAGGCTTTTGAACTAAAATCTCAAAACCATAATGCCATTTATCAAAAAGCACACCCCATTTCACTCAACTATAAACACTATTCCCTGTTTTGACACATGAGTCAGCTATGTTGAACTGTCACTGCAAAACTCTACACACAAATCCCTTAATTTCTCATTGCCTAGACCATGTGGTCATTTAGAAAGCACTAGCAATCAATATTGTTCACTCAAGTCAGCATAGTTTCAGCTCAGTTGGCACACAATTACCCAGGTGAAAACACTAAGAGTCAAAATTTAACACACATCAATCAGAACTTTCAAGATACATCAAAGTGCCAGAGTCAGTTCATTTGAGCTTTGGAACAATGGATCCACAAAGAAATGAAGGAAGAGGTCGAGGAGGGAGAGGAAGAGGACGTGGTGAAGGAGGAGGGAGAGGAAGAGGACGTGGTGAAGGAGGAGGAAGAGGACATGGTGAAGGAGGAGGAAGAGGACATGGTGAAGGAGGAGGGAGAGGAAGAGGACGTGGTGAAGGAGGAGGAAGAGTACGTGGTGAAGGAGGAGGAAGAGGACATGGTGAAGGAGGAGGGAGAGGAAGAGGACGTGGTGAAGGAGGAGGGAGAGGAAGAGGACGTGGTGAAGGAGGAGGGAGAGGAAGAGGACATGGTGAAGGAGGAGGAAGAGGATGTGGTGAAGGAGGCGGAAGAGGAGGAAGAAGAGGAAGACGAGGACGTGGTGAAGGACAAGGTAGACGAGGTGGAGGTGGAGGAGAAGGAGGAAGGGCAAGAAGACAAGCAGTCTCGGATGAAATTAGAGCCACTTTAGTTGATCATGTCCTTGTCCATGGCATGACTATGAGGGAGGCTGGGCAACGAGTACAGCCTAATTTAAGTCGCTTCACCGTCGCCTCCATCATCAGAACTTTCAGGGAGGAAAACAGGTAGGTGTACTTACAGTAAGACTGCTCTGTACAGTAACTTGTGCTGTACTCTGTGCTTTGACATCACATCTACATGTAATATGTACTACTGTAATAAAGAAATGCATCAAATTGCCTCGCATACAGATAGCTTCAGTATGTTTCCATTTTTTCCATTGTAGTGTGTGTGATTTTGAGGGCTTGTGTGTCCTGTCTGAGGGCAAAGTTTGGTTTTTCAGAAAGAGTGAATGGTTTTGAGTGTAGAGCTTCATTTTGACCTGAAAATAGGTTGTTTGGGAAACTGGGTGAGACGTTATGGATTTGTGTTTATAGTTTTGAGAATACGAGGCATAGTTTCAAGAAACGTGTTTAAGCAATCGAGAAAAACTGTAATAACATAAAAAACACAAAAAAAATTCCTAATAAAAACACTGTTAAAGTATATACTTGAAAAAAGTAAAAATACATCACTAATGTCCACATCTGGTTGTGCTTTATTCTATTTACAAAAAAAGTGGAAAACTGACCCTGTGACTCTCCCTGACCTCTAATCAAACCATACCCTACTTTTCCTACTTACCTGTTGCTGTGTCAGATGTAGGTTATCAAAGATACTCTCAACCAGTAGTGTGGGCAAGGCCATCTCTAGCCAGGTGCTTGAATATAAGGTTGACAGAGGAGTGGGCAAGTCCAGCTGCATCATCTTTGGTGTGTACCTGCAGTAGAAGAAGATGCTTTTGGTTATTTGATGCAAGTAAAAAATATAGCAATATATAGTAAAAATATGCAGTGACAGGTGAAACTCATGCAGTAAAATGTATACTTAAATCAAGGAACAAAAGTATAAGCTTTAATATGTACTTCATTAAAGTATCATATACATTATGTTATTGGATAAACTCCCTTTAGTTTCATTTCACACTGTGCACCTGTGGGACTGACCCTCAATGACAGAAAGTATGGTACATTTTCCCACCATGAAAGAAGACTAATTATCTTACGTCATTTTGCTTATCTAGTAAATGCATCTTGATTTAAGATTTTTATTTTTACTGGAAAGAAGAAAAAAAATACTACGTAAGATAAGCCCTTTTTGCAGTGCAACTGGAACACGTATAACTTAGTTCTAGACAGATAGCATTAGCTAGCTATTTTTACATGAGTAACTTTAGTTAAATGGGTGAATTATGCTACCTGCTTCAGTAGCGTTAGTATACTGAATTACTTTTCATTACATAAAAGGTGTCCTGACGTGACTGATAATACAAGCAATGTGCTTTACCATCATTATTGGGCATTTCAGTTTAGTGACGGTGTAACGTTAAAATCGTTTGAATAACAGACTTCCACTTACCCTTCCTGTGATCAAGAACATTTTCTTCATCTTCAGATAAATTCTTGCATCATTAACCCATCCGGAGGTGAAGTAACGCTAGACTTCTGTGCTTCGCCGGTGTATGTAGAGGGATTGTGGACGAGGTAACGTTATATAAAAATCAGCAAAAGTCAAATTTGGCAAGTTTTTACAAGACTTCAGTGGCGTCAGCAGTTCGTTCGGCAGGAAATAAGGATCTAATCCTAAAGTATCTATTTTCTTTAAATACTGTTGCTTTTCGTCAGTGGTGAGGTGCGCTATTTTTGAGTGTGAGATCTTTCCGATCACTAAGCAGTCAAGCAAAGGGCTACGAAAAGGTCCTAAAGATGGCGGCTGCTACAAAAAAGTCACGTGACTGAAACCCATGAATACATTTAATTTTAACCTGTGGAAACACAAGAAAGTATATATAAGAGAGAGAGAGAGAGAGAGAGAGAGAGAGAGACAGACACACACACACACACACTTCTGTTTTACATATAGATATTTTAAATAAATTATTAGTAACAAAATGCTTACTCCTAGTCTTGTAGTCATTTTTACACATTAATCATACCATCATTTTTTGGCAGAAATGTCAATACCACTGCTTAAATAAAAATAAATTGATCAAATTTGACAAAATGTGATTTTAAATGTTATAATAGTGTTTTTATAATGTCTAAATGTGAATTATAGAGCAATATAATCACGTAGTATGACAAAATGACTTTTTATAACCAGCAGGTGGCAGCAGAGAACCACTCATTAGCTCACTTTCATTTTAAATGTTTTTCATTTAATGGGCGCATTTTCCAAGTGAGTGCCTTCAAACGTGCTAACTCACATACACATTTTGTTGCAGATATAGATATTTGAAATAAATGATAGGTAACAATTAATTTATTCCAGGTTTTCCCATTTAAAACATATTTTCAGGTGTTATTTTAATTGTAATGTAATTGTCACATGCCTGTCCTGTCGCGTGTTGCACATGTGGTTTTTTGTTATGTTAGGCCATGTGCTCTGTCATTGTTAGATCCCACCCCCTTGTTATCTCGTTATTGGTTTATTTGCACCATTGGTTTATGTGTTCCCTCATTCCCAGCTTGATTTCTCCCCTTTATAAGTTCCTGTGTGTTTGCAGTCCTTGTTGGATCGTTGTATTGTCTACGTCTCCCGTTTCCCCGTGATTTCCCAGTTGGTATGTGTTTGTGTTTATTTGTGTCTTTTTGATTATGTGTTTTGCCCCATTGTGGATTTTTTGTTTGTGTTTATGTTTTATTTTGTAAATAAATCCCCTTTCACTGCACTTGAGTCCTCGCACCTGTTTGTCCCTTGTATGTTAACGTGACAGAACACCACATGTGCAACACGAGACAGGACAGGCATGTGACAGTAATATTACTTTAAAAACATACATTGAATTTACAAATGAAATGGTAAACACTGACAAAATGTGATTTGAAAAGTTATTATAATGATTTTATATGTTCATAGTGAGCACAATGAACCAATAAGTGGTCTTCTGCTGCCCTCTGGTGGCTTATGTCACATGTACTTACCTCTTTTTGAGATGATCTAAACATTCATTGAGGAGTTAAAGGCTTTCGGAGTCACTTGGTCAAAATCACATATTTTTATCCTATTATAGCCATCCAAATGCAATAGTTATTTTGTTTTAATAATTATTGACCTGGAGAGACAGAATGAGCAGATCTAACAAATAATTTGAACATTATATGATAACAGATGGAAAAGAGCATTTACTCCAAATACAGGCAATTTACCATAGGAAATGCATGTCTTTAAAGCTTTTTAACAGTTATAGCGCCACCTATGGTCCAATCTCCATAAAACTTTGCATGCTTTTTCAGCATATTATGCCACACATACCCAACAATTTTCGTGAAGTTTTGAGTTTCACCTTAGGATTTATAGGCTTTTGAGTGTATTTTGCCACGCCTCTTTTCTAAATTACCCTGTTATAGCTTCCCAAAGGGTAAAGTTCAACATGTTTTTAATTACTTTTGATCAGGAGAGTCCAGAGAATTGTACTGAATTGGTTTGGTTCCAATTGGGCAAAAAACCTAGGACTAGTTTGCAAAACGTATGTTTTTAACATAAATGTGAATATTTAATGAACGATTTGATTGGCAGCATTGGTTCTTGAGACAAAGTTGTTCAGTATGAGGAGATCTATCAAATGATATCAATATTGTGTGGATATGTCAAACACCACGTGATTACAGAGCCGTAAAACTCGTTAGCGCCAACTAGTGGCTGATTTTTTTCAAAATTCTTACAGACCTCTAGGACCATGAGTCAAACATGCCCATTACGTTTCGTTCTGATCGGCCTCCGTTAACCCTGTCTAACAGGTGCTCAAACTTCGTTGGCCGACGGCGGCCATGTTTTTTGAGATACGCCAATGTCCTCATGGACATATATGGTACCTTGGACAAAGACACTGCATACCAATTTTCAAGTCAATCGGACTAGCGGTCGAGTGGTTATAGCCATTTTCATGTTTTTTTCAAGTTATAGCGCCACCAAGTGTTCAATCGTCGCGATTTTTTTATCCTGACCACAGACTCAGCTCTTACACAGGTGTCCCAAGTTTAGTGAAGATACCTCATTTCCTTCTTGAGTTATAGCCTTTTTAGTAAAATTGGCTCCGCCCTAATGTACATTTTCACACCTTTTATCGTTCGTGAATCAAAATTTCGACATTTTTTAAATAACTTTGATACTCAGAATCTATAGGACATTTCTGCACTAGTTTGGTTCTGATCGGGCAAAAAAACAGGGACTAGTTCGCAAAAGTAGGTTTTCAACAAAATTCAAAATGGCGAACAAATTTGCATACCGGAAATTAAATCGGAGATATACGTTTTGTTCGGCAAGGAGGCTGCTTTCTAGTGATATAAGACACTTGAGTCTGTGACAAACGGTTTAGGAGATAAGAGCCATTTCGCGCTCTTGGTCATTTGTTTTTCATGTGTTGTTGTATACCTAGAATGCTTGATGGTCCTGGCTTCCTCCCTTCCATGTCGTTCATTCCCTCCACATAGCGAAATGCAACCTCATGCAGTAGCTCCTCACCTGCTTTCCCTGCAAGGTAAAGACGAATGATCATATTTGTTACATTTCAGAATCAACATTATAATTCTGTTAACTGGACCAACCTGTTGCTAGAGCTTCGGCAGTTGCTAAATGAAGCACCGTGTCATCACTAACTGGCCAATCAGGAAGCCCCACAGAGATGTTTTTTAGCCCTCCTAGTTCTTGCAGTTCCTAGTGTAATAAATGAAGGTGCTTTCAGACTTAATTCTGTGAACTGTCAGCTTAAAAGGATTTTGGTCATACAGACAAGTGTTATACAGTGTTATACATCGTGTTATACATTGATTGCTGATCGATTGCTTCAGTCTCCTGTCTCCAGTTTCCTGTCTGCCTCCTGCTCAGCTAGTGTTTGTAGCTCTGTACAGTCTTGCTTTTGAATCTCTATTTGATATATTTTCTTTGTTCTACTGCTAAATATAACTTACTCATCACCATATATTGTTTAAATATTGCCAATCACATTAAATTTGACATCACTAGCTTTAAATCTAAATCACCATCACACATTAGCATTTCGCTAGCCTGTTAGCCTGTTGTGGTGAGTTGGAATAGTAATTAGTCTCCAACAAACCATTGTGGTAAGTTGGATTCATCAACAAACACGGTAAGCTATGTCATCTTCTCCTGTCATTGTCACTTGCACTGCTTGCTGCATGTTTAGTATAGGCTCCTCCGTCGGCGAACAGGGCTTTACATGTGATAAATGTAAAGAGATAAATAGGCTGACGGAGAAGACTTCAGAATTAGAGACACGCATCCAGACTTTATCTGAGAGTAGTGAGGATGTTACAGCTTTAGACACTGATTTGGATGCGAGTAGCTTAGTGAACTCTGTACATTCTCCGGTTCCGGCTGCAGGGCCCCCCGCAGCAGGGAAACTGGGTAACGGTGAGGCGGCATAGTCGCGGATCAAAAAAACACTCTTCCGTTCCGATTAGAATATCAAACAGGTTCTCCCCACTCAGTGACGCACCCACTGAGAATCCTGTTGAAAGTGCCCTAGTTATTGGTGATTCTATTACACGGAACGTGAAAATAGAGACACCAGCCACCATAGTCACATGTTTACCGGGAGCCAGAGCGCCTGACATCAAAGCAAATTTAAAAGTGCTGGCTAATGCTAATCGTATATTCTCTAAGATTATTATTCACGTCGGCACCAATGATGTTCGATTTCGCCAGTCAGAGATCACCAAAATTAACATTAAAGAGGTGTGTGAACTTGCTAGTACGATGGCAGGTTCAGTTTTTTGTTCTGGTCCGCTCCCCGTTAAAAGGAGTGATGAGATAGTTAGCAGATTATCATCACTCAATGGCTGGTTGTCTAAGTGGTGTCCGCAAAATAACATAGGGTTCATAGACAATTGGAAATGCTTTTGGGGCAGAGCTGGCCTGTTAAAACACGAAGGCATCCATCCTTCTTGGATTGGTGCCGCACTTCTCTCTAGTAATTTGGCATATAGTCTTAGAGCTAAACCTTGACTCACTAGGGCCCAGGTCAGGAAGCAGACGGACTGGCTTACCCGACCGCCTGCTAGCTGCCTCCCGTTACAGAAGTCAGGTAAAGCCCAACACATAGACACTCTTTTACCTAGATATTATCACATAGAGACTGTGTCTGTTCCGCGAATTAGTAATTACAAAATACCATCAAAACCATTCAACGGTAATAATTTAATTGATGTCCAACAAATAAACAATATATATAATACGGATAATCAAATGATAAAGCTTGGGTTGCTGAATATTCGATCCCTTTCCCCAAAAGCGCTCATTGTTAAGGATATCATTACAGATAATAATCTAGATGTGCTGTGTTTGACAGAAACCTGGCTAAAACCTGACTACATTACTTTAAATGAGTCCACCCCACAAGATTATTGTTATAAACACGAGCCGCGTCTGAAAGGTAAAGGGGGAGGGGTTGCTGTAATTTATAATAATATCTTCAGTATTACTCAGAAGCCTAGTTTCAAATATAATTCCTTTGAAATTTTGGTGCTTTATGTAACGTTATGTAGTGCAAATGATAAATCCTGTGTAACATTTGTGTTAGCTACTGTATACAGGCCACCAGGGCACAATACAGACTTTATCAAAGAATTTGCTGATTTTCTATCAGAGCTAGCTCTGGCCGTAGATAAATTACTAATTGTTGGTGATTTTAATATCCATGTAGACAATGAAAAAGACACATTGGGATTGGCATTTAAAGAGATTCTAACTCTATTGGAGTTAGGCAACACGTGTCAGGACCTACTCATCGCCATAATCATACTTTAGACCTAATATTGTCACATGGAATAAATGTTGATACCGTTGAAATTCTGCATGAAGCGGCGACATCTCAGATCATTATCTAGTATCATGTATACTTAATTTAGCTAAAGCTACAAAGCCGTCCACCCGTTTAAAAAATGGCAGGACTATCACCGGTGCGACTAAAGATTGCTTTTTAAATAATCTTCCTAATCAGTATCATCTCCTCAGCATTCCAGATAGCTTAGAGGAACTCGATGTTGCAACAGAAACTATTGACTCTCTCTTTTCCAGTACTTTAGACACAGTTGCTCCCCTGCGCTTAAAGAAGATTAAAGAAAATAGTCCAATGCCGTGGTACAACGAGCACACCCGGGCCCTTAAAACAGCAGCCAGAAAAATGGAGTGCAGCTGGAAGAAAACAAAACTAGAGGTCTTTCGTAAATCGTGGAAAGAACGTATGATCGCATACAGAAAGGCCGTAAAAACTGCTAGATCAGCTTATTTCTCGACTCTCTTAGAAGAAAACAAACACAAACCTAGGTATTTATTCGATACAGTGGCTAAATTAACCAGGAATAAAGCTTCAACTTCTGACGTTTGTAAACAGCATAGCAGTAATGACTTTATGAACTTCTTTACGTGTAAGATAGACAATATTAGGAAGAAAATTATAACCATGCAGCTGTCTACTACAGTATCACATCAGACAGAGCATTGTAGTGTCACTGAGGAAAAATTACACTCATTCACTGCTATAGGAGAGGAAGAATTGGCTAAACTCTTTAATTCATCTAAATCAACAACATATATGCTTGACCCTATACCGACTAGGCTATTAAAAGAGATGCTACCAGAGGTCATGGATCCTCTTCTTAATATCATTAATTCATCTTTGTCATTAGGATATGTACCGAAAACTTTTAAGTTGGCTATTATTAAACCACTTATTAAAAAAACGCAAATTGATCCTACAGAATTAGTCAATTACAGGCCAATCTCAAATCTACCCTTTCTTTCAAAAATACTTGAAAAGGCCGTGTCTTTACAATTATGTTCCTTTTTAGAAAGAAATGGTATCTGTGAGGATTTTCATTCAGGATTTAGACCGTATCATAGTACTGGGACTGCTCTCATCAGAGTTACAAATTATTTACTCTTATCATCCGATCGTGGTTGTATCTCTTTGTTAGTGTTACTCGATCTTAGCGCTGCATTCGACACTATTCAAAAGAATGTTGTGGTCGATAGACTCGAAAATTATGTAGGCATTAGTGGACCTGCATTGGCATGGTATAAATCATACCTATCTGACCGTTATCAATTTGTAGCAGTAAATGAAGAGACGTCACACCGATCACAAGTTCAGTATGGAGTACCGCAGGGCTCAGTGCTAGGGCCATTGCTCTTCACCCTGTACATGCTACCACTGGGAGATATTATTAGGAAGCATGGCGTTAGATTTCATTGTTATGCTGATGATACTCAGCTCTATATTTCTTCACACCCTGAAGAAACTAACCAATTCACAAGATTAACGGAATGTATAGATGATATAAAAAATTTAATGATCAGTAATTTCCTGCAACTTAATTCAGAAAAAAATGAATTTTTAATCATTGGACAAAAAAGCTCCACAAGTAGTAACCTAGAATACTGTCTTACCCTCAATGGCTGCTCTGTCAAGTCCTCGTCGTTGTAACACGAATCCACTGGAGGCAAGGTTTTAGAACCCAAGTGCAGTTTTATTTACAAAATCAAAATCCAAAACGTAAAACAAAGACTTGGAAAACCAATAAAGAAACAAAAGACTTGACTAAACAATAAACGTGACTTGACTAAACTAAACTAAACAATGCCCCAAAAGACTTAACTCTCACCGACAGCGGGTTACACATTCAATCACAGACAAAGACACATGGCAAACATGAGGGCTTAAATACACAGACTGAGGACAAGACAAGACACACCTGTGAACAATAATCAACCAATGAACCAATGGCAACATGACACAACAGAACACAAGACCAGGGAGCACATGGCAGGATCACATGACAAACCAGGAAGTGCATGACAACACATGACTGTGAACATGATAAACTAAAAACATGAAACATGAACCAACACCTAAACACCCTGTGACAGATCCCCCCCCCTCTATGGGCGGCCCCTGACGCCCAAACATAAATATTCCACACACAAAGTCTTGGGGGGCGGACTTGGGGGAGGGATGGTGGGCCAGGCCCGTGCCAAGGCACCGGACATGGACCCTGGCGTGGCTGGGACGGGCCTGGACCCTGAGGAGTGGGCGGACCTGGACCCTGAGGCGTGGGCGGACCTGGACCCTGAGGCGTAGGCATGGACGTGGGCGGACCTGGACCCTGAGGCGTGGGCGGACCTGGACCCTGAGGCGTAGGCGTGGACGTGGGTGGACCTGGACCTTGAGGCGTAGGCGTGGGCGGACCTGGACCCTCAGGCGTGGCCGTGGGCGGCCATGGCGGATCGGGAGCCGTAGGCGGCCTTGGCGGATCGTGAGCCGTGGGCGGCCATGGCGGTAACGGTACCTCAAGGGGCCATGGCGATTCTGGCGGTTCAAGGGGCCATGGCAATTCTGGCAGTTCAAGGGGCCATGGCGGTAACAGTAGTTCAGGGGGAAATGGCGGTAACGATAGTTCAGGTGGCCATGGCGGTAACGGCAGTTCAGGGGGCCATGGCGGTAAGGGCAGTTCAGGGGCCCTGGCGGTAACGATAGTTCAAGGGGCCCTGGCGGTAACGATAGTTCAAGGGGCCATGGCGGTTCTGGCAGTTTAGGGGGCCATGGCGGTAACAGTAGTTCAGGGGGAAATGGCGGTAACGATAGTTCAGGTGGCCATGGCGGTAACGGCAGTTCAGGGGGCCATGGCGGTAAGGGCAGTTCAGGGGGCCATGGCGGTAAGGGCAGTTCAGGGGGCCATGGCGGTAAGGGCAGTTCAGGGGGCCATGGCGGTAACGACAGTTCAGGGGGCCATGGCGGTAACGGCAGTTCAGGGAGCCATGGCGGTAACGGTAGTTCAGGGGGACATGGCGGTAACGGAAGTTCAGGGGGCCATGGCGGTAACAGAAGTTCAAGGGGACATGGCGGTAACAGTAGTTCTGGGGGACATGGCGGTAACAGTAGTTCAGGGGACCATGGCGGTAACGGAAGTTCAGGGGCCATGGCGGCAATGGTAGTTCAGGGGCCCCGGCGTGGCCTTTGTGGCTTCAATGTACCCCTTGCCATAAAAAAAAAATTCTCTTGGGCAGGACTAAGGGGTCTTGGGCTGGAGCATGGACGTGGGCTGGGCCGGGCGGCCTCGTGGGCTGGGCCGGGGCCTGGGCGTGGGCTGGGCCGGGCCTGGGACGTGGAATGGAGCCGGGCAGACTCGTGGGCTGGAGCCTGGATGGCCTGGGACGTGGGCTGGAGCCTGGATGGCCTGGGCGTGGGCTGGAGCCTGGATGGCCTGGGCGTGGGCTGGAGCCTGGATGGCCTGGGCGTGGGCTGGAGCCTGGGCGTGGGCTGGAGCCTGGATGGCCTGGGCGTGGGCTGGAGCCTGGATGGCCTGGATGTGGGCTGGAGCCTGGATGGCCTGGACGTGGGCTGGAGCCTGGATGGCCTGGACGTGGGCTGGAGCCTGGATGGCCTGGACGTGGGCTGGATGGCCTGGACGTGGGCTGGAGCCTGGATGGCCTGGACGTGGGCTGGACTGGGCCTGTGGGGCTCCTCGTCCACCATTCCCACAGTGAAAGCAGAGCCCGCTAACAGAAGGGCATGGTCTAGATAACCTTCCAGGGACCAATGAATTTTACCTCCTGGAAGCTGGGAGTGTACAGACTCATTTAGTCCATACCTAAAAATGTCCTTCAGCGCCACATCATTAAAATCGACTAGGCCGCACAGTACACAAAAGTCCTCCACATACTCCTCTATGGATCGTTGCCCTTGGCGCACACGCAGGATGGCAACTGCTGGGTTCATGGTTGGCGGTCTGTGATTCTGTAACACGAATCCACTGGGGTCAAGGTTTTAGAACCCAAGTGCAGTTTTATTTACAAAATCAAAATCCAAAACGTAAAACAAAGACTTGGAAAACCAATAAAGAAACAAAAGACTTGACTAAACAATAAACTAGGGATGGCTGACGCGAAACTGACGTTTCGACACTGTGTCGAGATCCCGAAGCGCAGCTGTTTCGAAACACTGCTCCGAACTGTGATTCGACACACCCATGTCACGTGACTACCGCTAAATGAAGCGCCGAAGTGTTTCATCGGGTGCGCCTGTCGAAACTGCTTCGATTGAAAGGGGCGGGAACAAACCACACAGTCACACATCTGTATGAACCTCATTCCCCTCGGTTTAAAAGTAAAGTTAATCCATCTTCACCTCATGGGTTTTGTGAGAGGAGACACATTTTGTTTTAAATTAGATTTAAATTAGATATATGTACTGATAGGTATAGACAGTGACAGAGAGTTAGGATAGATATAGGCTATAGTGACACATTCACAGGCAAAGTTAGATAGTGACAGACAGCACAGCATTAGATATATATATATATATTCATAGGTGATATATAGATGGAGGCTCCACATAAGAGATGCCGTACATCTGTGGTGTGGGAGCATTTCCATTTGGAAATACCAAATGAAGTGAGATGTATGATTTGCAACAGTAGAAGTGAAAAGATACCTCAAGAGTGCATTTTTGCCCAGAACGCATGATCCATTAATTTATTGGAAAGAGAGAGCAATAAATTTCACTCATTTGTATGTACTTGCTGAAAAATATTAGTGCATGCAAGCAACATGTGTCTCTTGTGAGAGGATTTTTTCAAAGGCTGGAGAAATTATATGTAAAAAAGTCGGTTAAGTCCTTTTTTAATAAACATGTAATGTAGCAATTGTGACACATTGTGGCTGTATTTATTTTATTAATCTTCATTTTTCATGACAAAAAACAACAAGGAGGCTACAGGTTACAAAACCAAGTAGTTGTCAGACAGATGTTAAAAACTATTTTTTTAACATAGAAGTGTCATTTCAAGGTTATTTCAGATCAATACATGCAAGTGACCACTAGATGGCGTGTCGACGGGTGTCGGGTGTTGTTTCGAAGCTCCGGCACATTTGCTTCAACTGTTTCAGTGCTTCACGAAGCCTCGGTCTGCCCATCACTACAATAAACGTGACTTGACTAAACTAAACTAAACAATGCCCCAAAAGACTTAACTCTCACCGACAGCGGGTTACACATTCAATCACAGACAAAGACACATGGCAAACATGAGGGCTTAAATACACAGACTGAGGACAAGACAAGACACACCTGTGAACAATAATCAACCAATGAACCAATGGCAACATGACACAACAGAACACAAGACCAGGGAGCACATGGCAGGATCACATGACAAACCAGGAAGTGCATGACAACACATGACTGTGAACATGATAAACTAAAAACATGAAACATGAACCAACACCTAAACACCCTGTGACAGTCGTCAGTTAGGAACCTGGGTGTGCTCTTTGATACCAATCTTTCGTTTGAAAGCCATGTTTCTAGCATCTGTAAAACTGCATTCTACCATATTAAAAATATATCTAAATTACGGCACATGCTCTCAATTCAAAATGCTGAACAGTTAATACATGCGTTCATGAGCTCAAGGCTAGATTATTGTAATGTTCTACTGGGTGGTTGCCCTGCTCGCTTAATAAACAAACTCCAGCTGGTCCAAAACGCAGCAGCTCGAGTTCTTACTAGAACCAGGAAGTATAAACACATTAGCCCGGTTCTGTAAACACTGCACTGGCTCCCTATTAAACATCGCTGTTCTGCTCCAAGTTTATTTGTCACTTGTATTGTTCTAGTTTTGGCGCCACCTAGAGGCAGTTTTTCTCTAGAAAATAAGTGATCACATTTCTCCGGTCAGCATCTCCTCAATCGTTGGACGCCATCCTTTGTTTTGCGTTTGTAAAAGCATCATCTGTAAGTTAATTCTTCATTATATAATGCTTAATTATACATATTTGCATATATTCATGATAAGTTTATTCAAAGTTTGGATTTAATGGGGGTTTTGTGATAGTCTTTAGCTATTAGCCTAGCCTTTTGTCTGATATAGCACTCAATGTGTTAATTTTAATCTACTTTGATAAGATTACTCAACATGCGTGAATATTTGTATTTGTTGTTATTTTCTTGGTCATCTGATGATCTCATTTATGTTAATTGATTACATTACATGCATTTGGGGCATTTTCAGATAAGAGTTTAAGAACTACATGAATGTTCTTTAGTCATTGGATAATTGTTCTAATTATTGTTTATTTGCTGTTTATTTACAGTTTTACTCCTTATTCATAATGTACTTGGCATCTTATTAAAAGGCAAAGACTAAGATGAATCCTGACTCATCTGGAGTTTGGCTGGCTGTTAAATTGCATCTCTACATGCAAGGAGAACAGTACAGTAAAAAGATGATAATCCTACAACCAAATCAAGTTACATGGCGGAAGATTGCAGTCATATTTGTACCATGAACCACAAAGAGAAGATTACAGCCTCTGCTGAGAGAAATGCAGAGGAAACCATCAGCACAGGAGACCGAGCTTCTGAGGTGGGCTCAAAACGCTCACGTTCATCACGAACATCGCGTTCATCAAGTATGTCAGCTAGCATGGCAGCAGCCACTGCACGGGCTCAAGCAGAAGCAGCACGTACTCGTGTATTGTTTGTAAAGAAAGAGAATGCAATCAAATTGGACAAGATTAAATTAGAAATGACCCATAAAATGGACACGGCCAAAATGGAGGCAGATTTAGAGGTTCTCCAACATGAAAAGGAACAAGCTGCTGCTCTGGCCCAAGCAGAAGTGCTAGAAGCAGCTGTAGCAGCACTGGAGGACAATATTTCCAGTGCTAGCTTCTCTGTGTCTTCACATAACAAAGTGGAGCGCACGAAAGACTATGTTGAAACACAAAGTGGGACGGAGCTAAACAAGCCAGAAGAAACAGACATTCAGAACTCAAATTACAGTGCCAAAAGCTGTACCATGAGGCCTCAGAACCTAACTGTTCTGCTCATAGTCTCATTAAAGTGAGTAGTGTGCCTTCACTGAACTACAATCTCAGCCGCTTGATCAGTCATTCAGAGATAAAGTAAAACAGGATCCTAATGCTTCATGTTTCTCTCAGAGGGAAATCTCAGCATGGCCACATTCAGTACCGTTTCACCAGCCAGAAGCCTCAGGTATGTTGGACGTGGCAAAATATTTAGCTCGTCGTGAGCTGGTAAAAACAAGTCTCGTTAAGTTTGACGACAGACCGGAGAGTTTTAGAGCATGGAAATCTGCCTTTGTTGGAGCCACTGAGGGTTTAGGCCTGACAGCTGGTGAAGAGCTGGACCTGCTTATTAGGTGGCTCGGCAAAGATTCATCTGACCATGTGAAAAGGTTACGGTCAGTTCATGTCAGAGATTCTAAGGCAGCACTACATGTTGCCTGGGATAGACTAACAGAATGTTATGGTGTGCCTGAGATAATTGAGAACGCACTTCTGGAAAGGCTCGAAAACTTTCCCAGGGTTCTTAGTAAGGACTTTATCAAGTTAAGAGAGTTGGGTGATCTCCTGACGAAACTACAGGCGGCCAAGCAAGATGGCTATCTGCCTGGTCTAACATATCTGGATACAGCAAGAGGTATAAATCCCATAGTGGAAAAGCTACCACACTTCCTTCAAGAGAAATGGCTCTCTCACGGCATGAAATACAAAGAACAGTATAATGCCTCATTCCCTCCTTTCTGGTACTTTGTGAGCTTCATCTGTTATGAGGCAAAGGCCAGAAATGATAAAAGCTTCACAAATGCTGGTTCTCCGAAAGGTGAGAAATTCTTGAGCAGACAAACAAATCAAAGGATGCCCATTTCTGTTCATAAAATGGACGTTTCTCAAAAGTCCTATCCCATTAAGGACTCAGGTACGAGTGATGAAAACTCTAAGAACTGCCCTATACTGTACATAATAAACCTCATCCACTGAAGAAGTGCCGTGGGTTCCGGATGAAGCCATTGGAGGAACGAAAAGCCTACCTGAAGGAGCATGGTATCTGCTTTCGATGTTGTACATCATCTTCCCACATTGCACGCAATTGTAAAGCTGCAGTGAAGTGTACAGAATGCGACAGTGAAGGCCATGACACTGCCCTCCACCCAGGACCAGCACCATGGGTCTCCAAAAACTCAGCCTCTGCTTCAGATCACGGCGGAGAGGAATAATGTTCGTCACATTCTGTGAACAGTGCCTGTACTAAAGTCTGCGGGGAAGCTTTGTCAGCTAAATCTTGTTCGAAGATATGCTTAGTCAGAGTGTATCCTAAGGGCAGTCCAGAAGGTGCTGTCAAGATGTATGCAATGCTCGATGACCAGAGCAACAGGTCACTAGTAATATCAGAGTTTTTCGAGCTTTTCTGCATAAATAGTCAGACTTCTCCTTATCTCCTGAAAACCTGTGCTGGGACTATTGAAGCTTCTGGAAGGAGAGCTGTTGGATTTCAGATAGAGCCTGTTAGTGGTGATATCAGCCTGGCACTACCAACTCTAATTGAGTGCAACAATATTCCAGATAACAGGGCAGAAATACCTACCCCAGAGGTCGCTCAGAATCATCCTCATCTTAAAAGAATAGCCTCTGAGATTCCAGAAATGGATGACAGTGCCCAGATCCTCATGCTGTTGGGTCGTGATGCTCTGAGAGTCCATAAGGTGAGACGCCACATAAATGGGCCCCATAATGCTCCTTTTGCGATCAAAACAGATTTAGGATGGCTTATTGTTGGAGATGTTTGCTTGGGTAATTCTCACAGACCAAGTGTGTCGAGTTACAAGACACATGTGCTGGACAATGGTAGAGCCTCATACTTTCCCCCATGTCAAAGTCACATCAGTTTGAAGGATAACTTAAGTCTCACAGCTGAAATACAAGGTATCTGTCACGGGTGACAAAATGCTGGGAAAAGCGGAACCTTTCTTTCTTCCCACGTTCCCCGAGGGGAATTATTTTGGTGTAACACCTCACTCCGGTTCCGGGTGTAGCAGAGATATTGTCCAACCTAATTACTGCTGAGGCACGGCAGGTGTGAGAGGGAGAGGAGCGGTGTTTGCACAGGCTTTCCGCTTCACAAGGAGAGGATAAAAGAGCCATTCGGAAGAGAAGGGAGGAGGGTTGAGGTCGAGCTGGTAAAAGTCAATCGGTGTCCAGTTAATCAGCTGGTTTGGATGGGTCTCCGTCATTGTGTCTTGGGGTAGAAGATTTCCTGGGTGAGCGCTTACATTGGACGCTGTCGTTTAGAGTTGCGTGTGGAATATTACTGGATTGAACTGCTGCTTGGATCTGTGCCGGAAGAGGAAGAGAGAAAGATAAGTGAATTAATTACATCGTTGAATCAAATGTAAAGCTGGAAGAAAAGACTGTGAATGTGAAATTTACTATTGAGGAGGACATCTGTTTCAGATACGCTGGAGAGGAATTGAGAGTTGAATATTTCCATTCAAATGCATGGATAAAAGCTTCTGATCAGCCCTACTGTGTGAGTGACTTGCAGTTGTTTGCCTTACCTGATACACGTTGGATTAATGCTGTGGATTTGTAGTGAACACGAGTGCTGTGTGCTATGCTGAGAAGAGTCTCCCAACGCCTGCTTCCATTCTTGTGAAATGATCTATTTGTCCCCATCCAAATTCCGGAACGATACAACTGAACTGGTGAAGTAATGCTTAGTATTCTTCTCTCTTCCACTGAGTATTGTCGTGAAATAATCCCTCGTTGAATGCTCCTGTTAACCCTCTCTTTCTCTGAAATTACAAGGTGAAGAACCGTATGGCTGTGGAAAAGTCGGAACTATTATGCGTATTGATGGAGCTTTGAAGATGTATAACATCGCTGGTAAAGCCGCCTATTGAACCTCTCGCTAGTGTCTGATAAGAGAATCTGCTGTTAAGAGAAGAAACCCTACCTGGCACCTACTGTCTGAGTCCTGCAGATGTACAGCAATGGGGCAAAGTGAGTTTTAAAGTCACAATTCCCGTCTCACGTCCTGATAAGAGAATCTGCTGTTAAGAGAAGAAACCTTACCTGGTACCTACCGTCTGAGTCCTGCAGATGTACAGCAACGCTGCGAAGTGAGTTTTAAAGTCACAATTCCCCTCTCACGTCCTGATAAGAGAATCTGCTGTTAAGAGAAGAAACCTTATCTGTTACCTGCCATCTGAGTCCTGCAGATGTGCAGCAACGCTGCGAAGTAAGTTTTAAAGTCACAATTTCCCGTCTCACGTCCTGATAAGAGAATCTGCTGTTAAGAGAAAAAACCTTACCTGGTACCTATCGTCTGAGTCCTGCAGATGTGCAGCAACGCTGCGAAGTAAGTTTTAAAGTCACAATTTCCCGTCTCACGTCCTGATAAGAGAATCTGCTGTTAAGAGAAGAAACCCTACCTGGCACCTACCGTCTGAGTCCTGCAGATGTACAGCAATGCTGCGAAGTGAGTTTTAAAGTCACAATTCCCGTCTCACGTCCTGATAAGAGAATCTGCTGTTAAGAGAAGAAAACTTACCTGTTACCTATCGTCTGAGTCCTGCAGATGTGCAGCAACGCCGTGGAGTGAGCCTTCCTAGCCACTATCGCTACATTGTCCCTCGAAGACAGTGGAAGGTCGTCCCAGCGGCTACTCTGGCCCAATAGCCTGAGGAGACAGGAGTTGCTCATTCTTTCCTCAAGTTGATTATCATCCAATAAAGATTATTATTTTTGAACTCAATTACTTGCCTCCTCCTTTGTCCGTTTGTTGCGTGCCTGCGGTGTCGGCTCCTCACGGTGGTGTTTGGAGTCAGGGGCGGCTGGGCATCCGAGTCCGCCCCGGCCTGCACCGGTGACATATCCCTCATATCTACAAGGGTGCATGTGCAAGCATGGAAAATTATCTTGGCTGTTTGGTGTTCAGGCGCACAAGGGATGACAACAAGCCTGCTCTGTCTGTTGAGGATAATCTCTTCATGGAGATCATGGACAATGAGTTTTTTAGAGACAGCTGGGTGACAATAGCTGGGTGGGTCCTCTTCCTTTCAAACACCCAAGGCCTTTACTTCCTAATAACAGAGAGCATGCTCTCTCTCGGCTCAGTTCTCTACGTCGCACTTTACAGAAAAGACCAGCGATAAAACAGTAGTTCACAGACTTCATGCAAAAGTTGTTTGAAAACAATCATCCAGAGTATGCTTCTCCCCTAAGTGATGACCAGGAATGCTGGTATTTACAATGCTTTGGGGTTTATCATCCTAAAAACCCAACCAAATTAGAGTGGTGTTTGACTCCAGCGCTCAATTTCAGGGTCTCTCACTGAATAGCGTCCTTTTGACAGGACCAGATTTAAACAACAGCTTGTTAGGTGTGCTGATTCGATTCAGGAAGGAGTCTGTTGCTGTAATTGCCGATATACACCAGATGTTCCACTGTTTAACAGTGAAGGAGGAACACAGAGATTATCTGAGGTTCCTATGGTTCCGTGACAATGATCTTGACAAGGATGTAATTGAATGTAGGATGAAAGTCCATGTATTCGGAAATAGCCCCTCTCCAGCAGTGGCGATCTATGGACTCCATCGGGCTGCCAAAGAAGGAGAGCTTATGCATGGAACTGACACCTATAACTTTGTGAAGAGAGATTTTTATGTGGACGATGGTCTGAGATCTTTTCCGACTGCCTTTGAAGCTGTTGATTTACTTCTGAGAACACAAGCGTCCCTGGCAGAATCTAATCTAAGGCTTCACAAGATAATGTCAAACAACCCATTAGTGTTAGCAGCCTTTCCACCTGAAGACTGTGCCGGAGGTGTCAAAGATCTTGATTTTGGAGATGAAACCATGCCTGCTCAACGAAGTCTCGGCCTGAACTGGAAAATATCATCAGATACCTTTACATTCCACTCACCAGATAATAACAAACCTCTGACTCGTCGTGGCATTCTCTCCACTGATAACAGCTTGTATGACCCTTTAGGCTGTGCCGCACCTGTCACGATTCATGGAAGATTCCTGTTAAGAGAGCTGTCAAAGGGGATAGATAACTGGGACGAGCCCCTCCCTGAAGAGAAATGCAGAGAGTGGGAAATGTGGAGAAATTCATTGCAAGACCTGGAGAGGATTCATGTTCAGAGGACATATAGCCTGAAGTCACTTTCAAAAGCAAAACGTACAGAGCTGTGCATATTTTCAGATGCCTCTTTCAAGGCTATTGGAGCAGTAGCATACCTCAAGACTATCCATGAAGATGGACAGATCAACATTGGTTTTGTCTTAGGTAAAGCTAAATTGACACCTCCAGATGAACCTACTATCCCTAGGTTAGAACTTTGCACAGCTGTGTTAGCTGTCGAGATCTCTGATTTCATCTTGGACGAGATTGATTTAAAACCAGACTCTGTGCAGTTTTTCTGCGACAGCAAGGTCGTATTGGGTTATATAAACAATGAAAATAGGAGGTTCTATGTGTATGTCCACAATCGTGTTCAAAGAATCAGGCAGTCATCAAAGGCTGAGCAATGGCATTTTGTGCCTACCGAGCACAATCCAGCTTACTGTGCCTCTAGGTCTGTTCCAGCTTCTCTTCTCATGAACACCAAGTGGTTGACAGGACCAGACTTTCTTTATGGACCTTCAGAAAGTAATCTAACCTTGCAAGAGACCTTTGAGCTGGTGAATCCAGAGACAGATTCTGAGGTTTGTCCTTTACCTCAAGTGAACATGGCTGCCACAAGTATAAGTGAGAAACCACTTGACTCAGTACGCTTTGAGTGCTTTTCCTCATGGAACTCTCTGTTGAGAGCAGTGACATGCTTGATCAAATGGATAGGCTGGCATAAATGCCATCAACCCTATTGCCTGAGTGAGTTGGCTCAAGCTAAAACAGTCATCCTCCTTACAGTCCAAAAGTCTGTCTTTCCGGAAGAGTACTGTGCTCTAATGAGAAATCTCTAAGAATAGTCCTTTAATTAAGTTGAACCCTGTTCTGGGCAAAGATGGACTAATCAGAGTTGGTGGTCGTCTAACAAATGCACCTGTGGTCAGTGATGAGAGGAATCCTATTGTCTTACCTGGATGACATCATATCTCCACCTTGCTAATTCGTCATTTCCATGAACAAGTGAAGCATCAGGGCCGGCTTTTCACAGAAGGCGCTCTACGCACTGCAGGATTCTGGCTAATTAATGGAAGGAGATCTATTAGTAGTGTCATACATAAGTGTGTTGTATGTAGAAAGTTGCGTGGAAATACAGAGTGTCAAAAAATGGCAGATCTTCCAGAGGAGCGTCTCAGTACATCCCCACCTTTCACTTATGTTGGCTTGGATGTGTTTGGTCCCTTCTCAGTCTCAGCTCGTCGTACAAGAGGAGGCCATGCAGAAAGCAAGCGTTGGGCTATTCTCTTCACTTGTATGTCCACGCGAGCTGTTCACATAGAGGTAATAGAATCTCTTGACACCTCCAGCTGTATAAATGAGCTACGGAGATTCTTTGCAATTAGAGGGCCAGTGAGACAGTTGGGGTCAGATTGTGGAACTAACTTTGTAGCTGCAAGCAAAGAACTGGGGTTATCCCGAATGGTGACGGACCCAGAGATGCAAGTTTCTGCAATAATTAATGCAAGGCCCTTAGTTCCAATATCCTCAGACCCTGACTCACCGCTTATACTGACCCCTGCCATGCATCTAACTCAGAAGGTTGGTACTCCTCCATCTCCAGGAGACTTCTCAGGTAGCGACATGTTCAGACAGCAGTGGAAGCAGGTGCAGAGTCTCGCTGACAATTTTTGGTATCGCTGGAGACGTGAATATCTCCCAACACTACAAAGTCGTCGCAAGTGGAATAGTACTCAACCCAACATTCAAGAAGGAGACCTCGTACTTCTAAAAGACAACCAGAGTCCTCGTAACAAGTGGCCTATGGCTCTTGTGCCCAAAGTCTTTCCAAGCTCTGATGGGAGAGTACGTAAAGTCCAGTTAAAAGTGGAAAGGATGTAAAGTATCTCAGACCAATTACAGAGGTTGTTCTTCTGTTGCCTAAGCAAAATTAAGACTTAAATGAGACATCCTGAGATGTCTGGCGGGGAGTGTTCCAAGTTTACATGTCACTTGTATTGTTCTAGTTTTGGCGCCACCTAGAGGCAGTTTTTCTCTAGAAAATAAGTGATCACATTTCTCCGGTCAGCATCTCCTTAATCGTTGGACGCCATCTTTTGTTTTGCGTTTGTAAAAGCATCATCTGTAAATTAATTCTTCATTATATAATGCTTAATTATACATATTTGCATATATTCGTGATAAGTTTATTCAAAGTTTTGATTTAATGGGGGTTTTGTGATAGTCTTTAGCTATTAGCCTAGCCTTTTGTCTGATATAGCACTCAATGTGTTCATTTTAATCTACTTTGATAAGATTACTCAACATGCGTGAATATTTGTATTTGTTGTTATTTTCTTGGTCATCTGATGATCTCATTTATGTTAATTGATTACATTACATGCATTTTGGGCATTTTCAGATAAGAGTTTAAGAACTACATGAATGTTCTTTAGTCATTGGATAATTGTTCTAATTATTGTTTATTTGCTGTTTATTTACAGTTTTACTCCTTTCATAATGTACTTGGCATCTTATTAAAAGGCAAAGACTAAGATGAATCCTGACTCATCTTTACTTTAACCCATAACACCTGATGTACTCGTTACATCATCAGAAGAATGGCATCTACGCTAATGTTAGTGTCTCTGTTTTATCCCGAGGTCTACTGCAGTCAGCTGGATCCTGGCTGTATCCAGATCAGACGGTGGACCTGCACCCAGATGTGACCAACACATGACCCTGAAGTGTCTGCAGAGACCGTGTC
Source organism: Gobiocypris rarus (assembly GCA_023029165.1). Taxonomy (NCBI): domain Eukaryota; kingdom Metazoa; phylum Chordata; class Actinopteri; order Cypriniformes; family Gobionidae; genus Gobiocypris; species Gobiocypris rarus. The sequence goes on from CM040920.1 coordinate 13,776,547, forward strand.
ATTTAGACTCCCCCTTAAGCTGCCTCATCGACACGGCATCCTCAATAAACCTGTCTCCGGCGTGATGACTCCGATTGTTTGAATAGTCCTAGTTAATAATTCTTTAAATCAATATGTCATCCTCAAAACAACCCGTCTCCAGCATGTTGCCACCGATCTTTCGAATATTACACTTTAGTAATTGTTTAATCAATACGGCATCCTCAATAAAAACCTGTCTCCGGCGTAATGACTCCGATATTTCAAATTATTTATTTTTAATAATTATTTAATCGATACATCATCCTCAATAAACCCGTCTCCGGCGTGGTGCCTCAGATCTTTCGAATATTAAGATTGATTATGACCTCTGACCTTTAAAATAATAATTGTAATAATAATAATACGCTGTTTGTTAATTGGCCAGAGGAGAACTGCCCCCCCAACTGAGCCTGGTTTCTCCCAAGGTTTATTTTTCTCCATTAGGTCTCCTGATGGGGTTTTGGTTTCCTTGCCACCGTCGCCTCTGGCTTGGCTTGCTCAGTTGGGGAAAAAACTATTTTTCAAATATATTTCAAAATAAATCTAATTATTAAACTAAATTAACCATATAGACCAAAATAATTATCTAATTACTGATCTAAAGCCCACATTGTTACTGTATGATAATCGAAATATATTCTGTTGCATTATTTTTCTGTTTAACACTGTGAAGCTGCTTTGAAACAATCTGATTTTTTTAAAAGCGCTATATAAATAAAGTTGACTTGACTTGACTATACACGATTCAAAATATTTTCCAGCAGTGAGTCGACAGAAACCAGCACAAAAAACCTCGCTGAAGGAGACCTCTTTCTCCTCCTCCAACAAGATCATCACAGGCTTGGCTGATCCTCGTCGTGATTCATCTCGTCCTTCATCATTATCAGCATCACCATCATCTGCAGCAAGCCCTTCAGTCCCTCCTGTCGAGAAATGGGCCGTCAATGCGCTCAGGCAAGCGTTATCCAACGCGGGTATCCATTTCTCCCGGAGGAACTCAAAAGCGCAACTTCACAATCTGCTCGTGCACTCTCACCAAAACACCCAGTGTCATCCAAGCACCACGCAAGCCTCAACGCATGCATCTTTATGATCCATACTGTTTGCCTCCAACCCGCTACAGTTTCAGCCGGCAGCCGCAGTCGCAGCCGCCACAGCTTCCTTGTCCGCTGCTCATTGCGGTCGGCCGTCTATCGCGGCCGCAAATATTAGTTCTGCGATCGCCCGCGATCATTTTGCCCAAGTGTGAGGCTGCCTCCGCAAATGGTCATGTCACCCCCTCCTTTTGCCCCTTTTACTAATTTCTCCTCTGCTATCGGCACAGACCCAAGTGTGAGGCTGCCTCCGCAAAAGGTCCTGCCACCCCCTCTCTTTCATTGTTCTGCCGCCGTTGGAGCTGATCCAAGCATGGGGTTGCCTCCCCAAGCGATCTATTCTCCAACCTTATTCCATCCAGCCACAGCTTCCTCAACAGTTCCTCGCCTCCCAACATACACACTGCATCTGTTCTTCCAGTTCTTACCAACGCCCTTGCTATGGATCCACCACCCGTCTCCACCCATCTACATTCCAAATTTTAGCAGGTGCGGACATTGACCACTCTTCTCTCTAATAAGTTTCAATAAGTGAACCCCATCGCACCCTTGACTGTGGTCATATGACAATCAATCTGAAAACCACAAAATTCCAAATCAAATCGCATACATGGCTGAATTTTGTATCCCTTTCGGGTAGATATACAGAAATTATTTGTTCTGTCTTCCCCTCTAGATGCAAGGAGTTGAATGACTTTTAACTATCATAGCAGAACTGTCACACAACTATCATAGCAGAACTGTCACACACCTTCGACGGTACCCATTTCTTCACTTACTACGGGCTTTTTCAGCCAAATGCACAGCTCGAGTCACCCAGTGGAATCAATGGCAATGTCCTTATTGGGGAGCTCTTGACTTGGAGCTATACGATAAGGTTTTTCCGGGCTGCCGTAGTGTCTCTTGCGTCTTGTGTAATTCCACCACACACAAGCCTTCCTCGTGCCCCCTCTTTAATTCGGGCCCTTCAAGCAATTTGAGCACCAATCCTAGCACCTCTCAATTTGTCAGTTCCACATCTTACCTACCGCATTCCAGGGGCGACTCGAAGAGCCCTAATTCAGGTTCACTTCAGGCAGACAAAATTCAGAGCATTAGCCCCGGAGGCGGACCCAGATCCAACCCCAGTTCCTTTAGACTTGATATTCCAGTAACTCACCCACTCAAACACCTCCACACTTCATCTCTTTGGATTTGATATTTCACACCCTCTCACCGAGAACACTGCAATTTTACTGGACAGTTTGGAGAGCTTTCAAACAATTCCATTCCTCCTACAACCAGTTTTCCCCAACTTTTCCCTCCTATCAATGTCTTAATTTATCTCATATCTCCACCAGATCAAGTCCATCCAACCCAGTACCATCAAAGTCTATCTCAGTGGCATTCAATTTTTCGGTAACTAATCTACGGCCATCCATGTCCTGCCACAACAAAACCCCAGATCACACTCATAATCAAATGAATTAAAAACCAACCCTACTCATCCTGATTCCAGGCAACCTCTAACCATTGATCTTTTAGCTACTGACCTTCCTCCGCTCTGGTCACATGCCCCCAGATACAGCAAGAACTCTAGATGCCATGTTTACCCTGGCCTTTTGGATTCCTCAGAGTTCCTGAATTCACAACCAATTCTAAATTCAACCCAGCCATCCATTCCAACCTTCTCTGACCTCCAAGTTTTATACAAGGACACTATCCGTTTCCTGATCAAACGTAGGAAAACTGATCTATTAAAAACGACCATTTCGTCCATATATTCAATCTCCCGACACCCATCCAGCCATATCAATCTCTTTCCTTCTTCCTTGCACAAAGGGAGGCTCAGATCTCCTCTCAGCTCGACCCACTTTTCATTGATGAGACCAACCTTCCTGTCACCAAGCATTGGTTCCATAAAAATCTTAAACACATCCTCCCCGCTCTGGTATCCAAGCTCACTTGCATTCATCTCACTTTTTTAGTATTGGAGCAGCCACAACCTCAGCCAAAAGGTCTGCAGACCATCAAATCAAACTACTAGGACGGTGGTCCTCAGACATTTTCAGTCTTACATTCGATCTAACATCAGCCTCATCAAACAAGCCCATATAAATCTCACTTCTCTTTAAAATAGCTGCCCATTGAAACTCAATCCAACTTATGCCTGCAAACTTGTTGAATCGATGCTGTTGCTGTGTTGTGCATCACTTTTCTTGATACAATTGCTGGCTTAAGACTGCCGCTGCAGTGCCCAGCCAATTCGAGATTGCTGCTGCTGTGCCCCGCCAATTTGAGACTGACGCTGCAGTGCCCCACCAATTTGAGACTGCTACTGCAGTGCCCCGCTAAATTTGAGACTGACGCTGCAGTGCCCACCAATTTGAGACTGCCGCTGCAGTGCCCCGCCAATTTGAGACCGCTGCTGCAGTGCCCTGCTAAATTTGAGACTGCAGCTGCAGTGATTTTTCTTGATACTGCTACTGCAGTGCCCTGACAAATTTGATACTGCTGCTGCAGTGCCCTGCTAAATTTGAGACTGCTGCTGCAGTGCCCGCCAATTTGAGACTACCACTGCAGTGCCCCGCCAATTTGAGACTGCTGCTGCAGTGCCCTGCTAAATTTGAGACTGCTGCTGCAGTGATTTTTCTTGATACTGCTGCTGCAGTGCCCTTCCAAATTTGATACTGCTGCTGCAGTGCCCTGCTAAATTTGAGACTGCTGCTGCAGTGATTTTTCTTGATACTGCTGCTGCAGTGCCCTGCCAAATTTGATACTGCTGCTGCAGTGCCCTGCTAAATTTGAGACTGCTGCTGCAGTGCCCTGGCAAATTTGAGACTGCCGCTGCAGTGCCCCGCCAATTTGAGACTGCTGCTGCAGTGCCCTGCTAAATTTGAGACTGCTGCTGCAGTGCCCTGCTAAATTTGAGACTGCTGCTGCAGTGATTTTTCTTGATACTGCTGCTGCAGTGCCCTGACAAATTTGATACTGCCACTGCAGTGCCCCGCCAACTTGAGACTGCCGCTGCAGTGCTCCGCCAATTTGATGCTGCCACTGCAGTGCTCTGCAATTTCATACCGCCGCTGCAGTGCTCCGCAATTTGTTGCCGCTGCAGTGCTCCTCCAATTTGATACTGCTGCTGCAGTGCTCCGCAATTTGATGCTGCCGCTACAGTGCTCCTCCAATTTGATACTGCTGCTGCAGTGCTCCACAATTTGATTATGCCGCTGCAGTGCCCCACCAATTTGATGCCGCTGTGCTCCTCCAATTTGACGCTGCAGTACTCCGCCAATTTGATGCTGCCTCTGCAGTGCCCCGCCAATTTGATGCTTAAGTACTCCTCCAATTTGATGCTGCAGTACTCCGGCAATTTGATGCTGCCGCTGCGGTGCTCCTCCAATTTAATAATGCCACTGCAGTGCTCCGCAATATCATACGGCTGCTGCAGTGCTCCTCCGATTTGATGCTGCTGCCGCACCACTCCGCCGAATTCTGCCACTACAGTGCTCCGCCAGTTGGAAACTACTGCTGCAGTGCTCCGCTTGATACTGCCGCTGTAGTTTTTCGCTTGATACTGCCGCTGCAGTTCTCCACCCGTATGAGGTCTTATAGACTTCTGAAATAATTATGCATATTCAATGTGATCAGTTTAAATTACAGAATTCTCGCTTGCCGTCTGATTCTGCATTCATGTTTTTGGGGGGCAATCGGAGCTCGGGTAGAATATCCTCTCCGAGCCCCTCTATAGCAGACAGCACGCCAAATCTGTTTACCACTTTCACTAAGATTATAGGGGCATAAACTCATGAATATAAAGATGATTATGAATATTTGAAAATGTGATCTCTTTCTAAGGATAGAGTTAAAAGGATAAGGTCTAATTTTATTTGAAAACTAATTTCTAGCCAGGACTTACACTGGGCTAGTATGATGAGTATAAAGGTTTATGAAAATGCAGTGTACCAGCCCTGAAGGCCTCAGAGTCTCTCTCTCTCATCCAAAACCAGCATAATGCTGTTATCTGAGCCTGTGTCATAGGTGATAAGATATTTATAGTAAAGCACAATGCATCAGTTGGAAATAATAGACAATGATTTGTTAAAAATAAAAAGATATGATTGCCTTTAAGAGGGCACTGGTAAATGTTTCAAGTAAAACAAAATATCTAAAAGGGTATAAGATGTTTTTAAAATACAGACTTTTAAATGAACTGAAACCTTTAACTAAATTAACATATTTGTCTAAATCTTAGCCGCCACCATGTACAGGACTGATGGATCAGGTCCCAGAGTTAGCAGAACATTAAATTGAATTGAATTGGGGCAGTTGTTATGGCTAAATTCACTGCTCTAAAGATGAATGATGGATTTGAGTGATTAAGTAATGTTATGATTAACCTGTCTCCATGTTCTACATATAGTAAGCAGACTAACTGGCACTGATGACTCTTGAATGCACTTTCCCCAAGGCTCCAGAAAACATATGATCCTGTTGAGGGTCATAGAGCTCAAGCGATGACCAGTGGGAACGAGGTGGTTTTCCCAAAGATGGGTAAGATTCTCTATGGCCTGACAGAGGACAACCCAAGCCAGGGAGATCACGATCCCCATTGGGGCACCTCCAAGAATTGGGGTGTTTTATGTGAGGTGTGTATGAGAGTGGAGCGATGTCTGTGAGGCCAGCAGCATCAGTGAAGGGGGGAAGCTGTGCTTGTGGGTGCCGAGAGTCCAGACAGGACACAGCAGCGCCTGCCCTAATTATGCTCCTCTATACCGCTCACCAATAACCGCATAAATTGAGTGCCAGGGACCACCCTGAGGGAAAGAGTTATGATGGTAAGGGGCATTCAAGAGCCGGCTGAGACCATGCAGTGATTGTCATTAACTTTTGTGGAGAACAGAACAAAATGTATTCATTTGTATCAGTAAAACTGAATTAATGTCTATTATGAGTTTTAATTCTGCAGGTGATTGTCATTAACTTGTGTGGCATAATTCAGAGACATGTTGATGGCTTTAAGATGAGGACAGCTTTTGAAGTTTAAAGAGAAGGTCTGGATGACAAAGGTATTTAAACTAAAGATAACTTGAAACAATTTCATAGTGTTACTTATTGGAGATGTTCTAATTTGAAAGTTAAACATTTAAATTTCTAAACTTTGTGAAGGTTTAAAGGTTAATGAATTTAGCATTATAGTTACAGTCTTAGAGACTGTTGAACAGATTATCAGAGAGAGAGCTCTGGCTCCCTATTAAACATCGCATACATTTTAAAATATTGCTTATTACTTACAAAGCACTAAATGGTTTATCTCCCCAGTACTTGAGCGAGCTCTTAACACATTATACTCCATCACGTCTACTGCGGTCTCTAAACTCTGACCAGCTGATCATACCTAGAATATCAAAATCAACTGCAGGTCGATCCTTTTCCTATTTAGCACCTAAACTCTGGAACAGTCTTCATAGCATTGTTCGGGAAGCAGACACACTCTGTCAGTTTAAATGTAGACTAAAAACACATCTATGGCATACACATAAAACACTTTTTCAATTAAATGATTATTAGGTTGCATTAACTAGGTCAGCCGGAACCGGGAACACTTCCCATAACACCTGATGTACCCGTTACATCATCAGAAGAATGGCATCTACGCTAATGTTAGTCTCTCTGTTTTATCCCGAGGTCTACTGCAGTCAACCGGATCCAGGCTGTATCCAGATCAGACGGTGACCCTGCACCCAGATTTGACCAACACATCTTTACTAGCACTTTAGACATAGTTGCTCCTCGGCGCTTAAAGAAGATTAAAGCAAATAATCCAACGCCGTGGTACAACGAGCACACTCGGGCCCTTAAAACAGCAGCCAGAAAAATGGAGCGCAGCTGGAAGAAAACAAAACTGGAGGTTTTTCGCAATTTGTGGAAAGAGAGCATGATTGCATACAGAAAGGCCATAAAAACTGCTAGATTTGCTTATTTCTCAACTCTTTTAGAAGAAAACAAACACAACCCTAGGTATTTATTCGATACAGTGGCTAAATTAACAAAAGATAAAGCTTCAACTTCTGACGTTTGTAAACAACACAGCAGTAATGACTTTATGAACTTCTTTACTAGTAAGATTGATAACATTAGGAATAAAATTATAACCATGCAGCCGTCTACAGTATCACTTCAGACAGAACATTGTAGTGTCACTGAGGAAAAAATACACTCATTCACTGCTATAGGAGGAGAAGAATTGGCTAAACTTGTTAAATCATCAAAATCAACAACATGTATGCTTGACCCTATACCGACTAGGCTATTAAAAGAGATGCTTCCAGAGGTCATAGATCCTCTGCTTAATATTATTAATTCATCCTTGACATTAGGATATGTACCAAAACTTTTAAGTTGGCTGTAATTAAACCACTTATTAAATAACCGCAACTTGATCCTAAAGAATTAGTCAATTACAGACCAATCTCGAATCTACCGTTTCTATCAAAAATATTAGAAAAGGCAGTGTCTTCACAATTATGTTCCTTTTTAGAAAGAAATGGTATATGTGAGGATTTCCAGTCAGGATTTAGACCGTATCATAGTACTGAGACTGCTCTAATTAGAGTTACAAATGATTTACTCTTATCATCTGATTGTGGTTGTATCTCTCTATTAGTGTTACTCGATCTTAGCGCTGAATTCGATACTATCGATCACAATATTCTTTTGAATAGACTTGAAAATGATGTTGGCATTAGTGGAACTGCATTGGCATGGTTTAAATCTTACTTATCTGACCGTTATCAGTTTGTAGCAGTAAATGAAGAGATGTCACACCGATCACAAGTTCAGTATGGAGTACCACAAGGCTCAGTGTTAGGACCGTTGCTTTTCACCCTATACATGCTACCACTGGGAGATATCATTAGGAAGCATGGCGTTAGTTTTCATTGTTATGCTGATGATACTCAGCTCTATATTTCTTCACGCCCTGACGAAACTTACCAATTCACAAGATTAATGGAATGCATAGCTGATATTAAAAATTGGATCAATAGTAATTTCCTGCAACTTAATTCAGATAAAACTGAATTTTTAATTAATGGACAGAAAAGCTCCACAAGTAGTGCCCTAGAATACTGTCTAACCCTCGATGACTGCTCTGTCAAGCCCTGCGTCGTCAGTGAGGAACCTGGGTGTGCTCTTTGATACCAATCTTTCGCTTGAAAGCCACGTTTCTAGCATCTGTAAAACTGCATTCTACCATCTTAAAAATATATCTAAATTACGTCACATGCTTTCAATGCAAAATGCTGAACAATTAGTACATGTGTTCATGAGCTCAAGGCTAGATTATTGTAATGCTCTACTGGGTGGTTGCCCTGCTCGCCTAATAAATAAACTCCAGCTGGTCCAAAACGCAGCAGCTCGAGTTCTTACTAGAACCAGGAAGTACGATCATATTAGTCCAGTTCTGTCAACACTGCACTGGCTCCTATTAAACATCGCATACATTTTAAAATCTTGCTTATTACTTATAAAGCAATAAATGGTTTAGCTCCCAGTACTTAAGCGAGCTCTTAACGCATTATACTCCATCACGTCTATTGCGGTCTCTAAACTCTGGCCAGTTGAAAATACCTAGAATATCTAAATCAACTGCAGGTGGTCGATCCTTTTCCTATTTAGCACCTAAACTCTGGAACAGTCTTCCTAGCATTGTTCGGGAAGCAGACACACTCTGTCAGTTTAAATCTAGACTAAAAACACATCTCTTTACTATGGCATACACATAGAACATTTTTAACTTTCTTTATTCAAATCAAATGACTGATTGTTAGGCTGCATTAACTAGGTCAGCCGGAACCGAACACTTCCCATAACACCTGATGTACTCGTTACATCATAAAAAGAGTGGCATCCACACTAATGTTAGTCTCTCTGTTTATCCCGAGGTTTACTGCAGTCGGCGGATCCAGGCCGTGTCCGGATCGGATGGTGGACCTGCATCTGGACATGACCAGCTCATCCTGGAGTGTCTGCTGAGACCGTGTCCATTAGTGTCTCCTCTGAATTTGCCTCACCGCACGTCATCCTCAATTAACCCGTCTCGGCGCAATAACTCCGATCTTTCAAGTATTCATATTCTTGTGTAATCGACGCGCCATCCTAAATGAACCCGTCTCGTGCGTGATACCCAAAATTTCGAATATTCCTATCTAATATGATTTATGACCTGCAAGGTTGCCAGAGTAATAATTATACACTGTTAATAATAGGCCAGAGGAGAACTGGCACCCCGACTGAGTCTGGTTTCTCCCAAGGTTTATTTTTCTCCATCATGCCCTGATGGAGTTTTGGTTCCTTGCCACTGTCGCCTTTGGCTTGGCTTGCTCAGTTGGGGACACTCAAATTATGATCCAAGTTACTAAACTAAATATACAAATAGAATTGATTAATTTGGTCATATATAATTCTATAAACTATCCAAATTAAACTAGGAACTTAAAGGACATGTTGCAGCTCAAGCAAGATTGCAGGTTTATTCAGAATCTGTCGATCCACCACCTGCATGTAACCCTTTAATAGATCAATTTTTTCCCTCCTATCAAGCACAAGTCTCTCAAGCTCATCCTGCGCAACATGCCAAGCCCAGTCAAGTCCATCACCCACATGAGGTCACCACCACCAACCCTCTCCTATATCCATCCATGTACACCTCATGTTCTATTCCTCAACAAGCCACATTTGCTCAAGTCATCACCCCAACTGCACTTCCACTCATGCAAAAAGCCCCAATCATTCAAGCTCCTACTACTCAAACCCTTTTAACCTCTCAGGAAGCTTCCAACGACCTTGTAAGAACTCTTGCTGAAGCAATCACAGCTAATCGAGTTCCTATCCCAGAACCTGAAGTTTTCAAAGGAGATCCTCTCAAGTACAATGATTGGAAGCTTTCCTTCTTTACTCTGATTGATCGCAAGAACCTGCTAGCTCAAGAAAAGTTTTTTTTCTTACGCAAGTACGTTGGTGGCTCAGCCGAAAGAGCTATTGAAGGCCATTTCCTTGTAGGAACAGAAACAGCTTATCGTGCTGCCTGGGACATACTTGAAGACAGATTTGGTAATCCATTCATAGTTGCCAAGTCGTACCGTGACAAGATACATACATGGCATAAAATCAGTCCAAAGGACAGTGAAAATGTTTGTGAGTTTGTTGATTTCTTGACGAGTGTCGAATCAGCTATGCCATATGTTCAAGGTCTACAAACTCTCAATGATTGTGTGGAAAACCAAAGGATTGCGCTCAAGCTCCCGGATTGGTTGAGCTCACGATGGAATAGAGAAGCCACAATTTATCAAGATGGACACAAAATGTTCCCTGACTTTAGATACTTCGTGAGATTTCTCAACATGGAGGCTCGAATTGCATGCAACCCCATCACATCATTTTATGCAGTGAAGTCAGCTGACCAAGAAAGATCAAAGCCTACAGATTGAGAACAGTCTAAGTATCAACGAAATCAAAGTTTTAGTGCTAAGACTTTTACCACTAATACAAGTGAGAAGACAAGCATCACATGCATGTTTTGTAAGAAGAAAGGCTATACTCTCCATAGGTGTTTCAAGATTAGGGAAAAACCAGTTGAAGAAAGAGTTAAGTTTGTTCAACTGGAGAAGTTGTGTTTTGGCTGCCTTAGGACCGGCCATAACTCCAGAGCTTGTACATCCAGGAGTGTGTGTGACTTGTGTGGAAAACTCCACCCTTCTTGCTTACATCAAGATCGTGGGAAGAAAGACCAAGAGCAAGGAGTAAGAATAAAACAAGAAAGGCCAAATGAAAACAAAGGAGACAAAAACCAACAGTCTGAATCATTTGAAATACAGCAAGTTACCTCTAACCGAGTTGTTCAAGAGAAGATCAGCACTCACACTTCATCTATTGTTCCAGTCTATGTCTCACGACAATGGAACCAGACAAGGAAGTTTTAGTGTATGCTTTACTTGATAGTCAGAGCGATACAACCTTCATCCTGAAGGATGCAGCTGTAACATTGGGTCCTATGAAAGAGACAGTAAAACTTAAAGTGTCCACGATAACATCAAAATCTAAGGTGGTGAATAGCCAAAATGTGCAAGGACTGCAGGTAAGAGGCATCAGCTTTTACACTAAAATCAAACTCCCAACAACCTATACCAGAGATTACATACCAGCAAACAGATCCCATATATCCACAAGCACAACCGCTAAGTCCTGGCCCCATTTAGAACATTTGGCTGATGAAATGTCTCCTGAGCTCGACTGTGAAGTGGGATTGTTAATCGGCTATAACTGTCCACAAGCCCTACTTCCCAGAGATGTCATCTCAGGCAATGGAAACCAGCCATATGCACAAAGGTCTGTGTTGGGTTGGAGCATTATCGGCTACAGCAGCACTGAAGTTGATTATGATCATGAGGATGAAATCGGTGTGACCCACCGTATCATCATAAAGAAAGTTCAGCCAGCTGCCAAGCCCTTTTCTGAGCTCAAGTCTGAGGTCCATTTTGTTTATAGAACTCAAGTCAAGGAAATGATCACTCCAGCAGATATACTCAAGGTCTTTGAGGCAGATTTGACTGAGAAGTCCAGTGAAGAAGGTCTAAAATCACAAGATGATATTAAGTTCTTGGTGAAGCTGAAAGAAGGAATTAAGCAAAAGCCAAATGGACTTACGAAATGCCATTGCCTTTCAAGGAAGAGAGACCAAGCCTGCCAAACAACAAATTATGTGCAGAACATAGACTCAGATGTCTGGAAAAACGTCTTAAGAAGGATAATCAGTATCACAAGGATTATGTGGCTTTCATGGAGGACATCATAGCAAGAGGTGATGCTGAAAGGGTTCCAGATTCAGAGGTAATCAATCACACCACGTGGTATATCCCTCACCATGGGGTTTACCATCCCCAAAAACCAGGAAATATTTGTGTTGTATTTGATTGCTCAGCTAAGTTTCAGAATACATCACTGAATGAGCATCTGCTCACCGGGCCAGATCTTACAAATACCCTTGTAGGGGTCTTATGTTACTTCCGCAAGGGAAAAGTAGCCATCATGTGTGATGTAGAGCGGATGTTCCATCAATTTCATGTTGCACCAAGGGACCAAGACTATCTCAGATTTCTGTGGTGGGAAAGAGGCGATATGGAAGCTCCACCATCAATGTTCCGCATGAAGGTTCACTTGTTCGGTGCTGCATCGTCACCTGGATGTGCAAACTTTGGGCTTAAACACCTGGCTGCAGAAGGAGAAGGCAAGTTTAGTGAAGCTACAGTGAGGTTTATACAGCGCAACTTTTATGTTGACGATGGATTAACAAGTTTGAACAGTGAAGAAGAAACTACTGAGCTTGTTAGAGAGGTAAGAGACCTCTGCAACACTGGTAAACTCCACTTACATAAATTCATTACCAACAACAAGAGGGTTCTTTTAACAATCCCAAATCAAGAACGTGCTGAAGTTGCAGCTGACCTGGACATGGCCTTAGGTGAGCAGAAGATGGAAAGGGCTCTTGGGGTCCAATGGTGCATTAGCTCTGACAAGTTCCAGTTCAGAGTGAAGGTAAAAGAGCATCCTTTTACCAGAAGAGGAGTACTGTCAACAGTTGCCTCAATTTTTGATCCTCTTGGATTTGTGGCACCTATCATTTTGAAAGGTAAACAGATTCTACAAAGGATGTGTCAAGACAAGGTTGGATGGGATGAGCCGCTTCCTGATGACCTCAGGCCGCTTTGGGAAGCATGGCTCCAAGACCTTCACAATCTGTCTTCAGAAGAGATACCACGGCACTACATACCTAGTACACTACATACATATTGGCAGCTAAGGAAGTTCAACAGTATAAACTTCACCATTTCTCCGATGCCTCGAAGTCTGGAGAAGTCCATTGTGCTCTTGTTATGGGGAAGGCAAGGGTTGCACCGACGAAGCTAACAACAATCCCAAGGCTGGAACTCTCAGCTGCGGTCGTGGCCACAAGGTCAAGTGATCTGTTAAGGAGAGAAATGGAGATTGAAAAATCTACAGGAATACTTTTGGACCGATTCCAAAGTCGTCCTTGGTTACATTAACAATAATGAAAAGCGATTTCATGTATTCGTAGCCAATCGGATCCAGCAGATCAAATCAAGCACAGAACCACGTCAGTGGCAATATGTTGCCTCAGAAAATAACCCAGCTGACCATGCCTCTCGCGGACTCATGGCAAAGGAGCTTGTAGAGTCTAACTGGTTCAAGGGACCTAGTTTCTTGTGGCAAAGGGACCTCCCAAAGGAAGAAGAGTTTAAGGTGAGAGAACTCAATAAGGATGATCTAGAAATCAAAAGAGCACAAGTTCACACAACAAAAGCAAATGAGGAAAGGTCCTTATCAGACCGACTTCACAAGTTTTCAGATTGGAAAAGAGTCGTAAAAGCCATAGCAAGACTTAAGCGTCTTGCAAAAGAGGTGAAAGGTCTTAAAACAAGATCCAATGAGGTTACGACGCTTGAAGAAAGGATGGAGGCTGAACAATTTATAATCCGTGAAGTTCAAGAAGAAGCGTTCAGTGATGAAATCAGAGCTCTTAAACAAAAAAAGGTACAAAAGAACAAGTCAACCAAACTGTACAAGTTGAACCCTTTCATGGACAGCCAAGATATCCTGAGGGTGGGAGGTTGATTGACACAAGCAACACTCCACCCTCATGTCAAACACCCAGCTATCCTCCCCAAAGGACATCATGTGTCTCGATTGTTGATAAAGCACTATATCATGAGAAGGTGAAGCATCAGGGTCGTGGAATGACCATCAATGAACTACGTTCCAGTGGGATTTGGATCCTGGGGTGTAGTTGTGAGGTGTCATCATTCATTTTCAAGTGCATCAAATGCAGAAAGTTCAGAAAATGTAATCAAGAACAAAAAATGGCCGACCTCCCCCCAGAGAGGTTGGAAGCTACCCCTCCATTTACCTATAGTGGTATGGACTGTTTCGGACCATTTTATGTTAAAGATGGAAGGAAAGAACTGAAGAGGTATGGGCTTCTATTCACCTGCATGTGTTCACGTGCCATCCACATTGAGGTATTGGATGACCTTTCCACTGATGCTTTCCTAAATGCGTTGCGCTGTTTTATTGCCATAAGAGGCAATGTAAGTCAACTACGAAGTGATCAAGGCACAAACTTTGTCGGGGCACGCAATGAATTCCAAGAATTAATGAAAGGAATGGAGCAAGAACGCGTGAAAGAGTTGGGATGCAACTTTGTCATGAACCCACCTGTTTCCAGTCACATGGGCGGCGTCTGGGAGAGGCAGATTCGGACCGTGAGAAGTGTCCTTACTTCCATCCTAGAGCAGTCTGCTGGAAGATTAGACAGCACTTCATTAAGAACATTCTTATATGAAGTGATGGCTATAGTGAACAGTCGACCATTGACCACTGAATATCTCCATGATCCATTAGGACCCGAACCTCTAACTCCAAACCATATATTGACAATGAAATCGTCAATAATCGCACCACCACCTGGTGAATTTGTAAGGGAAGATCTCTATCTTCGGAAAAGATGGAAGAGGGTACAGTTCTTGTCCAATGAATTTTGGACCATGTGGAGAAGGGAGTATTTGCTGAATCTGCAGCAGAGGAGCAAATGGAAGAAGGACAGGAGAAATGCTAAAGTGAATGACATTATACTGTTGCAAGATGATGACGCACCAAGAAATCAGTGGAAGCTGGCGAAGGTAGTTGAAGTCTTCCAAGGAGCTGACGGAAGAGTCAGAAAACTCAAACTGCTCCTTAGTGACACAACACTAGACAGTGAAGGCATACGCTTAAATAAGCCAGTTTACTTAGAAAGGTCAATACACAAAACAGTACTATTGCTTGAGGCTGAATAAGTAGGTTAGCTTTTCAATGACATGGTATATTTGTGTATTAGCATAAATCCTTTACAAGGTTCTGTTAACAATGTTTTTTTTGAATCACACATCGTGTGATGGTGGGAGTGTAAATGCAGCCGTTTTCGATTTTATTTTGAAAAGTGTACATGCTTTTATTTTGACATGACGGAAACCGGAAGTGGCGTCTGTTAACGGCGGTATGTTCAGAAAACGAAACTCAGAGGAAAAGCTCACGTGTAGTGGTGATGTTATCTGCTATTTTTTTGTTTCTTTACTATTACTCCATGCTTCATAGTGTTTGCCTCAACTGTGTGTAAGCTGAAAGATTATATATTGTTGACTGTGAAGATTGCTTCTGGGAAATGACTCTGCCGTTGGTTGAGAAGCAGGCTAAAGTGGTCAGTATTACTTTATATTCTTTATTAGCATTAACAACAGTGCTAGCCATGCTATTTATGTAACGTTTGCAGTATTTGATGCTGTCTTTTATTTTGTCTACCTGAACTTTTAGTTCTACGGTGTTAATAAACAGCTGTAAATGGAACCGGAGTCTCGCATTCAATCAATGGGCGGCACAACTCCGATATTTCAAATTATTTATATTTAATAATTATTTAATTTTTTTAATATATATTTAAAATGGGGTTTTGGTTTCCTTGCCACTGTCGCCTCTGGCTTGGTTTGCTCAGTTGGGGACACTACATTTTTCAACTAAATTTCCAAATAAATCTAATTATTAAACTAAATTAACCATATAGACTAAATTACTTATCTAATTACTGATCTAAAGCCCATATTGTTAGTGTATGATAATCTAAATATACAACCCCAAATCAGAAAAAGTTGGGACAGTATGGAAAACGCAAATAAAAAAAGAAAGTAGTGATTCCTAAATTTACTTTGACTTGTATTTCATTGCAGACTATATGAACAAAATATTTCATGTTTTGTCTGGTCAACTTCATGTCATTTGTAAATATGCATCCTTTCCTGTCATTCAGACCTGCAACACATTTCAAAAAAAGTTGGGACAGGAGCAATTTAGGGCTAGTAATGAGGTAAAGTGGTTAAATAATGATGTGATTTGAAACAGGTGATTGTAATTATGATTTGGTACAAAAGCAGCATCCAAGAAAGGTCTAATCCTTTAGGAGCAAAGATGGGCTGAGGATCACCAGTTGCCAACAAATACGGGAGAAAATTGTTGAAATGTTTAAAACAATGTTCCTCAAAGAAAGATAGAAAGAGATTTGGATATTTCACATTCAACAGTGCATAACATAATTAAAAGATTCAAGGAATCTGGAGGAATTTCAGTGCGTAAAGGACAAGGGCGCAAGCCTAAGCTGAACAACTGTGATCTCCGATCCCTCAGGCGGCACTGCATAAAGAATCGCCATTCATCTATAAGCGATATCACCACATGGGCTCAGGACTACTTTGGCAAACCTTTGTCAAGTACCACAATACGTAGTTACATCCACAAATGCCAGTTAAAACTGTACTGTGCCAAAAGGAAGCCCTATTTTAATGCTGTCCAGAAGCACCGTCAACTTCTCTGGGCTCGGAGGCATCTGGGATGGACCATCACACAGTGGAAACGTGTACTGTGGTCAGATGAATCAGTATTTCAGGTATTTTTAGGGAGGAATGGACGCCGTGTGCTCAGGACCAAAGAAGAAAAGACTGTTACCAGCAACAAGTCCAAAAGCCAGGTTCTGTCATGGTATGGGGTTGTGTCAGTGCCATGGGCAAAGGTAACTTGCACTTCTGTGAAGGCACCATTAATGTTGAAAAGTACATAGAGATTTTGGAGCATAATATGCTGCCTTCAAGAAGAAATCTTTTCCAGGGATGTCCATGCATATTTCAAAAAGACAATGCAAAACCACATTCTGCACAAATTGCAAAGTCCTGGCTGCGGAGGAAGAGGGTACAGGTATTTGACTGGCCTGCCTGCAATCCCGACCTGTCTCCAATAGAGAATGTGTGGTGCATTTTGAAGCGCAAAATGCGACAACGAAGACCCCGTACTGTTGCCCACCTTAAGACTTGTTTGCAGGAAGAATGGGACAAAATTACACCTGAAACACTTCATCACTTGGTGTCTTCAGTTCCTAAACATCTTTTAAGTGTTGTGAAAAGTTATGGCAACATTACAAAGTGGTAAATGCTTTACTGTCCCAACTTTTTTTTTTAAATGTGTTGCAGGTCTGAATGACAGGAAAGGATGCATATTTACAAATGACATGAAGTTGACCAGACAAAACATTAAATATTTTTTGTTCATATTGTCTGCAATGAAATTTAGAAAATTTAGAAATCACTTCTTTTTTTTAATTTATTTGCGTTTTCCATACTGTCCCAACTTTTTCTGATTTGGGGTTGTACAATTAATGTTGGAAAAGCAAGTGTCTTTTGAGTATTTCTGTGTGATGTAATATTTTGTTCCCTTTCGAGGGAACTTGCACTGCGTCGGAACAACGAATTTGGGGACACTCCCTAAGCAACAGCGTGTTTGAAGTATGAATGAAACTATCCCAATCCTGATTGGTGTTGCGTCATGACGTAGCTGTGACGGCATACCCGGAAGATAAATAAGGGGACGGCAGTTATCGCTCTTCAGCATAGCGCTCTGTGTTTCAAACTGTCTGTCTATTTGGTGTTGTTTGTCACAAAAAAGAATATATATAAAGTTGGCGACTCCGGGCAGGCAATACTAGAATTGTGTGCACCAGTGTCCCAGTTATAGGTCGGGCACGGACACACATATGCTTTGTGTACAGTGCCTGGGCGTGCAGCATGCTAGGGCGGCGATTGTGATGAGCTGCCGCTCAGGGTGCTTTGCTTGCGCCTGGCCGTGTTCAATGAGGCCGGCCAGCTTCGTGAGTCCCGTGGATCGGTCCCGCATTTGCCGAAGCGGAGCGGCGAGGCCGGTCATGGGGCTCACGGATGGACATGTCAGCGAGACTTGGGACTGCTGAGGCATCTTCCCAGTCTTTGTCTGTCAGTTCAGATGTTCTCCTTCCTCGCGTGGAAGCCCGCGCTGCGGCTTCTTCCCCCGGGGTGAAGGACCCGATGCTTGAACGTTCTGATTCTGGGGAATTAGACATGCTCAGCATCGGGGCAGTCGAAGTTATAACGAGACCTCGCCACTTCTTATATGCAAGACTCAATCTCACGATTGCCGAGGCAGCGCGCAGGTTATGGGTCTGCAATTAAGGTGAACACATGCGATCGGTGTGCATGGGATACTGTTTGACTTAACGGCTTGAGCCACGTTGCTGAGGCAATGTGTGGTTTACTAGTCCATATAGTACGATAAAACAGTATTGCCTGATGATTATGGCTGCATTTAAGTCTGAGGATTTAAATGAAATACGATTTGACTCTGAAGAGTTAGATATTCAGCCTGTCATTCAGACCATGTTTCACCATATTGTGTGATACTGTTTGGCTTTTTTCTCGAGCGATGAAAGCCAATTGTATTATGACGGTTTGAACCACGTTGCTGAGGCAACGCGTGGTTTATGAGTCCGTATAAATACAATAAAAAAGTGTCGTCTGATGATTATGGCTACATTTAATTCTGAGCAATTAAATAAAATATGATCTGACTTTGAGGAGTTAGATATTCAGTCTATCATTCAGACCATGTTTCACCTTATTGTGGCTGCATTTAATTCCGAGGAATTAAATTAAAATATTATCTGACTTTGAGGAGTTAGATGTATTTTTTATTCAGCCTATCATTCAGACCAGGTTGCACGGGTTGGGTGATTATGATGGCATCTAATTCCGAGGAATTGAGTGTCATGTTATCTGACTTTAATAAGTTGGATAATTTAATTACGTCACCTAAGCGTTTTTGACTTGTCTGGATATTCATCTAAGATGGAGCCCTCCTGAAGTTGATGTCATTCTCGTCACCTTGTGGCCTGCGGGACACATCAGTTTCAGGCAGTTGCTATTCACAGTGTCCGCCCTAGTGTTGCGGCCCTGTCGAGCTGCTCCCTTAGATGAGGCCCCTGCTGGCCAGCCCCCTCTCCCAGTTTTCGGGAATCGATGCTGTGCTCCCGCCATCTAGTATGCTTTGGGCCACATCATTTCCCCACGCACGCGTGCTGCACCAGCCACCTCTAGCAAGACTTGCGGCGGTCCAGCAAACACGTACGCACACCGAAAATCTTCCTTGATTTCGCCCTGCCGGTTAGCCGCTTCAGGGGGTCGAGGAGGAGGCTCGGTTGACACCTGAGGCCGTCCTCGAGAGCTGGTTCCCTTAGCAGATTATCTTGGCGCATGGTTATGCCACCGAATATATCTGCATGGGCCCTGCGTACTGTAGAAAAGGGGATACAGACTGCAGTTCAGTTACCTTCCCCCGAAGTTCAGTGGGGTGGTCTGGATGGCAGTGATCCCTTGGCAGGTTCGGGTAATGGAACAGGAAGTTCACTCCCCGTTGGTAAGGAGGCCACAGAAGGTGCTCCTCCGCCAGACAGGGAGTCCGGGTTCTACAGCCGGTACTTCATAGTTCCTAAGAAGGATGGAGAGTTGCGTCCAACTTTAGATCTGAGGTACTTGAATCGTTCTCTGAAGAGATTCAGATTCAAGATGCTTACTGTTCCTCCGTTGTGATTAGGATCCAGTCTGAGGATTGGTCTATCATGACGGGTCTAAAGAGGACGCATGCTTCCCTGTATCCATCCTTCTGTGTCACAGGAAGTTCCTGAGGTTCGCTTTTGGGGGCAAAGCGTACCAATATCAGGTTCTTCCATCCGGCCTAGCCCTTCCCCTCGCAAAGTAAGTGGTAGCAGCAGTTCGGCATTGAGGTGTCGTCCTTGGCTGCTCTCAGTGCTTGGGGTTGAGACTCTACACAAGCAGTAGCGTGTTGACGCCTTCTCAGAGAACTTTGTTCCTGGGAGTCGTATGGGATTCTCTACGTTGTGGGCACAATTGTCTCCCGTGACGTGCTCCGAGTCCATACGGGCGGTGGTCTCTAAAATGAAGCTAGGCCACAGCATCACAGTGAACCAGTTTTAAGGACTGCTGGGGCTCATTGCGGCTGCGTCCAACAGAATATCTCTTGGCCTGCTGCACGAGACCCTTACAGTGGTGGCTGGGAATCAGGGGGTTTTCCTCGAGGGGAAAACCGTTCTGTATGATCAGGGTAACACGCAGATGCCTTCGTTCCCTAGTCATATGGAAGAAACCTTGGTTTCTGTCCCAGGGGCCAGTGTTGGGAGCATCATGTTGCCGGAAGACTGTTTCAACGGATGCCTCCCTCACTGGCTGGGACGTGGTCATGGCGGCCGCTTTGCGAGAGGTCTGTGGGAGGTCTGCGGCATTTCTCCTGGCACATTTACTGGTACCTAGAGGCTGGACTATCAGCAGATGTTATCAAGACCTTGCTCAGCTCCAGGGCTCCTTCCACCAGGAGGGTGTACAGCCCGAAGTGGAACATGTTTCCACTTAGTGTAGAGAGCATGAGGTGGACCCAGTTAACTGCCCAGTGGCTTCAGTGCTGGAGTTCCTCCAAAATTGCTTCTCTGCAGGTCTTACCCCGTCCACACTCAGGGTGTACGTGGCTGCCTTTGGGCTTTCCACACTCCTGTGAGTGATGGGCCTTTTTGGGTAGGCACCATCTGGTTGTACGGTTCCTCCGTGGGGCTCGGATGATGAGGCCTGCGGCTCGTTCCAGAGTTCCAACCTAGGGATCTGGCAGTGGTACTTGAAGGCTTGGCTGAGGCCCCCTTCGAGCCACTAGAGTCAGCTGAGGCAGAGAACCTGACCCTTAAGTTGGCCTTTCTCTTAGCTATCACTTCTCTGAGGAGAGTGGGAGACCTTCAGGCCTTGGCGCTTACGCCGACTTGCCTGGAGTTTTTCCCTGGCGGAGTAAAGGCCATCTTACATCCTAGGGCGGGCTACGTGCCCAAGGTATCATCTAGTGTGGTCAGGTCTTTGGTTCTTCAGGCATTTCATCCTTCGCCTCACGTGACGGCGGAAGAAGGGAAGTGAAGTCTGCACAGGAGTTCTGTACAGCTGTCTATAGCTTGCACCTCCCTGCGACGCCTGGTGCTAGGGTGCTCCAGTCCAGGTGCTACCCTCGGTGTGGCCTAGTGGGTACTCGTTCCCCAAATTTGTCATTCCGACGCAGTGCCAGTTCCCTCGAAAGGGAACGGCTCGGGTTATGTATATAACCCTTGTTCCCTGAGAAAGGGAACGAGCACTGCGTCTCGTCGCCACACCGTGGCACGCCTGGAGCGCATGCTTCATCGCGATAATTGCCGTTACTATGCGCCGGCTCCCCTAATGTATCTTCCGGGTATGCCGTCAGAGCTACGTCATGACGCAACACCAATCAGGATTGGGATAGTTTCATTCATACTTCAGACACGCTGTTGCTTAGGGAGTGTCCCCAAATTCGTCGTTCCAACGCAGTGCTTATATACATAACCTGAGCCGGTTTCTGCAGAGCAGTAGAGATAAGATAAATTAAAGCTGCGAGCAACGATAACGGTCCCAAGCCGGTGGCACCGCCACCCCGGTGGCTTCAGGGCAACTGTGCACGACAGGCAATATGCATTTAAACAGGAGAACATTTTAAAAACGCTCGAATATGCCACATTCACCGCAGCAGCTGGTGCTACTATGACCACAAGGCACACCTATGATGTAATTTAAATATAAATTCATTTTAATGTCATAGGATGTAATCTTCTGGACGTGTGTCGAGTTTCATGCAATTTCAAGCATGTTAAGAGTCTCAAAAACACCCCAAAAGATTTTTAACTTTGACACATTACCATGGCAACAGTATTTCAAATATCAGGAATCCATTCATATGTCTTTATCTGCCATGTTTTGACATTATAATGATGAAGTTTTAAGTAAATCGGGTGAAAATAAGATGGTGATTCAAGGCATTTTTGAAAGTGACACACTTCCTGCTGCCAGTTGGTGGCGCTATAACTTTGACTCACAAAAGTCATATCCATGTGATCAGCCTCTTACAGCGAACACACAGCTGAAGTTTCATCCAAATCGGTCAATGTATGCTTATTACACACATAAGTTATAACACACTTCCTGTTTCCCTTTTCTCGCCATAAATTTGTCTCCTCGCCACGGCCAAACCGTTTGAGATATCAAAATGCCACTGGCAATTTAGCATCATCAATGCCTTGACCTCATGCTGACTGAGTTTGGCGCTGATGGTGAATCCTAGGAGGAGTATATCAAATTCCAGAGCATGCGTTTTCTGAACAACCCATAAAAGCTCACTTCCTGTTGGGCTGATGCATAACTTAGAGCACGAAAGTTGTTCAGCCCGATGAGCTCTATGTGTGTACTGAGTTTCATATATGTAAGTGCAAGCGTTTTTGATTTATGGACCAAGTTTCATATTGCATTCAAGCCACGCCGGGTACCATCTTCAGCCCGGCCCTGATGGCCCCGCATTCCGATGCGTGTACAAAGTTTCAAGAGTTTTCAAGCATGGTAAGGGCCCCAAAAAAGCCGAAAAGGCAAAAGGAAAAATAATAATGAAGAAGAAGAAGAAGAAGAAGAAGAATATTCCTTAGAAGAACAATAGGGCCTTCGCCCTTTGGGCTTGAGCCCTAATAATAATAATCCTTAGAAGAACAATAGGGCCTTCGCCCTTTGGGCTTGGGCCCTAATAATAATGAGCACATGGTGCATCTGCAGACTTTGATAGAGGGACATAACAAGCAAGTTAAAACAAGAGAGACATAGCCCAATGATTGATGTTGTGACAAAACTTTTGACAGAATTTATGAAACCTGAGGACAAATTAGGTTTTAATAAATTGAACTATGAATGCTTTTCAAAATACAGATTGTTTTAAAACTGCTTTAAAGAAATTGATGATGACTTATAGTACAAAGTTAAAATATTTTTTACTTTAAAATGTGGATTATAGAAATTTGTAAATTCTTGGTAAAATTATAAAAATGTCTGGTGTAAGTGATAAATATCACTGCCAAATGACATGAATTGAGAGGTTTAAGATTTTGGTCATTTGGAGCTTGAGAGTTGGAACCTAAAGAGTTTTAATGGACAAGACATGGAGAAAAATGTACTTTAAAATAAATCATAATTGATTGATTTTGAGTGTTTATGATAACATGAGCTGAAAAGTGAATTTGATAAATAATTGGGTATTGAGTATAAAGCATAATGTCACAAGAAAAATATGAACAAGCTGACTGAATAAGACACAAATTGATGATTATGTAATTTTGATGAAAAGTTTTTTTAACATTAAGAATTTTATGGTTATGTTCATTTAAGTTAAAAAATGATCTGTGCTATGATGAGTGAACTGGATTTGATGGAAATAGCAAGTTTGACAAAAAGGTTAGAGTATGTGGAAATCTATGTGGAAAAAGGATGAGTGAAAACTTTTAACAAGGTTCAGGTCAGGGAGTAATGATTGAAATGGATGTTATGAACGTGTTTGAGAAAAAAAAAATATGAATGAGATGTGATGCAATTTAAGATGGTACATGTATGTAGACTGTAAACAGAAGGATGTTTTATGACTGGATGTAATTGGATGGATTATTCTGTCTATTTATTTTTTGTTTATTTTTATTTCAGACCATTATTGAACATGAAAAAGGTCTGTATTTTGAAAGGAGTGTATTTGCAAATACCGATTTTGAATTATATATTTTGGTATTTATGATGACATTGGGTGTTAGTATGGGTGCTTCCCTGTTAGTAATTTCACGAGTTCACACTTACATATAATTTGTAGAGAGTTAATTGAATTGCGTATTTGGCGTGCTGTCCGGGGGGGAGGGCTTCGAGCTCGGACTTTAGCCCGAACCCAGAGTACGCAAATTTAATTATGTAAGTGGTTTAGAACTAAAAGATAGAGCAAGATGTGGAGAAGGGGTGGTGGAGGGTTGCTGAAAAACTGTCAAGAAAATGAAGGTAGGACGGCTGCTTATATATACCTCTTTGTTGATTAGCTGAGTACTCTCCACCTGTGTCAATTATCTGACATGTTCCTCCCGAACCTCGTTTAGTAAAACAGCATTTCACGAGTTCACACTTACATATAATTTGTAGAGAGTTAATTAAATTTGCGTATTTGGCGTGCTGTCCGGGGGGGAGGGCTTCCAGCTCGGACTTCGGCCCGAACCCAGAGTACCCCCCAAAAAGCTAGTAAGCATAGGACAGCCGCCTGCTAATTACCCCCCCAAGAAGTGCCGAGCTTGGCGGTTAGCATGAGAGAGGAGCCTGGTTGTTTGACCGGGAGGGCCCGTGAGCGGCTTTTGTCACTGATGGGTGGCCCTGTTGGTTCACGAATTGCACGGTTCTTGGTGAGAGCAGGGTATGGTCTTGTACGTGGGAGACCGCCCTTTCCTTGATCTGTGGAAAACTGCCCACTTCTCGCTGTGTGAAATGTATACTTGCTTGTTGTGTTGAAACCGATCCACTTCTCACTGTGTGGAAATTTCAACTGCTTTGCAGTGTGGAAACTTCCACTGACTTACTGCGTGGAACTTTCCACTTTCTTGCTTTGTGGAAACGTTCTGCTGGTTTACGGCGTGGAAATGTGCCACTTCTTACTGCGTGGGAAAATTTTCACTGATTACCTGCGTGCACTGATTTATTGCCTGGAAACGTGCCGGTTTCTTACTGCATGGAACTTTCCGCTGATTTACTGCGTGGAAGACTTTCCACTTTATCACTGCGACTTTCCACTTTCTCGCTGCGTGGAAGACTTTCCACTTTCTCACTGCGACTTTCCACTTTCTCCCTGCGACTTTCCACTTTCACGCTGCGTGGAAGACTTTCCACTTTTTAGCTTCGTGGAAGACTTTCCACTTCTTGCTGCGTGGAAGACTTTCCACTTTCTCACTGCGACTTTCCACTTTCTCGCTGCGTGGAAGACTTTCCACTTTTTTGCTGCGTTTCAAGACTTTCCACTTTTTTGCTGCGTGGAAGACTTTCCACTTCTTGCTTCGTGGAAGACTTTACACTTTTTAGCTGCGTGGAAGACTTTCCACTTTTTAGCTGCGTGGAATACTTTCCACTTTTTAGCTGCGTGGAATACTTTCCACTTTTTAGCTGCGTGGAAACTTTCCACTGACTCGCTGCGTGGAAACTTTCCACTGACTCGCTGCGTGGAGACTTTCCACTGACTCGCTGCGTGGAGACTTTCCACTAACTCAGGAAAGAACCAGGAAAGGACGTAAGACTCAGTGTTTGCTGGACAGGAGGAAATTCCCCAGTGAATTCCCCAGTGAATGCCCCAGAGGATTTTTAAGCAATGAGAGTTTGGTGAGCTTTTTTGATGTGGAACCGGTTGGTCCTGATGTAGCTTTGAAAGGCATCTGAGGACCTGAGAGCTTGGATCTGTTGTTGGGAGAGGCCTTTTTGAGCTGCTGATGTTGCCACCCCAATGCGGATAGAGTGGCTTGAGTTGTTCTTTGCTGAGATGCCTGCCTGTTGGAGGTGCTTCTGAAACCAAAAGCGCGTCACAGGTTGGTTGACTTCATCTGTGAACAGGGGTTCCATGGGAGATTTGGCCTGAGAATTTCTCCATTGGAGGTATTCCAGAACGAACTGGTATGGTTGGATTGGTGATGAAAGGTTAAACATTTAGATACAATGACCTTTTTTGGTTTGGTCAGTCTTACTTTGTTTGATCAGGTATGATATTGTTTTCTCATCCATGGCTGTTAAGTCTGAGATGGTGGGGTGGATTTTTGGGTCGAATTTGGATGTAATAGTGAGTTCCGAGCATCTGAGAAAACTGAAAAAAGCTAGGATAAACATGGTGTCGAGTGTTCGGGCGGTATTTCTGGGCTGGTAGCTTGTACGCAAGGTGTGAATGCATTTGGTGAGGATGTCTATCGTTATTGGTTGTCTTGAGTCAGGTCGGGTGGGCTGGGATCTTTGGATCCCTTTGATCAGTAGAGAGGTTTGAGAATTGTTTATCTCGGGCGAGGGAGCACCATGTGATCATTTGTGAAAACTGATATACCCTTTGATATACCCGACTTGGAGGCCCTTAACGGTATTGTGGTAGGAAATAAATGAGGTGATTGAAAGGAGAGCGAAATCAGGAAAACGGTATGTTATACAAATTTTTCCAAGCGGTCACAATGGATTGGAGGGTCCCGGGAGAACTGCTTAGACGACGGTGTCGAGCGATGCTTCAAGGAAGGGTTTTAATGGGTGGGCCACAGGAATATTAGTTCCGAATAGCAAGGTACTGGAGTTGGGAATTGGTCCGCCTCTGGAGCCAACGTCCTGAATTCCTTAAGCAGAAGATGAGACAGAATCAGCTATTTGATTTTCCGATCCAGGAACGTGTTTAACGATGATGATGAATTGATCGCAAGCTGAAATCCAAGTGAGACGCCTTAAAAGTGGTATCATGGCAGGTGCATTGGAACGTCCTTTATTTATGCAATGCACTGTTGCGTCGTTGTCGCAGTGCACTAAAATGCTGCCCGTGGCCCATTCTTCCCCCACAGTGAAGCCGCTACTACTAGTGGGTAAAGCTCGAATAGCGCTAAAGGCTTATGTCCTGGAGCTGCGGTGGCCTTGGAGAAGCCAAACCAACGGCCTTGGTAAAAATCCCCCAAAGCCGATCGAGGGGGCTGTGTCTGTGAACAACTGGATATTGGTAGGGGACGGAACAAGATTGCTATAGAAGAAGGATATGCCATTACATTGGTTCAGGAATGTTATGTGGATCCTTTCCGCTTTCTTGCTGCCTGGAAGCTTTCCAATGGCTCGCTGTCTGGAAGCTTTTCACTGGCTTCCGCTGCGTGGAAACTTTCCACTTTCTTGCTACGTGGAAACTTTCCACTGATTGGCTGCAATTGATCGCAAGCTGAAATCCAAGTGAGACGCCTTAAAAGTGGTATCATGGCAGGTGCATTGGAACGTCCTTTATTTATGCAATGCACTGTTGCGTCGTTGTCGCAGTGCACTAAAATGCTGCTAGTGGCCCATTCTTCCCCCACAGTGAAGCCGCTACTACTAGTGGGTAAAGCTCGAATAGCGCTGAGGGCTTATGTCCTGGAGCTGCGAGGCCTTGGAGAAGCCAAACCAACAGCCTAGGTAAAAATCCCCCAAAGCCGATCGAGGGGGCTGTGTCTGTGAACAACTGGATATTGGTAGGGGACGGAACAAGATTGCTATAGAAGAAGGATATGCCATTACATTGGTTCAGGAATGTTATGTGGATCCTTTCCGCTTTCTTGCTGCCTGGAAGCTTTCCACTGGCTCGCTGTCTGAAAGCTTACCACTGGCTTCCGCTGCGTGGAAACTTTCCACTTTCTTGCTACGTGGAAACTTTCCACTGATTGGCTGCATGGAACTTTCCACTCTTTCGCTCAGCATGGGAACTTCCTGCTGACTCGCTGTGTGGCAACTTGCACTCTCACTGCCTGGAAACTTTCCACTGCTCATAGAGCACTGAAAAACATGAAGGAAACATGAGTGTGTGACCGAGAGATTTCTTAATGTGTCCAATGGGTTTGCATGAGGGAGGTGGGAGGGTTATACACCAGGGCTGCAGATGTCGGTGGTGGCCTCACGCTTGGTTTTCCTCTATGGTTTGAAAAGAAAAGTTGGTTGGATGATAGGAAGAAAAGTGGGCTTGTACTTAAGGTGTGACTTGTACTTAAGCGGAGGAAGGCTTGCGCTTGTTTGCGCCACTGGAGCTGCAGTCCACTGGACGTGGGTGAGGTTATAACCTGTTGAAACGATTGGGCCTGTGCAGCTAGCTGGATGGTGCCCTGCTGTGGTAGTGGAGGAATTAGCCATAGAAACTGATCTCCTGTGGGAGCAGAAGGAACAGCATTTCTGTGATAGTGGAGAAATTAGCCAGATAAACTTAGCTCCTGAGGGAGTAGAGGGAACAGTACTGCTGTGACAGTGGAGGTAATTATTCAGAGAAACCGAGCTCCTGTGGGAGCAGAGGGAACAGCACTGCTCTGGCAGTGGAGACAATTATCCAGAGAAATTGAGCCCCTGTGGAGCACAGGGAACAGCACTGCTGTAATAGTGGAGAAGATTAGCCAGAGAAAATGAGCTCTTGTGGGAGCAGAGGGAACAGCACTGCTGGGGCAGTGGAGAAAATTCGCCAGAGAAACTGAATTCCTGTGGGAGTAGAAGGAACAGCACTGCTGGGGCAGTGGAGAAAATTATCCTGAGAAACTGAGCTCCTGTGGGAGAAAAAGGATAAAAATGTGTTGATTAGCTGAGTACTCTCCACCTGTGTCAATTATCTGACATGTTCCTCCTGAACCTCGTTTAGTGAAACAGCATTTAGTATGTCCTTCTGAGGATGAATATGTGCTTGTTTGTAAGCATTCAAGCCAATGATAAAAGATAAATTATCCTATTTCTAATGATTAATTCCAGTTGATTTTACTCAATAGAACCACTGATTGTTTATTCTTCTTTTATGTTTTCTAAAGTTTGTATTTGGTCTTTGAGTGGCGTCTGGAGCAGCAGATGAAAAGGCCCTACCGCCCATGCTGCAAAGTTTTGTTCTGGGAACTTGGATGGTGTTTGTGTTAGCAGAACGAAGTGTGCGTAGGGATGTTGGGTGGGTGAGAAGTTCCTGTAGGTAAAGGGGGGAATGTCCGTAAATACACTGGTGGGTGAGGAGGGAGACTTTATATTCCACTCTGAGCGGGACAGGGAGCCAGTGAAGAGATTTAAGGATGGGGTGATGTGTTCATGCTTGCGCACCCTCATCAAGATCCTGGCTGCGCTGTTTTGGATGTACTGCAGTCGCTGTATGCTTTTGCCAGAGATCCCGACGAGGAGTGCATTACAGTAGTCCAGCCTGGATGAGACAAAGGCATGGACAAGCTTCTCTGCATCTGCCAGGCTGAGTGTTGGACGGAGTTTGGCGATGTTCTTGAGGTGGAAGAATGATGTCTTACAAAGGTGATTGATATGGTTGTCAAAGGTAAGGTTTGAATCCATTTTGACACCCAAATTATTGACAGAAGTGGAAAGGGAGATATTGTGGCCAGAGAAAGTGATACTAGTGATGGGTGAAGAGCGAAGCTGATGTGGTGTACCGATCAAGATAGCATCTGTTTTGGAGCTGTTTAACTGAAGGAAGTTGAGCTTCATCCACGTCTCTATCTCCTCCATGCAGGTGGTCAGTGTGGATGTTGGAAAGGGAGGAGAAGAAGTGGGGGTAGTCTTAATATACAGCTGTGTGTCATCAGCATAACAATGGAACGATATGCCATGTCTACTAATGATTTTTACAAAGGGGAGCATGTAAACAGAGAAAAGTTTGGGACCCAGCACAGAGCCCTGAGGAATCCCGCAGGTGACATTATGGGTGAGTGATTTAGCTTTGCCCAGGGCAACGTACTCAGTTCTGCCAGTAAGGTACGAAGCAAACCACTCGAAGACACCCTTTGAGAGTCCAATGGTGTATTTCAGGCGGTGGAGGAGAATGTTATGGTCTACTGTATCAAATGCAGCTGTTAGGTCTAGTAGGACGAGTAGAGGTGGGGAGCCAGCATCTGCTGCCATCAGGAGGTCATTGGTGATCCTGACCAATGCTGTTTCTGTGCTTTGGCTAGGGAGGAAACCAGACTGATACTTTTCAAACAGGTTATTGTGTTTGAGATGAGCTTGAAGTTGTGCTGCCACTATTTTTTCCAGAACCTTTGATAGGAATGGGAGATTTGAAATGGGCCTGTAGTTGGAGAGAACATCTGGATCCATCCTTGTTTTTTTTCAGTAGAGGTCTGATGACAGCTGTTTTATCACCAACCAGAAGGCAGTGGTTAATGATCATAGTGATGAGCGGTGAAACAACTGAGAGGTTGGCCTTCAGCAGAGTAGAAGGGAAAGGATCCAGGGCACAGGTGGATGGCTTCATTCTCTTGATGACATCCTCCACCTCTTCCTGTGTGGCTTCGGAGAAATAGCTGAGGTGCTGGACAATCTCAAATGTTGGGTTAGCCGTTGGAGGGGGCAGAGCAGCAGTGGTGGTGAGGTGAGAGCGGATGTTATTCACTTTTTGTTCGAAAAAAGTGATGTGCATATTACACCTCTCTTCAGTAGTCTCAGAGTGGGAGAATACGGGGGGGTTTAGAAGGTGGTTAATTGTTGAAAAGTAGTTTAGAGCTTCCAGGGTTTTTATTGATGATAGTGGAATAATAATATGACCGTGCGGCTCTAAGAGCTTCTGCATAAGCCCTCTTTTGTTCCCTGTATGCCTGTTTGTGAACAGTCAGACCAGAGGCCTTGAACCGCCGCTCAAGGACACACCCAGCCGCCTTCATCTTCCGCAGCTCGCATGTGTACCAGGGCGCTGACCGCGAGAATGAGACTGACCTGGATATTAGAGGGGCGTGGAGGTCCAGGAGACTGCTCAGGGACTGGTTATAAAAATCCACTGAGTCAGCAATGGAAGTTAAATCAGAAAAGTAGGAGGAGAGATGTTGAAGATCCTGGGTCAGGACATCCGTATTGATGTTTTTCAACTTTCTGTATTGGATCTGTCTCTTTGGCTTGGGGTGAGAGGAAGGAAATGGCAACTCCATTGCCACAACCTTGTGATCTGAAACTCCAAGATCATAAACATGTAGGTTACTGATTTGGACTGAGTTTGAAATGACCAAATCAAGTGTGTGACCCTTGGAATGTGTGGGGACATCAACATGTTGTTGTAAGTTGAGGGAGTCTAGCAGCTGAAGAAAATCAGCAGCAGAATGACATGAGGGGGTGTCAACATGAATATTTATATCTCCCAGAATTAAGGTATTGGCAGAGGTTGTACAAAGTGAAGTGAGGAGATCAGATATTTCCGGGATAAAAGCAGAATTTTGTCTAGGTGGCCGGTAGATAAGGAGAACAGTCATTGGAAAGGGGGGCTTACATTTAAAAGCTAGACACTCGCAAGAAGATATTACAGGTAACGTGATGGTGGACAACTCCAGGTCCTGTCGGTAGATGACAGCTAGGCCACCACCGCGGCCAGTGCTGCGAGCTGCCTCCAAATAACTGTATCCAGGGGGACAGGCTTCATTTACGGCAGAGTACACCTCTGGTTGGTGCCATGTTTCCGTTAAGCACATAAGGTCCAATCTCTTATCCATGATGTGGTCTTGGATGAAAGTTGACTTATTTGTGAGGGATTGTGCATTAAAAAGTTCTAATTTGAGCGTTGATGGGGTGTTGAATCAATCAATCAATCAACTTTATTTATATAGCGCTTTTACAATGACGATTGTTTCAAAGCAGCTTCACAGTGTTAAACAGGACAACATTGCAACAAAATTTGATTTGGCTAGTTTAATTTGGATAGTTTATAGAATTATATATGACCAAATTAATAAATTCAATTTGTGTATTTAGTTGAGTAACTTGGATCATAATTTGAGTGTCCCCAACTGAGCAAGCCAAGCCAAAGGCGACATCTTGTTATTGGCCGCTATACGCTGCTCTGTGCTCTGTGCTGAAAGATCTTGCGGTGATTCCCATGCAGTCCAGCTTAGATCTCGCGGTTTTTCCCGTGTTGCCAACACAGAGAGCAAAACTGTTCTGATGACGCGGTAGATGTGCGACAGTGGTCCAGATGGATGGTATGGCTGAAGTAGAGTGTTCAGGCTGATGATAAAAAAGCCCACGACGAGAGCCTCTATGGATGTAACGCGGTCGGTGCAGAAGTCCATGTTCCTTAATGACCGCAATGCACGCCGAAATGGAGCGGTTGTTCAAATTTAGTAGCTGCGGGATGGAATATTTGAGCTTCATGACGGCAGCTGGAAGGTCTTGACAAGTGCTAGGCATTATCCAAACACAGAGGTGGAACACTGTCAGGCACAGCGAGAAGATGGTCCATACCATCAGAGGAATACCATGGCAGAGGAATGCATGAGCCAACTCCCAGCAATCACCAGAAAACAGCCGATACTTAGTAGAGATAGCAGTAGGTGAGTAAATGTCCTTCAGATTAGAAGCAAACCGTAACAATCCATACAAAATGTTTTAGACATAGAAAATCGGCGAACAACGGTGAAAAACGAGCATCCTCTCCTGTCATGAGAGAGTCCATTCGAAACTACCAACTGCCAACTACCAACTGTCAACAGCCAAGTAGAGTTATCTGAGACGATACGATCCAAGGAACAGTCCAAATATCAGCGCTGACTGGTTATGGTCAAAAAATTTAAAAATAAAAATCGAAATCGAACATAAGATAAACTAAAGTCGGGTGGGAAAGCGGCGAACAGACAACGCCAAGTTGTCAACAAGCCAAAAAGTGATGTGTCACTAAGCACATGATAGCTACATGTTGATGTGTGTAACACAGCCCCTAACAGTCCACATAAAACATACAAGCCAACCTAGCTATCCAAAATCTTTGTCTGCGATTTAAAGGGATAGTTCACTCAAAACTGAAAATTTGATGTTTATCTGCTTACCCCCAGGGCATCCAAGATGTAGGTGTGTTTGTTTCTTCAGTAGAACACAAATGAAGATTTTTAACTCCAACCGTTGCTCGTATAATGCATGTCAACAGGGTCTATTTCTATGAGAGCAACTATGAGAGTAAAAACACACGGACATATTAATCCATATTAAACCCTGTGGCTCGTGGCGACACATTGATGTCTTAAGACACGAAACGGTAGATTTCTGCGTGAAACCGATCAGTATTTGAGTTACTTTTTACCTTATATCAGACGAACCTCATCTAGGATTCCGAATGCATACTTCCTCCGGAGAAGGTCAAAACAGCGGCGCGATCATAGATATATATAGATGCCTCATTAGTGCCTGCGTGGATGGTGCAGAACGATCGAATGAGGAATCTATGTAAATATACACTCACCTAAATTATTATTAGGAACACCATACTAATACTGTGTTTGACCCCCTTTCGCCTTCAGAACTACCTTAACTCTACATGGCATTGATTCAACAAGGTGCTAAAAGCATTCTTTAGAAATGTTGGCCCATATTAAAAGGACAGCATCTTGCAGTTGATGGAGGTTTGTGGGATGCACATCCAGGGCACGAAGCTCCCGTTCCACCACATCCCAGAGATGCTCTATTGGGTTGAGATCTGGTGACTGTTGGGGCCATTTTAGTACAGTGAACTCATTGGCATGTTCAAGAAACCAATTTGAAATGATTCGAGCTTTGTGACATGGTGCATTATCCTGCTGGAAGTAGCCATCAGAGGATGGGTACATGGTGGTCATAAAGGGATGGACATGGTCAGAAACAATGCTCAGGTAGGTCGTGGCATTTAAACGATGCCCAATTGGCACTAAGGGGCCTAAAGTGTGCCAAGAAAACATCCCCCACATCATTACACTATCACCACCAGCCTGCACAATGGTAACAAGGCATGATGGATCCATGTTCTCATTCTGTTTACACCAAATTCTGACTCTACCATCTGAATGTCTCAACAGAAATCGAGACTCATCAGACCAGGCAACATTTTTCCAGTCTTCAACTGTCCAATTTTGGTGAGTTCGTGATAATTGTAGCCTCTTTTTTCTATTTGTAGTGGAGATGAGTGGTACTAACTGTTACACATGACCTAACAGTGTACTGGAAGAAGGTCAAAGGCCACTCAAAGCTACCAGGTCTCGACAAAGACTTCAACGACCAAACTGATGCCCTCGCAAAGACGGGCGCACTACACGGCGAGATGTGGGAACCTCCAAATCCCACATCCAGCCCCAGCATTGCAGTGCTAACCCGCAGCAAGCGATCGGCACCGGCTACAATGCCCGCCTCACAGTCGCTACCGCTAACGACATCGCGAAAATGCAAGCTTCTGACACGGCAATAAAAACAATTTTCAACCACCTCTCTGACCCCACCCTATCACTGACTCTGACCTCTCTAGTGACTCAAGCATCTACATAACTCCAAACACATGATGCGTATACAGGACGACATTCTGTGGTTTGCACCCGATGACAGCACAACGCCACGGCTTGTGGTGCCACGATCGCAAAGGGGGGTGATGCTAATGTACGCCCACGACACACAATGTGCGGGACACCACGGCACCAGAGCCACGTATGACACACTGAAACAGGTGGCATATTGGCCCGGCATGCAACAAGATGTTGCGGAGTACGTCAGAGAATGTCTGGTTTGCTGTCAGTTCCAGCCTGCAAACCCAAACCACAGAGCCCCACTGCAACGCAGAGGGATCACGTTCCCTTGGTCAGACCTACAAATCGACTGGGTAGGACCCCGGCCCAGGTCCACAAGAGGCAACAGGTACTTTCTCACAGTGGTGTGCCAGTTCACCAAGTGGGTGGAGTGTCTACCAGCACCCAACGACACTGCCCAGACCACGGCATACCTCCTGTTAAACCACATTTTCTCCCGGTTCGGATTGCCACTGAGAGTCAACTAAGGCAGAGACACCCATTTCACTGCCGAGATCATGCAACAGATCTGGAAATGCCTGAGGATACGGGCTAGACTGCACGTCAGCCACCATCCCATCGCATCAGGGCAAGTCGAGAGATCGAACAGAACGGTGGTCGCCATGCTGAGAAAGTATGTGTCTGCTAACCAGAAAGACTGCCCCCTCGTTCTGATGGCCCTCAGAGCCACCCCGCAGGAATCAACACGGGTATCCCCTTTTGAACTCATGACTGGGCGGCAGATGACTCTGCCACTACACCTGCTGTACCAACCCAGCGACTCCAACCTTGTCACCGCGTACACCACGTTCCAGTACCTCGATGAACTCTATAGACACTTAAAAACAACTTTCGCCTTTGCCCAGCAACACTTGCAAAAGAGCGCTGAAGGTCAGAAAGCCTATTACGACCGCAAAGCCTCACACCAAGAACTGGAGGTGGGCGACAAGATCTGGTATTACAACTTCAACCCACCACCTTTGACAGGCCCCCAACGGCTGTCAAAGAAATTTCTGCCCCACTGGACGGGACCTCATGAGATTACGAACAAACTCTCTCCCGTCGCGTACCAGATTCAACTAAACCGGGGACAGAGAGAACCGTTTCTCAAATGGGTTAACCGGAACCAGATCAAGAGACGTGGCCACTAACAGAGAAAGACAGTTAGGGGCCAATGCAAGCTAAACTCAACCACCATCTCTGAAACGAGAAGACTGTCTCATACACCTGGGACAAACCTCGCTGACCGGTACGACCTCCCAATCGAAAAGTACCAATCAGAACTGAAAATCCCCGCCTTCTTCAAGGACCACAACTTCACCCTCGCTCATGAGTTAGAATTGTGGATTGAGAAAGGGGGGCCCCAGCTCATTGACATCGCTCCCCTTGATACAGCCCTCCAAGCATTGTCCCGAATGCCTATCCAGAATACCTCTCCTGTTGTCCAAACCTGGACCGCAGCTGACACTGCACTATGTGTCTCTAAGATCTTCAGCAATACTCTAACCCTGGGCGTCGCCTTCTTCCTGTACAGAAAATTCAGCGAGATGAGAACTTCCACAGCCAAGCTCACGACAGCCGTGTCTGGAGGTCTCCGATGGAAACCTCGGAGGGAGGTTACAACACCCGAAGCAGAGGCAGATCTCATCGAGCTGGCTCCCCAGCCGTAACAAACACCTGCTGCCGACTGCCTGACTCACCTACCATCCGTCCATTGTGATGGGGGGGTTGTCCGATAATGACCACAGGACATCAGCCGAATGTCCTGGGTCCCCACAATTTATGGTATGGAACGGCACCACGATGTCTGAAAGACCACCTTTTGATCACCCTTAGGAGATAACAAACAAGTTTGTCTTGACTTTTATGGCTCCCAAATGGCCGCGCCAGAAGAGTCTACGCGCTACACACACACCTAGTCGCCACAATGTCTGAAAGGAACGATCAGCCTCTTTGATCGCCCTGGAGAGATAACGCACCAGCTCCACGTGATGTGACTTTTATTGCCCCAAATAGCCATGCCTGATATCGGACACCTCACGAACACCTCACACTCTCACACACAGAGTTCCACTAGTATCAGAGGAATATATGGTTAAAAGCCACCTCAAAAACGTATTAAATGTATACTTTTCAGCTTGAAGTGTTTTTATATGTGTCTGTAATAATTAGGAGGATCATATGACTGTTAACTCAAGCTGTGTACGACAATAGACAGTGGAAAACCTGGATTTGTGTGTTTCCACCTCTCAGACCAGTGGTTCATGGTATCATTAGAACCAGGAAAACTCCATCGTACCGAATTGTAAAATAATTTAAAGGACATACATTATTACAAAGATACCAGCTTTGTAAGGAAAAATGCATGAGCATATCTTCCCCGGATAGTAGCCAGGAGGAGGAACTCAGCCGAACAAAGAACTTTGTTTCGCACCGAAAAACGCTCAGATCGATTGGACCATCCAGGAAATGGGCGTCGCTCTACCTGATCTACAAGTACCAATGTGACCCTCATTCCTGCGCCTTTTGTCAGTGCATTGCATTGCAATCCGCCACCCGCTTTCCAGCCCCCGAGGGCATTCTTCGGAGAGGAGGATACAGCACTCTTCCAGCACACTTAAGAGATCCGCGTCCAGCCGACCCTCTTCTCCACAAACCGAGAGCCATACCCAACCGACCTAGGAAAAAGGACCACGGAACGCGCGGGACATTTGAACTCAGAATACACGCACACACGCAAGAAGCCAAAACCAAAGCAAGTATTCTTATTTTCTACAATCCGAACTGCTGTTGAAAGATCGTGTTATTTCCGCTTTGGGACAAGATTAACTCCTTGAGGGCTCTGTGTAACGAACTGAAGTGAACGCTGTTATCTTCTCTCTCTCTTTATTTTTGTTTTCTTTCATTCTTTTCGTTTAGGTACCATTTTAGTTTCATTTCCTATCTATATTTCTACTCTCTTTATGCGTATTTAGTATGTACTTTCTGTGTGAATTGTAGTGTTATCTTTAGTCTGTGTTATTAAACTTCCAAAAGATATTTTTGAATTGAAGCTGTTATTCTTCTACATACACAAAGTCAATGAAACTTACAATCCTAAACGTTACCTAAAGCTGCTTTGTGCTACTATTTTAGTAACATAAACTGTACGAACATACGAAATATTAATTTGTCCTGATCAGTAAAGTTAATGCTTCTTATGCTCTCGAAAAGCAGTAATCCCTTATTGAGAATTGATTTGAAAGTCTATAACTAATTTGCAGGACAAACTTAGTAAGATAATTTCAAGCAATTCCGTAAAGGTTACTTGTATTTAATTAAACATTTTCCTTATCGGAAAATTTAAATAACGTAATGAACGACTAGCAAATTATATTCATAACCTCATGAATATTATATCCCTTTTGAGTTAATTATTCCCCGAGATATTAGACTCATAGTCAATATTGTTACATAGGTATAATCAGCTGGTCAGAGTTTAGAGACTACAGTAGACGTGATGGAGTATAATGTGTTAAGAGCTCACTCAAGTACTGGGGAGCTAAACCATTTAGTGCTTTGTAAGTAATAAGCAAGATTTTAAAATGTATGCAGTGTTTAATAGGGAGCCAGTGCAGTGTTGACAGAACCGGGCTAATGTGTCCATACTTCCTGGTTCTAGTAAGAACTCGAGCTGCTGCGTTTTGGACCAGCTGGAGTTTGTTTATTAAGCGAGCAGGGCAACCACCCAGTAGAGCATTACAATAATCTAGCCTTGAGCTCATGAACACATGTATTAACTGTTCAGCATTTTGCATTGAGAGCATGTGCCGTAATTTAGATATATTTTTAAGATGGTAGAATGCAGTTATTCAGATCCTAGAAACATGGCTTTCAAATGAAATATTGGTATCAAAGAGCACACCCTAGGTTCCTAAATGACGACGAGGACTTTACAGAGCAGCCATCGAGGGTTAGACAGTATTCTAGGTTACTACTTGTGGAGCTTTTTTGTCCAATGATTAAAATTTCATTTTTTTCTGAATTAAGTTGCAGGAAATTACTGATCATCCAATTTTTTATATCATCTATACATTCCGTTAATCTTGTGAATTGGTTAGTTTCTTCAGGGTGTGAAGAAATATAGAGCTGAGTATCATCAGCATAACAATGAAATCTAATGCCATGGTTCCTAATAATATCTCCCAGTTGTAGCATGTACAGGGTGAAGAGCAATGGCCCTAGCACTGAGCCCTGCGGTACTCCATACTGAACTTGTGATCGGTGTGACATTTCTTTATTTATTGCTACAAACTGATAACGGTCAGATAGGTATGATTTAAGCCATGCCAATGCAGGTCCACTAATGCCTACATAATTTTTGAGTCTATTCAAAAGAATGTTGTGGTCGATAGTGTCGAATGCAGCGCTAAGATCGAGTAACACTAACAAAGAGATACAACCACGATCGGATGATAAGAGTAAATCATTTGTAACTCTGATGACAGCAGTCTCAGTAATATGATATGGTCTAAATCCTGACTGAAAATCCTAACAGATACCATTTCTTTCTAAAAAGTAACATATTTGTGATGACACTGCCTTTTCAAGTATTTTTGAAAGAAAGAGTAGATTTGAGATTGGCTTCTAATTGACTAATTCTGTAGGATCAAGTTGCGTTTTTTTAATAAGTGGTTTAATAATAGCCAACTTAAAAGTTTTCGGTACATATCCTAATGACAAAGATGAATTAATGATATTAACCCATTTAATCCCACTGGTCACAATTGTGACCACAATTTTTCCTTGCATTTTTTTTGTGTAAAATTGAAAAGTAACTCATATTATGAAGCATATGTTCTTATATAATGAAAATGTAAGATGTCTAAATGAGTTTATGGCAGGTCTAACATGATTGGTTAGTTTGGTCATGTGACCACACACATTTATTTCCTGGTACTGCAGTCTTAACGGAAGAATGACGTCAAAGCTCAGAAAGGACAGGTAAGAATACTAAGTTCCTTTTTGAAGAGCTCATAATTTTTTTGCAAATATCATCATGAAAGGGTTATCTATGCATACACATTGTAATTAAATGAAAACATGCTTTATTCTGTTGTCAAACTGCAAATAAATGAAGACAGTCACAATAGTGACCGGTGGTATAACACAGGGAGTCTATGTTACCCATATGTAATTCTGTGTTAATTTTATGAACTCTCTTTCAGAATGACTTTAAGTCAAGTTTTGGATTTACTTGACACTGATGATCCAGAGCCTGCAATTTGTAATATAGCAGTGGTCCCTAAGATAGAGAAGGATGCAAAAGAAAGCGATTGTGATAGCGATGCATCTGACATGGATTTTACTGGTGACTCAGCTCACATACCATCAAGAATTTTGAATTCTACTGCAGAACTGTTTGGATATGATAATTTTGAGGAAATTAAACCTGAATGAATCCAAACAAGAAAGCATACAAAACAACTTGAAGCTGCTTCATCATCTGTATTGCCTTCTTCAGATGCCACTACTACCACCATACCAGTGCCCTTGGCAGAAATCACCCCTGCTCAGCTGATTAAAAGGAAAAACAAGAGTAGGTGTTTCAGAAAGTCTAAAAAAACAGCAAAAAGCAATTTGCCTGACTACATTGTGTATGAACCGACTGCAGCACAATGTCTAAAAGCAACAAATCCGAATCCATTGGATGTGTTTTTAGCAATGTACCCCTCATCTCTGAGAGAGGAGGATGCAACTTCACGCATGACAACCTTTTCACCACATTATCCCTGATTGATGAGATGACAAAGCGAGGATATGGGTGCACTGGGACCATGCGGCAAAACCAGTTGTGTGATGTGCCATTTAAACCAATGAATGAATTCCAAAAGCTACAGAGGGGCTCCACAGAAGTTTTGTCTGAAGGAGAAAAGCTACTGGTGAGGTGGAGGGATAACAGTGTGGTCACTGTTGCAAGCAATGTGGAAAATGTCTACACTGAGTTACCAACTAGGAGATGGAACAAGGAAAGAAAGGCATATGAGTACCTTCAACAACCTCAAATAATCCACTCTTACAACCAGCAAATGGGAGGAGTAGATCTACATGATCTTCAGGTGTCTCGTTACCACTGCACAATAAGATCAAAAAAAGTGGTGGTGGCCAATTTATG
This sequence comes from Gobiocypris rarus, assembly GCA_023029165.1. Classification (NCBI taxonomy): domain Eukaryota; kingdom Metazoa; phylum Chordata; class Actinopteri; order Cypriniformes; family Gobionidae; genus Gobiocypris; species Gobiocypris rarus. The sequence goes on from CM040920.1 coordinate 13,816,646, forward strand.
CCTGGACTCTCCACAGTGCTGTGGTCAACAGTTGGCTGTTCCACAGAGATGTCATGGATGGTGACTATGATCTCCTTGGATTTCAGCGAGTAGTTGCCCAAAGTCTCCTGAAAAAATTTGGTACTGCACCAAAAGGACAAGGGAGGCCATCTTCAATGTCAGCTGCTGTAACTGATATTCCCAGGTTTGATGGTGTTGCTCACTGGCCGATAAACACAGGTAGGCAGATTTATATGAAGATTTGTTTTTTTTATAACATTTACCACCTACAGATGTGTTCCAAAAGCTACAAAAGATAAATCCTTGTGTAATTGTTCATTTTGTTTTAAAGGGAACAGGTTTCTCAGATGTCGTGTCTGTGATGGTCGCACATCATTTGGTTGTGAAAAGTGTGCCAGGCCAATGCATATTGAGTGCTTCAAAACGTTTCATAACGTCTGAGGGAGTTACCTAATCAATGAGTTCCACACCAGGACACCGTTTTTCCCCCGCTGCTATGTCCTTAGGAAGGTGTCTACTCAAGTTACATGAGTTCCAAACCAGCACACAGTTGTAACTGTTGATTGATGATTTTTGTGACAATTTGTTGAATTATGTTCTTTGGCATTGTTACATGTTTCCTTTAGGCCCATATTTAATAATTAGTTTATTTATTTTAATTAGTTTATTTTTTTGTTTTAATTTATTATTTTATTTCTGAAAGTTTTTTTTTCATTTTGTAATTTTAAGTATTTTGTGTTATTTATAATGATTACATTCTAAGCAATTTCCTATAATGTGTTATTTTACCATAATTGTATTAAAATATTTGTTATTTTTGAAACTGAGCCAGACAATGTTTACCTATTTGTTAATCAAATAAAACACTTCAACAATTTAATCCAGTATTTATTTTTATAATTTCTGGAGATTTATGTATTTATATACAACAACTTAGACTCTGTGTTCTACCACCGGTCACGATTGTGACCAGATATAAAACTCATTTTTCATGGACTTTTCAAAAAAATTACATTATTGGCATTGATTGTTTAATATACTTACAAATACAACACAAACTCATATATTTCATCTCTGGGAAAAAATTGGGATTAAATGGGTTAAGAAGAGGATGCATGACCTCTGGTAGCATCTCTTTTAATAGCCTAGTCGGTATAGGGTCAAGCACACATGTTGTTGATTTAGATGAATTAAAGAGTTTAGCCAATTCTTCCTCTCCTATAGCAGTGAATGAGTGTAATTTTTCCTCAGTGACACTACGATGCTCTGTCTGATGTGATACTGTAGTAGACAGCTGCATGGTTATAATTTTCTTCCTAATATTGTCAATCTTACACGTAAAGAAGTTCATAAAGTCATTACTGCTATGCTGTTTACAAACATCAGAAGTTGAAGCTTTATTCTTGGTTAATTTAGCTACTGTATCGAATAAATACCTAGGTTTGTGTTTGTTTTCTTCTAAGAGAGTCGAGAAATAAGCAGATCTAGCAGTTTTTACAGCCTTTATGTATGCGATCATACGTTCTTTCCACGAATTACGAAAGACCTCTAGTTATGTTTTCTTCCAGCTGCGCTCCATTTTTCTGGCTGCTGTTTTAAGGGCCCGGGTGTGCTTGTTGTACCACGGCATTGGACTATTTTCTTTAATCTTCTTTAAGCGCAAGGAAGCGACTATGTCTAAAGTACTGGAAAGAGAGAGTCAATAGTTTCTGATGCTACATCGAGTTCCTCTAAGCTATCTGGAATGCTGAGGAGATGATACTGATTAGGAAGATTATTTAAAAAGCAATCTTTAGTCGCGGTGATAGTCCTGCCATTTTTGAAACGGGTGGACGGCTTTGTAGCTTTAGCTAAATTAAGTATACATGATACTAGGTAATGATCTGAGATATCGTTGCTCTGCTGCAGAATTTCAACGGTATCAACATTTATTCCATGTGACAATATTAGGTCTAAAGTATGATTATGGCGATGAGTAGGTCCTGACACGTGTTGCCTAACTCCAATAGAGTTTAGAATGTCTTTAAATGCCAATCCCAATGTGTCTTTTTCATTGTCTACATGGATATTAAAATCACCAACAATTATTAATTTATCTACAGCCAGAACTAGCTCTGATAGAAAATCAGCAAATTCTTTGATAAAGTCTATATTGTGCCCTGGTGGCCTGTATACAGTAGATAACACAAATGTTACACAGGATTTATCATTTGCACTACATAACGTTACATAAAGCACCAAAACTTCAAAGGAATTGTATTTGAAACTAGACTTCTTAGTAATACTGAAGATATTATTATAAATTACAGCAACCCTCCCCTTTACCTTTCAGACGCGGCTCGTGTTTATAACAATAATCTTGTGGGGTGGACTCATTTAAAGTAATGTAGTCGTAGGTTTTATCTAGGTTTCTGTCAAACACACCACATCTAGATTATTATCTGTAATGATATCATTAACAATGAGCGCTTTTGGAGAAAGGGATAGAATATTCAGCAACCCAAGCTTTATCATTTGATTATCCGTATTATATATATTGTTTATTTTTGGACATCAATTAAATTATTACCATTGAATGGTTTTGATGGTTTTGTAATTACTAATTTATGGGAACAGACACAGTCTCTATGTGATAATATCTAGGTAAAAGAGTGTCTATGTGTTGGGATTTACCTGACTTCTGTAACGGGAGGCAGCTAGCAGTCGGTCGGGTTAGCCAGTCTGTCTGCTTCCTGACCTGGGCCCTAGTGAGTCAAGGTTTAGCTCTAAGACTATATGCCAAATTACTACAGAGAAGGCGGCACCACTCCAAGAAGGATGGATTTGGTGTTTTAACAGGCCAGGTCTGCCCCAAAAGCTTTTCCAATTGTCTATGAACCCTATGTTATTTTATGGACACCACTTAGACAACCAGCCATTGAGTGATGATAATCTGCTAACTATTTTATCCCTCCTTTTAACGGGGAGTGAACCAGAACAAAAAACTGAACCTGCCATCGTACTAACGAGTTCACACACCTCTTTAATGTTAATTTTGGTGATCTCCGACTGGCGAAGTCGAACATCATTAGTGCCGACATGAATAATAATCTTAGAGAATTTACGATTAGCATTAGCAGCACTTTTAAATTTGCTTTGATGTCAGGTGCTCTGGGTCCCGGTAAACATGTGACTATGGTGGCTGGTGTCTCTATTTTCACGCTCCGTGTAATAGAATCACCAATAACTAGGACACTTTTAACAGGATTCTCAGTGGGTGCGTCACTGAGTGGGGAGAACCTGTTTGATATTCTAATCGGAACGGAAGAGTGTTTTTTTGATCCGCGACTAAGCCGCCTCACCGTTACCCATTTTCGGGGGCCCTGCAGCTGGAACCGGAGAATGTACAGAGTACACTCAGCTACTCGCATCCAAATCAGTGTCTAAAGCTGTAACATCCTCACTACTCTCAGATAAAGTCTGGGTGTGTGTCTCTAATTTTGAAATCTTCTCCGTCAGCCTAATTATCTCTTTACATTTATCACATGTGAAGCCCTGTTCGCCAACTGAGAAGCCTATACTAAACATGTAGCAAGCAGTGCAAGTAACAATGACAGGAGAAGATGACATAGCTTACCGAGTTTGTTGATGAATCCAACTTACCACAGTGGTTTGTTGGAGACTATTTACTATTCCAACTCACCACGGTTTTTTAATGAACCGGTTTTTTAGAAAACAGGAGACCCGGGTGCAGAGATGACAAGCTAACAGGCTAGCGAAATGCTAATGTGTGATGGTGATTTAGATTAAAAGCTAGTGATGTCAAATTTAATGTGATTGGCAATATTTAAACAATATATGCTGATGAGTAAGTTATATTTAGCAGTAGAACAAAGAAAATATATCAAATAGAGATTCAAAAGCAAGACAGAGCTACACACACTAGCTGAGCAGGAGGCAGACAGGAGACTGGAGACAGGAGACTGAAGCAATCGATCAGGAGCAATCGATCACCTACAGTTCCCTTTCAAGGGAACTCGCACTACGTCGTCATGACGACACTTTGGGGAACGCCCTCGGCGAGCGCCTGAAGCATGAATGAAATCAGTCCAATCCTGATTGGTATTGAGTCATGACTTAGTATGTGACGGCATAACCGGAAGCGCAAATGGACGCCGACACAAAGCGCTCTTCAGCGAGGCACTCTGTGTATGAATTGTTTGTCTATTTTGTGTTGTTTGTCCAAGAGGAGTGTTTTGTGAAGTCGACAGACTCGCGAGCCCCGTGTCCCGGGTCTGTTGAGGCAGTGCGGTGGCATAGATCAGTGGGCTCGCAGATGGACTTGTCAGCGGGTCTTGAGACTGCTGAGACACCACTTTCTCAGTCCCCGTTTGACAGTTCAGATGTTCTCCTTCCCGTGTTGGTCACGCTCGCTTCTTCCCCGAGGTGGAGAACCCAATGCTCGGGCAGTCTGATTCTGTGGAATCAGACACGCTCAGCATCGAGGCGTGTGACGTTTAGGCACACACATGCCACTTCATTCATAAAATAAGCTCACTCAGGCTGCTGGGTGTGAGCCGATGTTCTACTTCCCCGTACGGAAGCCCGCGTTGCGGCTTCTTCCCTCGGGGTGGAGAACGAGATGCTTGAGCTGTCTGATTCCAATAAATCAGACGCGCTCAGCATCGAGATAGTGAGGTAGTACAACTACTTCATTAGGCATTACAGGGCTCGTTCTCGCGTTGCCGAGGCAGCGCATAGATTATGGGTCTGTAATAGAGTGAACACACGGTGATACTGTGGGTGATGGCTGTGTTCATTGTGAAACATATTGACGCGTACAGACATGTGCATTTTTGGGTGTTTTGGGTGCCTCGCACCTGTGGACTTTCATCTTGAGGGATGAAAGCCAAATATGTTGTGAACGGGTCGAATCGCGCATTTGTCGAGGCAGCATGTAGATGAGTCCGTACACATTTTAAAACAGTATCGTCAGGTGATTATGGCTATATTTAATTCTAAGGAATTAAATGTGAATATTATCTGACTTTGAGAAGTTAGATATGTTACTCAGCCTATCATTCAGACTATGTTCACTTGATGGGTGATTATGGTGGCATTTAATTCTGAGGAATTAAATGGGATAGTCTCTGACTTTGAGTAGTTAGATATTATCAGCAAATCATCCAAACCGTGTTTCACTTGCCTATATATTCATCTAAAAGAGGGAGAAGATATGAATAAGCAGTCTCCTGAGGGAGCTGCTTTTGTGCATTGTGAGGTTGCTCCTCCACAAAGCCCTCAGGGAATTGGTGTTGTTCTCGCTGCATAATGCGCTGCAGGACACATCAGTTTCCAAGAACTGACTACAGTCCAGTGTTCCACTACCATGGTCAAAGGTGTGGTCTGGTCTGTGGTGTCCCCAGCCCAGCGGCAGGTTATGGAACAGCAAGTGTGCTCCCTGTTGGTAAAGGAGACCATAAAGCGTATCCCTCTGCCAGACAGGGAGTCCGGCTTTTTAGCCGCTACTTGGTTGTTCCCAAGAAGGATGGGAGTTGATTCCCATAATAGGTCTGAGGTACTTGAACTATTCTCAGAGGAGATTCAGGTTCAAGATGCTCACTATCCTAGCCATCGTGAGTCAGATCCAGGTCGAGGACTGGTTCGTCACGATAGAGCTAGAGGGCGCATATTTCCACATCTCCATCCTTCCTGCCCACAGGGAGTTCCTGAGGTCCGCTATCGGGGGCGAAGCGCACCAGTATCGGGTTCTTCCTTCTGGCCTAGCTCTTTCCCCTTGCACCTTTACCAAGTGCATGGATGCAGCACTGGCGCCCTTCAGGCTCCAGGGCATCTGTGTACTGAACTATATCGATGACTGGCTGAGACTAGCCTAGTCACAAGAGATGGTGATACGGCATAGCTATGTCATCCTGTCTCACATAAGGTGCTTGGGGGCTGAGACTGCCCAGTCACCAGACATGAACATCATTGAGCATATGTGGGGTAGGATGAAAGAGGAAGCGTGGAAGATGAAACCAAAGAATATTGATGAACTCTGGGAGGCATGCAAGACTGCTTTCTTTGCTTTTCCTGATGACTTCATCAATAAATTGTATGAGTCCTTGCCAAACCGCATGGATGCAGTCCTTCAAGCTCATGGAAGTCATACAAGATATTAAATTTGGATCTCACAGCACCACTACTTAATTTGCTGACATATTTTTGTATTTGCAGTAAATTTGTTCAATTTCTGTATAGGCGACAAAACTTTTGTCTTGCCAAAATTTTACCTTTCTGTCTTGATTAAATGATAAATCTTTTTTCAGTGAAACTAATTTATTTCAGTGCATTAGACATCATTTGGGAGGGTTTTAGCTTTTCATATGAGCTGTTTCTAACACCAATTGATGAATTAAAAATCTGGTTAATAGCAGGTGTTTCTACAAAATAGATAAGCGACACGACTTTTGTCAGGGACTGTATGTCCCAGGGGACCAGAACCAGGAAGCAGGTGTCCTGTCGAGGCAGGGGCTGAGGCCCGGGGAGTGGCACCCCACCCAGAGGAGGTGGAGGCCATGTGCGTGAGGTTGGACCAGTGGGAGTGGATCTGTCTGCGTCCTGAGACATCCAACTGTCCTCTTTGTTCTCCCTCTGACATCCAGCCCCACTGGGGTTGGATGCCATGACTCATACGTGGCCGAGGCCGCATCTGTACGCATTCCCCCGATCACTCTGCTTCCGGGAGTTCTGGAGCAGGTCCGCTGGGAGGACATCAGCCTTTTCTTAGTAGCACCCCAGTGGCCGATCCGAGTATGGTTCTCCGACATCATAGCGCTCCTAGACGGCCGTCCATGGCAGATTCCTCTGAATTTTCCACCCCAGACCAGAGCTGTGGAACCTCTGGGTCTGGCCCTTGAGGGGGCCCGGTACCTAGAGGATGGCTTGTCAGTGGGTGTCGTCGAGATCATACTCAGCTTCAGGGCTCCTTCTACAAGGAAACTGTACAGTCTGAAGTGGAATTTTTCTTTCCACTTGGTGTAGAGAATGGGAGTTGAACCCAGTTCACTGCCCTGTGGGCAGTGCCGGAGTTCCTCCAGGATCATTTCTCCACCGGCCTAAGCCTGTCCCCTCTTACGGTCTATGTGGCTGCCATTGGGGCTTTCCACTTACCTGTAGATGATGGACCTTTGGTTAGACATCATCTGGTTGTACGGTTCCTCCATGGGGCTCGGAGGATGAGGCCTGCGTCTCGTTCCAGAGTCCCAGCCTGGGACCTGGTGGTGGTACTTGAAGGGCTGGCTGAGGCCCCCTTTCAGCCACTGGAGTCGGCTCCTCGCCATCACTTCTCTTAGGAGAGTGGGGGATCTCCAGGCCTTGGCGGTATCGCCAACCTGCCTGGAGTTTTCCCCTGGTGGGGGGAAAGCCATCTTATACCCCAGGCCGGGCTATTTGCCCAAGGGCCGTCCAATGGGGTGCGGTCGGTGATTCTTCAGGCATTCCATCCTCCACCTCACGTGGCGGCAGAGGAAGCCAGACTTCACCTGCTCTGCCCATTCAGGGCATTAAGAATATATCTGGAGAAGTCTGCGCAGTGGAGGAAGCCAGACCGGCTGTTGGTGTGTTTGGCCCATCCAAGAAAGGGCTGCCTGCTACCAAGCAGACAATCAATAATTGGATTGTCCGGGCTAGAGCCATGGCTTATCAGGTGCGCAACTTGCCTTCACCCATAGCCGTGAGGGCTCACTCCAAGTGGGGAATGCATCCTCGTTGGCCCTCCTTTCTGGAATCTCGCTTCAGGAGACTCGCGAGGCGGCGAGTTGGGCCACCCCGCACACCTTCTTAAGGTTGTAGAGTCTGGATTTCCCTGCGACGCCTGGCGCTAGGGTGCTCGCGTCCTAAGTGTGCCTGGATCCCAGCTTCACACTAGGACGAGCGTGATTTGGTGTGGCATAGTGGGTATTCGTTCCCCAAAGTGTCGTCACGACGACGCAGTGAGAGTTCCCTCGAAAGGGAACGTCTCGGGTTATGACGATAACCCTTGTTTCCTGAGAAGGGAACGAGACACTGCGTCTCATCGCCACATCTATCACAGGCAGAGCGCTCGCTTCATCGCAAAGAGCTATCTGTGCTTTGTGCCGGCGTCCATTTGTAGCTTCCGGGTATGCCATCACATACTACGTAATGACGCAACACCAATCAGGATTGGACTGATTTCATTCATGCTTCAGACGCGCTACACTGAGTGTTCCCCAAAGTGTCGTCACAGCGACGCAGTGTCTCATCCCTTCTCAGGGAACAAGGGTTATTTTGTTCCCTGAGATTTTTATTTTTAAGGGTTTTTGCTACACAAATCAATTAACTCATTTTGGATGTCTGGGCTCAAATAATGAGTTAACCTGCTTTCTTTTTGGATGCCTTGACTTTCTCTAAGTGACCACTTATTTTAAGAGTGGATCATAATGGGACAAAAGCTCCAGAGTGCCTAAGAAATTTCCATTATGGACATCACCTAATTATTTAGTTTTACCTCTGAAAGATACATTTCTTGATGCCAAATGCAGTTACAGCAAGGAGCCTCTGCAAGAGAGCATTACAGTGTATCTAGAAAGTATTCACAGCGCTTCACTTTTTCCACATTTTGTTATTTTACAGCCTTATTCCAAAATGGATTAAATATTTTTTTTCCTCAAAATTCTACAAAAAATACCCCACAATGATAACATGAAAGAAGTGTGTTATCTTTGCAGATTTATAATAAAAAAACATAATATATATTTTCTTCTCAGTTTCGCAGTTTCTCCCATTCTACAGAGATGTACAATTGGGTTCAAGTCTGGGCTCTGGCTCAAGGACATGTCATCTTGGTTATCTTTGTTATCTTGGCTGTGTGCTTAGGGTCGTTGTCCTGTTAGAAAACGAACCTTCGCCCCAGTCTGTGGTCCAGAATGCTCTGGAGCAGGTTTTCATCAAGGATGTCTCTGTACATTGCAGCATTCATCCTTCCCTCGATCAAGACACTTGCCGTTTAGGCTAAAGAGTTCAATCATTGTTTCATCAGACCAGAGAATTTTGTTTCACATGGTTTTGGGAGTCCTTCAGGTGCCTTTTTAGCATACTCCAGATGGGCTGTCATGTGCCTTTTACTGAGGAGTGGCTTCTGTTTGGCCACTCTACCATACATGCCTGATTGGAGGAGTGATGGTTGTTCTTCTGGAAGGTTCTCCTCTCTCCACAGAGAAATGCTGGAGCTCTGTCAGAGTGACCATCGGGTTCTTGGTCACCTCCCTGACTAAGGCCCTTCTCCCCTGATCGCTCAGTTTGGCCGGGTGGCCAGCTCTAGGAAGAGTCCTGGTGGTTCCAAATTTATTCCATTTACGAATGAGCCAATGTGCTCATTGGGACCTTCAATGCTGCAGACATTTTTCTGTAACTTTCACTAGATCTGTACCTCAATACAATCCTGTCTTGGAGGTCTACACACAAGGTTTGTGTCTATGACATGGACTGTTAACTGTGGGACCTTATATAGGCATGTGTGTGCCATTCCAAATCAGGTCCAATCAAATGAATTTACCACAGATGGACTCCAATCAAGTTGTAGAAACATCTCAAGGATGATCATTGGAAACAGGATGCACCTGAGCACTATTTTGAGTGTCATGGCAAAGCTGTGAATAATCGTTTTTTATTTTTAATACATTTGCAAAGATTTCAAGCAAACATCTTGTCATTGTGGGGTATTGTTTGTAGAACATTTTTGAATAAGGCTGTAACATAAAATGTGAAAAAATGTCACTTTAAAGACTTTAACTCTTTCTGCATCTGAATGTCGATGCCACTTGCATTTAATTCAGAACACAGCAGGGTTTTCTATTTTAAATAACGTTCCCTGTGTGCCCGGATATTTTCATGGTTTAGGAGTTTATCATACATACGCAGCCACTTAACATCAGACATCTTGTACCCCTGGTCACTATTCAGAGAACTATGAGAAGGTCTTGTCTGCCCATTAGAGAAAATAACACATGGGATGCAAAACAGTGCATCTGTACTCTCACTATAAAATTAACCAATCCCTTTTCATCTTTTCTCTACCATTTGCTGCCTTACTGTATTTCAAACTGTCTGGAAATGGCTTTCCCTGTGAATCATTAGGCATTTTTCTTTCTTCTCTCTGTGCCAATTTACAAGTGATAGTTGCTCTGTCTTTGTCAATTAGTAATTGTGACCCTGCCTGTGAAAACCCAGTGAAAGTATTTTTGTGATTTACACATATGTTTTCTACATAAAAAAGGTGAGTGGCAGGAAAAAAACAAAGGAACGTGACAATGAGAACTAAACTGAACATGACATAACGCCCCTTCCGGCAAGGCACATCCTTGCAGCATAGAAAAATGCAGAATGATTGAAAGATGGTGGCGGTTTCGGGAGGAGGACGATGGCGTGGCGAAGGGCTGGTGAAAGGAGTAAGCAGAGGGGGGGTGGAAAGAGGTAACATCCATTATGGAGAAGAAGGCAGGAGTGGCCAGGTGGATGCGACCAAGACCTCAGCGGAAGTCCAGCCCAGGTGGAGCCGACGGTCCGAGGGAGCCTGATGGCAGTGTGTAGAGGTGGTAGTAGAGGAAGACTAGGTGGGGATACAGGACTGGTGAAAAAGATTCAGATTCAGATGAGTTCCAGGGATATAGGGAATTGGAGTCACCACACTCAAATAAACTGTCCAACAGGTCCAACAGGCTGGTACTCGCTCTCAGTGGTGGGAGGGTGGACAGGGCTCGCTACCAGGTGTCGCCAACTCACACTCCTGATCAGATTAACTAAGTTGCTTCGGTTGTGGGGCGAGGTTGCGCTCGGCCTTCTCGTCCTTGGTCATTGATTTACTCATCATAGCAGGCGTAAGCTTTCAGTCTGCGGGGGGCTCAGATGTCATCGTTTGGGGTGGTGATTGTCTGGGCTCTGGGTCTGGCAGGGTTCTGGATTGGGGCCATTCGCTCTCCAGACACCACACAACAGCTTCCCTCCAACTCTTTGGGTGGTGTCTGAAAGATGGATGGGGTTGTGGAAGTTCACCCCGATCCAGAAAAGGGTCTTGTGGGTTTCGTCTTCCAGAAGGCAGTTGATGGCCAAAAAACAAAAATTCTTAATAAAGAAAAAGTTATCAGGGCTCAGGGTACATGGCGATAAATTTAGTCCTATCGTCCATTTGGGCTTGTCCGATCATCTGTCACAGTGCGCGCAGGTAAACAGACGAAGGCAGAAGAATCAAAGTCAATATGACAAAGTGTATTTGTTAATCCAAACAGGCAGGCAGACAGGTAACTGCAACACACACTAAGCATAACGGTGATCGGACAGGGAATAATTGTAAGGGACCAACTTATGAAGCAAACACAAATGAAAATGATTGAGGAACACAGCTGATACATATGAACTAATGTAGACTATAACCAGGGAGAAAGGCGAGTAGTGGGAAACTGAACAAAGGAACAGGTGACAAACGAAAACAAACTGAAAGTCCATGAAAAAACTAAACTGAACATGCAACATTATAAATCACCAAAAACATGTCAAATTTGTATTATTTTAATAGCTTTTAAAACAATACTAGTTTCCCTTACAGTACATTTTTAAAAATCTAAATCCAGTCTTAAAATAAATACCTGCGGAATGTATTCATGCAATTATTATTATTATTATTATTATTTAGGGGTGTGACAAGACACTTAGCTCACAAGATGAGACACGAGATTAGGATCACGAGAACGAGAGGAGACAAGATTTTTGTAAAGTATTTTTAAGAAATCTTCAATGACAAAATTCATGACTTTGCATGACTGCATTTTGAAATGCTTTAACTTAGTTAAAGTTGAAAAAACTAGTTTTTTATGATAAAATGTGAATAAAACTATATATATATATATTTCAGATATATATATGAATATCTAATATCTGAAATAACATCTAATGTCTGACGTCAACGTCTGTATTAGGGGCGAAACAGTTCTCGGTAAAAAAAAAAATCGAATGGCATCCACCCACATTTCGGCATGCACTTGCACCGTGGTTCATCTCATATCTGATGGCACATCTATAATATGGGTTGTAACTTGAAAATAACGCATGTGATGTATTTTTCTGTCGATGGATACACATGCTGGCTCCTCGGTGATACAGTCTAACATTGTAAACTTTGTTCCATGCATGCGAGTGCTGCCCTATGTTCGAATATGACCAGTCATTTTCAATGTCATCACCCGGGTGTAGTGCCAGAAGACACGAATGAGAACTCGCGCGCTATGAGAAGATTTGTCTCTGTGCACTCATCTGTGCACTTGCACTTTAATGGACAAACTCACACAAAAGTATGTCAACATGTCTATCTTGAAGAACATCCTAGCAGACATAGTCTGTGTATTCCTTAAGTGCTGTATATTCCTTAAGTGAACTTTATACAGTCGAGAAAGACACGCCTATCCGTGCATTAGGTCTTAAAGGGGCAGTAGCCTTTACTGCTGTCTGTTTAATGTCAAACAACAAAAGACAAGGACATCGCTCACTGCTCTTGAATAGCTATTAATCTTTAATTTATACAGTCAAAAATGAAAACTAAGACCTATACCTGAAAAACCTGAAAAGCACTGTTTATTTTATTAGTATCTTTGCTTGATAGTGCTGCTTATATTTAAATTATTTGTTCTTATTATTTTCTTTATTTTTATTTGACACTAGTCCTTTTTTCCCTGAACATAGCAAATACCAAACCGTACTGAAACCGTGAACCTAAAACCGTGATACAAACAGAACCGTGCGCACTCTGTACCGTTACACCCCTAGCGGAACGTATGCGAATGCCACAAAATTGAGAGAATTTTCAAAGCGTGCCATGACTGAAAAAAGGTTGGGAAACACTTCTTTAACTAATCATCTTGTAATAAAAGTCATTTCAGTTCTACTTTCTGAGTATGCATTATCAAATGCATTGAAAGACAACAATATACAAGCACTGTAAAACTGTAAACAAACTCAACTGTCTGGCTTCTTCCCTGTATTGAGTTTTTTTTCTTAGTGTTATTAAATGCAAACAATAAGTGCAACCATAAATCAAATTACTCTCTCAATATGCAAAGTGCAAACAGAGAGCAAAACAGAAACCACAGCTAAGAGGTGGTTACTAGGGCTGTAATTAACCAAAGAAAATCTTGGTCGACTTAAGTCCTGACATTTTTGACTAAAATCAACTAAAAATGACGTTAGGAAAAAAAACCCCATTTAATTATTAAGCTGCGCACTGTGCGCAGTACTTGGTAGTCTTGTTGTCTGCCTAAATGAATTATAAATAAACATAAAAAACTAGTAGGCTATTTGCAGTATATTAAATAGTTTTTGACCTGATTATTTTGCACTGAAATGAGTCTGACACACGAGTCTGTCGGCTCTGACAGCGTTGCATCACATGCACCTAAGCATATAATATTTCTGAAAATATAGTAGTATAGTAGCCTACTATGTTGTTAATAGGGATGTGACAGTGAGGAAATTTTCCCACCGGTTAATCACCGGTAATATTATCACCGACTGGGCTTTAATAGTATCACCGACTGGGCTTTTAAATCACTAATTCTATATAACCAAAAGTAATGCACACGGCCGCTCGGGCATTAATAATGGAGCGGAGCAAAGCGAGTGGTTTCAATGAATTAATATGAAAGTTATATTCATTAACTAAAAATGCGGCAGTGCACACACACAGTGAATGACAGTTCATCCGTAAATGCACGCTCTGTGCGGACGCGCACATTTTAAGTTTCGGTTTTGGAGCGCCAATTCGGAAGTGGGTTGCTTGAATTGTGGGTTCATTAGCCTATTATTCTTAATGAAAAACGCAACAACAACACAATGACAAACACGCTTAATTAGGCAACTTTACATTTAGTTTTGAAACCAAATCTTCCGCGATCATCTGGTCTTCTGCTCTCCTCCTCAGCTTTGCGCCTGAGACACAACTATTAACTTATAGCGCTTACTCTTAAACACAAAAAAGGCACTTCCTCTTTAATAAAAAAATAATATTTATTAAACAAGCCAGATCAAGAGCAGAAATGAAAGTGCATAACTGTAAACATAAAGCATAGATATTAAGCATAAAAAATATACAGTAAAGTAGCCTACTTCAATCAGTCTCTCTTCTCCAGTGGGTTGGGCTAATCCAAAAGAAGTGAAAACAAGGGGGGTGTTCTGAAGGCAGACTGTTACCTGTGAAACAGGGGTGCTCTGAAAACACCTCCATTAGCAATGAATGCTTTCCAGCTGATGAAATGGACGCTGCATAACTGATCAAATGAACACGGCAAAATGAATTAAATGAACGCGGCAAAAAAAAAAATAGACCAATCAGAATTTTGGTCGAACCAGAACGTATTGACTAATAATCGACTGGGAGATTACAGCCCTAGTGGTTACAACTACACAGCTCAGCCTAAGATAGCTTTGATATTTGGAGACATATTTGGAGATATTTGGCTATTGAATGTCGCCTAATTTGCGCAAATTAGTGAGCTTGAATTTACTTTCGCTTTCGCTTCATGATCACACTTTGTGTCTAGGGAGTGGCGGTGCTGAGCACATATTCTAGAAAATACATTTATCTGACACTCTATCGGGTTCTGTTGCACACAAATCTTCTGCCATGGTCCTGTCAAGTCAAGTCATCTTTATTTATATAGTGCTTTTTACAACACAGATTGCTTCAAAAGCAGCTTTACAGTGATAACAGGAAATGTATTTAGTTTTAGAAGAATAACTAAAGTAAGTTTTTGATTGATTCATTTCTGTTGTAAAAACAAATAAGTTATTTAATTTGGTACCACTTAAACAACAACATCCTCAACTAAAACAGAAAACCCCCAATGTGTTCCAGACCCCATACGCACGGCAACAGCACGGGAACGCGAACCATGAAATATGTTTGAAATAGTTTTGAAACCACACCATCACCATCCCAGCGTAAACCCCCAAAAAGGTGAATCCATGAAAACAGCGACAGCATGTATGCATGCATTACGTGTTCAGCCTATAGAGAAGCGTGTTTGAAGGGAAGGGAATAGAAGGGAAGGGAAGTGAGCCTTCACAGGGGACAGTTTAGTTGACTCTCTCTGTCGACACTTCAGGGCTGCGTTGTGGTCTTGTCTAGGCGCAGGTCCACCATCTGATTTGGATCCGGCAGACCGCTATACTAGATAATAGATACTAGATAGATACTAGATACTGTCAATCTTCTCACCTTACTCTCGTCACATCAGTGTACTGTGATTCCTTCTACAGCTCAGATGCAGTCGCGCACAGTGCAGAGCAGAGCAGACTTTTACAATAGTTTACAATTGAAGCGACCGTTATCCAACTGAATTAAATGTTTTTTATTTCTATTGAAAAAGCAAAACAACAGTGGATTTTGTAATGTAAACGTAGTGGTGGCTCTATGCTAATTTCACCATCATGCTCCGTCATGGCAATATCACGAGACAGCTTTTCACTCAATGTCACATTTTAATCTTGTGGCATGAGATCTCGTCACACAAATATTATTATTATTATATTTTTATTAAATAAAGCATTGGTATTCTTTTACAGTACATTTAAAAAATCTTAACCTGCCTACAAAATCCACAAGATTACTGATACTACTAGTAGAAGTTGTAACGCTGATATCCACAGAAGACAAAAATTATGAGAAGCCAAGGTTTATTAAACAAGTACTAACAAGAGTACTTGTTTAATAGTACCTAACTTAGTACTATTACTAGTACTAGAGTACCTATTTAAAGAGTACCTAACCTAACCCTAACCCTAACCCTAACCCTAACCTAACCCTAACCCTAACCCTAACCCTAACCCTAATCCTAACCAACATTCAAAACAGAGTGTCAAACACAAACAATACCGGACAACTAAATAGAACGAAGGCCGGATCTAAATACACAAAGATTGCAACTAAAAGGCAAACAGCTGTGGTGAATGTAGTTAGTGTCTATGGTGGTGACTGATGAGGGGCGGCAAACTAGAACAAAGGAATACATGTGATGAGTGAAAACCAAAACAAACACAGTTTGACGCGCCATGAAGCGGAGGAAGAGGAGGTGGTAAAGGGGATGGTGATGAGAGGATAACGACGAGATCCCAGCCGTTAAGATCGAGAGTTCCTGCTGGCACAGACCCAGAGCTTCCCAGGCGGCATAGGTTTTCTTTGAGACTGTGGTACCAGCCCTCTTCAGGTCATTGACCAGGTCCTACCGTGTAGTATTGGGCTGATCCCTCACCTTCCTCATGATCATTGATGCCCCACGAGGTGAGATCTTGCATGGTGCCCCAGACCGAGGGAGATTGACTGCCATCTTGGAACTTAGAACTTCTTCCATTTTCTAATAATTGTGCCAACAGTTGTTGCTTTCTCACCAAGATGCTTGCAAGCCTTATGAAGGTCTACAATTTTATCCCTGATGTCCTTACACAGCTCTCTGATAAATATAGTAACATTAACTAATGGTAGGTTAGCCATCTGTGTCCAGTAACCAAAATGAACTGAACTCATCACCATCCGGTGAGACCTAATCAGATTAACGTAAACAAAGGCCTTTTGTTTGTCTCGACCATGTAACTAATTGACACGCCTGAATGTCTGAATGTCTACAAAAAGTGCATTGTCAGCATAATTTGATTACATCCGGGGCACTCTACATCAGCACCCCGCTAAACCCCCTCCTTTTGACTTTTGCACCCGCACACACGGACAGTCTCGTGACACACGCACACACACACATCAACATATGGGGACCAAGCGGACCACTTGGTTCTTACACTATTAAATATAGATATTTGGTTGATTCGACGTCCTTATACGATGTATTAAAATTTTTTACGGTGTTACTGAATGTAAAATCAAACTCTGTATGCTAGAAACTGTGAAAGTTTATGGATCTTTGTACTTTGAACTCGCAGAATTATAATGCATGGTACATCCAGAATTGCGTCTACCTGACGATACCGAATCTCGACTCCAAATTACAACATGATGCATTATTACAAAATTACCAACTTTCTGAGAATACATTTTCAGAACCCCTCAGTCCTCGTGATGAGACAAGAAGGCGGAGATTGTAAGACAAAGGAAACTTTGCGCCTTTTTGACCTCTTGGACATGATTAAATCATCTCAAAGGAACTCAACCCTTTTCTTCGGTTATAAAAACCCAGAAGGACCATGAATTTCTTCGCTTCCTGCCAGAGAGAGACAACATTGCGAACGGTCTGCCACAGACCTCCTGCCACGAGAGAGCCCCAGCATCTGGAGAGAGAGAGAGAAAAACTGGCCTTCATCACCCAAGAACGGCCCGCAGCTTCATCAGCGCCAGAGAACTCTTCCAAGAACCTTCCGTGCCTCGCTGCTCAGAAAGATTCAGCGGACAATTGAACTCAGACACACATCCGCGAGAAGCCAGATCAAAGCAAGTATTTTATTTCCCAATCAAACTGCGCTGGTTGTACACTCATTCCTATTTGTGGAATAATTTACTTGAGGTTTCTTGTGAAGAACAACGTGATCTCTCTCTCTCTCTCTCTCTCTCTCTCTCTCTCTCTCTCTCTCTCTCTCTCTCTCTTTCACTCTCACTCTCACTCTCACTCTCACTCTCTCGTTCGTTCGTTAAGTTAGATTTTTCCCTGTTTGTACCATATTGTTTGTTTTGCTCCCTACATACATATGCATATTTCCCTTGTATGAATCGTAGTTCTGTATACTTAGTTGTTTTATTAAAACCAAAATAATTGCATGAAATTGAATCTGTCATCTTGCTCACATATATCGAAGTCAATGAGATGTAAGATCGTAGCTACCTATAAAGCTTGATTTTCGTATTACTATTTAAGTAATACAAATTGTACAAACAAAAGAAATTTTATTTGGCCAGATCAACAAATTAATGTTTCTTCTAGTTTGTAAGATTGATATTTGATGAAGTAATCTGAATTTCAGCTCGCAGGATGAGAGGAAATTAGAGATCGCTGCAATCAACTTTTTATAAAGGTTACTTTTACACGATTAAAGGTTCCGTTATAAGTTAATATTGTTATGTAGTACAAATGAATCATATTCAAAGACTCATGAATATTTATCACATTTGAATTAATTAAATACATTAAATACATAAATACATTGTTATGATCTGTGTCCCTTGTACATTTCTGAAATGCATAATGTGGACAAATCACTTTAACTTGTAATGTAGACACATGCATTTTCTGTGACGCTGCTTTGAAACAATATGTATTGTGAAAAGCACTATACAAATAAAAGTGAATTGAATTGAACTAGACTGTCCATCAAACGTATATTTTAAAATGCACGTTCAGCACCACCTATTCACAAAAAACTCGCCAACACTCATTCAAACGCAATTTCAATAAATTACTGCTGTTTGAATGCGGCTCTCTGAGGCATGCGAATATCTCCCAATACAACGTGATCTCACTAAAATACGTGAGTATTTTTACGTAAAGTGTGATTCTACTACACGTACATTTACTTACGTTTTCACATACAATAAAACGTAAAATACTGACTTATTGACAGCACTAAAATGTACAATATTGACGTATTGACAGCACTAAAATGTACAATATTGACGTATTGACAGCACTAAAATGTAAATTATTTAGGCTACGTGAACGTGTTACCAGCCACCGGCTCCCATGCATTAATATCATAATTGTGGCATTAATATTGTTTATTTTATGTTTTCAGTCGCATTTATTAAATGCATTTTACTAAGTTAATCTACCTAATATAAAATAACATTTTGCTCTGTTCGTGACTTCTGCTACAAACTCATTTCGGATGACTAGATAATGTTAAAAGAAAACTGCATTTTAAAACCTTAAGATGACTAACATTCTTGCCAACCATTTTGTAGTATTTAGCTTGTTGAGACATAAAAAGGCGTTTTCTCCTATTCAGCAACTGGCGATCACAAGATACACCAAAACACAACATCAATTCACAAAACACAACACTTTATTCGTTCGCTGTAATCCAAATCGTTAGAATCCATATGTTTGCGAGAAACAAATCCAAATTGAGCTCTTTATCCAGTGATCTTCATCTCCATTAGCCTTCCATTAGTCTTCATCTCCTCTCAGTAGCGCGACCGTAAACATCAAATCTCGCGCTCGTTGTGAATTCGAATTCAAAAAACGCGCCCTCATGAAGCGTTACGACATGATTTACGGCAGTGGCATCGAACGCTCATTGGCTCTCGCCTGCCTCGTCACAGATTTTGACATGCCGTGTTTCAGTTGATTTGTATTTGAAATGGGAAATGCGCAACTTCACGGAGAGAAGCCGGATTAATATTTTCATTTATTAATAACTTGCATTCTAATGGGTAGGTTTAGGGGTAGGTGTAGGATTAGCCGTTCACAATATTTTTCTAATGCTATATTGTTACCAAAATCGTCATTTTCCAAAGTTTTACCTTTTATTCTCTTTATATTCTGTATTAAATTGGTATGTTTAGGTTTGGGGTAGTGTTAAGGGATCTTGCATTAATCAATAAAATGGTCAAAGGGAAATTATATTGATATCTTTATGATATAACAAAAAAAATTTTTTTACCAGTATAAAGTTTTGTATTCTTAAAAAAAAAAAAGATTTGATGATGGATTCGTAATTATTTTACGTTTTTTAGCTGTAAAAATGTAATAATACTACGTTTAAATGTTGCAAATACGTCTATATTCTACATTTTAGCACTTCTCCAAACGTACTAAGACGAACGTTTTGTCTCTTTGAAAGTAACGTATTAATACCTACGTATTAACGATGAGACCAGGCTGCCCAATATGAAAGCTATCTAGTTGTAACCATCTCTTAGCTCTGTATGATGCTTGAAGAAAAATGTGGTCTCTATTTGCACTTTGAATATTGAGTACTTTGATTATGGTTATTGTTTCTATTAAATTCTGTTACATTATTTTCCTGTTACCATTGTGAAGTTGCTTTGAAACAATCTGCATTGTAAAAAGCATTATATAAATAAAGGTGGCTATATAAATTAAGTACGTTGTACCTAACTTTTTTTGACGGATGTACATGGTAAGGACACCTAATATAAACTGTGACCAAAATATTAATGTCTTATTAGCACAGATTTCTGACCTGGTGGATTGCAGGGCCAGATTGGTTGTATTCCCACAGCTGATTTCTGTAACCCAAAGCATCTCCTGCACCGCTGAGCAACATGGCAGCTGTGTAATGATCCGCAGTACTGCAAGAACATACATTTTAACATTAATATAGACACATTCTAGATATTATCTACCATCTATTATATAATGTTAGGATTATGTGTTTACAAATGTTTATTTGAGGGGGCAGGGATAAAGAATAAAAAATAGATCTATAAAAGAGTGAACAAAAGAAAACAAACGGGACCAACGTATTTATGTTATGTTCATATTTATGTTTCTGTAACTGCAAATATGTAATGTTTACATTTTAGATGCTATTAATGTCATATTGTACTTCTCTCAGCATCTATCCAACTGAACAAAACATTTAAAGTTTTTTTGTCCTACTAGTACCCATGTATAAAATTGCGTTGTTTTATTTTTGTACTGTGGATTACTTTCTCATCCTTTTTATAAGGAGGCAGTGGCTCCCTTGCCTCGCTGAATGTGTCACCAAAGGTTTCTATGCACACACGATGAAGAAAAAGATCAGGTATAATGTTTTTAATAATCCACTCAGAAGAGATCCAACCAAGATAAGCAAAATGAAACCAACCACTATACGTAAACATGCCCGGAACAAATGAGAACTGAAAAGACTGCTGAAAAGGCACACAAGATGAAGATGAAAATCAGATAAAACATCTTTAATAATCCACTCAGAAGGTAATACAGCCAAGATACGCAAAATAAGCCAACCATTATGTGTAAAACATGACAACAAATGAGAACTAAAAAGACTTAACTTATGCTGCGTTCCAGGCAACCTGTGTTTTTCCAACCTTCTACCTGTGAAAGTGCAATGGAACGACAGTCAAACCCGTGACTTCCCACCTGTGAACTTGTACTAGATCGATGTACTCCCAGTCAAGCGCTCTGACGTCACAAAACCCGCAAAACAACAATGGCAGCCCCTACGAATGTTGTGTTTATGAAAATCGTACATTTCCAAACATATAAATCACGTAAAATAAAAGGTATAACAACTTTTCTTGCCTTATTCTCCTTTTTTTTCTCTTCCGTTTTCCTCAAATTTGCAAAGAGTAAAACTAAACTATTTGTTTAGTTTTCCCGCCACTTATCTGTTGTCATGGTGATTAATTTGATCTGCAGTTGTTTGTCATCTTACCCTCTTTTGCCATGTATTTTATTAATTGCATCGTTTAATGCGCCCATTAACATTGCCCATATCATATATGTGGGGCAACAAACTTCCAGATGGAGGAACAGTTTTTATTTTTCAGAATGGAAGAAGACTGGAGCAGTATACTTGGAGGAGTTTATCAACACCTGTCATCAAGCTGCCTGCGCAGACGTCTGCTTAATGGAGGGATTTTGGTGTGGACTGGACAAACATCTCCATTTCTACCTTTCGTGGTTTGAAGTCATAGCTTACGGGCTCAAAAACCTGCCTTGAACACAGCATTAAACGATGCAATAAATAGTAATAAAAAAAGCATCCACATTAATTATTTTTTTTAAAACCACGCTATGAAGCACAGTCAAGAGCATACCAAACCAACAGGTGGCAATATAACCCTAACCATAAAGCCATGTTGGCCAATGGAAGCCTGGACAAAAGGTTATTGCTGGTTCCATTTCTGACATAAGCCAAAATCTCCGGTTTCACTGTTGACACGACAACGACCAGAGTTTCTAAAAATCGTCACCCTGGCAGTTTTCAAAAAAGTTTGCGTGTAGTCTAATGGCCAGTTTTGAAAATACACATGTGGACACTGACAGGGCCTAAGATCCAAATAACTGATTGTTCATGACAGAAGGAAATACTCTTGATTGACAAGTTAATGGGCATTTCAGTGTATTTTTGCTACTCATACAGGTATGTTCTATCTACACTTTCAGAAAAAAAGGTACAGTGGAGGTACAATTTTATTCCTTGGGGAACAAAACGTATAATTGCACCTTTAAAAAGGTACACAATTCGTCTTTAGGGTACAATTATACCATTGTTTTCCTCTACTTAGAGCTACAAAAATATACCCTTAAGGGTACCACCCCTGTGACGGCCAATTGTACCTTAAAAGGTACAAATTTTTAGTTTTTTTTTTTTATGATTGTGGATGCCAGTTTCCCATTCAGATGAAAATTTATGCGATGAGAGTATTTAAATGAATCACACAATGCAATTTACTAAGGTGTTTGTTCTAGTTATTTGAATGGTATTTGCACATTTAATTTTCCCCTTTAGGCAAAATGGCTGGAAATCATAAATAATAGGCCACTAATAATACAATTGAATGGTTTATCACTTTTGACCAACAGGTGGCACTGTGACCAAATTGATATGGTGTGGTCAGAGTAGGTGACAATGACATGCAAAGTTTAGTGTCAATATGTCAAAGCGTTGCAGAGATACAGCCTCAGAGTAATTTTGGCATCATGCCATCAAGTTAGTTACTGCGGTATATACAAAAATGGTTGCATCTAAAAAATTGCATAGGAAATCCCTAACTTTTTCCCAGCACAGTCTTTGAAGACAATACGGTTACATTTTGGTGAAAATTGGACCAATGCTCTAAGAGGATTCAGAAAAAGTAGGTTTGTAGAGAAAGTTAAAAGGCCGGACAGGAAGTTTGGCCAACTATGGTAAAATCTATGTTCTCAGCATGGTTCATCTCAACATTCACATTGAAAATAAATAACAACATTCCTAGCATTAGGATCCTTTGAAAGTCCAGTGTTCCTGTATAGCTCTTCTCTCCTCATCATCTTACTAACAAGACAGTGTTAATTGTTTTAATGATGAAGTAGGCGTTGATGTCACCGGGTGACTCTTTCTGGGCGGAACCTTTCTGGGCGGAACCATAGTGGCAGAGATTGGTTCCGCCCGGATCAAACACCGCCACTTCCGGTTTCCCTCCCGGCGCCAAAATCGGGCTTGATCGGCGGCAGCTGCGCCAAATGAACAGCGCGACCGCTGGATTGGAGGAAGAGGAAGCGGGAGGAGTATAAATAGGCTTCCAAAAATTCAGTGAGTGTCAGTCATTGCAGCGGGCACACACAGCCGCAGCTGTTGTTTCCGGTTTGGGCTTAAGCCCGAACGGGTGGTAACCGCTTCCAGCCGTCGCGGCGAGAGGATCTGGGCATCTGGGCAAACACGAAGGACCACAAGTGGAGAATATTGTGGACTGAGCGAACCAAGATCCAGAGAACTGTAAAGAGAAAGTAAGAGACGGGGTTGAGTATAATACAGACCGTGTTTTGCATTGTGATTCAAGTGTCAAGTGTGTATTCGATTCTGAGAAGTTACATGCAGGACAGCTTACTGGAAGTGCTGATAAACGAGTCCCTTTGGGAGAGAGAGCATAGCGGCCAGGACGCGAGCCGAGCACTGGAAGAGAGAACGGGACGAGAACACGGGTTGATCAATGTGTGAGTACCCTGAGAAACTTATGCAGTAGCAAATTCGTCGAAAGTGTATCATCTGTGAGCTTTGTTGAAGTTGGAGCTAGGAACACGAGTGGCCCCATCGCGGAGAGTGAGCGTGGGAGAGCCAGAGACAGTAGACAGTGAAAGACCCCGGGGTGGTGCAGCAGCGACGTCCCTCTTGCTGGTCCTTCGCTATATACAGCGCTTCAGTGGTCCCCCGAGGGAAACAACGTGGGAAAAGTGGTCTCTGGACCTTAAACTGCACCTGGATTGTGTGTGGAGTGCCGTGGGTGAGTCAGTGCCTTGACTGTGAGAGTGTACACTTGGAAACTGCCGTGTTGTGCTGTGCTGTGTTGTGCGTGTTGTCACAAAGACCACTTTCCAGACCTACCCACTCTCTGTGGAGGAAAAGATCCCGAAGCTGGCGGAGCAACTAGCCCTAAATTCATGCTGCGAACATCAACCTAATATCTGCTTCTCACGATAGTACGACTGGAGTCAAGTAAGAACCCCCTTGAGTAACTGTATTGATACGTGGCTGTGTTGGAGGAAATTGCGTGTGTGTGTGTGTGTGCAGTGCCTGAGTGGAGAAGAGGAAAACGCTCACGCACGCTCTGAGCAAGCAACGCCTCGGGCGTATACACTTACCTACACTTACCTGTGTGGAGTCGCCGGGAAGCGCTCGACCCAGCACGCCGCCGTGGTCAAGCCACCCCGAGCCATTGTTATCACAGAGCCTGAGACGAGAGAGAAACGCGGCGAACCGTGTCTATGAAGTCTGTGAGTAAAATCCATTGAGCGGTTATACTTACCTGCATACCAAACGAAAGCCCCAGTGTTGACCCAGATCCAGCGGATGCCCTGGAGGTGCTTGCCCAGATACTGACCGGACCATTGACCCAGCTCCAGCGGATGCCCTGGAGGTGCTTGCTCAGATACTGACCGGACCATTGACCCAGCTCCAGCGGATGCCCTAGAGGTGCTTGCCCAGATACTGACCGAACCATTGACCCATCCCTAAAGGAAGCCGCCGGACCACGCCCAAGAAAAGAGGTACCCCTGTCACCCCCGATCCCAGTACTTACCATATATATTCCTGTGCTCAGGAGAAGGAAGCCGTGTTGTGAACGCCTTGAAGGTCCAAACTGGAACAGAGAAAGAGAGACGAGTAAGCAAACGGAAGGACATTGGAGCCAGACATTGAGTTAAGGCAACGACTCACCTGAGGTTCCCCTGTGACGGAGACGGCAAGCTCCGGCGGCGTCCTCACCCATCCAGTGTCCCCCTGGATTTTAGCCCCCTCCACTTCCCTATTCCCCATTTTAAGTAAATTAATAATAAAGATTTGTGTTTTAAAACCCCACTCCAGTGTCCTCGTTGTGTCTGGTCGTCTGGGGTATCCCTGGGAACCTCCCCGAGGTGGAAATTGAGGGAGGAGCGGCACTCACGCGGTCCGCTCCGACCTGTGACAGATTTGGCGTAGTCGGCAGGATTCCACCTCGGGTTGAGCGACCAGGGATCCTCAGATGGCCGACGACGAGGCACTGGAGGCCCCACCCCGAGTCATGCCAGTATTCATGGGAAACCCCTGGGTCCAGAAATATGGAGGAAGTGAGTCGGAGATACGCCTCTCTGAATGGCGGGCTCAAATTGAGTATCTGGCCGGGCTCCAAGGACTGAGCGCGGCCCAACAGCTGCAGTTTGCCCTCAACTCCCTTGAAGGGGAAGCACGGCGGGAAGTCCAAGCCGCCCCCGAAGCCGTCCGAGCCACCGCCCAGTCCGTATTTAGATTCCTGACGGAAAGGTATGGTGATGCCACTCCAACTGCGGTTCTCCGGGCCCAGTTCTTCAGCAGTAAACAGGGCCCCCGCCAATCCGTCAGAGCTTTCGCCCTCCATCTACGAGAGCAAGTTACCAGGCTGCAGGGACGCCAGGACCATGGTCTCGGCAACAGCGAGACCCTGTTGAGGGACCAATTCCTGCTGGGGCTAAGGGAAGGCCCAGTACGCCAGAGTCTCCGAGTACAATTAAGAAGGGAGCCCGAACTTACCTTTGAAGACTTAAAGAAAGAAGCGGTGGCGTTGGAGATTGACCAGGCTGAGGTGAAAGAGCCCCCTGTGTGCGCGGCCGTAAGTAGCTCTGCAGCGGCTGTCCCCGACATGGCGGATTGGAAACAGACCCTGAAGCTCGAACTCCTAAAGGACGTCCGGGAGCAGATGGCAGAGCTGTCTAAGACACTCGTGGATGAGCTACGCCTCGGGACTGCCAGGCAAGAGGTGAGGCCCATCCCCCGGGACCGTGCATACTCTGATGGGAACAGGAACCTGGGGAGGCGACCTAATCGGCCCAACCGACCCCAGTTTGAATGGGACGAGCAAGGGCGACCTATCTGCAACCGCTGCGGCCAACCAGGCCACTACAGCCGACAGTGTGGCCCCCGAAGAGGTTCGGAGGGGGGTTTTTAGGTCGACCGGCCACAGTGGGTCGTGTGGTCGGGACCCCTTTAGATGACCCACCCGTCAGAATAGGCTCTCAAGACAGGCTGGTCGGGCATAGCCCAGTGGTGGAGGTCCAGGTGTGCGGCGTGAAGGTGCCCTGTCTCATTGACACCGGATCCCAGGTGACCTTATTCGCAGAGAGCCTGTCGCAAGAGCTGTTCGGAGACCAGAGAATGCATGGGACGGAGGCTCCTTGGCTCACCCTGAAAGGAGCGAATGGTCTAGATATTCCCTACATTGGCTACAGGCTGGCGGACTTGGAGATCCACGGAGTTGTCGTGCCCCAGAAAGGAGTGATCATTGTACAGGACCACTGCTTGGGAAGTCACCGGGCCCTATTAGGTATGAACGTACTATCCGAGTGTTGGGAAGAATTATTTCGGGCCAAGCCCGCTCGAATAATCTCGCCGGCGGAACGGCAGAAATGGGAACGTGTCGCTATAGACTGCCGACGGGTTCAGATGTCCAGGGCCCGGCAAGGCCGCAAAGGAACTGGACGGGTAGCGTGCCGGTACGCATTGTCCGTGCCGGCGAACAGTGAGGCCCTAGTGTGGGTACGAGTCCCCCAGCGGGACGTGGGACCAGAAGAGTGGGTGCTGGTGGAACCCCACTGGGATGGCCAGCAGGTAGAAGTCGCCAGAGGTCTGGCCGTGATACGAAGAGGACGGGTCCCGGTGAAGGTCCAAACGGCGCCCCATGTTGTGCACCTACATAAACACCAGCGGCTGGTCAAGGTGACATCGGTAGAGCCTCATCAGGTGCGGGAGGACAAAGATGTGAGTTTTCGCCAGGTACGCCCTGCTGTGGTGGAAGTGGCCTTTACCCAAGCGAACTCGTCGCCCCAGAGTCTGGGGAAGGAGGTGCCTGGCCACCTGAAGGAAATTCCTGCAAGGGGAGGAGCTGGGGCCCGCACAGGCCAGGAAGTTGCGAGACCTGCTGAACAAGTGGCAACATGTATTCTCGGCACGAAGAGGATTACGGCTGCACCAATGTCGTGCACCGAATCCCCACGGGGGAGGCTGAGCCCAGCAGAGAAAGGTATCGACCTATCCCACCTACCTTGTATACAGAGGTCCGCACACTTCTACAGGGTATGCTCGATCGAGGGGTTGTGAGAGAAAGCAGCAGCCCGTGGGCAGCTCCCATTGTGTTGGTGCAAAAGAAGACTGGCGCATGGAGGTTCTGTGTTGACTACCGGAAGCTGAATCTGGTCACCAAGAAAGATGCATTCCCTTTACCCAGGATTGAGGACTCTCTGGCCGGCTTGACACGCTCGGCATGGTACTCGCTGGATTTGGCAAGTGGCTACTGGCAGGTGCAAGTGGCCGAGGCCGATCGAGAGAAGACCGCCTTCACCACCCCGTTCGGTCTCTTTGAATGGGACCGGATGCCCTTCGCCCTCTGCAACGCTCCTGCCACCTTCCAGAGGCTGATGCAGCGCTGCCTGGGAGGCCAGCTGATGGAGTCCGCCCTGGTATACCTAGATGATGTCATTGTCTATTCCCCAGATTTTGACTCCCACTTACAGCACCTTGAGCAGGTCTTCAGGGCCATGGAGAAGTATGGGCTGAAGCTCCAGCCGGACAAATGCCATCTGCTACGGCGGGAAGTCAAATTCTTGGGCCACTGTGTGGGTGCGGCAGGAGTTTCTGTCGACCCGGAGAAGGTGTCCGTGGTGCGGGATTGGGTCGCCCCGCAGACAGTGAGGCAAGTCCGGTCATTCTTGGGCTTCGTAGGGTACTACCGCCGCTTCATCAAAGACTTCTCTAAGATCGCAAAGCCCATGAATCAGTTGCTGGCTGGGACGGGGCGCCCCCGAGGTCGTGGATCCCCGGCTATCCTGTGGAGTCCTGAGTGTGAGGCTGCGTTCCAGCGATTGAAGCAGGAGTTACTTCAGGCGCCGATCCTGGCGTATGCCGACTTCTCCAAGCCCTTTGTCCTGTACACGGACGCTAGCAATCTCGGCCTAGGGGCCGTGTTGGCCCAGCGACAGGACGGCGTGGAACGGGTAATAGCCTATGCAAGCAGGAGCCTCCATCCAGCAGAAAAGAATGATGCCAACTACAGCTCCTTCAAGTTGGAACTACTGGCGTTGAAATGGGCACTCAGCGAGAAGTTTAAAGATTATCTGTGGGGTGCCCAGGTGACGGTGGTAACGGACAACAACCCGTTAGTACATCTGCAGACGGCGAGGTTGGGGGCAGTGGAGCAGCGTTGGGTGGCCCAGCTGGCCAATTACAATTACCAGCTTCAGTATCGGCCAGGACGGGAACACACCAACGCTGATGCCCTGTCCCGACTCCCGGAAGCCCAAGGGCCGAGGGATCCACCAGAACCCACATCAGATCCCGAGGGGGAAGAGTATCTGGTGGGCATTGTGGAGGCGCCTGGGGCCCAACACGAGGCGGTGCCTGTGAGCTGGGGATGGGACCCTGCCGCTGGAAGGAGCGACAGCAGGCCGACGGGTGATTAGTAGCCTGGCACGATGGCTAGAACAGGGCCGAAGCCGGACGTTGGCGAGCAGCGGACCCAAGGGGAAACAGGAAGGAAGCTGCTGAGACAATGGGCCAGACTCCGGATGAAGGAGGGAGTGCTGTGTAGGTCTGTCCGAGATCCGGGGCTGGACGAAGAACTCCGGCAGATCGTTGTCCCCAAAGACCAGGTACAAGGGCTACTGGCAGCTTACCACGACCAGCTGGGGCACCAAGGGCACGAAGACCGTGTCCTCTTGCGGCGACACTTTTATTGGCCTAAACTGGAAGCAACGGTACGCACTTTGTGCAGGCCTGTCCCGTTGCACCCTGTTCAAAGCCAGGAAGGAAGCACGAGCACCGATGGTCCCTATTCAGGCGAAGGCCCCCCTCCACATAGTCGCAATGGACTTCTTGACGTTGGGTCGGCCGGCAGACCGCTATCAGAACATCCTTGTAGTCACCGACCTCTTAACCAAGTACTCCTGGGCCATTCCTACCCTGGACCAGACGGCGAACACCACCGCCACTGCCCTGTGGAGAGCTGTCTTCCAGCCCGTTCGGTTGCCCGAGTTTCTACACTCGGATCAAGGACCAAACTTTGAGTCTCGGGTGATTAGAGAGCTGTGCCAATTGTATGGTTGCACCAAGACCCATACCACCACCTACCACCCCAGGAAATGGCGGATGCGGCGGTTCAATCAGACCTTATTGAACTTGCTAGGCACGCTAGACCAAGAACATCAGAGCGACTGGGTGAGTGCATTGCCAAATCTGATGCAAGCATATAATAACAGCACGCACAGTACCACGGGCTCGCCCCTACTTACTTGATGTTCGGTAGGCATGTGCGGATGCCCACCGACTTGATGCTGGGGGCGGCAGCAACCGAGGAGGAGGAAGCGTAACCGAGTGGGTAGGGCGCCACCACCAGCGCCTCCACTTTGCGTACGAGCAAGTCTCGAGAAAGATCCGAGTGGCTGGGGAGAAGAACAAGAGGCTGTACGACCGGACAGCTCGAGAGGCCCCCCTTCTCCCTGGAGAAAGGGTCCTAGTAAGGGACAACCGGCGACAGGGAAAGGGGAAGCTCAGTGACCGATGGGAGACCACTCCTTATGTGATCCAGGGCCAACAGCGGCCTGGACAGCCGGTGTACACGATTCGGCCCGAAGGGAAGGCCGGGCCCGATAGAGTGGTCCATCGGAACAAGATCCGCCCCTGTCCAAACTACCCCAGCCCCGTAGAGGAGGCGCCAACGGAGCCTGAGGCCGTAACCCCGTGGGTAGCGGGATGGGCTGTGATTCCGGGAGGCCGGGTAAATGCTCCCGCGGAAATGGCCCCCAGAGATCCAGTGGATATGCCTGCTGGCATTGACCCTGTTTCGCCACCACGACGGTCCCAGCGAGAGAACCGTGGCCGGCCCCCAGCACGTTATGGAGAATGGGCGGCCGAAAGGCGTTCTAGGGACTAGAACGGTTTGGCGGGGGAGGATGTCACCGGGTGACTCTTTCTGGGCGGAACCTTTCTGGGCGGAACCATAGTGGCAGAGATTGGTTCCGCCCGGATCAAACACCGCCACTTCCGGTTTCCCTCCCGGCGCCAAAATCGGGCTTGATCGGCGGCAGCTGCGCCAAATGAACAGCGCGACCGCTGGATTGGAGGAAGAGGAAGCGGGAGGAGTATAAATAGGCTTCCAAAAATTCAGTGAGTGTCAGTCATTGCAGCGGGCACACACAGCCGCAGCTGTTGGTTCCGGTTTGGGCTTAAGCCCGAACGGGTGGTAACCGCTTCCAGCCGTCGCGGCGAGAGGATCTGGGCATCTGGGCAAACACGAAGGACCACAAGTGGAGAATATTGTGGACTGAGCGAACCAAGATCCAGAGAACTGTAAAGAGAAAGTAAGAGACGGGGTTGAGTATAATACAGACCGTGTTTTGCATTGTGATTCAAGTGTCAAGTGTGTATTCGATTCTGAGAAGTTACATGCAGGACAGCTTACTGGAAGTGCTGATAAACGAGTCCCTTTGGGAGAGAGAGCATAGCGGCCAGGACGCGAGCCGAGCACTGGAAGAGAGAACGGGACGAGAACACGGGTTGATCAATGTGTGAGTACCCTGAGAAACTTATGCAGTAGCAAATTCGAAGTGTATCATCTGTGAGCTTTGTTGAAGTTGGAGCTAGGAACACGAGTGGCCCCATCGCGGAGTGAGCGTGGGAGAGCCAGAGACAGTAGACAGTGAAAGACCCGGGGTGGTGCAGCAGCGACGTCCCTCTTGCTGGTCCTTCGCTATATACAGCGCTTCAGTGGTCCCCCGAGGGAAACAACGTGGGAAAAGTGGTCTCTGGACCTTAAACTGCACCTGGATTGTGTGTGGAGTGCCGTGGGTGAGTCAGTGCCTTGACTGTGAGTGTACACTTGGAAACTGCCGTGTTGTGCTGTGCTGTGTTGTGCGCGTGTTGTCACAAAGACCACTTTCCAGACCTACCCACTCTCTGTGGAGGAAAAGATCCCGGCTGGCGGAGCAACTAGCCCTAAATTCATGCTGCGAACATCAACCTAATATCTGCTTCTCACGACGATAGTACGACTGGAGTCATGTAAGAACCCCTTGAGTAACTGTATTGATACGTGGCTGTGTTGGAGGAAATTGCGTGTGTGTGTGTGTGTGCAGTGCCTGAGTGGAGAAGAGGAAAACGCTCACGCACGCTCTGAGCAAACGCGCCTCGGGCGTATACACTTACCTACACTTACCTGTGTGGAGTCGCCGGAGAAGCGCTCGACCCAGCACCGCCGCCGTGGTCAAGCCACCCCCGAGCCACTGTTATCACAGAGCCTGAGACGAGGAGAGAAACGGACGAACCGTGTCTATGAAGTCTGTGAGTAAAATCCATTGAGCGAAGTTATACTTACCTGCATACCAAACGAAAGCCCCAGTGTTGACCCAGATCCAGCGGATGCCCTGGAGGTGCTTGCCCAGATACTGACCGGACCATTGACCCAGCTCCAGCGGATGCCCTGGAGGTGCTTGCTCAGATACTGACCGGACCATTGACCCAGCTCCAGCGGATGCCCTAGAGGTGCTTGCCCAGATACTGACCGGACCATTGACCCATCCCTAAAGGAAGCCGCCGGACCACGCCCAAGAAAAGAGGTACCCCTGTCACCCCCGATCCCAGTACTTACCATATATATTCCTGTGCTCAGGAGAAGGAGCGAGCCGTGTTGTGAACGCCTTGAAGGTCCAAACTGGAACAGAGAAAGAGAGACGAGTAAGCAAACGGAAGGACATTGGAGCCAGACATTGAGTTAAGGAACGAAACGACTCACCTGAGGTTCCCCTGTGACGGAGACGGCAAGCTCCGAGGCGGCGTCCTCACCCATCCAGTGTCCCCCTGGATTTTAGCCCCCTCCACTTCCCTATTCCCCATTTTAAGTAAATTAATAATAAAGATTTGTGTTTTAAAACCCCACTCCAGTGTCCTCGTTGTGTCTGGTCGTCTGGGGTATCCCTGGGAACCTCCCCGAGGTGGAAATTGAGGGAGGAGCGGCACTCACACGGTCCGCTCCGACCTGTGACATTGATCTTCTGGAGAGGCGAAACATTTCACTGAAGTCTACGCAAGCATATTGATCAGTGTGTTTGAAACATGACTGCAAATTAATTTCACATTTGCATTTCCTAATTTTGCAAGCACAACTTTTGACAATTCAAAGGCTTAAAAATATAACATTTCAAAGATGCTGCTCTTAGTTACTGATTAATCTCAAGTCATCAATTGGAATTATTCTGAATAAAATCAAACAAAAGGTGTTCATGTAAATGCAGCTAGTGAAACCCGCATCTTACACCAAGAATTGTAGATACATGCACATAAGCATAATGCCCATTCAAACAGCACCTGTCATGCACCCTCAGACTTTTGAGGCAACTGCATTTTTAAAGTAACTTCCAAAAACAGCAACAGAAACAAACTTTTCCATTAAGGGGATATTTCCGCTATAAATTTTTATTCCAGATGCATTTTTTCAAACCTTAATACATATACTGTATGAACCATCATGTAGCCTATGTCAAGTTCTTAAATTTAATCAATAAATTCAGTAAAGGGATGTTAGCAATTAAATAAAATCAGTATCAACAAAAGCCATATTTGCAATGCATATGTGCACATTTTGTTTGATTTAATTCCGAATAATTCCAATTGATGATTTGTGTTTCAGTATCTAAGAACAACATCTTTTAAATATGCATTATATTTTTAAGTATTTAATTAGTCAAAAGTTAAGAAATGTGAATGTGAAAAAGTTTTGCAGTCACGTTTAAAACGCATTGATCCATATGCTTGCGTAGACTTCAGTGAAATGCTGAAGTGCGCTGGTTTCTCTCCGTGTTCTGAGCTGGTGTGCGAGTCTCATCGAAAATAAACGCAAGCTCTTATCAGCCCCAATCAGCACATTTACATTAAATGTGATTAACACTGTATCATTTCACATACGTCCGTCCTTGTCAGCCTCTGTGTGCGTGTGCCAAGACATTATAGAAATCCAGACTGGACAATGATTTACGTCCATTTCCGAAAAAAAAAAGAATGTATGGTAACCCTATATACAAACAGTTAACGTTGTATTAAATAACTTAAACCGTGATATAACATTTTGGCCATATTGCCCATCTCTAAGTCATTCTTTTCCTGTGTGACTTTCGAAAGTTTGTCAGTGATTCGTTTGGTTAAACCACAAGGTCTCACTGTGGCCTCAAAGCTTCAGCACTGCCACTCTGAACTCGATTGCTACGTAAACACGCCTCCCTCTGTAGCAAACAGACAAAGCAATTTATATAAATAGAAATAAATAAATAGACATAAATGCATACATTAATGTGGAAATAAATAAATGTATAAATAAATGTGGAAAAAATAAAATTTTACATAAATAAGGAAATAAAAGTATAAATACTTTTTGTTTATTTTTGCATTTGTTTTTTGTTTACATTTCTTCGTACATTTATTTATTATTTTGTCAGCTTGGGAATTCCATAGATTCTCTGGCTTGGTTTCAATAAAAACCTGTTTTTTAAGTTTTCAGTTCTGAAACAGGATATTCTTATAGCAGTATGTTGACCTCTTATGAGTCAGAAGCTCAAGGAAAAATTCATAGTTCATGACCCCTTTAAACAAATCACACCCTGCTTACAGTGTCACAGTTGTTTTGTTCATCTGAATAGTTTTGACTTCTTGCTCCTTTGAAATCCAGAACGATTTTAGGGCTTTTGGAAATCCGTTCTAACATGTTTAAATCAAATTTTAGGTTCTCCAAAGGAAAATAAATATATCCATTGTAACACAATATTTGGCCTAGTCTAAAGCATTAAAAGTAATTGTATTTTTCTGTACACTTGACAAAGCCTTCTGGACTATTATTTTCTAATAATGTTTTTTTTTTTTTTTTCCTACTGCACGGTACTTTAATGTATTACGTTATTGTAGTTCCTCATATCAAAGTTTTATGCGAATGCAGCGCATGCTACTCACCAGTCCATGTTATGACGCCAGATTCAGTTATCAGGGACGTGGCTGGAAAACTCTTCGCGCTCTTTTCACGTTCTAGGCCACACTATTATATCTACCAATTCATTTATTTATTTTTTCGATTAACTTTACGTTTTTCTGCAGTAAAAGAGTCTATGGTTGTTTAATGGTCCTATCTCTCCTCATATGGTCATAACAGCTGTGGAAACACGAGACGAGACATGAGCTGCGTTCCGATTGACAGGGCAGACGAAATTTATGGCAAGCCGATTTAGCAGTTAATGTCCTTGTCTGTACTAGTCATAATTAAGTTTTGACTAGTCAAAGTTCCAATTCTAGATGTCTATTCTGCAATTTTGACTCATTATAATTAGAATGAATATATCTACAATGTGATTATGACTCAGTAGCCTATACTACAACGTTATTTTGACTAGTCACATTCTTCAGTTGGTAAATATTTACTGACTAGTAGAAATTATAATTAAAGATATCTCGAAATAATTTTGTACTAGGCATAATTATAATTAGAGATATCTCAAATTACAATTTCACAAATGATAATTAAATTAGGTAGGCCTATCTCTAACTGAATTACCACTACAAATTTAATTTGAGACCTCTCTAGCCGTGTTTGACCAGTCATATTTTTTATATCCAAAATACATTTGTATATATCAAATTACAGTTCTAGATATCATCAGAGATATCTTGAATTGAAATTCTAGTTACATCTCATTTTAAGGTAGGCCTATCTGCAATTTAAGGGCGTTTTCACACCTGCCTTGCTTGAATTTTCTGACTTTTCAGTTTGGTCCGAATCAAAATGACAGTTGTGAAACCTTACCTGTACCACAGTCCGGACCAAACAGATGGAATTTGGTCCGACGAAAAGAGGTAGTCTCGGTCCGGATCAAACTGAACAAAGGTTCGGTTCGTTTCTTGTGTGAAAGCATTTTCTGTATAGTTCGAACTTTTTTAGACCATTTACAGAAAGTTCTGGTGGTAGGATTAGTGAAACATGTCATGGAGCGCGCAGCATTTTAAACAGAACCGCTTGTGTAGTCAGCTCGTGTGAACACTTCGGTAAAGTTGGTTTTATATTCGCACATTCGGACTTCCGCGTTTAAGAACTATGTCAATATATGTGCAATAAATGAATGTTTGAGAATTGTAAACAGCGACATGATATTGTGAAGCAATGATTGTCAAGCTACAACACTTTTCACAATCGAAAAAAATGGCCAAGTATTATTTTAATGTTATTCTTACTTGCGAATGTCCACCGAATGTCCAATGTAGTGTGGAAAACCAGTTAGGGACCGTGTAAAAAGTTCTTTTTTTTCCCCCATTGTGTGCAAACAGATAACATTTTAGGCAGCTAGATGTAGCTACCAGCAAATATCACTCACATTATAATGCTATATATTTCACTTTAGAAACAAAAAAAAATGCATTATAATGAAGGTGTTTAAAAAGATGTTTAGGAAATGAAATAAAAATTTACATTTACATGAACTGTAATTTGATATCCAGTCATGTGGAAATTCATGTGTAATCTCCTAAACATAGTTAATCGTTTCATTTTACAAAGGTTGTATTTATTCATTTGCCTCAAAATGAGCAAGAGCTCTATTGGTGTGTTGGTTTTAACAATGACATATGATTTATTTCAATAGGTTTTGAAAGCTTGGGCCAACTGCACTAAAGAAAGTTGGAACATCTTCTCTGCCTGGACCCTACAGAACATACCACAGCCCATGTGTTGCTGTTTTATTCACCTCTGATTTTCAGTGATATATACACGTGCAATAAAGAAGGACAGCATAACCGTGTTCTCTTGGTGTTGAATAAAAATAAATTAAAAAAATGACTAAATTATCGTTGATGTTTTCCTGTTGTGTCACATCTTTGTTTAACATAAAACTCTCCCAATATCACAGATCATGTGCATTTATTGATGTTTACAGTCATGCAGAAATTTAAATCCATCAAATTGTTGACAAGTAGGCTACTCAGAAAGCATGACAGCAAACGTATATTTTTGGTGAACAATTCAAAAACAAGTGAAAAATCCCTCTTCAAAATGGTTAATAAACAATTTGTGTGTTTTAAGTGGTTCTTCAATGACACCATCCAGTTCAATAGAGACAGAGCACATTTAGGCCACGCCCACATGTGGACTTTTTGGTTGTGTTTTTTAGCTTGTTTGCTGTACACTTTGTCACATATCAGCTTTTAGACATTACCCTGTTTGTTTTTTGTCTTTTTTTATAAGTTAGAAATGACAAGGAGGCACTTCAGGCAATGCAAAGTCAATGGAGAGCATTGGATTATTTATTATTCTTTTTCAAAAACAACTGCTGTTGAATAACTATCTAGGCAGCGGCGACGTGTCAACTGAGTTTGGTGACAGTACAGTGAATTACAGTGAAGTTATTGAATATTGTTCACTATGAGAAATCATGAAAAATATGATTGAATATTCTTTTTCAAAAACAACTGCTGTTGAATAACTATCTGGGCAGTGGCGACATGTCAACTGAGTTTGGTGACAGTACAGTGAATTACAGTGAAGTTATTGAATATTGTTCACTATGAGAAATCATGAAAAATATGATTGAATATTCTTTTTCAAAAACAACTGCTGTTGAATAACTATCTGGGCAGTGGCGACATGTCAACTGAGTTTGGTGACAGTACAGTGAATTACAGTGAAGTTATTGAATATTGTTCGCTATGAAAAATCATAAAAAATATGATTGAATATTCTTTTTCAAAAACAACTGCTGTTGAATAACTATCTGGGCAGTGGCGACATGTCAACTGAGTTTGGTGACAGTACAGTAAATTACAGTGAAGTTATTGAATATTGTTCATTTTGAAAAATCATAAAAAATATGATTGAATATTCTTTTTCAAAAACAACTGCTGTTGAATAACTATCTGGGCAGTAACGACATGTCAACTGAGTTTGGTGACAGTACAGTGAATTAAAGTGAAGTTATTGAATATTGTTCACTATGAAAAATCATGAAAACTTTGATTGAATATTCTTTTTCAAAAACAATTGCGGTTGAATAACTATCTGATCAGTGGCGACATGTCAACTGAGTTTGGTGACAGTACAGTGAATTACAGTGAAGTTATTGAATATTGTTCACAATGAAAAATCATAAAAAACATGATTGAATATTCTTTTTCAAAAACAACTGATGTTGAATAACTATCTGGGCAGTGGCGACATGTCAACTGAGTTTAGTGACAGTACAGTAAATTACAGTGAAGTTATTGAATATTGTTAACTATGAAAAATCATAAAAAATATGATTTCATATTCTTTTTCAAAAACAATTGCTGTTGAATAACTATCTGGGCAGTGGCGACATGTCAACTGAGTTTGGTGACAGTACAGTGAATTACAGTGAAGTTATTGAATATAGTTCACTATGAAAAATCATAAAAAATATGATTTCATATTTTTTCAAAACAACTGCTGTTGAATAACTATCTGGCCAGTGGCGACATGTCAACTGAGTTTGGTGACAGTACAGTAAATTACAGTGAAGTTATTGAATATTGTTAACTATGAAAATCATAAAAATATGATTTCATATTCTTTTTCAAAAACAACTGCTGTTGAATAACTATCTGGGCAGTGGCGACATGTCAACTGAGTTTGGTGACAGTACAGTAAATTACAGTGAAGTTATTGAATATTGTTAACTATGAAAAATCATTAAAAATATGATTTCATATTCTTTTTCAAAAACAATTGCTGTTGAATAACTATCTGGGCAGTGGCGACATGTCAACTGAGTTTGGTGACAGTACAGTGAATTACAGTGAAGTTATTGAATATTGTTCATTATGAAAAATCATAAAAAATATGATTGAATATTCTTTTTCAAAAACAATTGCTGTTGAATAACTATCTGGGCAGTGGCGACATGTCAACTGAGTTTGGTGACAGTACAGTGAATTACAGTGAAGTTATTGAATATTGTTAACTATGAAAATCATAAAAATATGATTTCATATTTTTTCAAAACAACTGCTGTTGAATAACTATCTGGCCAGTGGCGACATGTCAACTGAGTTTGGTGACAGTACAGTAAATTACAGTGAAGTTATTGAATATTGTTAACTATGAAAAATCATAAAAATATGATTTCATATTCTTTTTCAAAAACAATTGCTGTTGAATAACTATCTGGGCAGTGGCGACATGTCAACTGAGTTTGGTGACAGTACAGTGAATTACAGTGAAGTTATTGAATATTGTTCACTATGAAAAATCATAAAAAATATGATTTCATATTCTTTTCAAAAACAACTGCTGTTGAATAACTATCTGGGCAGTGGCGACATGTCAACTGAGTTTGGTGACAGTACAGTAAATTACAGTGAAGTTATTGAATATTGTTAACTATGAAAAATCATTAAAAATATGATTTCATATTCTTTTTCAAAAACAATTGCTGTTGAATAACTATCTGGGCAGTGGCGACATGTCAACTGAGTTTGGTGACAGTACAGTAAATTACAGTGAAGTTATTGAATATTGTTCTATGAAAAATCATAAAAATATGATTTCATATTCTTTTTCAAAAACAACTGCTGTTGAATAACTATCTGGGCAGTGGCGACATGTCAACTGAGTTTGGTGACAGTACAGTAAATTACAGTGAAGTTATTGAATATTGTTAACTATGAAAAATCATAAAAAATATGATTGAATATTCTTTTTCAAAAACAATTGCTGTTGAATAACTATCTGGGCAATGGCGACATGTCAACTGAGTTTGGTGACAGTACAGTGAATTACAGTGAAGTTATTGAATATTGTTCATTATGAAAAATCATAAAAAATATGATTGAATATTCTTTTTCAAAAACAATTGCTGTTGAATAACTATCTGGGCAGTGGCGACATGTCAACTGAGTTTGGTGACAGTACAGTGAATTACAGTGAAGTTATTGAATATTGTTCATTATGAAAAATCATAAAAAATATGATTTCATATTCTTTTTCAAAAACAACTGCTGTTGAATAACTATCTGGGCAGTGGCGACATGTCAACTGAGTTTGGTGACAGTACAGTGAATTACAGTGAAGTTATTGAATATTGTTCATTATGAAAAATCATAAAAATATGATTGAATATTCTTTTCAAAAACAACTGCTGTTGAATAACTATCTGGGCAGTGGCGACATGTCAACTGAGTTTGGTGACAGTACAGTGAATTACAGTGAAGTTATTGAATATTGTTCATTATGAAAAATCATAAAAATATGATTGAATATTCTTTTCAAAACAACTCCTGTTGAATAACTATCTTGGCAGTGCGACATGTCAACTGAGTTTGGTGACAGTACAGTAAATTACAGTGAAGTTATTGAATATTGTTAACTATGAAATATAAATTATAAATATAACAATATAAATATTGTTACTATATATATAAAGTAAGGCATCTCACTTAAGTTTAATTGAAAATGAAATCACTTAATTTATAAACACATAATATGATATATATAGTGACACAGAACATGTCATTACCACCATCACTTGTCATTACCATCACAACAAGTTTTTTATTTTTTCAGGAAAAAGATGCTTGGTCATGGATTTGCAACATCACTCAACAGCTAGTAAAAATACATGTAAATACACATAAATCATGTGTGTGTATATATATATATATATATATATATATATATATATATATATATATATATATATATATATATATATATATATATATATATATATATATATATATATATATCAAAATATTGCTGCTACAGCATTTATTGTAATGACGCTGAATAAGTCTACTCCATGATCAGAAGGAATTCATGATTAAATTACTTACTTTTTCAGACATCAAATATCACTGTTCTTTTATGGCTGACATGTGCTCCCTGCTAGTCTTCATTTCCATGGTTACGGCATAAACAAGTCTTAACCTCAAAACTATCCTTGTTGTAATCATAGCCTGAAATCCCTAGTTAAATTAACCCTACTCAGAGAACATATGCTCCCTCTCTACATAGAGTTAAAATATCTCTGAATCAGTGTTAAAGTTTAAGAGACAATTAATTGATTAAATAAGTGTTGATTAGGATGTGGAGTATCGTTTTTTTTTTTCTACACCACAATACGGTGCCAAACGCGATACTTTTAAAACGTTAAAGCCTAAACGGTGCCTGAACCCGTACATTTTTAGAAAAGAGCCACAACATGAGGTGGATGAGATTAAAGAATGGCTTTTTATTAAATTTTTATTTAATTATTTAAATTGAACAATTTATTACAAGTTTAACGTATACTTAAATATATAATTAAATACACAACACAATTTACTTAACAAATTGACAGTATAACTAAAGCCACCTAACCCAACTACAACA
Source organism: Gobiocypris rarus (assembly GCA_023029165.1). Taxonomy (NCBI): domain Eukaryota; kingdom Metazoa; phylum Chordata; class Actinopteri; order Cypriniformes; family Gobionidae; genus Gobiocypris; species Gobiocypris rarus. Next base: position 13,857,210 of record CM040920.1, read on the forward strand.
GGCCTAATAACTCTGAATAACAGTTACAGTAATAACAGCAGTTGTCTGTATTCCTGCTACAAACCAGCTCAAGCTTCAGCTTTATTCTGCAGAAACATGACCATATTCTCTGGCTAAATATTTCAGAACGCATGGCCTTATTGTTTCCATGGCGACGCGTCATGCTTCTCACGTGACACACAGCAGCCGCAACAGCGCTGTATGACAGCTCAGCTGTATCGGGTTTATTTAGTTTTTTTCTTTTTTATTCAAAATATTCACAAACTTGCTAACTATGTCATGAACTATCTGATATTCTGATGTTCAAATATGTGTGAGTAAATGTGTGTTAGTTAATCTATACTGCGCGATGGGCGGCGCCTCAGACAAACGGATCTCGGATTTACATCACATTAATTTATCTTCGTCTCACGAAACACATGAAAGTGACCGCTGCTGAACTGGGAGAAGAATAAACTATATAGTCACTATATAATGTGTGTCTGATGTGAATAAAACACGTAGTCAAGTTATCTTAACTGTCTGAAAGGATTGTTTTTGCCGCTTCCAGACATCAGTGTGTATTTTTTGCTAGTACCTTTTACAGCATTTACATGTCTGAAACCTAAAATAAACATGATCTGGTTAAAAACACTGAATAGTTGTGATTTGTGTCCGGAACATACCGGTTTACGGTTTCGGTACCCAACCCTAGTGCTGATTGAGCATTAGCGATGAACCTGATGTTAACAAGCAGAATCACTGAAGGCAAGAGAAACACAAGAACTGACTTCAGCCACAGCCTTAGATGAAATCAACTGAGGATCAAAGAAGACATTAAATCTCTGAAGATCTCATCAGAGGAGGATTAAACAACTCCATAAACAGCATTACCAGCTTCACACATTACTAACCAGACTGACTTTATTTCTGTCAGATGTCTACAGAAGCTCTTATTGAGAATCAACAGAGGTTTAGATGTTGATGATTTATTGAAAATAATGGTTTAGTTTGTAGTCACCATTATGGTGATGTGTTTCCTTTAGTTGGACTCTTGATCTTTGACTTTTTAACATAATTTTTTCTCTGACTGCTGTAACCTTGTTACAGCGAAAACAGCAAGAGAAAATTGATAATGACAGATGATGTTGGCTTGTTGTTGTTGATACAGTTGTTATCATATAGTGGCCTGATAGTGGCCTGAGTCATTGATTGAGTGCTCCCTGGTATCAAACGCTATATCTCATACCACAAGAAAAAACAAAACGGCGCTAATATACACACACAATTTGGTGCAATACTACAACCAAATTATAATAATAACCTTTATCTACATAGCAAAATTGCAGATGGCCACAAAGTGATTCATCTTTTATAAATGGTTAAAATATTAATGTCTGTGACCAAGAGACTGTTTTGTAGACTGTAAGTATTTAAAATGTTTGATGTTTAATATGAATAAATAACGCTCATAAACGGGCATCAGTGGCATTCTCAAGTAAAATGAGTTGAGGCTTGGACCCAGAAATGGCATATAGGCCTATGTCAAGACTTAACAATAAGAAAGTCGCAAAATATTCATCTGACCCTATAGAACATACTACAAGTGTTTAATGTGCAATTATTTACTTTAGATGTAAAATTTATTCCATCACTGTCTTCTAAAGGGTTTTTCAATACCACACCTTTCAGTTCAATAGCCAAGTGGAGCAGAGCCTCCAGCTCAAGAGAAGTGTGTTTCATATTCACAGATTCGAATTTGCCGGATCAATAATTTGTGAGCTAAACGATGTTACTACACAAACAACACCTCTTTTCAACCGTAGTAACTCAGACAAGCAGCTAGAACTTTATTTTCCTCAAAATAAGCTTTCCTCAGCAGTGGAAAAAATACACTGATGTCTATGCGCAGATGGCTGAGAAGCGGATTCGATGGGACTGTGCAAAACCCCAAAAGTGTTACTACAAAAAGAGCTTATAACACATTTACAAATGTGGTTTTGCACATTTTTATGAACAAAATGCAATAACTTGACTGTAATTCACTGTACTGTCACCAAACTCAGTTGACATGTCGCCACTGCCCAGATAGTTATTCAACAGCAGTTGTTTTTGAAAAAGAATATTCAATCATATTTTTTATGATTTTTCATAATGAACAATATTCAATAACTTCACTGTAATTCACTGTACTGTCACCAAACTCAGTTGACATGTCGCCACTGCCCAGATAGTTATTCAACAGCAATTGTTTTTGAAAAAGAATATGAAATCATATTTTTAATGATTTTTCATAGTTAACAATATTCAATAACTTCACTGTAATTTACTGTACTGTCACCAAACTCAGTTGACATGTCGCCACTGCCCAGATAGTTATTCAACAGCAGTTGTTTTTGAAAAATCAATCAATCAATCAATCAACTTTATTTATATAGCGCTTTTACAATGACGATTGTTTCAAAGCAGCTTCACAGTGTTAAACAGGACAACATTGCAACAAAATTTGATTTGGCTAGTTTAATTTGGATAGTTTATAGAATTATATATGACCAAATTAATAAATTCTATTTGTATATTTAGTTGAGTAACTTGGATCATAATTTGAGTGTCCCCAACTGAGCAAGCCAAGCCAAAGGCGACAGTGGCAAGGAACCAAAACTCCATCAGGGCATGATGGAGAAAAATAAACCTTGGGAGAAACCAGACTCAGTCGGGGTGCCAGTTCTCCTCTGGCCTATTATTAACAGTGTATAATTATTACTCTGGCAACCTTGCAGGTCATAAATCATATTAGATAGGAATATTCGAAATTTTGGGTATGACGACAAGACGGGCTCATTTAGGATGGCGCGTCGATTACACAAGAATATGAATACTTGAAAGATCGGAGTTATTGCGCGAGACGGGTTAATTGAGGATGACGCCCGGTGAGGCAAATTCAGAGGAGACACTAATGGACACGGTCTCAGCAGACACTCCAGGATGAGCTGGTCATGTCCAGATGCAGGTCCACCATCCGATCCGGACACGGCCTGGATCCGGCCGACTGCAGTAAACCTCGGGATAAACAGAGAGACTAACATTAGTGTGGATGCCACTCTTTTATGATGTAACGAGTACATCAGGTGTTATGGGAAGTGTTCCCGGTTCCGCTGACCTAGTTAATGCAGCCTAACAATCAGTCATTTGATTTGAATAAAGAAAGTTAAAAATGTTCTATGTGTATGCCATAGTAAAGAGATGTGTTTTTAGTCTAGATTTAAACTGACAGAGTGTGTCTGCTTCCTGAACAATGCTAGGAAGACTGTTCCAGAGTTTAGGTGCTAAATAGGAAAAGGATCGACCGCCTGCAGTTGATTTAGATATTCTAGGTATTTTCAACTGGCCAGAGTTTAGAGACCGCAATTGACGTGATGGAGTATAATGCGTTAAGAGCTCACTCAAGTACTGGGAGCTAAACCATTTATTGCTTTATAAGTAATAAGCAAGATTTTAAAATGTATGTCGATGTTTAATAGGCCTCTCCTTGAACTGTCACCTTATCGTGGTGGAGAGGTTTGAGTATCCGAATGATCCTGGGAGCTATGTTGTCTGGGGCTATATGCCCCTGGTAGGGTCTCCCAAGGCAAACAGGTCCTTGGTGGGCCAGACTAAGAACAGTTCACAAAAACCCCTTATGAGCAAAATTATACAGAGGACCGAGACGTCGCCCGGCATGGCGCAGCCGGGGCCCCACCCTGAGCCAGGCCTGGGGTTGGGGCTCGTATCGAGCACCTGGTGGCCGAGCCTCCCCCCATGGGGCTCGGCCGGGCTTAGCCCATAGAAATGACGTGGGGCCGCCCTCCTGTGGGCTCACCACCTGCAGGAGGGAGCGTAAGGGGCCGGTGCATAGTGGATCGGGCGACAGTCGAAGGCGAGGCCCCCGACGACCCGATCTCTGGACACGGAATCTGGCTTTAGGACGTGGAATGTCACCTCGTTGGCGGGAAGGAGCCGGAGCTTGTGCGGGAGGTCGAGAGGTACCGACTAGAGATAGTCGGGCTCACCTCCACGCACAGCTTGGGCTCTGGAACCACACTTCTTGAGAGAGGCTGGACTCTCTACCACTCTGGAGTTGCCCATGGTGAGAGGCGGAGAGCTGGAGTGGGTTTGCTTATAGCCCCCCAGCTCAGCTGCCATGTGTTGGCGTTCACCCCGGTGAACGAGAGGGTCGCTTCCCTGCGCCTTCGAGTCAGGGATAGGTCTCTCACTGTCGTGTGTGCCTACGGGCCAAACGGCAGTGCGGAGTACCCGGCCCTCTTGGGGTCTCTGGGAGGGGTGCTGGAAAGTGCTCCGACTGGAGACTCCATCGTTCTACTGGGGGACTTCAACGCCCACGTGGGCAGTGACAGTGACACCTGGAGGGGCGTGATTGGGAGGAACGGACCCCCTGATCTGAACCCGAGTGGTGTTCTGTTATTGGATTTCTGTGCTAGCCACGGTTTGTCCATAACGAACACCATGTTCAAGCATAAGGGTGTCCATCAGTGCACGTGGCACCAGGACACCCTAGACCGGAGGTCGATGATCGACTTTGTGGTCGTGTCATCAGACCTTCGCCATATGTCTTGGACACTCGGGTGAAGAGAGGGCGGAGCTGTCAACTGATCACCACCTGGTGGTGAGTTGGATCCGATGGGGGGGGGGGAGGCTGGACAGACTCGGCAGACCCAAACGTACTGTGAGGGTCTGCTGGGAACGTTTGGCCGAGCCCCTGTCAGAGAGATCTTCAACTCCCACCTCCGCAGAACTTCGACCGATCCCGAGGGAGTCTGGAGATATTGAGTCCGAGTGGACCATGTTCTCCACCTCCATTGTCGATGCGGCTGTTCGAGCTGTGGCCGTAAGGTCTCCGGTGCCTGTCGAGGCGGCAATCCCGAACCCGGTGGTGGACACCGAAGTAAGGGATGCCGTCAAGCTGAAGAAGGAGTACTATCGGGCCTGGCTGGCTTGGGACTCCTGAGGCAGCTGACGGGTACTGGCAGGCCAAGCGGGCTGCGGCCGGTAGTCGTGGAGGCAAAAATCGGGCCTGGGAGGAGTTTGGTGAGGCCATGGAGAAAGACTATCGGTTGGCCTCAAGAGATTCTGGCAAACCGCTCGACGCCTCAGGAGGGGGAAGCAGTGCCCTACCAACACTGTTTACAGTCGAGATGGGCACCTGTTGACCTCAACTGGGGATATCATCGGGCGGTGGAAGGAATACTTTGAGGATCTCCTCAATCCCACCGACATGTCTTCCATTGAGGAAGCAGTGGCTGGGGACTCGAAGTGGACTCGCCCATCACCCGGGCTGAAGTCATCGAGGTGGTTAAAAGCTCCTCGGTGGCAAGGCACCGGGTGGATGAGATCCGCCCTGAGTACCTCAAGTCTCTGGATGTTGTGGGGCTGTCTTGGCTGACACGCCTCTGCAACATCGCATGGCGGTTGGGGACAGTACCTCTGGACTGGCAGACCGGGTGGTGGTCCTCTTTTCAAGAAGGGGGACCGGAGAGTGTGTTCCAACTATAGGGGGATCACACTTCTCAGCCTCCCCGGGAAAGTCTATGCCAGGGTACTGGAGAGGAGAATTCGGCCGATAGTGGAACCTCGGATTCAGGAGGAACAGTGTGGTTTTCGACCCGGTCGTGGAACACTGGACCAGCTCTATACCCTTTTCAGGGTGCTGGAGGGTTCATGGGAGTTTGCCCAACCAGTCCACATGTGTTTTGTGGATTTGGAGAAGGCATTCGACCGTGTTCCTCGTGGCATCCTGTGGAGGGTGCTCTGGGAGTATGGGGTTGGCGGCCCCCTGCTCAGGGCTGTTCGTTCCCTGTATGACCGGAGCAAGAGCTTGGTTCGCATTGCCGGCAGTAAGTCAGACCTGTTCCCGGTGCATGTTGGACTCGGCAGGGCTGCCCTTTGTCACCGGTTCTGTTCATAATTTTTATGGACAGAATTTCTAGACGCAGCCAAGGGCCGGAGAGTGTCCGGTTTGGGGACCACACGATTTCGTCGCTGCTTTTTGCGGATGATGTTGTCGTGTTGGCCTCCTCAAACCAGGACCTTCAGCGTGCACTGGGGCGGTTTGCAGCCGAGTGTGAAGCGGCTGGGATGAGAATCAGCACCTCCAAGTCCGAGGCCATGGTTCTCAGTCGGAAAAGGGTGGATTGCCCACTTCAGGTTGGTGGAGAGTTCCTGCCCCAAGTGGAGGAGTTCAGGTATCTTGGGGTCTTGTTCACGAGTGAGGGAAGGATGGAACGAGATCGACAGGCGGATCGGTGCAGCTTCTGCAGTAATGCAGTCGATGTACCGGTCTGTCGTGGTAAAGAAGGAGCTGAGCTGTAAGGCAAAGCTCTCGATTTACCGTCGACGACGTTCCTACTCTCACCTATGGTCATGAGCTGTGGGTCATGACCGAAAGGACAAGATCCCGGATACAGGCGGCCGAAATGAGCTTTCTCCGTGGGGTGGCTGGGCGCTCCCTTAGAGATAGGGTGAGAAGCTCGGTCACTCGGGAGGAGCTCAGAGTAGAGCCGTTGCTCCTCCACATCGAGAGGAGCCAGCTGAGGTGGCTAGGGCATCTATTTCGGATGCCTCCTGGACGCCTTCCCAGGGAGGTGTTCCAGGCACGTCCCACCGGGAGGAGGCCCCGGGGAAGACCTAGAACACGCTGGAGGGATTATGTCTCCCGGCTGGTCTGGGAACGCTCGGGTTCCCCGAAGAGCTGGAGGAAGTGGCTAGGGAGAGGGAAGTCTGGGCGTCTCTGCTTAGACTGTTGCCCCCGCGACCCGGCCCCGGATAAGCGGAAGATAATGAATGAATGAATGAATGAATGTTTAATAGGAGCCAGTGCAGTGTTGACAGAACTGGACTAATATGATCGTACTTCCTGGTTCTAGTAAGAACTCGAGCTGCTGCGTTTTGGACCAGCTGGAGTTTATTTATTAGGCGAGCAGGGCAACCACCCAGTAGAGCATTACAATAATCTAGCCTTGAGCTCATGAACGCATGTACTAATCGTTCAGCATTTTGCATTGAAAGCATGTGTAATTTAGATATATTTTTAAGATGGTAGAATGCAGTTTTACAGATGCTAGAAAGCGTGGCTTTCAAGCGAAGATTGGTATCAAAGAGCACACCCAGGTTCCTCACTGGCGAGGACTTGACAGAGCAGCCATCGAGGTTAGACAGTATTCTAGCACTACTTGTGGAGCTTTTCTGTCAATAATTAAAAATTCAGTTTTATCTGAATTAAGTTGCAGGAAATTACTATTCATCCAATTTTTAATATCAGCTATGCATTCCGTTAATCTTGTGAATTGGTAAGTTTCGTCAGGGTGTGAAGAAATATAGAGCTGAGTATCATCAGCATAACAATGAAAACTAACGCCATGCTTCCTAATGATATCTCCCAGTGGTAGCATATACAGGGTGAAAACAACGGTCCTAACACTGAGCCTTGCGGTACTCCATACTGAACTTGTGATCGGTGTGACATCTCTTCATTTACTGCTACAAACTGATAACGGTCAGATAAGTAAGATTTAAACCATGCCAATGCAGTTCCACTAATGCCAACATAATTTTCGAGTCTATTCAAAAGAATATTGTGATCGATAGTATCGAATGCAGCGCTAAGATCGAGTAACACTAATAGAGAGATACAACCACGATCAGATGATAGAGTAAATCATTTGTAACTCTAATTAGAGCAGTCTCAGTACTATGATACGGTCTAAATCCTGACTGGAAATCCTCACATATACCATTTCTTTCTAAAAGGAACATAATTGTGAAGACACGGCCTTTTCTAATATTTTTGATAGAAGCGGTAGATTCGAGATTGGTCTGTAATTGACTAATTCTTTAGGATCAAGTTGCGGTTTTTAATAAGTGGTTTAATTACAGCCAACTTAAAAGTTTTGGTACATATCCTAATGTCAAGGATGAATTAATAATATTAAGCAGAGGATCTATGACCTCTGAAGCATCTCTTTTAATAGCCTAGTCGGTATAGGGTCAAGCATACATGTTGTTGATTTTGATGATTTAACAAGTTTAGACAATTCTTCTCCTCCTATAGCAGTGAATGAGTGTAATTTTCCTCAGTGAGACTACAATGTTCTGTCTGAAGTGATACTGTAGTAGATGGCTGCATGGTTATAATTTTATTCCTAATGTTATCAATCTTACTAGTAAAGAAGTTCATAAAGTCATTACTGCTGTGTTGTTTACAACGTCAGAAGTTGAGGCTTTACCATTTGTTAATTTAGCCACTGTATCGAATAAATACCTAGGGTTGTGTTTGTTTTCTTCTAAAAGAGTTGAGAAATAAGCAGATCTAGCAGTTTTTATGGCCTTTCTGTATGCAATCATGCTCTCTTTCCACAAATTGCGAAAAACCTCCAGTTTTGTTTTCTTCCAGCTGCGCTCCATTTTTCTGGCTGCTGTTTTAAGGGCCTGAGTGTGCTCATTGTACCACGGCGTTGGATTATTTGCTTTAATCTTCTTTAAGCGCCGAGGATCAACTATGTCTAAAGTGCTAGTAAAGAGAGAGTCAGTAGTTTCTGTTGCAACATCAAGTTCCTCTTGGCTATCTGTAATGCTGAGGAGATGGAACTGATGAGGAAGATTATGTATAAAGCAATCTTTAGTCGCAGCGGTTATAGTCCTGCCATATTTGAAGCGAGGATGGCTTTGCAGCTTTAGCTAAATTAAGTATACATGATATTAGGTAATGATCTGAGATGTCATCGCTCTGCTGCAGAATTTTAATGGTATCAACATTTAGTCCATGTGACAGTATTAGATCTAAAGTATGATTAAGGCGATGAGTGGGTCCCGATACGTGTTGTCTAACTCCAATAGAGTTTAGAATGTCTTTAAATGCCAATCCCAATGCGTCTTTTCATTGTCAACATGGATATTAAAATCACCAACAATTAGTAATTTATCTGCAGCCAGTACTAACTCTGATAGAAAACCAGCAAATTCTTTGATAAAGTCTGTATTGTGCCCTGGTGGCCTGTATACAGTAGCCAACACAAATGTCAAACGGGATTTATCATTTACACTACACAATGTTACATAAAGCACCAAAACTTCAAAGGAATTATATTTGAAACTAGACTTCTGAGTAATACGATATCATTATAAATTACAGCAACACCTCCCCTTTTCCTTTCAGACGTGGCTCGTGTTTATAACAATAATCTTGGGAGTGGACTCATTTAAAGTAATGTAGTCGTCAGGTTTTAGCCAGGTTTCTGTCAAACACAGCACATCTAGGTTATGATCTATAATCATATCATTAACAATAAGCGTTTTTGGCGAAAGGGATCGAATATTCAGCAACCCGAGATTTATCAATTGTTCATCCGTTTATATCTGTTGTTTATTTGTTGGACATCAATTAAATTTTTACTGTTAAATGGTTTTGATGGTTTTTTGTATTTACTGATTCGGGGAACAGACACAGTCTCTATGTGATAATATCTAGGTGAAAGCGTCTCTATGTGCTGGGATTTAGCTGACTCTGGTGACGTGAGACAGCTAGCAGACGGTTGGTTTAGCCAGTTTGTCTGCTTCCTGACCTGGGCCCCAGTGAGTCAAGGTTTAGCTCTAAGACTATGTGCCAAATTACTAGAGAGAAGAGCAGCACCAGTCCGGGTAGGAAAAACTTTTCTAATTGTCTGTGAACCCTATGTTATTTTGTGGACACCACTTAGACAACCAGCCATTGAGTGATGATAATCTGCTAACTATTTCATCACTCCTTTTAACAGGGAGGGGGCCAGATAAACAGACTGCCGGTGACATTGTACTTGCGAGTTTACACACCTCTTTAATGTTAATTTTGGTGATCTCCGACTGACGAAGTCGAACATCATTAGTGCCGACGTGAATAATAATCTTAGAGAATTTACGATTAGCTTTAGCCAGCACTTTTAAATTTGCTTTGATGTCAGGCGCTCTGGCTCCCGGTAAACATGTGACTATGGTGGCTGGTGTCTCTATTTTCACGTTCCATATAATAGAATCGCCAATAACTAGGGCACTTTCAACAGGATCCTCAGTGGGTGCATCACTGAGTGGGGAGAACCTGTTTGATGTTCTAATCGGAACGGAAGAGTGGTTTTTAGATCCGCGAATATGCTCTCTCTCAGTCACCCAATTGCCCTGCTGCAAGGGCTCAGCCGGAACCAAACAATGAGTGTTCACTAAGCTAGTCGCATCCAAAGCAGTATCTAAAGTTGTTACATTCTCACTACTCTCACATAAAGTCTGGATGCGTGTCTCTAAATCTGAAATCTTCTCCGTCAGCCTGATTAATTCCTTACATTTAACACATGTGAAGCCCTGTTCGCCAACGGAGATAGAAATGCTAAACATGTAGCATGCAGTGCAAGTGACAATGACAGGAGAAGAAGACATGGCTTACCGTATTTGTTGATGAATCCAAAACTTACCACACAACTTACTCCACTTACTTTGTTTGATGGAGTCTATTTAATAATCCAACTCACCACAGTTGTCTAATGAACTCAGAAAACAGGAGACCCGGGTGCCGGGATGGAAAGCTACCAGGCTAGCGAAAAGCTAACACGTGGTAGTGATTTAGATTAAAAGCTAGTGATGTCAAATTTAACTTGATAGGCTATATTGAACAATATATGGTGATGAGTAAGCTATATTTAGCAGTATAGATAACAAAGAAAATATATCAAATAGAGATTCAAACGCAGCTATACAGAGCTACAAACACTGAAGCATGCAGCAGCAGCAGTAGGTAGACTCATTAGTAGAGCAGAAAGACTTAAATTAATGAAGTTATGTCATTGATTGTTGTTGCATGCATTGCAAAAAAATTAAAATAATAATAGTTCCTCAGTATTTTTGTCCTGTTTTCCAAACAGATATTTAAAAATCTTTCAACCGAAATACATTTACATTGGAAGCTAAATTGGAGTCTCAAAAGAATGAATACAATTCGCGAATACCATCTTATAATTATAAGGGTTATGCTTATAAATAAGGGAAGGATTATAAATACCTTCCCTTAGAAATACGTTTTCTTTAATTTTCTGAGCTTTGGTGGATGATATTTCTTATTGTTTTAATTAAAAGCTAATTTTATTTTTCATCAATTTCAAGAAGTCATATTTTGGTGGGTAGAAGAAATTAAAAAGTAATGGATATCTATTGAAGTATTTTATATATATGCGCATGCTTTCTCAATCTAAATTTTGTCTTGACAATTTTTTTTCTAGTTTATGTTGTTCATAAAGTAAGTGTCTTCACAGACAAATCAAATAACACTCAAGCATATATTTGTCTAACATCTTTCTATAATGCATTTAAAAATACTTAAAATATTGTCCTTGCACTTTGTTAATGCCTTTCTTCAAAATGATTCAATATTGTTTGTTCTATATTTAATTTAATTTAGGTGTCTTGAACTGGAGTGCTTTTTCGACACAATACAAGCAACAGTTTCGGGTGCCCTACTTGTTGATGTTGGCAATTGCAGAAGGGGAGTCCTGCGAGGATTTTATTCAGTTAGGGAGGTGGAAGGCTATTGCTCTGTTGACTGTTTTTTTTTAATGATGGAGGGGAATTTCAGTAGATTTGAGTGAATTTGCATGTGATATATATTGATATATATATTTTATGATTTATATATTTATATATATTATTTGATATTATTTTATATGTTTTATATATTTATATATTTTATTTATATATATATATATATATATATATATATATATATATATATATATATATATATATATATATATATATATATATATATATATATATATATATATATATATATATTTATATACAGTCGTGGTCAAAATTGTTGGCACCCCTGGTAAATATGATCAAATATGGCTGTAAAAAATATATGTTTATCCTTTTGATCTTATATTTTAAAAAAATCACAAAATTCTAACCTTTTATTGAAGTAAAATAATTGAAAATGGGGGGTGAATCACATTATGAAATAAATGCTTTTCTCCAAAACACGTTGGCCACAATTGTTTGCACCCTTTTATTAAATACTTTTTGCAACCTCCTTTTCCCAAGATAACAGCTCTGAGTCTTCTCCTCTAATGCCTGATGAGTTTGGAGAACACCTGACAAGAGATCAGATCCCATGATGGCATACTGAATCTCTCCAGATCCTTCAGATTCCCAGATCCATGTTGGTGCTTCTTCTCTTCAGCTCATCACTCATTCTCTATAGGGTTCAGGTCAGGGGATGGGATGGCCACAGAAGCTTCATTCTGTGTTCAGTGACACATTTGTGTGTTGATTTTGATGTTTGTTTTGGATCTTTGTCCTGATAGAAGAGCCAACCACGGTCCATTATAAGATTTCTAGCAGAGGTCGTCAAGTTTTGATTTTTAATCTGTTGGTATTTGCTAGAATCCATGATACCATGTGTCTGAACAAGATGTCCAGGACCTCCAGCAAAAAAATAGGGCCTCAACATTAAAGATCCAGCTGTATATTTAGTCGTGGGTATGGGGTAATTTTTTTCCCTGTTTGCACCAAACCCTTCTGGTAGATTTGCTGCCAAAAAGCTCTTTTTATAGTTCTTCTGACCACAGAACCAGGTCCCGTCTGAAGCTCCAGTCGTGTCTGACCACTGAATATGCTGGAGTTTGTTTCTGGATGAGCGAGGAGGATGTGGTGATGTAGGGGTTTGTTTGTTTGTTTGTTTGTTTGTTTTTGTCTTTCTGACCCCAAAACTCAACTAATCTCTGTGATTCTCCATCTGTGATCCTTGGAGAGTCTTTGTCCACTCAAACTCTCCTCCTCACCGTGCATTAGGACAATATAGACACGCGTCCTCTTCCAGTCAGATTCATAACATCTTTAGTTGATTGGATCTTCTTAATTATTTCCCTGATGGTGGAAATGGGGGTTTTCAATGCTTTAGCTATTTTCCCACAGCCACTTTCTATTTTGTGAAGCTCGACAATCTTTTTCTGCACATCAGAACTATATTCTGTGGTTTTACTCATTGTGATGAATGATTAAGGGAATTTGGCCTCTGTGCTTCTTTATATTTATACTCTTGTAAAACAAGACATCATAGCTGAACAATTTCATGTTCCTTGTCACCCTGGTGTGCTAAGATATGTCCATATTAATGGGAATATACTTCAGAAATATTTTACTCATAACATTTTTTAGGGGGGCCAAATGTTGTGGCTGACGTGTTTTGGACAAAAGCATTTATTACATAATGTGATTTACCCCCCATTTTCAATTATTTTTTAAATAAATGATCAAAAGGATAAACAATGCAAATTTATTTCTTGCAGCCATATTTGATCATATTTACCAGGGGTGCCAACAATTTTGACCGTGACTGTATATATGTGTGTATGTTAGGGATGCGCGGTATACCGGTACTGGAAAAATACCGGTATATATTTTATTTCAAACGGTACGATATCATGATTTTGCTCATTTCGGTATATGCTGCTGTTCCGAAGTGCGCTAACCAAACTGACGCGAAACCGGAGGAACACGATGGATCAAACAGATGAGACGCATTCTACACGCCCGAAATTAACAAATAAAGAGAGCAGTAGGAGTGAGATTTGGCATTACTTTGCCTACAAATGTAATGAGAAAGGTGAAGCAACAGACCTCAATGCACCGCTCTGCAAACGCTGCTTTAAATAATGCGTTGCCACGGGAGGCAAGTAGGCAACACATCCAATCTGGCTAAGCACTTGTCACTTGCTCATCCCGACTTGTTCAGAGAGTTCAGAGATCGACAGGTGAGTCCATCATTCAACTGATATAATTTAGTCTTTTAATCACAACACTGGTCAGCGCACATATGAGCTTATCAATTAAATATGATACTGTAAACACGAAAGCTCAAATGTGCATGCATGAAACATTAGAACCAATTAAGTGTTTGTCTCATATTATTTTCAAATACTTACAAACAATCTGATTTAATTTTAATTAATAAAGAGATTACTTATATTTATTTTAGTGTTAGTGATAGTACTATGAATGGCATATTATTGCCGCTGTGCCGACCCCAAGAGGATGCAGTCGAGAGAGAGAGAGAGAGAGAGAGAGAGAGAGAGAGAGAGAGAGAGAGAGAGAGAGAGAGAGAGAGCAAAAGTAATACGGACATTACTGATGTGAAAGTTATAATAACATTTTATAACAAAGCTAATTTCGTCAAAATGTATTTGGTAACTTGACCTAACATAGCATTTATTTATAGCATTTATTAATCTAGGTAAATTTGTAATTATTTATAAAATACAAATACATGTTTAGCATGTTAACATTACTTTATGAAATGCATTAATCTAATATGAACCCAAACAATGACCAAACCAAGATTAATAAATGCTAAATGTTGATCATTCTCTGTTTATGTATGACAGCTAATGTTTTACATGTAATTTCATTATTGCTCATTTTGATACCTACAGAAAGGAACAAAAAAAGCTCCTTCAGCTTCCGGTAGCCAGCCTACTATTTCAGAAGTGCTAGCAACAACAAGAAAATATGAAAGCCACTCCAAAGAAGCAAAAAGACTCAACAGAGCCGTTGCAGAGTTTATTTGCATGGACCAAATTCCCATTTCTGTTGTTGATAAAACAGGGTTCAGAAACCTTGTGGAACAGCTTGACAGAAGGTATGAAATGCCAAGGAGAAAATACTTTACTGAGAAACAGATTCCCACTTTGTACAATGAAACAAGGTCTGTTCTTGAATCACAGCTGTCCAATCAGCCTTACTTTGCTTGTACAACAGACCTTTGGACGAGTCGAACTGTAGACACTTATATGGCTGTTACAATTCAGTTCATTAGTGACTCTTGGGAAATGCAGTCCTGGTGTCTTGGAAGTGCAGGAATGCATTCAGATCACACAGGAGAGAACATCAGGGAGGTCCTTGAAGAAACAGTAACTCAAACATGGAAACTGGATATGACACGCCTGAGTGGAATCACAACAGATAATGCATCCTCAAACATCAAAGCATTTAAAGGGAAGTCTTACCACTGGGTTCCTTGCTTTGGCCACAACCTACATCTGGCAGTGAACAAGGCTACAAGCCTGGAACGTGTGGCATCGTCTCTGTCCAGGCTCAGAAAGACTATATGTGCATTTTCTAGATCTAACAAAATGACAAGGCTTTTAAAGGAAAAGCAACAGCTCCTTCACCTCCCAGATCACAAGCTGGTTCACGATGAACCTACCCGCTGGGGTTCAGCATTCGATATGGTGGACCGTTTCTGTGAACAGCAGCAAGCCATCTGTGCTGCTTTAGCAGAAAACCGGAATAAGTGGTGCCTAATGCCTACTGACACAGACATCTCCACACTCGAGACAGTGCGAGAGGTCCTGGGCCCTCTAAGGACCTTCACTGATGCCCTGTGTGGAGAAAAGAGACAACACTTTCTTCTGTTATCCCTGTGATGTGGAAGATAATGTCACATCTGCAGGACAGTGATACAGACTCTGTGCTAACCTGCAACATGAAAACAGAGATCAGGAAAGATCTGGAGATGAGATATAGCAATGAGGAGCTACAAATCCTTCTTAATGCAGCAACCTTCTTTGATCCTAGATTTAAGAACACATTTGTAACTAAGGAGAAGGAAGTGATAGAAGTACTTATGCAAAAAGGTGTCACAGCTGATCTCTCCAATCAACAATCAGTGATGGAGTCAACTCAGGCAATGCAGGAAGAACAAACTGCTGCCAAAAAACAAAAACAAGACCTGGGTAGCCTCTTGTCTACCATTGTATCAGAGAAAAAAAGAAAAGAGGTGGGACAGGGAGATGAATGTCAAGCCTGGAGAGAAGAGGTGCCAGCTGACAGACTAGAGAAATACTCCATATGTACAAGGCCATGGAAGAGACCAATGCCACAGAAAACCCACTTTCTTGGTGGAAAAGTCAAGAATCAAGCCTCCCCATTCTTTCAATGTTTGCCAAATATTACTTTTGCATTCCAGCATCAAGCTCAGCCTCTGAGAGAGTTTTTAGTACGTCTGGCCTCATCTGTAGCCCACTAAGATCCAGACTATCAAGTGACAATATTGACACAGTAGTTTTCCTGTCTAAAAATCTGCAGCTTGCAAAGGATCTGGCCAAAAAATAAAGGCTGAAGAGATGTGAAGATGTGACTCCATTTTTTTTTCCAAAATCAAAATGTAACAAATGTTCCCTGTAGTTTTTTGTTGTTACATTTCGGTACATTTTGTTTATTTTTTCCATTACCAGCATACTGCACATCCCTAGCACCATGTGATAAAGACTGGAAAAATATGAAGATGTGAACCTATTTTACATTTCAGTTTTGTGTTCCAAAATCTAAATTAAACTTTTTTCCCTGGCTGTAGGTTGATATATTTTGTTTGCACATTTGTTACTGCAGAATTTAAAGCAGTGTTTGTTTTTGTTTTTTTAATAAAATTATTTTGAATTTACTTATTTTTTGAGGTGGGTTATTTGTCACCTATGGTATCGTTGTAGTATCGAAACCGAGGTATTGGAGTCTGGTATCGTACCGAAACCAAAATTGTGGTATCGAACCATCCCTAGTGTATGTGTATATATATATATATATATATATATATATATATATATATATATATATATATATATATATATATATATATATATATATATATATATATATATATATAAAATATGCTATTTAATTAATGTATAATTTATTTATATATTTTATATAATGTATATTTATATAGGTATATATTATTTATATTTATATATTGTGTATATATTATAATGTGTACATAATTCTGTAATTACAATTGTAAAAGAGAGATCTGCTTTGTTCGGAAATAAAAGAAAGTTATCACCGTTGTCAGTTTTTCTTTTTCTTTTTTGGTATGCATATGGGATTACAGACCCTTAAAATGTACTGTATGTAGTCAGTTTAAGTATTGCCAAAGTGACAGAAACTGTCCAAATATATACACAAAAAATAAACAAAAAACATGACAGGTGGCATGGTCAAAACCATGGTCATGTGTACTCAGTTTTGCTGCTGGTTTTTTTTTAATTCTTTGAATTTTTATTACTATGTTCTTGTTGTATTCGTATTGTATATGCACAGGAAGCTTTAGCACCAAGAAAATAATCCTTGTGTGTGCAAACACACTTGGCAAAGCTCTTTCTGTTTCTGATAAAGATTTCTTTAGCGTTTTTAACATGTCAACATTTTATTAACTACTAATGTCAAGTTTTCGCATGTGTTTTAAAGACGTGGGACGTCACATAAGACGTCAAAACACGTGACAATATCGCGTAGGACACGCATGCGCTGTCACCACCGTTATGGCGCATGCGTTACAAAGACATGTAACACGTAACATACGTGACGTCAAAATACGTGACGTCACCGCGCTACAGTCTGCAGCGAGGGGTATCTCAAAAAAATACGCACTGCATACGCACTGCAGACGGAGTATGTGTGAAACGGGCGTTACACTGATTCAGCACGAATAAACCGCATGACAGACAAATAAGTTAATAAACATTTACAAATGACGACACTATAACACGCATATATTCAGGAAAGCTCCAAGAGCATGAACTAAATCTTTCAATGTGTAACGATACGCATAAAATGATAAACGTGACGGCTCCCGTATTCATTTGCCAAACAAGCCAGATGACAACTAAATAACGTCACATAAACAGCTTTTTTGACATATAACAAAATATAACTCTTACTTTTTACCATATAAGTGTTAGAACTGCTTCCACAAATCTGAAATCCGACTTTAAAAAGAAACTTTGGCCAAAATCATCTGCATGTGTAATGGCTCTTGCGTCTCGTTTTTTTCTGCACCGACCAGTTCTTGTTCCCACAATGCAATGCGTAATTCAAAATACGGATAAAGACCTGTAAAACACAAATACGGAAAATTCCTTCAAATTATTACAGTACAGTGTACTGTATTTTTACAGATTTTTTTTACAGTGTAGATACGGTTGTGCGTGAAAATCACAGTAACTGAGCAGATTGTTAAATACTCAGTCCGGCCCGTCTGGCACTAACATCCATGTCACGCTCCAACTTGCTTAAATCACCTTTCTTTCCCATTCTGACATTCAGTTTGGAGATTGTCTTGACCAGGACCACACCCCTAAATGCATTGAAGCAACTTTCATGTGATTGGTTGATTAGATAATTGCATTAATGAGAAATTGAACAGGTGTTTTCTGTTGTCAAGTAACAGTGTGGTGTTTAGACACAGGGTACACTCAATGTGTTGGGCACATAAAGTTGGTAATTGTTATGCAATCTTGTGCGTGATGAGAGCGGGGGCGCTAGACAGAGCTAAACTCCGACTTTCCAGACTGATCTCATGAAATGGCGTGCATTTTGGCTATTTTGGCTATGGTGTGCTATTAAGACGCATAATCGCTTTTTAGCGTGTTTATCTACGCCGTTTCATTCTATCCCCCTACACTGCCCCTACCTCTAAACCTACCCATCACACACACACACACACACACACTGCCCCTAAACCTACCCATCACAAGAAACATTTAGCATTTTTACATAAAAAAAAAACATAATTTAGTATGTTTATAAATACATTTACATTGTGGACACACACACATAATGGTTTGTTTCGGCGTAGACATACAAGCGGAATCATACGGCGTAGACATGCACGTGGATAGCTCAAAATGCATACAGATAACACAACATTTTGGGCTTTAGAAAGTGGCGTGTATGTTTGACGCAAAGTCATGATGTCATGTTGGACTTTCAGTGTAATGTGACTGCTTCTTTTCGCGTCCTCCATACTATTGTTTTCGAGTTTGGAGGGGAGGTGGGGGGATATAGCAGGATCACTTACTGAAATGTTTACAGATTCATTGAAAAATGGTCAGCTTCCACCCACTTTAAACTTGGCAAATATTTCACTAATTCTTAAAAAGGATAAACCACCTGATTTATGTAGCTCTTATAGACCCATTAGTTTAATTGGAGTTGATGCTAAGATACTCTCTAAATTGCTAGCCAGAAGACTCGAGATGGTTCTCCCCAACCTTAACAACCCGGATCAGACTGGCTTTATTCAGAAGCATTTTTCTATTACAAAAATTAGGAGGCTCCTGAATGTAATACAGAATACCAACCAACAGCATTGCGAGGCTATCTCTGTATCTCTGGATGCAGAGAAAGCTTTTGACTGGGTGGAATGGGGACTATCTGTTTGAGGCTTTGCAGAGATTTGGTATAGATGGTGACTTTCTGAAATGGATTCGAACTATGAACTATTCCCCATACGTCCTGTGTTATTAATAACGGCTTACGGTCAGATCCCCCAGGTTGCCAGGGGCACCAGACAGGGTTGCCCGCTGAGCCCACTTTTGTTTGTGCTGGCTTTGGAACCCCTAGCAGAGGCTATCAGACAGCATAAAGGTATAAGGGGTATTTCAATGATGGGTGTAGAGCACAAAATAGTATAACGATTTCGACTATGAGTCTAATGTCTCGGGGAATAATTAACTCAAAAGGGATATAATATTCATGAGTTTATGAATATAATTTGCTGGTCGTTCATTACGTTATTTAAATTTTCCAATAAGGAAAATGTTTAATTAAGTACAAGTAACCTTTATGGAATTGCTTGAAATTATCTTACTACGTTTGTCCTGCAAATTAGTTATAGACTTTCAAATCAATTCTCAATAAGGGATTACTGCTTTACGAGCGCATAAGAAACATTAACTTTACTGATCAGGACAAATTAATATTTCATATGTTCGTACAGTTTGTATTACTAAAATAGTAGCACAAGACAGTTTTAGATATCTTTAAAATCGTAAGTTTCATTGACTTCGTGTATGTGGAGAAATAACAGATTCATTTCAAAAGTACCTTTTGGAAGTTTAATACACACAAACTAAGGATAACACTACAATTCACACAGAAAGTACATACTAAATATGCATAAAGATAGTAGAAATATATATAGTAAACGAAAGAAATATGGTACCTAAATGAAAAGAATGAAAGAAAACAAAAATAAAGAAAGAGAAAGGAGATCACAGCGTTCACTTCAGTTTGTTACAAGAGCCCTCAAGGAATTAAAATCATCCCAAAAAAGGGAATAATTTAGACAACCTTTCAACAGCAGTTTAGATTGTAAAATAAGAATACTTGCTTTTGTTTTTGGCTTCTCGTGTATGCGTGTATTCTGAGTTCTAATGTCCTGCGCGTTCCGTGGTCCTTTTGCGAGGTCTGTTGGGTGTGGCTCTCGGTTCGTGGAGGCGAAGTTCAGCCGGATTCGGGTCTCTTGGAGATGTTTTGGAAGCTGGACTGTTTCCTCCTTTCTGCAGAATGCCCTTGGGGGCGGAAAGCTGGTGGCGAAGTGCGCTTGGCGAAATGCCTTGGGCGCCAAATGCCCGGGGCGGAATGCCTTGGGCGGCAAATGCACTTTGATAATAGTCACGTCGGTTCTTATAGATAAGATCGAGCGAGACCCATTTTCGGGATGATCCAATCATGCCTGAGAGTTTTTTAGGTGCGAAAAGGTTCTTTGTTCAGTTCGGTTACGCCTCCTGGCTAATATATTGAATTTACATGATGATGCATTATATCCTTACAAAGCTGGTACTCTTGTAATAATGCATTTTCTGTAAATTCTTTTACACGATTCGGTACAATCTATTTTTTCTGATTATATTGGCACCATGAATCACAAGTCTGAGATTTGGGAACCCATGGATACCAGCTTTCCACGGTCTATTAGTCTACAGAGTTTGAGTTAACATTTATGTAACCCTCCTAATTATTCCAGACACATATAAAAACACTCAAGCAGAAAAGTATACATTTAATACGTTTTTTAGGTGGATTTTAACCATCTATTCCTCTATGGTTCTGGTGGAATTCCACGTGTGTTTCTCGTGGGTGTGTGTGAGGTGTCCGATATCACGGCCTGGCCATTTTGGGGTTGATAAGAGTCAACACGAAGATTGTTAGTTATCTCCCTTCAAAGAAGTGTGCGTGCACCGATTTCCTGGCTGGCCATTTGGGGCAATAAAAGTCAACACAGAGCTTGTTTGTTATCTCCCAAGGGTGATCAGAGAGTGGCCGGTCGTTGCTTTCAGACATTGTGGCGCCATTTCGGGCCATAAATTGTATTGGTATGCTGGGGGAAAACATGGCCTGGGTTCAGTATGATCTGATAACGCGCCTCACGAGATGCGCGGGGCATTTGGGCGTTTGCCAGATACACAGACCGTCATTGTGGCTACAGAAGTCCCCCTTTTTGTTTGGCTGATGTCCTGTGGTCATTATCGGACAACCCCCATCACAATGGACGGATGGTAGGTGAGTCGGGCGGTCGGGCATCAGGTGTTTGTTACGGCTGGGGAGCCAGCTCGATGAGATCCGCCTCTGCTTCGGGCGTTGTAACCTCCCTCCGTGGTTTCCATCGGAGACCTCCAGACACGACTGTCGTGAGCTTGGCTGTGGAGGTTCTCATCTCGTTTAATTTTCGTAGATCAGTGTGGCGGTGCGCACTGGAGTGTTGACGAGCCACCTGTCACCTACGATCTTTGCTTGCGTCTCGGTGACTTGGGTACGAGGCATTGCGTCGGGGGGGCAGCGGGTATCGCTGAGCATAGGTTGCAAACCGCAGATTCCCTCTGTGTTGTCTCGGAGGAAAGGTTTGCTTGGGCAGAGATAATGAATGTCTTTGGTCAGTGTTTGTAGCTCTGTATAGCTCTGTATAGCTGCGTTTGAATCTCTATTTGATATATTTTCTTTGTTATCTATACTGCTAAATATAACTTACTCATCACCATATATTGTTTAATATAGCCTATCAAGTTAAATTTGACATCACTAGCTTTTAATCTAAATCACTACCACGTGTTAGCTTTTCGCTAGCCTGGTAGCTTTCCATCCCGACACTCGGGTCTCCTGTTTTCTGAGTTCATTAGACAACTGTGGTGAGTTGGATTATTAAATAGACTCCATCAAACAAAGTAAGTGGAGTAAGTTGTGTGGTAAGTTTTGGATTCATCAACAAATACGGTAAGCCATGTCTTCTTCTCCTGTCATTGTCACTTGCACTGCATGCTACATGTTTAACATATCTATCTCCGTTGGCGAACAGGGCTTCACATGTGTTAAATGTAAGGAATTAATCAGGCTGACGGAGAAGATTTCAGATTTAGAGACACGCATCCAGACTTTATGTGAGTAGTGAGAATGTAACAGCTTTAGATACTGCTTTGGATGCGACTAGCTTAGTGAACACTCATTGTTTGGTTCGGCTGAGCCCTTGCAGCAGGGCAATTGGGTGACTGTGAGACAGCATATTCGCGGATCTAAAAACCACTCTTCCGTTCGATTAGAACATCAAACAGGTTCTCCCCACTCAGTGATGCACCCACTGAGGATCCTGTTGAAAGTGTCCTAGTTATTGGCGATTCTATTACACGGAACGTGAAAATAGACACCAGCCACCATAGTCACATGTTTACCGGGAGCCAGGCGCCTGACATCAAAGCAAATTTAAAAGTGGCTAAAGCTAATCGTAAATTATCTAAGATTATTATTCACGTCGGCACTAATGATGTTCGACCGTCAGTCGGAGATCACCAAAATTAACATTAAAGAGGTGTGTAAACTCGCAAGTACAATGTCACCGGCAGTCTGTTTATCTGGCCCCTCCCTGTTAAAAGGAGTGATGAAATAGTTAGCAGATTATCATCACTCAATGGCTGGTTGTCTAAGTGGTGTCCACAAAATAACATAGGGTTCATAGACAATTGGAAAAGTTTTTTGGGGCAGACCCGACCTGTTGAAGATAGGAATTCATCCTACCGGGCTGGTGCTGCTCTTCTCTCTAGTAATTTGGCACATAGTCTTAGAGCTAAACCTTGACTCACTGGGGCCCAGGTCAGGAAGCAGACAAACTGGCTAAACCAACCGTCTGCTAGCTGTCTCACGTCACCAGAGTCAGCTAAATCCCAGCACATAGAGACACTTTCACCTAGATTTTATCACATAGAGACTGTGTCTGTTCCCCGAATCAGTAAATACAAAAAAAACATCAAAACCATTCAACAGTAAAAATTTAATTGATGTCCAACAAATAAACAACAGATATAATACGGATGAACAATTGATAAATCTCGGGTTGCTGAATATTCGATCCCTTTCGCCAAAAACGCTTATTGTTAATAATATGATTACAGATAATAATCTAGATGTGCTGTGTTTGACAGAAACCTGGCTAAAACCTGACGACTACATTACTTTAAATGAGTCCACTCCCCAAGATTATTGTTATAAACACGAGCCACGTCTGAAAGGAAAAGGGGGAGGTGTTGCTGTAATTTATAATGATATCTTCAGTATTACTCAGAAGTCTAGTTTCAAATATAATTCCTTTGAAGTTTTGGTGCTTTATGTAACGTTCTGTAGTGTAAATGATAAATCCCGTTTGACATTTGTGTTGGCTACTGTATACAGGCCACCAGGGCACAATACAGACTTTATCAAAGAATTTGCTGGTTTTCTATCAGAGTTAGTACTGGCTGCAGATAAAGTACTAATTGTTGGTGATTTTAATATCCATGTTGACAATGAAAAAGATGCATTGGGTTTGGAATTTAAAGACATTCTAAACTCTATTGGAGTTAGACAACACGTATCGGGACCCACTCATCGCCTTAATCATACTTTAGATCTAATACTGTCACATGGACTAAATGTTGATACCATTAAAATTCTGCAGCAGAGCGATGACATCTCAGATCATTACCTAATATCATGTATACTTAATTTAGCTAAAAATGCAAAGCCATCCCCTCGCTTCAAATATGGCAGGACTATAACCGCTGCGACTAAAGATTGCTTCATACATAATCTTCCTCATCAGTTCCAATTTTTCGCAATTTGTGGAAAGAGAGCATGATTGCATACAGAAAGGCCATAAAAACTGCTAGATCTGCTTATTTCTCAACTCTTTTAGAAGAAAACAAACACAACCCTAGGTATTTATTCGATACAGTGGCTAAATTAACAAAGGATAAAGCTTCAACTTCTGACGTTTGTAAACAACACAGCAGTAATGACTTTATGAACTTCTTTACTAGTAAGATTGATAACATTAGGAATAAAATTATAACCATGCAGCCGTCTACTACAGTATCACTTCAGACAGAACATTGTAGTGTCACTGAGGAAAAATTACATTCATTCACTGCTATAGGAGGAGAAGAATTGGCTAAACTTGTTAAATCATCAAAATCAACAACATGTATGCTTGACCCTATACCGACTATGCTATTAAAAGAGATGCTTCCAGAGGTCATAGATCCTCTGCTTAATATTATTAATTCATCCTTGACATTAGGATATGTACCAAAAACTTTTAAGTTGGCTGTAATTAAACCACTTATTAAAAACGCAACTTGATCCTAAAGAATTAGTCAATTACAGACCAATCTCGAATCTACCGTTTCTATCAAAAATATTAGAAAAGGCCGTGTCTTCACAATTATGTTCCTTTTTAGAAAGAAATGGTATATGTGAGGATTTCCAGTCAGGATTTAGACCGTATCATAGTACTGAGACTGCTCTAATTAGAGTTACAAATGATTTACTCTTATCATCTGATCGTGGTTGTATCTCTCTATTAGTGTTACTCGATCTTAGCGCTGCATTCGATACTATCGATCACAATATTCTTTTGAATAGACTCGAAAATTATGTTGGCATTAGTGGAACTGCATTGGCATGGTTTAAATCTTACTTATCTGACCGTTATCATTTTGTAGCAGTAAATGAAGAGATGTCACACCGATCACAAGTTCAGTATGGAGTACCGCAAGGCTCAGTGTTAGGACCGTTGCTTTTCACCCTGTATATGCTACCACTGGGAGATATCATTAGGAAGCATGGCGTTAGTTTTCATTGTTATGCTGATGATACTCAGCTCTATATTTCTTCACGCCCTGACGAAATTTACCAATTCACAAGATTAACGGAATGCATAGCTGATATAAAAATTGGATGAATAGTAATTTCCTGCAACTTAATTCAGATAAAACTGAATTTTTAATTATTGGACAGAAAAGCTCCACAAGTAGTAACCTAGAATACTGTCTAACCCTCGATGGCTGCTCTGTCAAGTCCACGTCGTCAGTTAGGAACCTGGGAGTGCTCTTTGATACCAATCTTTCGTTTGAAAGCCACGTTTCTAGCATCTGTAAAACTGCATTCTACATCTTAAAAATATATCTAAATTACGTCACATGCTTTCAATGCAAAATGCTGAACAATTAGTACATGCGTTCATGAGCTCAAGGCTAGATTATTGTAATGCTCTACTGGGTGGTTGCCCTGCTCGCCTAATAAATAAACTCCAGCTGGTCCAAAACGCACCAGCTCGAGTTCTTACTATAACCAGGAAGTACGATCATATTAGTCCAGTTCTGTCAACACTGCACTGGCTCCCTATTAAACATCGCATACATTTTAAAATCTTGCTTATTACTTATAAAGCAATAAATGGTTTAGCTCCCCAGTACTTAAGCGAGCTCTTAACGCATTATACTCCATCACGTCTATTGCGGTCTCTAAACTCTGGCAAGTTGAAAATACCTAGAATATCTAAATCAACTGCAGGCGGTCGATCCTTTTCCTATTTAGCACCTAAACTCTGGAACAGTCTTCCTAGCATTGTTCGGGAAGCAGACACACTCTGTCAGTTTAAATCTAGACTAAAAACACATCTCTTTACTATGGCATACACATAGAACATTTTTAACTTTCTTTATTCAAATCAAATTACTGATTGTTAGGCTGCATTAACTAGGTCAGCCGGAACAGGGAACACTTCCCATAACACCTGATGTACTCGTTACATCATAAAAAGAGTGGCATCCACACTAATGTTAGTCTCTCTGTTTATCCCGAGGTTTACTGCAGTCGGCCGGATCCAGGCCGTGTCCGGATCGGATGGTGGACCTGCATCTGGACATGACCAGCTCATCCTGGAGTGTCTGCTGAGACCGTGTCCATTAGTGTCTCCTCTGAATTTGCCTCACCGGCACGTCATCCTCAATTAACCCATCTCCGGCGCAATAACTCCGATCTTTCAAGTATTCATATTCTTGTGTAATCGACGCGCCATCCTAAATGAACCAGTCTCGTGCGTGATACCCCAAATTTTGAATATTCCTATCTAATATGATTTATGACCTGCAAGGTTGCCAGAGTAATAATTATACAATGTTAATATTAGGCCAGAGGAGAACTGGCACCCCGACTGAGTCTGGTTTCTCCCAAGGTTTATTTTTCTCCATCATGACCTGATGGAGTTTTGGTTCCTTGCCACTGTCGCCTTTGGCTTGGCTTGCTCAGTTGTGGACACTCAAATTATGATCCAAGTTACTCAACTAAATATACAAATATAATTTATTAATTTGGTCATATATAATTCTATAAACTATCCAAATTAAACTAGCCAAATCAAATTTTGTTGCAATGTTGTCCTGTTTAACACTGTGAAGCTGCTTTGAAAAAATCGTCATTGTAAATGCGCTATATAAATAAAGTTGATTGATTGATTGAGTGTGCACATGTGCAGGTTCGGGGCTAGGTACAGCTGTGTGTTGCTGTCATGGTACGCGACTATCTGGGGAGTGCGCACCGTGAGGTGAGTGTTACCTTTCCAAAAGCCCACATTGATAATGTCTTTGAGTCGGTAGATTCGGCTCAACTCAATGATGGGTAAGTTGGGGAGGAAAGAAATGGGGAGGAAACCCATTTCTTTCTTCTTGGGGTCCACGTAAAGGGGAATGGCGCTACCCAGGGAGTAGGCAAGGTGTATCTGCAGAGGGTCAGTGGGTGTGTTGATCGCAGATGCCAACACGTTTTGCACAAGGGTTAAGGGTATCAGGTACGGTGGAATTCTACCCATGGCTAAGCTGTCGATGGACGAGCTTATTTCCCGTAACATGTCAGTCATTAAGGCTGTAACCAGCTGCGTTTGGGCAAAGTAATTCTGGAAGACGGTGAATAACTGTTTCATGGAGTTCACGGTCTGGTTTAACAGGACACTGTGGGTGTTTAGAATTACCACAGTTCCTCTCAACGTCTTGCCGATAGTCTGTAAAGCTGTACTTTGTGTGGTAAGTTGCTCTTTAAGCTGTGGAAGTTCAGTTTGGATTTCGCCACATGTCGTCTTACTGTGGCAATGTTTACTGCGTTGACACTGGACATGCCAATGTTAAACAGAGTTCCGACGGCGGCGGCGGCTCCGAGCAGCTCTCCCAGGAACCGTTTGGAGCGGCGGTTGTGTCCACCTAACTCTGCTTGGGTGACGGTCATCTTCTCTAGTTGGTTGAGCAAGTGCTTGATATCGGCATCGGCGTGGAGGAGAGAGTCCTCTGTCCAGCGAGCACCGGCCCAGCTGTACTGGGCTATTGCACGGGGGTAGTGTGCTTTGTAGACGTTGCGGGGGTCAAGTCGGACACACACCTTCTGGGTATATGTTCGGCAGTTGGTGATCAGGAGTCCGGGTTGCTCTCTCAGTACGATGCCCGAGGCTGGACCTGGTGTGATGATGTCTGGTGGTGGCTGGCCTCTGATTGTCTGGAGGCACAGGAGCATGATCCACAGTCGCATCCTGTTACAGGCAAGAGAGAGAGAGGTAGGGATGAGAAGGGGGAAGAGAGAGGGTACAGGTCAGCGAGGTTTGTCCCAGGTGGATGGGACAGTCTTCTCGTTTCAGGGACGGTGGTTGAGTTTAGCTTGCATTGGCCCCTAAATGTCTTTCTCTGTTAGTGGCCACATGTCTCTTGATCTGGTTCCGGTGAACCCATTTGAGAACCGGTTCTCTCTGTCCCCGGTTTAACTGAATCTGGTATGCGACAGGAGAGAGTTTGTTCATAATCTCATGAGGTCCCGTCCAGTGGGGCAGAAATTTCTTTGACAGCCGTCGGGGGCCTGTCAAAGGTGGCGGGTTAGAGTTGTAATACCAGATCTTGTCGCCCACCTCCAGTTCTTGGTGTGAGGCTTTGCGGTCGTAATAGGCTTTCTGACCTTCAGCTCTCTTTTGCAAGTGTTGCTGGGCAAAGGCGAAAGTTGTTTTTAAATGTCTATGGAGTTCATCGAGGTACTGGAACGTGGTGTACGTGGTGACAAGGTTGGAGTCGCCGGGTTGGTACAGCAGGTGAAGTGGCATGTGTCATCTGCCACCCAGTCATGAGTTCAAAGGGGATACCCGCGTCGATTTCTGCGGGGTGGCTCTGAGGGCCATCAGAACGAGGGGGAGTTTCATATCCCAGTCTTTCTGGTTAGCAGACACATAATTTCTCAGCATGGCGACCACCGTTCTGTTCGATCTCTCGACTTGCCCTGATGCGATGGGGTGGTGGCTGATGTGCAGTCTAGCCCGTATCCCCAGGCATTTCCAGATCTGTTGCATGATCTCGGCAGTGAAATGGGTGCCTCTGTCTGAGTTGACTCTCAGTGGCAATCCGAACCGGGAGAAAATGTGGTTTAACAGGAGGTATGCCGTGGTCTGGGCAGTGTCGTTGGGTGCTGGTAGACACTCCACACACTTGGTAAACTGGCACACCACTGTGAGAAAGTACTTGTTGCCTCTTGTGGACCTGGGCAGGGGTCCTACCCAGTCGATTTGTAGGTCTGACCAAGGGAACGTGATCCCTCTGCGTTGCAGTGGGGCTCTGTGGTTCGGGTTTGCTGGTTGGAACTGACAGCAAACCAGACATTCTCTGACGTACTCCGCAACATCTTGTTGCATGCCGGGCCAATATGCCACCTGTTTCAGTGTGTCATATGTGGCTCTGGTGCCGTGGTGTCCTGCACATGGTGTGTCGTGGGCGTACATTAGCATCACCCCCTTTGCGATCGTGGCACCACAAGCCGTGGCGTTGTGCTGTCATCGGGTGCAAACCACAGAATGTCGTCCTGTATACGCATAATGTGCATAATTTGGAGTTATGTAGATGCTTGAGGCTTGAGTCATCAGAGAGGTCAGAGTCAGCGATAGGGTGGTTGGAGGGGTCAGAGAGGTGGTCGAAAATTGTCTTTATTGCAGTGTGAGAGGCTTGCATTTCCGCGATGTAGTTGTGGGAAATCTGCGGTGTTAGCGATAGCGACTGGGAGGCGGGCATTGTGGCTGGTGCTGGTCACTTGCTGCGGGTTAAAACTGCCACGTTGGGGCTGGGTGTGGGGTTTGGAGGTTCCCACATCTCGCCGTGTAGTGCGTTAGCGTCTTGTAGAATTTGCTGCACTTGAGACTCAAAACCTGGGTACGGTTCCTCCATCTGGGCGTCATCAGTCAGGTTGGTATGGAGAGGTGAAGCAGGTTCATCTGTTTCCATGACAGGCTGATGGGAGACTGTGTATACTACGAGGTGACTGTCCTCTGTCAGCTCCGTTCGGCAGACTTGGTCTTTGGTCGCCGGCATGACAGGGTTTATGGCGATGAACTTGAAGGGTACAGTGAACAGTGTGTTGTCTGTACTCCCTTTGGGTATCAGTGTGTGTGGAATGGGCCCAATGATGGGTAGTTCAAAGTCATGAAAGTCATTGCTGATTAGCCATCCCAGCCGAAAGGCCTTGGGGATATTGATGTCAGTTGCTGTGCAGTTGTTGAACAGGATGTAAACTACACAAGATGACACTTCAGTGAGGGGTGTGGCCCTTTGGTGTATGCTGGTATCACAGTTCCCTGTTCGTTGACTAGGGTGCAGACTTCTGGGATGGTCTGTCCTGACATGAGATTTGTCATGACTGATGGAAACGTGTGGCTGTGAAGTTAATGGAGCCCATACCACTTTGTTACACACATCCACATGAGCCCGGAGGCGAATCAGAATGTCTGCTCCGATGTAAACATCGTGGGGCGGGTCCGGCAGGACCCGGAAATAATGGGTCAGGCACCTGTGATTCCATGTCAAGTGCAGCGCACAGATTCCTCTGGCAGACACCATAGAGGAGGGGTATGAGTTCAAAGAAAACGGGTGCACTTGCTGACGTAAGGAGTGTGTGGTGTATTTTCACTGATTTACTTGAACAGTGAGAGACTAATGGCTGAGCTGTCGGCCCATAGTGCGAGAATAATGTTTGTTGTGGTGATATCATTCAGCTGTAGGTCATTCATGACCTGGGGGCAGAAGGTATCAGAGCCTTTGGTGAGCTGAAATGTGCAGAGTAGCGAACTTGAACTTGGCTTTGGGGCTGAGGCTGTGTTTTCACAGTGTGCTGCAGGAGGTCCTGTGACCTTTGTGACCTGGCAGTCTGGCTCTGTGGAAGTTTCTGCGATCTCTGTGACTTGACAGTCTTGCTCAGACGATGTGTGTGTCTGAAGGGGCAGAGGGTCGCGCACTTGAGCCCAACATTTCAGCTGATTGAAGTCCAGTAAGGGTTCGAAGCGGTCCAGCAGGTCTTTTCCGATGAGAAATGGCTAAGTGTTCATAGGGGAGACATAGACTGGGTGCATAAGGCTCATAGGTCCAATTGTAAGGTGAATGGGAGCTACGTGCTTGAGCTGGATGTCGTTTTGGCTATACGACTGCACATTTAGGTTACAAGTGTGATGGTTAAGGGTGCGATTTTGTCTCTGTGCTTCAAATTTGAGTTTTTCAAACAGTTGGGCGTATATCAGCGTGAGGTCGGAGCCAGTGTCAACAAGGGCTTCGATCTTAAATTCCCTTTCCATGGTGATGGTTAGGAAGAGTTTTCGAGCCATTCCCTTTTCGATCAGGTTTCCCAGGAGTCTTGGTGTTGGGACCTGTGTGTTGCTTGGTAAGCCGTCGGGATATGTCTCGGGTGTCTCCTTTTGAGTGCAGATAATCAAAACAGCGCTTTCTGGTACCTTGGGGTGACACATGATGCTGTCTTGGTCAAGGGCTGTTGCTGTCAGCTGTAGTGAGTGTGTGCTGCTGACGTGTGGGGGTGCAACAGTTAGTTCAATAGTCTGTGGTTGAAAAACAGGATGTTCAGGGTGCTAGGTGCAGTTGCAGGAAGGTCGGGAAGGTTGATTTCAGGTTTCAGGTTCAGTCATGCTGTATCTGGTCCATCCTTCCTGTCTTCCTTGTGAGGTTTCTTTTGGAGAAACTCTTTCAGTGCTTTTAGGAGCTCTGCAGCTTCAGAAGCGGCTGCACTGTCTTTGTTAGATATGGGCTCAGGGCTGAGCTTACCATTATCACGTCGAGAGTGGCCCCTTTGCTGGCTTTCTGGGCTGGGTGGTCTTGGAGATTCGGTTCGGCTCCGTCTGGTTTGCCGGCCGGCTTCCCAGGTGCTCACCCCCTTCTGGTTGTGAAAGGAGTGAGGCGGGTCACAGGATCCTCCGGAGCGATCGCTCTGGTGCCTCGGACGGGCACCACCACGACCACGCTGCCCTCTCCTGGCTTGGAGTGGTTTAGACTCTCTGTTGACGGGTCTGTAACTGTGGTTCTGTTGGGCGCCCTCTAGGGTTAGCTCTTGGCGGTGCTCAGAGACAGGGCAAATGGTGAGCTGTCTTACAGTCTTTTCAGAAATGGTTTTCTGTTTGATGTAAGCTTTGTGAGCTAAGTCTCTTAACTGCTGCGTATCCATACTGCGCGGGCACGTCAGCACCCCAGGTGGTGATTTATGGTAGGGTGCAGGTTTCGGAGGAACAGAGTTCTGAAGTTGAGGTCTTCCTCGATGCCTGGTTCGTTACGTGCCCCAAAGTAAGCACGTCGCAGTCGGTTGTAAAAGTTCTGTGGGGTCTCAAGTCAGGCTTGCTTGAGGTCCATGGCAGTGATGAGACCCTGGTCTGACTCCGGGTCAGAGTACACACGAATTAGAGCTTGTCGTAGATGCCGGTAGTCCGCTTTGACGGCCTCTGGTTGTCGATCTAGAAAGCTCCGTACGTCCCGATTAGACGTGATCCTGAGTAGGTACAGTCTGTCCCAGTTGTTCGCGTGAGCGACAGTTTGCAGGTAAAAGTCTATGTCCTTTAGGTATGCGTGGACGTCGTGTCCTCCTGCAGGGTCTGGGCTGAAGGTAGGAATATTTCTGGCAAGCTTGTCAAGGTTCTTTGAAGCTCCGTGGCTGTTGACTTTGACTTCCTGGAAGGGCTTTCCTTCCTCTGCTGCTGAAGGGGATTCGTGGAGACTGGTGGGTGGCATTTTAAACAGTGGGCTGTCACCCCCCTTCTTGGCTAAACAGTGCGGAGTAACTGGTCAGGGGAAACTCTGTGTTGTGTGTTTCCCCCTTCCGGTCACGTTGCAGTTTATATGATTGTCTCAGTTCTCTTTATATGATTGTCTCAGTTCTCTCAGTTCTCCCCAATACAGTTGGGGAAAAAAACTATTTTTCAAATAGTTTCTATATTTCAAAATAAATCTAATTATTAAACTAAATTAACCATATAGACCAAATTACTTATCTAATTACTGATCTAAAGCCCACATTATTACTGTATGATAATCAAAATATATTCTGTTGCATTATTTTCTGTTTAACACTGTGAAGCTGCTTTGAAACAATCTGCATTATTAAAAGCGCTATATAAATAAAGTGGACTTGACTTGTCTTGACTTTGCACCCTGTCAAGTTCATCTTTGAGCTCATGTCTTTGCTGGATGAGCTCATCGATCTCGCTTGTGCCGACTGCAAATGTTTTGCATAGGCTTTAGTTCAAACGTCTCGGTCTTTAAGTTCTTTATTGTCTTTCTCCAGGAGGGATTCGCCACGCAGAAGCTGTTCGTCGAGTTCATTCCTGGCGTCTTTCTCTGACTGTACTCGTCGGTCGGCATCAAGACGGAGCTCCTCCAGGGTCTTTTGAAGTCTTTCTACTTCCTTTCCTTGTTCTTTGTCTGTTTCATCATCTTTCTCTGTGTCTAGAAGCTGATCTAGACGAAGCTGGGTGAGGGCTTGGTCTCTCCGGGCCTCCTCGGCTTGAAGCTTTAGCATTGCTGCATCCTGTTCCAGATTGGCGTAGCTCCATTCGCTTAACCGTGCCTGAGCGATGAGGACGTGGGCGAGGCTTCCGAGGATCTTGGCCACTTCTTTGTTAGAGTAGCTCTGCGTTGGATCATGTGTCATCAGCTGGTCTAGCTCGGTGTCCAGTTGTTCCTGGCTCAGCTGCCCCAGGTCCCTTTGACTGGTGGCCGTTATCGCTCCCAGCCATGTCGCTAGATGATCCCATGGGACGGCGGAACTTAATGAACGGGACATGCTGGCTCACTGTGAACGAGAGAAACACAGCACACACACACACAGAGGCCATTGCAAGCTTGTTTTTAAGCTAGCAAGCTATCGTACAGGCACTGCTGTCGATAGGAATTTTGGCTAACTGATGTGGACAGTTAGGCAGTTAGACAATTAGACAATTTAGACAATCAGGTGGGCGGTAGCCTTGGGGGTCACTTGGTGACCCGCTGCTCGGTCGTCGCTTAATTACTTAGTTCTCCTTGGGGTCTCTTGGTTAACTGAAAGAAACACAATTATGACAGTCCAACAGTGAGGATTGGAGCAAAATTGGTACGTTCCCCAGAACCCTCTCTTTCAAGAGTTTAGTTTATTAGGCCCCGGTTTAGATACTGGTCCCAGAAAATGCCTTGCATGCGTGAGCTGGACTGGTTGACTTCTTTTTGGAGTGTCAAATTGCTGATGTCGCCACTGCGGGCCACAACGGCGGACAGAGATAAAAGAAACCGAGATTCACACACAGCCGGTGTCGGTCACGTTGGTCGGGCAACCCCGCTGGTGGAGACCAGTTTGAGACGATTCTCAACTCACCATAGATGCTTGGGAGCCCTACACTAAATACACAAAGAGGGTAAACAGGTGGAATTAAAATGAATTAAAACTCTCCTGTTCACCGGATCAAAGGATTTATAATTGTATTTGTAAGGCCGCTGAAATCGCTCCAATGGCGGCAGCGAAGAGCGGGTGAAGGGATTTGCGCGTTCGGTGTTCTCAGCTGGGCAAAATGGATCTAATTCCAATTCCTCTTTATCTGACTCCATTTTATAATAATTTAGAATTTAGATTAGAATGCCAATTTGGTTATTTGGTCATTTATGTTTAATAGTTAGACACACATTTAATTATTCCGTTTAACCCTTTGTGGGAAGTACCCATTAATAATTCCAGAGTAAGTCAGAATAAATCAAAATGTAACAATTTATTAAACAGTCAGGGACATGTATAATTCCAATTACATAATCAATTCAAAGATCCTCCATACATAATATAAAATACTCTGAAGTACAGAGTGAGAGAGTTCCTGACTTTCCATAGGCTACGTAACGCTGGCTGTAACTTTCTGCTACATCACCTTAAGTACTCAGACCAGCCAGTCATCTCTTTCAAATGGTAACATATGTTAACAAAGGGAATTTAAATTCAATCACTCTACCATTTGCCCGGATTGAAAGAAGAGACCAAATGGCTCCAGAAACCACACTCATTATAATATGCAAGATATTTCTAAACTCTTAAAACCATTGTTACCTTCTTGAATATTTCTGTGGGAATTAGATATTTGTACCAGTCGCACTGAGACATTTAAAATGATATCAAACACATATAATATTGTATAGTGAGAATTGACATTTAAATCAAATAGATTTTAGGTGTTCCATGTGATCAATGCATGAGGGTCTAAAGGGTGGGGGAGTTTCAGGTGAAGGAAATACATGTAAATTAGACCCATTCATTGATACAATAAGCGTGAAGTCATTTGCAAAAAGTGTCCCTTGTCCTCCCAGACAATCTGGCGTTACAGCCTTTCATAGGTAAAAAGGAAGTGGAAAATGACATATCAAGAGCAATTTAGGAAAAGGCAAAGGTTTCTATCAAATAATGATAAAACAAAAAGCACTTTTGATACTGTTTGTAATTATCAAAATGAGCCTAACCCCAATGAGAGGGGGAAAGAAAAACTTAAAAAAATAAAATCCAACTTAATTCAAATTAAATTCAAAGCAAGTTTAAATTAAATTTAAATAAGCCTGTAAGGAGAATCAAATAAAAGGAAGCAAATCAAAATACTATCCTATAATGATTAATCGCTAACGATTAATTAAGTGGGAGTATCATCAAATAAAATAATTAATCAGAAAGGAAATAGGGACTTAGTGCGCTGACTTCCTTCCAAGTGGACTGTCAGTGATTTGAACCTAATTTCACTTTGAGTTAGAGAAAATTATTTTTCTTTTTAAACTTCAAATTCGAATAAGGGTGTTTACTCAGCGAGAAAGGAGACTTGGTTGTTGCTAGTAAAATTGTATAAATGAAACTGTGCACAACAGTAATCAATAAACAATTTATAGGCTCTTACTTATTTTGTTAAGGCAGAATCAATCAATCAATCAATCAATCAACTTTATTTATATAACGCTTTTACAATGACGATTGTTTCAAAGCAGCTTCACAGTGTTAAACAGGACAACATTGCAACAAAATTTGGTTTGGCTAGTTTAATTTGGATAGTTTATAGAATTATATATGACCAAATTAATAAATTCTATTTGTATATTTAGTTGAGTGACTTGGATCATAATTTGAGTGTCCCCAACTGAGCAAGCCAAGCTAAAGGCGACAGTGGCAAGGAACCAAAACTCCATCAGGGCATGATGGAGAAAAATAAACCTTGGGAGAAACCAGACTCAGTCGGGGTGCCAGTTCTCCTCTGGCCTATTATTAACAGTGTATAATTATTACTCTGGCAACCTTGCAGGTCATAAATCATATTAGATAGGAATATTCGAAATTTTGGGTATGGCGCGAGGCGGGCTCATTTAGGATGGCGCGTCGATTACACAAGAATATGAATACTTGAAAGATCGAAGTTATTGCGCCGAGGCGGGTTAATTGAGGATGACGTTCGGTGAGGCAAATTCACAGGAGACACTAATGGACACGGTCTCAGCAGACACTCCAGGATGAGCTGGTCATGTCCAGATGCAGGTCCACTATCCGATCCGGACACGGCCTGGATCCGGCCGACTGCAGTAAACCTCGGGATAAACAGAGAGACTAACATTAGTGTGGATGCCACTCTTTTTATGATGTAACGAGTACATAAGGTGTTATGGGAAGTGTTCCCGGTTCCGGCTGACCTAGTTAATGCAGCCTAACAATCAGTCATTTGATTTGAATAAAGAAAGTTAAAAATGTTCTATGTGTATGCCATAGTAAAGAGATGTGTTTTAGTCTAGATTTAAACTGACAGAGTGTGTCTGCTTCCCGAACAATGCTAGGAAGACTGTTCCAGAGTTTAGGTGCTAAATAGGAAAAGGATCGACCGCCTGCAGTTGATTTAGATATTCTAGGTATTTTCAACTGGCCAGAGTTTAGAGACCGCAATTGACGTGATGGAGTATAATGCGTTAAGAGCTCACTCAAGTACTGGGAGCTAAACCATTTATTGCTTTATAAGTAATAAGCAAGATTTTAAAATGTATGCGATGTTTAATAGGGAGTTGTTGACAGAACTGGACTAATATGATCGTACTTCCTGGTTCTAGTAAGAACTCGAGCTGCTGCGTTTTGGACCAGCTGGAGTTTATTTATTAGGCGAGCAGGGCAACCACCCAGTAGAGCATTACAATAATCTAGCCTTGAGCTCATGAACGCATGTACTAATTGTTCAGCATTTTGCATTGAAAGCATGTGACGTAATTTAGATATATTTTTAAGATGGTAGAATGCAGTTTTACAGATGCTAGAAACGTGGCTTTCAAGCGAAAGATTGGTATCAAAGAGCACACCCAGGTTCCTCACTGACGACGAGGACTTGACAGAGCAGCCATCGAGGTTAGACAGTATTCTAGGGCACTACTTGTGGAGCTTTTCTGTCCAATAATTAAAAATTCAGTTTTATCTGAATTAAGTTGCAGGAAATTACTATTCATCCAATTTTTAATATCAGCTATGCATTCCATTAATCTTGTGAATTGGTAAGTTTCAGGGTGTGAAGAAATATAGAGCTGAGTATCATCAGCATAACAATGAAAACTAACGCCATGCTTCCTAATGATATCTCCCAGTGGTAGCATATACAGGGTGAAAAGCAACGGTCCTAACACTGAGCCTTGCGGTACTCCATACTGAACTTGTGATCGGTGTGACATCTCTTCATTTACTGCTACAAACTGATAACGGTCAGATAAGTAAGATTTAAACCATGCCAATGCAGTTCCACTAATGCCAACATAATTTTCGAGTCTATTCAAAAGAATATTGTGATCGATAGTATCGAATGCAGCGCTAAGATCGAGTAACACTAATAGAGAGATACAACCACGATCAGATGATAAGAGTAAATCATTTGTAACTCTAATTAGAGCAGTCTCAGTACAATGATACGGCCTAAATCCTGACTGGAAATCCTCACATATACCATTTCTTTCTAAAAGGAACATAATTGTGAAGACACTGCCTTTTCTAATATTTTTGATAGAAACGGTAGATTCGAGATTGGTCTGTAATTGACAAATTCTTTAGGATCAAGTTGCGGTTTTTTAATAAGTGGTTTAATTACAGCCAACTTAAAAGTTTTTGGTACATATCCTAATGTCAAGGATGAATTAATAATATTAAGCAGAGGATCTATGACCTCTGGAAGCATCTCTTTTAATAGCCTAGTCGGTATAGGGTCAAGCATACATGTTGTTGATTTTGATGATTTAACAAGTTTAGACAATTCTTCTCCTCCTATAGCAGTGAATGAGTGTAATTTTTCCTCAGTGAGACTACAATGTTCTGTCTGAAGTGATACTGTAGTAGACGGCTGCATGGTTATAATTTTATTCCTAATGTTATCAATCTTACTAGTAAAGAAGTTCATAAAGTCATTACTGCTGTGTTGTTTACAAACGTCAGAAGTTGAAGCTTTATCCTTTGTTAATTTAGCCACTGTATCGAATAAATACCTAGGGTTGTGTTTGTTTTCTTCTAAAAGAGTTGAGAAATAAGCAGATCTAGCAGTTTTTATGGCCTTTCTGTATGCAATCATGCTCTCTTTCCACAAATTGCGAAAAACCTCCAGTTTTGTTTTCTTCCAGCTGCGCTCCATTTTTCTGGCTGCTGTTTTAAGGGCCCGAGTGTGCTCGTTGTACCACGGCGTTGGATTATTTCCTTTAATCTTCTTTAAGCGCAGAGGAGCAACTATGTCTAAAGTGCTAGTAAAGAGAGAGTCAGTAGTTTCTGTTGCAACATCAAGTTCCTCTTGGCTATCTGTAATTCTGAGGAGATGGAACTGATGAGGAAGATTATGTATAAAGCAATCTTTAGTCGCAGCGGTTATAGTCCTGCCATATTTACAGCGAGGGGATGGCTTTGCAGCTTTAGCTAAATTAAGTATACATGATATTATATAGCGGAGAGTAACACTGTCCGAATTTATCCACGCGATGGCGCTGTTGCGCCCTCCTTAGACTAGAGTTAGTTAGGCGGAATGCCCACCAGATGGCACTGTCTAATTTTAGAGTCGCCCTCTGGCGTTCGCAAGCGGCGTTGCAATCGGGACAGAAATCAGTTTCTTTTGCAATCTTAGAGTCGCCCTCTGGCGTTCGCAAGCGGCGTTGCAATCGGGACAGAAATCAGTTTCTTTTGCAAAACTTACAATTAATTCTCAGACCACGGCGGGTCTCTTTTGTGCTGTACTGGCACAAGAAGCAAAATGTGGTGGATACAGGAATTTACCATCTGTCTATCACACATTTAAAAGAACTCCAATAGACATTTATCAAACTGGCTGACAGTTTTCAGCATCTTTGAGTCAAATGTTTTAGGTTTCAGATCTTTGGTTAGCTAAGCCAAAATTAAACCAGGAGTTATCGTTTATCTTAACGATATAATATTATTATTAGGCCTATTATTAACTCAAGGAATCTCGCTTGGATCAATACTTTGCGTGGGTGCCAGAAAACTTGTTTGGATAAAACAATATTGAGCCTACGGCTCTACGGGATTTTGTGGTCTATGTTTCAAATATTGTACTTACGTCTATACTTTCATTAATGTAGGCTAGCTATTTAAACATGTTTCAGCATCTGTTTATGCTTGGGTTCGGTAAGTTCGCTTTTGCGCGGTTTATCTCACAATTAAAAAAATGCGTGTGCGTGCTATTAATACCCAAAAAATACACATGAATATGAATATTAATATGGCTCACACATACACAAACGTTTGAAACTTGCCCTATAATTCTCCACCAAAATAACTGTAACGATTTCGACTATGAGTCTAATGTCTCGGGGAATAATTAACTCAAAAGGGATATAATATTCATGAGTTTATTAATATAATTTGCTGGTCGTTC
Organism: Gobiocypris rarus; assembly: GCA_023029165.1. Taxonomy (NCBI): domain Eukaryota; kingdom Metazoa; phylum Chordata; class Actinopteri; order Cypriniformes; family Gobionidae; genus Gobiocypris; species Gobiocypris rarus. Next base: position 13,896,565 of record CM040920.1, read on the forward strand.
TTTATGTTATTTAAATTTTCCGATAAGGAAAATGTTTAATTAAGTACAAGTAACCTTTATGGAATTGCTTGAAATTATCTTACTACGTTTGTCCTGCAAATTAGTTATAGACTTTCAAATCAATTCTCAATAAGGGATTACTGCTTTACGAGCGCATAAGAAACATTAACTTTACTGATCAGGAAAAAAATAATATTTCATATCTTCGTACAGTTTGTATTACTAAAATACTAGCACAAGACAGTTTTAGGTAACGTTTAAAATCGTAAGTTTCATTGACTTCATGTATGTGGAGAAATAAAAGATTCAATTCAAAAGTACCTTTTGGAAGTTTAATACACACAAACTAAGGATAACACTACAATGCACACAGAAAGTACATACTAAATATGCATAAAGATACTGGAAATATATATAGTAAACGAAAGAAATATGGTACCTAAATGAAAAGAATGAAAGAAAACAAAAATAAAGAAAGAGAAAGGAGATCACAGCGTTCACTTCAGTTCGTTACAAGAGCCCTCAAGGAATTAAAATCATATCGAAAAAGGGAATAATTTAGACAACCTTTCAACAGCAGTTTAGATTGTAAAATAAGAATACTTGCTTTTGTTTTTGGCTTCTCGTGTAGGCGTGTATTCTGAGTTCAAATGTCCCGCGAGGTCTGTTGGGTGTGGCTCTCGGTTCATGGAGGCGAAATTCAGCCGGATTCGGGTCTCTTGGAGATGTTCTGGAAGCTGGTCTGTTTCCTCCTTTCTGCAGAATGCCCTTGGGGGCGGAAAGCTGGTGGCGAAGTGCGCTTGGCGAAAAGCCCGGGGCGGAATGCCTTGGGCGGCAAATGCACTTTGATAATAGTCACGTCGGTTCTTATAGATAAGATCGAGCGACACCCATTTTCGGGATGATCCAATCATGCCTGAGAGTTTTTAGGCGCAAAAAGGTTCTTTGTTCAGTTTGGTTACGCCTCCTGGCTAACATATTGAATTTACATGATGATGCATTTTATCCTTACAAAACTGGTACTCTTGTAATAATGCATTTTCTGTAAATTCTTTTACACGATTCGGTACGATCTATTTTTTTTTTCTTATATTGGCACCATGAATCACAAGTCTGAGATTTGGGAACCCATGGATACCGGCTTTCCACGGTCTATTAGTCTACAGAGTTTGAGTTAACATTTATGTATTCCTCCTAATTATTCCAGACACATTATTCCAAAACACTCAAGCAGAAAAGTATACATTTAATACGTTTTTTAGGTGGATTTTAACCATCTATTCCTCTATGGTCCTGGTGGAATTCCACGTGTGTTTCTCCTGGGTGTGTGTGAGGTGTCCGATATCACGGCCTGGCCATTTTGGGGTTGATAAGAGTCAACACGAAGATCGTTAGTTATCTCCCTTCAAAGAAGTGTGCGTGCCTAGGTGTGTGCGCTGATTTCCTGGCTGGCCATTTGGGTTAATAAAAGGCAACACGGAGCTTGTTTGTTATCTCCCAAGGGTGATCAGAGATTGGTCGGTCGTTGCTTTCAGACATTGTGGCGCCATTTCGGGCCATAAATTGTATTGGTATGCTGGAGGACAACATGGCCTGGGTTCAGTATGATCTGATAACGCGCCTCACGAGATGCGCAGGGCATTTGGCCGTTTGCCAGATACACAGACCGTCATTGTGGCTACAATAGCATTGTGTGCAGATGATATTTTGTTGTCTGAATCATCTATACCAACAATGCTGTCTTTATTTAAAGAGTTTAGTTCAATCTCAGGGTACAACATTAACTTTAGTAAATCGGAAGCCTTACCATTAGGCAATTTTAATACTGAAACTTTGACTAACTTCCCCTTTAAATGGTCTAAATCCAGATTTGTTTACCTTGGGGTTAATGTGTCAACTGACCTAAATTATAGACACTTAATTGTGTTCTGATTATTCACACTGTTAAAAAATACTTAAACCGCTGGCAAGCTCTTCCTCTTTCGCTGCTCGGTAGGATAAGTGTAATTAAGATGAATATTCTTCCTTTATTATTGTACCCTCTTTAGATGTTGTCCCTATGGTTAAGCAGAAAAATCTCTGCAGAGCTGGAAAGTGCCTTCTCCATAATTGCATGGAATGGCAGGAAGCCTAGACAAAAGATTAAATCTTTACAGATGCCAGTAGAACTTGGTGGTTTAGCTATGCCAAATATTTTATATTAAAATTTGGCTTGCCATGTCAGACTTATTTGGGAGTGGTATAGGTCTTACTGTGATCTGAGTCTCTGTGTGGACTCCTGGGCTTGTTCACCATTCTCTATTTGGAGCCTGTGTGCTTGCCCCAATAAGCATATTGATATAGAGAGGAAAAATCCAATACTTTACAATTCTGTTAAAGTTTGGCGACAGATTTCAAGGTTCTTTGGGAGAGGTGAAATTCTGTTTATGTTGAGTCCAATTAACTTGAATCAGGATTTTGCCCCTGGCTTAGGCTCACCTATTTTTAAAACATGGCACAGGAAGGGGATTCGTATACTGGGGGATCTGTTCCAGGATCCAACACCACTTTGGTTATTTACAAAGTCGCCATTATGTTTTCTCAACAACTTTCTTATATTTGCCAACATTTAGTAATTTGGAGAGTTTCCTCATCAACACAACTAATGCTTCTCATTTTATATTGTCATGGGGTGAAGGATCACACAACAAGGACTGTTTCGCTAAATGCCCGGAGGGTGGATTCATTCACACAAAATGGTGAAAAGGTGACAAACAGGTGTAGAAGTGCACTTGTGCAGTCTTTGCTCTCTTCCTTGTTCCTTGTGCAGGGTGTCCGTGCTCGGGCTCGATGGCGGCTATCCGGTCACACGCTGCTGTCTACAGCAGTAAAGAGAGAGAGAGATTACCTGCAGTGTTTCTGGACGTCGAACTCCATTTTTGGCGAGATCTGCTGGGCTTATAATGCTGCCAGCTGACAAGCCAATCAGCCTGTAACGAGGAAGTGCAGGTGTTTTGCCTCCATTTCCAGGGCGACGCTGATGAAATACTGGGCCTCGTCACCCCCCAAGTGTCGTCCTGGTCCTGTTGGAAGCATGAGATAGTAGGGGATTAATTGGTTAATTGAGGGTGGGTGGGGAGTGACCCCTGACTGACCTGCAAAAGCTGCCCATATCCACGAGAGACCGTCTCTCTCGGGCTCGAAGGACAGGCTCGGACGTGAGGGCTTCCTTGATCCCTTGGAAGGCCTCTTCCGATGCTGATGACCACTGTACCTTCTCCATCTGCCCCTTCCTGGTTAGATCTGTCAGGGGGTGGCTAAGGAGGAGAAGTTAGGGATGAAGCAGCGATAGTACCCCGCCAACCCCAAGAAGGCTTGTACCTTTTTCTCCTGTGGGCGAATCAGTCCCCGGCCCACTTGGAACCCCAGGTACTTTGCCTCTGAAAGCGCAAGGTGGCACTTGCGGGGGTTGGCAGTGAGTCCAGCCCTCCGGAGCTCGAAAAGAACCCTCCGCAATCTCTCCAGATGATCCTCCCATGAAACCATGAAACCACCAGTGGACCACCACGTGCTGCCGGAATCCAGAATGGCTCTGAACTGTTTTCCGTTAACCTTTACATCTGCTTCATGGGACCCAGCGGGAAGGTCATGGTGCACGATGCAGCCTGCAAGCCATGTTCGAGTAGGAGGAAAAGGCGGCTCCGTCGGCATGGGCTCATCCCGCGGGGAGGGGACCGTCAGCCTGTTTTGGTGTCGCTCCTGGCCCACCCTCCGGGGAAACGGTGATGCTCTCTCCCTACCGTCCCGTTGTTGGGCCGCATCCGCCAGTTCTATGGCCCCCACGAGCTCGAGCAACGTTGGCGGATTTCTCATGCCGACCGCCTGTCAATGGGAGCGGTGAAGAGCCGGAGGAGACGGTCGATGACCACGCGTTCCGCTACCTGGGCGGCCGAGGGGGATCCGTCCAGCAACCAGTGATGTGCGAGCCATGTGAGCTCAGGAGCTTGAGCATGAGCGGGCAGTTGAGGCTTGTACTCCCACTCGTGAAACTGATGAGCCCCGCAGATAGAAGATAAGCCCAGCCGGGCTAGAATTTCCTGCTTTACTTCGGCGTACTGGGCAGCGGTAGTGATGGGAAGAGCGAAGTACATTTGATGGGGTTCACCTGTCAATAGGGGTGCAAGCACCCGTGCCCAGTCACCCTCCAGCCAGCCCTCCGTGGTTGCTGTGTTCTCGAACACCTGCAGGAATGCTTCCACGTCGTCAAGAGGGGTCATTTTCAGGAGCAGCTTCGTTGCTTGTGCCTGGGCATCTGGCCGTGGAACGCGTGGGGCGGCGGCAGCGGCAGCAGCAGCCTGGAGAGCTGCGAGCTCCTGCTCGGTATGTCCTTGCTGAGTGGCCAGGTGTTCCACTGACTGTTGTTTGCGGATGCTGACCTCTGTGAGATGCTTTAAGAGTTCTTCCATATCGGGGAAAGGGAGGAGCGCACACCTGTGCCAGAAGGGGGGGGGGAAATCCAGAGAAAGGGATGAGAACAGTCAAAGAAGGTGACGTTGCTTGGCGGTGATTCTTCCCTGATTTGCCCGCATTCTCCACCACTTGTCACTGGGATGAAGAATCACACGACAAGGACTAAATGTCCTTTCGGCATTTCGCTAAATGCCCAGAGGGTGGATTTATTTACACACAAATGGTGAAAAGGTGACAAACGGGTGTAGAAGTGCGCTGGTGCAGTCTGTGCTCTCTCCCTTGGTCCTTGTGCAGGGTGTCAGTGCTCGGGCTCAATGGCGGCTATCCGGTCACACGCTGCTGGTAACGAGGAAGTGCAGGTGTTCTGCTTCCATTTCCAGGGTGACGCTGATGAGATACCAGGACATTCGTCACAATATCTAGGTTTTATTCTTTTATATACTCTCATACCACTGGATTTTTGAACACAGTGGCTCGCAAATGGGGGGAAGACCTGTGCAATGAGTGTATAGATGATGACTGGCAGGAGGCCAATAAATGTGTGAGGTCCACCTTTACTTGTAACTGGCTCAGAGAGATCCAATATAAAATATTGCATAGATTACATGTAATGCCTGTTATAATGAAAACAATTAATCATACTATATCTGCCCTATGTGTTAAGTGCCATACAGAGTTAGGGACATACTTTCACTGTTTTTGGAGGTGTGAGTACATCTCTAGATTCTGGAGCTTCATTGCTTGTGAAATTAGCACCATTCTTAGGATAAAATATAAAAAGGATCCTGGTCTATTTCTCTTGGGGCTCCCATCCAAAAGACAGGCAACGACACTGACACTGGATGCAATGGGTTACAAACTGCTAGATAAACTACTACTTGTAGCAAGGAAATGCATCCTTATGAGATGGATTAATGACACTCCCCGATCTGTCACTCAGTGGTATAGAGAGATATTTGCCGTTTTGCCCCATGAGAGACTGATTGCTGTGTATAGGGGTAATGCACAGAGCTTTCAGAATTGATGGTCTCTCTCCATTGATCACTTGCCTTTGGATTTAAGATAATAGTTTTGTGTGTCAATTAGGTCACTCTGGGGTGTTAGGTTCCTCCTTCGTGAGGTGGGCTTAAGAACCTACAAAGAATGGTCCGGGTTCTTTTGTTTTTCAAATGACATGTATCAGTTTCTGTAATAGGAGAATGTTAATGGTAATGATATAAATATGAATGAGGAATCTCTTCGATTGTTAAACTTTGTGATTAACCTAGTCACCGATATTATTATTATTTATAATATGTATTTTTTCTATGTTTATTATTGCTACTCTAGCCCCTTTATTTATTTTGAATGTTTATGTATGCATGTTATCATGTATCATCAAAACTCATGTCACCAAAAAAAAATTGTATAAAAGTTAGCCTCCAAAACTGTAACCAATTTACTCTAAAATGTATGTTAAGGCCAGAAAACAGAAAAACACACAAGATGCAGCATTCTCCTAATTTCAAAGACTAAAAACTGGGCAGAAGAAAAAAAACACTACTGGCAGCTGTTACTAAATATAACCGGATATAAAATATAAACGGATATAACCGATATGCCAAGTTATGTAAATGTACCCCAGGTATATCGTAAAAATGGCACATTCTGCTAGCTAACATTACATTACATTAAATTACAAATGAAAAAAAATGGAGCATGGTGTGTTCGACTCGGCATTCACTTTATCTCCCGTTTTCCCCAGTTTAACGTGGGTTGTGTAGTTGATAGTTATGTGTAGCTAGCATTGAATTGTAACAGAAATGTGACAATTGTAGCGGATATATAAACAGTTCTGAGCATGCACAGTGACTCACCATAGAGAGTTTATGATATGAAGCGCCTCAGTCTCATTGAATCAACAAGTGCTGATCTAATTAATTGAATTACTTCTAATTTAGTTTCAAATAACAAGAATTAATCATTTAACAGAAGTAAACTCGTTATATTCTTATTAATCAGACATTTTTTGTATTTTGTTAATCAAGCAAGTTGCAAGTTGACTTTGAGTGTGGGCTCAGCACAACATGCGCTTGCTAAGGGCAGCGCATGTGCCTGGCATTCTGAACCAAGACCCGGATATGCTATCCAGAGACAAAATTCCCTCTGGGGACTGGTTTCTTCACCCACAAATGGTTCAGTTAATTTGGAGCGACTTTGTAAAGGCAGAGGTTGATCTCTCAGAAGACAATGCTCATTGCCCAACATTTTTCTCCAAGAGCAGGGAAGCGCTGGCCCACGACTGGCCCAACCGCCCACTGTGTATGCATTCCCTCCGGTCGCGATGTTACCTCAGGTCATAAAACGGATGAGGGAGAGCAAGTGTGCAGTGCTTTTAATAGCCCCTCTCTAGAGGAACCAACTATGGTTCTCCAAGTTGATTCAGCTGATAGAAACAGCCCCATGGCCGATACCACTGAGGAGAGACCTCAACACGCAGGCGAAAGGGACGATCTGGCATCCCGTCCCTTATGGGCCCTTCACATGTGATTCATCAAAACATACCTGGGAACCTCCCAGAAGGGGTGCTTAATACTATTTCTGAAGTGAGAGCACCTTCAACCAGGTGGCTTTATACTCTAAAATGTCCTCAAGCTGATGTTCTCAAGCTGGTGTACAGCACGGAACCTGGACCCACACTTAGTGATGTTATGTCTGACACCGACGCTCCGAAGCTTGCTTCAAACTCGAAAGGTCCTTGCAATGAACCACTGCTTCGGAGCTTGTATCATTACGTCACTAGTCACGTGAAAATGGCTTCTGAAGCAAAAGCACTGGTTCACCTGACTGCTTTGACAGCCCAATCAGTGTTAACAGGTTTGAAACCTGGCGGTTGTATTTCTTATAAAAGTGAAGCCAAATTATAAATTATAGTAGTCTCTGTGGGTCTCTACTGATATGTGTTGGGTTCTATTTGTGGGGGCATTAAATCCTAATGGAATATGTCCCAAACACACTACAAAAATTTATTCTGTAGTGGTTTAAATGGTAAAAGCCAATGGTTCCTTTTGGTATTTTAATAGAAATCATTAAAATTTCTGTGATGGTTTCCAACTTTTTTTAAGCTGCGGTCTGATCTTCTGTCCTTGTCTAAAGAAATAATTACACACACACATCATGCTTAATGTTTTATTAGTGAACACATTCCTTCAAATTCATCAGTATCTGTAAACTTCACCTACATAAATGAGTTTCACATCACTAACACAGTTTCAGCTTTGATCGCCTCGGTAAACACGTTATAAACATATATGCCTACTTGCATTTTATTGTTGCAGCTATGTTGCATTACATTGCATTACATCTACTTGCAGCTTTGTTGCATTACATTTACTTCACCAATTAATTACTATCTGAATGAAGCTTCAAGTAATGAACCATTTTCGACACAACGGTATCAGAAAGCAATAATGCTTCGAAATGCTTTATTTGGCCATCACTATCCACACTTGTGTGGAGTGACAGAAATGCTCTCCTTTCTTTAAGAGCTTTTGGAATCGGGTTGCTCCCCTTCCACGCTCAAAGTATATGTGGCAGCCATAGCAGTGTTTTACACTCATGTGGCCGGACAGTCACTGGGGAGAAGCAATCTAGTCGTTCAATTCAAGACTTCGCAAAGACTGTGTGTGTGCGTGTAGTATGATGAGATGAGATGCAGGTGTGTGCGTGTGATCAGTCCCAAGTATGAGGGCCTATGGGAAATAAAGTCCAAATGTAGTCAATATTCAGGTGAGAGATCCCTCTGGTGATCTAGAGGAAGTGAAGAAGAAGCCTCACCCGTAACAGTATGATAAATCACAATTAATACAATTAGAATAAGTCACTATGTAGAGCTGTTACCAATCAAATGAAATCATCAACAAAAAAATTCTTCTTTGCACTTCAGAGGTGATACAGAAGATGCATCTGAATTGGTAAATTACAAATTCATAAATAATGTTTTGATACAATGAATGTTTGTTAAAGAAAAATCTTGTTTGCAGTCATGCTCGTGTTTCTGAAAACAGCTCTCATGCTCTTGTGATATTGGTCATTTATATCACATTATAAATCCAGATCTCATAACTTTTTGCAACAATATCTTGAATTTTGTGAGAATTTGTATTCATTTTCAGTGACATTATTGACACAATCCTTAATTAATTTCTGAATCGGCACAATAAATATATCAAATTAGAAATAAGTTATTGATTGCATCTGAAGCAGTAAGTTTTACATCCAGTCACATTAATGATGTTAATAAATAAATCAGGCAATGCACTGGTAATTTGGTAATATCCCAGCAGTTGTGGTCTTGACCAGTCTTGAAACAAAATCCCGAGTCCTCTAATGCCGAGTTCAGACTGCACGATTTTCAAACTCGTCGGATCACTGCTCTTTTCACACTGCATGAATATCTGGGGTAGCATTCGGTCACTGCTGTGTTCACACTGTACAATGGATTGGCGACAGGGGGTTTCAAACTGCATGACTGTACAAGAGGGCAACTCTCCCTGCGTCCCAATTCACACACTATCCGTACTAAATAGTATTCGAAAAACAATTAATATGTCCCAAATCGTAGTATGTTGAAAAGAGTATTCCAAAGATACCCGGATGGTTTACTATTTCCGGTCAGAATCCGAAGTGCAGATCGACGCGCACTCTAACGGTTGATATTGCCCACAACCCATTGCGAGTTGGACGAGAATTCGATTAGAACTACAGACACTAAAAAGTGTTAAAAAACTACAAACATGACAGATGTGTGAGTCTGACACATGATCTGACGGTTAAGTAGGGTGTTACGTGTATCTGTGCTTATACCGTTTTGAGTCCATAGGTGGCGGGGGCAATCCCCAACTTGTGACAAAGATATGACGTCACCCGGGATACCGGATAAAATGGCGTTGGCGGCGACATGGAATCTCTCACTCATCTCGTGTCCTGTTGACATCACGGCTGCCACTCTCCTCGCCTCTTAGGAGCATTTCCGTTCTCCTTTCTTTATTTGGCTAATTGGTGTTTCTTTGTGGTTTTGTTGAGGGTAACTATTTGTTTAGACTTAGCATTATTTACTCACTTCTTCTTAAGTTCAGTAACTGGTAGAAATTATCTCATTAGTTCACTTTATGGTTATTTAGAAAGAGTATGTAGGTAAGCAGAGGCCCGGAAGATTCACTTGTCTTTGTTTTGTTGGAAGCCAGGTAAGAACTGCTGAGTACAGGCGTAGGCAGGTGTTCTCTGTTTGCTTTCTTAGTTGCCCTACCAGTTTACTGTTGTTTATTACTTACTTGATTTATGTTTGTTAATAGTTTATGACCTGTTTTGTATTCTTTTCTTTGGGTTGTGTGAGTTTGTTTCTCTTGTTTATGTTTGTAGTAAAAGAAGGCGTACATGGCGTCTTGAAGCGTTACCTTGTGTCTGTGATTGACTCATGTGTTCGATCTTAATCAGCTGTTTTTGTGTTAATTTGATTAATGAGCCTTATTTGCTGATTATGGCCGTAACATATTTGGGGGCTCGCCCGAGATCTGGATGATTTGAAGGATCTCGATCTCTTTTCGCCGTGGCTTTGTTTGATCTTTTGATCAGTCCACGTGCTTTGAATTTGTTACTTTGTAACTTTGGTCAATCACAGGAATTTGATGTGTTGTGCACGCTTTTTTCTCTGTAACCTTGTAGGACGTTTAATTCCTACTATGTTCAAATTAACTGCTTTTATTACGAATGCGATGCAAGCGGAGCTGTTTCAAGTTAATAGAGTAGATCTTATGAAAATCGCTGCTCATTATAAGGTTAGTTTTCTTAATACTTCATCTAAAAAGGAACTTCAGATTTTGCTTGTAGAATCGTTACATAAACAGGATGTTTTTGGTGTAGAGGAAAAGGTGACAGATTATCCTGAATTAGCTGAGAGTAGCTCGGAGGATCTTGCAATGCAGGTGAAGAAAATGGAGTTGCATGTAAAAATGATGTAGCACGCTATTGCCGAAGCTGTCATGTGTGTCAAAAGATTGGCAAACCAAACCAGAAAATTAAACCAGCACTATTACATCCGATTCCAGCTGTTGGTGAACCATTCGAGCGTGTGATGATCGAAAGGTGTCGGCCCTTTGCCTTGCACGAAGGCGGGTAATCAGTATTTGCTCACTATTATGTGTGCGTCAACCCGGTTTCCAGAGGCAATTCCTCTGCGGAAAATCACTGCACCAGTGATTGTGAAATCGCTTGTTAAATTCTTTTCATTGTTTGGCCTTCCTCGTATCATTCAATCGGACCAAGGTACGAATTTCATGTCCCGTTTGTTTAAACAGGCTCTGGATCAGTTGCATATCCAACACTGCACGTCAAGTTGTTACCAACCAGAAAGCCAGGGAGCCCTCGAAAGGTTCCACCAGACGTTAAAATCGATGCTACCTGCATTTTGTCTGGAGTTCCAGAAAGACTGGGACGAAAGAGTGCCTATGGTTATGTTTGCAGTTAGGGAGGTAGTCCAGGAGTCGTTGGGTTTTAGTCTGGCCGAGTTGGTGTTCGGGCATACGGTCCGTGGCCCACTGAAGCTGATTAAAGATCATTGGACTAATGACATGAGTCCTAAGAACATTCTTGACTATGTTTTAGACTTCTGTTTTAAATTGCATCGTGCATGTGAATTAGCCAAAGAGAATTTGCAGATGTCACAACGACGGATGAAAAACTGTTTTGATTGTAGTGCTAAACTTCGTAGTTTTGCTACTGGTGATAAGGGGTTGGTGCTGATGCCTGTACCAGGGTCTGCTTTGCAGGCTCGCTACTATGGTCCTTATCAGGTGAAAGAGAAGGTGAGTGAGCTTGTTATGTGATAGAAACTTCTGACAAACGGAAATAAACTTGTCTATGTCACATTAACATGCTTAAGCCGTACTTCGAGAGATTGCCAAATTCGTCTGGAAAGAAGTCGGCTGTGTTACTTGTTTCACCCACAGATTCTCTGGTGACCAAAGAGCAGGCGCTGTCCAGTGCTAAGTTACCTGATGCTTGGACACTGACCGGTGCTGAACTTCGGACCCGCCCATTGTGTTCTGGTTATGAACGTGCTGATGTTCTGTCCATTTCTGAGGATGAGGGTGACGTTGCGTTTCCTCCTCCAGAACTGGTGACGGGAAGGTTGAAAAATTCGGAGATAATCCAAAACCTTGACTTGTACCTTTCCCATTTTATGCGCTGACATGACTGACATTATTCATACGTACAGTAATCTGTTCTCTGATGTTCCCTCTCGTACTTCGTTGATTGAACATGATATTGACGTTGGCGACTCATTGCCGATTAAACAGCATGCGTATGGGTAAGTCCTGAGAAACGAACTCAGTTGTAGCAGAGGTGACTTTCATGCTTGAAAACAACATTGCAGAACAGAGTTTTAGTCCTTGGAGCTCACCTTGTTTGCTGGTTAAAAAATCTGATAGATTAACCCTTTAGGCGCCAGAGGTTTTTTCCTTAAACGTTCGATTTTGACATCTTAATTTCAAAAGGCTATATCTTAAAAGTGATAAAAGATAGAGACTTCCTGTAAATTAGAGAAATATTAAGGATGACCCAAAGTTAATGTAGGGACATTACATTTTCCCATATAATTTGCATATTATGACGTCATATGGTGGTGTCCATCATAGATTATAGAATTTTCATGAAAAGTCACATGTTTAAATGATAAAATGCAGCACTTCTTTCCCCAAAAAATGTTCCCCAACTTCTGTATGCTATATTACACAATACTGAATGCTTAGGTAAATAGTAAATAGTAAACAAACTGTGTAAATCATTACTAATAAATGGTTGAAACAAACCGAATGCATGTTGCGGTTGGCCATTTGCTGTAGGGATTTTCTATTTACTACATACATTAGGCACTCTGATTCCATGTATGTGGCATATATATATTATATATTATGCATAGTAGCCCCACTGCCCCGCGTCACTCCGCGTCTACTCCTGCTATGAGCAGCGCGGCCAGATCTGTGTTGCGCGATCGGCCGCCGCCGAGTGTGCACAGCTCGGATGGATTATTGTCATTGTGACTCCCCATCCTGCCTCCACGTTGCCCCATAACAGTCCTATGAATACTTCGACCTCGTCTAACATACCCAGTGGCATTAGACAAAATCTCCACCACAATACTGGCGCCGCGATTGCGGAGAGGCACACGGTCAGAAGACGCTTCATGGCTCGCGCGGTAAAAATCTCCGCGGCCACCTGCGTTCCCGACAACACCAACACACCTGCTAACTTCGTGATGAACACTCCGAGCCCGGGAAACATTGTTCCCACCACTGACATTGGGCATAGGACCATCTACATTGGGCAAAGGATTCACCGTTTGTGCTTAGTGTAAGGCTATACTTTCACTTTCAGAATCATCGTCATCTTCTGACAGCAAATAGAAACAGGGTCCGCGAATAGAAGACCCAACACTTCATTACACTACGGGTACGATTTATTGAAGCCAATAGATAATAATAATAATAATAATAATAATAATAATAATAATAATCTAATGCAAATACTCGCTGACGTTGACAATATTGCTCTGATAAAATGGTTCACTCGAACACGAGCTCCGCTTTTTTTCGCACTGATTCAATGCGCTCTTGCTCGAAGATTTTGTATAGAAGCATGACGTTTTTTTGATTCAGGGATGAAGTATGACATGTTTGCCATCTAGTGGAGGGGAGGTTGAACGAAATTCGATACCCTATTTGACAAAATCGGCCGTTTTATTCAGTGCCGCATCTCGTCGAGTAAACTCGACCGTGGCGCCTAGAGGGTTAAGGGCTTGAGTGATTAATTATCAGTATTTAACCTGACAAAAATATATTTATTCAGTGTTATCCACATTATATTTCACCTGCAGCAGCATTGTGAACTTTTGTAATGATACGTTTGGCCATTTACTTGTAAATACATCATTATATTTAAACTGCAAACACATAAGGAGAGTCTCTGCATTAAAGACCCACACATGGCAAATCAACGTGCTACTACTGCATTTCTCTCCGATACGGTAGGAAATTAAACTGAATGTGAAGGATTTTAACTGTGAGGAGATGATTGACAGGGTAGTATAAACTGAGGTGATGCACGTGACTAAGCGACGGAGTCCGTTAATGATGACAAAGTAGTATGTCCCAAAGCGTGCATGCTACACACTCAAAAGTATGTACTTTTTCTTCACAAAAAGAGTACATACTTTTAGAACGTAGTATAAGTAGGCAAATTGGGATGCAGCATCTCTCGGAACAAGAGTGGGCGTTTCAACATTTGTGGGTGTTTTCAAACTGATGGGTGTTTATATATCACTCAATGAAAATGATCCCCTTCACCCGACCCCACCCCTAAACCCTACCAACACTGTGACGTGGGCAAATCAGGTAACACAGTTGAAAACATCCCTCTGTTTATGGCCACACCCACTGATGAAGTAACGCCTATTACTAACCTGCAAAAACATACACTTGCTTCGGTGCACAAACTACGTTTCCCAACGTTCCCAACCAAACCCACATGCGATGTGACAATTTAAACAAAGCGAGATCACATGTGCGTCAGACTGGAGTTCTCGCGCGAGACTGGAATTGTTATTAAAAATTATAAACTGCAGAAAGTGTGTGCTCCAAATTGTCTGTGCACTGATTTGCAGCAAAAAGGAGAAAGGATTATGGCGGAAGAAATTGTTGGAGAGACACTATTTGAATGTTCTGCTACTGAGGCTGACGTGCGAATGTTTGTGCTTTGTTTCTGTTTGAAAGAATTGTAAATATATCTATTAAAATACTGATATTCTGGTCTATAACTCCTCCCTGAACCTCCGCTGTCCTGTATCTTGCTCTCTCATTGGCTGTCAGTCATCGCCGATCTAATTTTCAGTCAGAACGCATTTCACACAGCAGGAGTTTGAATCTGCGGGCGTCGGCGACTCGTCTATGATTCTCTTTGATTGTGTCTTTGATCATTCACACTGCGTGATTAATTTGTCACTCGCGTGCACGAGCAACGATTTGGCTGAACTCTAAGCAAGGGCGCCGCCAGGAATTTTGGGCCCCATGACAAAAAAATCGAATTGGGCCCCCTCTGCGCAGCTGTTGTCACCACATCTCTAGGACCTAACTGTCCCATCAAAAGCTTTAAATAACTCTAATCAAAGGCTTGCAACTGTCTTGCTTCTTATAGTTCAATACTAGTATTGCTCAATATTTACTGCTGGTGATTTGTAAATGCATAATGACATCAACACCCTATATCAGGTGTGCATAATTATTAGGCAACTTCCTTTCCTTTGGCAAAATGGGTCAAAAGAAGGACTTGACAGGCTCAGAAAAGTCAAAAATAGTGAGATATATTTCAGAGGATGCAGCAGTCTTAAAATAGCCAAGCTTCTGAAGCGTGATCATCGAACAATCAAGCGTTTCATTCAAAATAGTCAACAGGGTCGCAAGAAGCGTGTGGAAAAACCAAGGCGCAAAATAACTGCCCGTGAACTGAGAAAAGTCAAGCGTGCAGCTGCCAAGATGCCACTTGCCACCAGTTTGGCCATATTTCAGAGCTGCAACATCACTGGAGTGCCCAAAAGCACAAGGTGTGCAATACTCAGAGACATGGCCAAGGTAAGAAAGGCAGAAAGTCGACCACCACTGAACAAGACACACAAGCTGAAACGTCAAGACTGGGCCAAGAAATATCTCAAGACTGATTTTTCTAAGGTTTTATGGACTGATGAAATGAGAGTGAGTCTTGATGGGCCAGATGGATGGGCCCGTGGCTGGATTGGTAAAGGGCAGAGAGCTCCAGTCCGACTCAGACGCCAGCAAGGTGGAGGTGGAGTACTGGTTTGGGCTGGTATCATCAAAGATGAGCTTGTGGGGCCTTTTCGGGTTGAGGATGGAGTCAAGCTCAACTCCCAGTCCTACTGCCAGTTTCTGGAAGACACCTTCTTCAAGCAGTGGTACAGGAAGAAGTCTGCATCCTTCAAGAAAAACATGATTTTCATGCAGGACAATGCTCCATCACACGCGTCCAAGTACTCCACAGCGTGGCTGGCAAGAAAGGGTATAAAAGAAGAAAATCTAATGATATGGCCTCCTTGTTCACCTGATCTGAACCCATTGAGAACCTTTGGTCCATCATCAAATGTGCGATTTACAAGGAGGGAAAACAGTACACCTCTCTGAACAGTGTCTGGGAGGCTGTGGTTGCTGCTGCACGCAATGTTGATGGTGAACAGATCAAAACACTGACAGAATCCATGGATGGCAGGCTTTTGAGTGTCCTTGCAAAGAAAGGTGGCTATATTGGTCACTGATTTGTTTTTGTTTGGTTTTTGAATGTCAGAAATGTATATTTGTGAAAGTTGAGATGTGATATTGGTTTCACTGGTAAAAATAAATAATTGAAATGGGTATAAATTTGTTTTTTGTTAAGTTGCCTAATAATTATGCACAGTAATAGTCGCCTGCACACACAGATATCCCCCTAAAATATAAACTACAAAAATATTCAGCTTTGATATTAATGAGTTTTTTGAGTTCATTGAGAACATGGTTGTTGTTCAATAATAAAATTAATCCTCCAAAATACAACTTGCCTAATAATTCTGCACTCCCTGTATTGATCTTCTCTGTTTGGTCAATGGGGATTTTTAACTTTTATTGCCAAAATAAGTAAACATTCTGTAATGTATCTATATGTGTAGTACGTGATGATGTAAAGGGTACTTTATGATGTAAGCCGTACGTGGAAGTACGACGGCAACACACGTGGAGAGGAGAAGGAATAAAAAGCATCAGTTCAATTGTCATCTGTTGCAGTCTTAATTTATTACAAGACAAACAACAATACATTGTGTCAGAAGTTGTAAATGCAAAGAAAGAAGAATGGCACAGTTACAGCCACCATCAAACCTATGTCTACAAGGAAACCTAGCCGAAAACTGGAACATTTGGAGTCAAAAATTCGACCTGTTCCTAACGGCTAGCGGTATCGCGGAAAAATCTCAAACAGTGCAGTGCGCCACATTTCTACATGTCGTGGGTGAGGAGGCAATTCAAGTTTTCAATACTTTTGAATTTGGTGATGATGAGAGAGACAAAATCAACGTTCTCAAACAAAAGTTAAAAGACTATTGTGAACCAAGAAAAAACCTACCTTACATCCGTCATCCGTCATATGTATATGGAAGAGAAGTTCAAGTAGAAAGTGACCACAAACCGCTTGAGAGCATCTTCAAGAAACCGCTGCATCAAACGCCATTAAGACTGCAAAGGATGTTGCTAAGACTTCAGAGGTACAATCTGAATGTCATGTACAAGCCAGGCAAAGAAATGCACATAGCAGACGCATTGAGTCGTGCTTACCTTGATGAACACAACGAAGACCTGCTTGAAGAGGAGCTAGAGGTAAACTGTGTCACACCGCAACTACCCGTGTCTGAAAATATGCTCAATCTAATAGACAAGCAGAAAGAATGATCCAAACCATCAAGAGAATGCTCACAAAGTCACAAAGTGAGAATGCAGATCCATATATTGCATTGCTGGAATATCGCAATACTCCACTAGATGGCATTGGTCTGTCACCGGCACAACTTCTAATGGGAAGAAGATTGAAAACAAAACTGCCGACTTCAAGCAAATTGTTGACTCCAAAAGGAAGTAAGAAAGTTCAAGAACAACTTAAACAGAGGCAGTTAAAGCAAAAATTGTACTATGATAAAAACACCAAACAATTGCCTGAGATATCACCAGGAGACAAAGTGAGAGTTCAGCAAGGACAAATCTGGAATCCTGCAACCGTTTTGAGGAAACATGACTTGCCAAGATCGTATGTTCTTCGCACATCAGATGGAAAGATCTACAGAAGAAACAGAAGGCATCTGTTAAAGACAAAAGAACAAGAATTTCCATCAACAAATGATTAAGATGACTCTGACATAGAGTCAAACGCAAGTGCAACACTGGAGAGAGAAATTAATCCAGACACACATCAAGATTGTTCACCTGAAGAAAAAATCAATCCAAACATCATCACAAGATCAGGAATGGAGGTTAAAATTCCTTCAAGATTTAAAGACTATAAAATGCACCTACTTGACTAAGGCATCCGAGTAAATGTTTAATTACACAGCGGAGTAATAATGCTTGTTGGTGAATTCCTTATTTAATGTTGAGACAGTTGTAAAAAAAAAAAAAAAAAGAAGGGGGATGTAATGTATCTATATGTGTAGTACGTGATGACGTAAAGGGTACTTTATGATGTAAGCTGTTTTAACTACACAAACAGCATTTCAGCTCAGTTTCAATTAAGCGGCCATAGAATACACTTCTTTTCAGTCCACTTATTTGTGGATTTGTCTGCATGTCTTGACCAAAGTGTTTCAAAATCCACAAATGCGTGCAAGTGTAGCCGGTTTGCACTTTGCGTGTCTCGGGCCCTACGGCTCGGCTACCCCTCTGCGTTGTGTTGTGTTGTGTTATGTGGTGAATAAAGACTGGAGTCGAATTGCTGGTTCAGAGGTGATCTTCATCTGCATGAGTTGAAAATATGCAGTAAATATGTTGTATTCAATGTTGTGTAAAGTTAATCAGCCTTCTCCTCGCTCTGCTCAGACCTCCCGCGGACTGGGGCGAGTTCACAATACACAATCTCATTTACAGCAATAGAGAATATAAAGAAAATAGTAATATCATAACAGGTGTATCATCAGTCATTGTAAGAATACAATATATACATTACACATTCACATATACATATACATGTCATCTCGAAGTACCTGCTTGAACATCACGTCTATCGGTAGTCTCGGCACACGGCCAAACATGAGATAAAAAGGTGGGAAGCCTGTCGTTTCATGCACCGTGGCGTTATAAGCAAATGTCAGGGTCTGGATTTGTTGCGGCCACTGATGTTTAGCTTTGAGGGGCAAAGAACGCAACATAGGTCCTAGAGTCCTATTAAATCGCTCAGTTCCTCCGTTACCCATTGGATGATATGCTGTGGTATGTGACTTAGCCAGTCCTGACAACTTAAAGAGCACCTATCATGGAATTTTGAAATTTACCTTTCATGTAGTGTGTAACATAGATCTAAGTGAACAAAAACATCCTGCAAAGTTTGACATATGACAGTGCACCGTATATAAAGTTATTGTCTTTCAAAAGTAAGAGTCGACTCTGAGTCATTTTTATGAATCGTTAGAAGACCGAAGCTTTTTCTCTGACTAGATGAGGTCAACTTGTCAAGTTATTTGAATACAATACGCCCACTTATAGCTATCTAAGATGACAGTGAAAACTAGAAAACATCATGGCGCCGAGACGCTGTGTTCTGAAGTGCGACTCAAAAGCAAACTTTTTCATTTGAAGACTAAGTGGCTACAATTCATATATACAACGGTACCAGAGAAGTATAGTACGAGCCTTGTGCTTTGTTCGCGGCATTTTAATGACGATTGCTTTACCAACTTAAATGCAATCAAACTTGGATTTGCAAGCCGGCTGATATTGAAGGAAGGTTCAGTTCCAAGTGTATTTGCATCAGCTTCCTCCTCCGTATCACAACCTGTAAGTGTTATTAATAATTGTTGCTTTTATGTTTTATTTAGCATGCTTAATAATTGTTTGGTTTGTTGTGTAAGCACCGTTTAGCTTCTAGGTCTTCAATTACAATTGTATTGAGATATGTGAATTGTTTGTTTTGTTTTTTTGTTAAAAAAATATGTTATGTTTATGCATCGAGTTAACGCAAACAAAGACTGATTATGCTTTTACAATATGAACTCTGGGCTATACTCGCTAACATACCATTAAATTCCTTATCCTATTTTTTATTTTTTACTACAAACTACAAAGAAGTGGACTATTATCATTATTATAACCCAATTTGGTAACACTTTATTTTGATGGTCCCCTTAGATAGTCTGTAGACTGTCTGCTGACTATAAGTTACTTTACAAGTACATATCTACTTACTCTCATCAGGGTAGAATCTGTAGATTGTCTATTAAATGTTTTATAGCAATCATTACACTGTATGCAATATGTAAACAGCTATTAAACATTTTGTCAGAAAAGTGTTACCAATGTGTTATCCGTTTAGATGTTCAACAGTGTATTAGCGTTCAACAGCGTATTAGCAGACATGCAACAAATCCTCAATAAGGTCTCAGTACTATAAAGTACAGCAAAATAAGAGCTTTTAAGTTGTCAGTATGTAGCTATTAACCAGTGTATCAACAGACTTTCAGTAAACGTTCAGTAAACATTCAGTAGTCAGTATGTAGCTATTAACCGGTTTATCGACGGACGTTCAGTAGTCAGTATGTAGCTATTAACCGGTTTATCAACACTTTCATTATGAACTTTAAGAGCATGTCATGTTACTTACCCTTGATCTTTTTGCTATCGCAAGGATTTTCAGGAATGCTCTACTGACTGTTTGTTGCGTATAAATGACCTTTCAGTAGACTGTCAGTTTACTTTGAGGTCAATTAATATATTCCTCTGTTGACATATTAGGCCCATCAAAATGAAGTGAAAAACAAAGAAATGCTGTTGAATGACTCTTCCAAGGATTTTCAGGAGTGCTCTACAGACTGTTTGTTGCGTATAAATGATCTTTCAGTAGACTGTCAGTTTACTTTGAGGTCAATTAATATATTCCTCTGTTGACACATTAGGCCCATCAAATGACTCTTACAGGCTACTAGTCAGCAGATTTTCAGCAGACAGTCAATAAATACAATGATATTATAGACATTATTTGGTTTCATATTAAAGGTGCACTGTGTAAATATTAGCGGCATCTAGCTGTGAGGTTGTGAATTGCAACCACCCACCGCTCACCCCTCCCGTTCGAAGCAAATAGAGAAGCTACGGTGGCCTACACGGGACAAAGATGTCGTCATCGGAGAGAGCAGAGAGTGACTAGCGCGTTGTAGATGTTTGTCCATTTAGGGCTACTGTAGAAACATGGTGGCACAAAATGGTAAAAACGGTGTGTGTAGATAGAAATGGATCATTCTAAATAATAAAAACATAACAATACATTAAGTACGTTCATTTAAACACAACTGAAAACATGGTTAAGTATATTATATTGCATTTCTGTCAATAGAACCTCATAAATACTACACAATGCACCTTATACAGTAAATAACTGTACCACAGTACAAGTACATATTTGCCAACTGCAAAATAAATACAAAAAAGTCAATAGTTTGTCCAACTGCTTTTAATTATTATTGAAAATGAAATACTGCTGTATTAAAAATTAAAATTGCAGTGGACAACATGAAATGAAAAAGTATCTTTATTTACATAGATGTTTGTGTGTGCATCTGGGAGAGTCCACAGGTAACAAAAAAAATATAAAAAATGCGGATGACCAAGTTAACAAAAAAACTATTTTAAGGATTTTAACCAAGAATTTAAACTAAAAATTAGAAAAAAAATATAAAAATAGAATCAAGTCAGTTATAGAACTGACTGATATCATGCAGAAGCCTTCCGAGAATCCCCTGTCTGTGTCTCCTGCCTAGCCAATAAGTCCATTCTATATATATTAGATCTTTTTTGAGAGCCTTCTTTTAACCGGTTTGCACGCAGCCTCCACACTTCCCTTTTGAAGTTTGCCCATGCTCTTTCAATGTGTTGTGTATGTACCCCTGTCAATGGATTAACAAAATTAATGCTATGGTTCACTGTGTGGTGTTGGTATCCTCTCGCTGAAAGCACTGAGTATGCACACCACTCATTACTATGAATGATGCTGCCTCTTTTTACATGTTTCTCTATGATTGGTAAAAGGGTTGTCTTGTCTCTTTTGTCCACCAACCGCAATACTGGTTTTCGGGAAGGCAAAATCTCAACCATCCCGAATACCCAGCTTTTCCTTCTCCATGCACCTCCAAAACGTCCTCTGGCATACTGACAAAAGAAAGAAAGAAATTGATGTCATGCACTCCTGTTTTCTAAAAGTCAAAAGTGTTAGCCTCAAAATAACTGATAAGCCTACTACTGATCCACATTTTATTAGTCTTACAAAAATATTTAGATGATCTTAAGTTTCTTTTATTAGATCAATATACCAATATTGTGTCTTGTCTACACAGTAAAAAAATGCCAGGAATTTACAGGATTAAAGATTATTTTACAATAAATTACTGTAGTCAGAAATTTACAGCGAAATGAATGCATGCTGGGCCATTTTCTTACGAATTACTGTGAATCAACAGCAAAATGATACTGACATCACAGTCATTTTCTGCTCTTGTTTTACTGTGAATTCACATGATAAATGTTTCTTTAATCATGCCACTGTAAGAAATTATATTGTTTAGTACTGTAAGAGTTTTGAAGTCAGGAGTAATGGTGATTATAGTGTTCCATTTGTTTGGGATCTTGGAAATTTCTGATCTAGCCAAGTTAGAAGTGTGACAAATGAAAACATTTGTTAAAAACAGCTAGAATAAAATAAGCAAATCGCAATATTTTAAGTTAGTCAACCTATACTAGTATTAACGCTATTTCGGCATGAAGATTTACCAACCAATATCTTATTTTAAAATAATTATGGTTTGTAAATTAATATTTCACAAAAGTAAAGCATCTTTTTTCTTCCATTACCTAATGATGCACAAACATCAATACTCAACATACAAAACAACAATGGTGGCACCAATTTTCAAGAGTGCAGGTAGATACAAGAGAACTTTGTTGAGGTAAATAACCCGCACTATGGTGGCCCAGTAGTGCACAACACAATGAAAACAAGCCACAACACAAAGAAATAAAGCCACAACACAACAGAATCAAGCCACAACACAATGATATCAAGCCACAACACAACGAAATCAAGCCACAACACAATGAAATCAAGCCACAACACAACGGAATCAAGACACAACACAACGGAATCAAGACACAACACAACAAAATCAAGCCACAACACAAGAAAAAGCCACAACATAATGATATCAAGCCACAACACAACGGAATCAAGCCACAACACAACGAATATGCCACAACACAACAAATAAGCTACAACTAGGGCTGGGCGATATCCCAAAAAATTTATATCTCGATATTTTCAAAATTTTGACGATATTCGATATATATCTCGATATGTTTGCAATTGCTTTTAAATTTAAAAAAATATATTTTCTTTTGCCCCCATTAAAACAACAAAAACTATTTAGATAGAACCAAATTAAATACAAAATGTTTACGTTTACTGGTATCGGGTTGGGATGACCAAAATCTTAAATCATGATACGAGTAATTTAATATTTTTTTAAATGTACTTTTATAATTACAATATAGATTTTTAATTTGATCTTTAAAAAAACAAAAAAACAAAAGTAAAACATGCAAATTACAAACAATATGACAAAAACAGTGCTTTATTTTCAGCTACAGTGGGTCTATTTAACAGCTGCAAGACAAGAAATAAATCAAAAATCAAATATATATATAATATATAAACATAAATATATTAAAGTTGTTTAGCCAAGCATGGGGTGGTTTTCTAATTTTCATTGTTGTTTGATTAACATTAAATCACACAGAATATGAGGTCCGGCCCTTTAAGACCTCGAAGTACCAAATTCATTGTAACACACGATTTCTCACTCAACTCTGTACGTTCCACTGACCTATATAAATTATATCACTAAAGACATACATTACTGTGTTTACCTGAATACTTGCCAGCACGTGCATTTTTACATCTGTTTGACCATTGAAACCCAATAATCCATGAAGGAACTGAATCCCGATCGCATGTTGTCTGAAAGGCGTGTGCGCGTGCTTCCGGTCAGAGTCCGGCAGAGCGAGCACGTCCCGCGCTGCGCTATTATTTCTCTCATGCGCCCATGTTTCTGTTGCTTTCTTTTTCCTACGCTGTGCGTATATATTTAACTCTTCTGCTTCCGATGTTTAGTGCATGGTGGAAGCAGACATCTGCGTTATCTGGTAATGTTTTTTGGGAAAGTTTGCATGTTGAATTTGAAATATTCGATATTCACGATATTTTCAAATTTTACACCGTCGTCAAAATTATTGCGATAGTATCGCTAATATTCGATATATCGCCCAGCCCTAGCTACAACACAACGGAATCAAGACACAACACAACGAAATCAAGCCACAACACATCGAATAAGCCACAACACAACAAAATCAAGCAACAACACAAGAAAAAGCCACAACACAACAGAATCAAGCCACAACACAATGATATCAAGCCACAACACAACGGAATCAAGACACAACACAACGGAATCAAGACACAACACAACGCAATCAAGACACAACACAACGAAATCAAGCCACAACACGACGAATAAGCCACAACACAACGAAATCAAGCAACAACACAACGAAATCAAGCCTCAACACAACGGAATCAAGCCACAACACAACGGAATCAAGCCACAACACAACGGAATCAAGCCACAACACAACGGAATCAAGACACAACACAACGAAATCAAGACACAACACAAGAAAAAGCCACAACACAACAGAATCAAGCCACAACACAATGATATCAAGCTACAGCAAAACGGAATCAAGCCACAACACAACGAATATGCCACAACACAACGAATAAGCCACAACACAACGGAATCAAGACACAACACAACGGAATCAAGCCACAACACACCGAATTAGCCACAACACAACAAAAGCAAGCAACAACACAAGAAAAAGCCACAACACAACAGAATCAAGCCACAACACAATGATATCAAGCCACAACACAACGGAATCAAGCCACAACAGAACAGAATCAAGACACAACACAACGAAATCAAGCCACAACACAACGAATAAGCCACAACACAACGAAATCAAGCAACAACACAACAAAATCAAGTCACAACACAACAAAATCAAGCAACAACACAACGAATAAGCCACAACACAACAAATAAGCCACAACACAACGAAATCAATCCACAACACAACAGAATCAAGCCACAACACAACGGAATCAAGACACAACACAACGGAATCAAGCCACAACACAACGAATAAGCCACAACACAACAAAATTAAACCACAACACAACGGAATTAAGCCACAACACAACGGAATCAAGACACAACACAACGGAATCAAGCCACAACACAACGGAATCAAGCCACAACACAACGGAATCAAGACACAACACAACGGAATCAAGACACAACACACAGCGAAATCAAGCCACAACACGATGAATAAGCCACAACACAACAAAATCAAGCCACAACACAACAAAATCAAGCCACAACACAACGGAATCAAGCCACAACACAACGGAATCAAGCCACAACACAACGGAATCAAGACACAACACAACGAAATCAAGACACAACACAACGAAATCAAGCCACAACACAACGAATAAGCCACAACACAACGAAATCAAGCCACAACACAACGGAATCAAGCCACAACACAACGAATAAGCCACAACACAACAAAATTAAACCACAACACAACGGAATTAAGCCACAACACAACGGAATCAAGACACAACACAACGGAATCAAGCCACAACACAACGGATTCATGCCACAACACAACGGAATCAAGACACAACACAACGGAATCAAGACACAACACAACGAAATCAAGCCACAACACGACAAATAAGCCACAACACAACAAAATCAAGCCACAACACAACAAAATCAAGCCACAACACAACGGAATCAAGCCACAACACAACGGAATCAAGCCACAACACAACGGAATCAAGACACAACACAACGAAATCAAGACACAACACAACGAAATCAAGCCACAACACAACGAATAAGCCACAACACAACGAAATCAAGCCACAACACAACGGAATCAAGCCACAACACAACGGAATCAAGCCACAACACAACAGAATCAAGCCACAACACAATGATATCAAGCCACAACAAAACGGAATCAAGCCACAACAATATGCCACAACACAATGAATAAGCCACAACACAACGGAATCAAGACACAACACAACGAAATCAAGCCACAACACACCGAATAAGCCACAACACAACAAAAGCAAGCAACAACACAAGAAAAAGCCACAACACAACAGAATCAAGCCACAACACAATGATATCAAGCCACAACACAATGGAATCAAGCCACAACACAACAGAATCAAGACACAACACAACGAAATCAAGCCACAACACAACGAATAAGCCACAACACAACGAAATCAAGCAACAACACAACAAAATCAAGTCACAACACAACAAAATCAAGCAACAACACAACGAATAAGCCACAACACAACGAAATCAAGCCACAATACAACGAATAAGCCACAACACAACAAAATCAAACCACAACACAACGGAATCAAGCCACAACACAACAAATAAGCCACAACACAACGAAATCAAGCCACAACACAACGGAATCAAACCACAACACAACGGAATCAAGACACAACACAACGGAATCAAGACACAACACAACGAATAAGCCACAACACAACAAAATTAAACCACAACACAACGGAATTAAGCCACAACACAACGGAATCAAGCCACAACACAACGGAATCAAGCCACAACACAATGGAATCAAGACACAACACAACGGAATCAAGACACAACACAACGGAATCAAGACACAACAGAACGAAATCAAGTCACAACACAACAAAATCAAGCAACAACACAACTAATAAGCCACAACACAACGGAATCAAGCCACAACACAACGGAATCAAGACACAACGGAATCAAGGCACAACACAACGAATAAGCCACAACACAACAAAATTAAACCACAACACAATGAAATCAAGCCACAACACAACGGAATCAAGCCACAACACAACGGAATCAAGACACAACACAACGGAATCAAGCCACAACACAACGAATAAGCCACAACACAACGGAATCAAGACACAACACAACAGAATCAAGACACAACACAACGGAATCAAGAAACAACACAACGAATAAGCCACAACACAACGGAATCAAGCCACAACACAACGGAATCAAGCCACAGCACAACGAATAAGCCACAACACAACGGAAAAGCTCCCGACCACTAGGGGGCACTCAGAGTTTGTTTGTTTGACATCAAGCTCCAATGTCAGACAGACCTTGAATTTTGTTAGGAATAAGCAAGGGGGTAATCCAGCCCCAGGAAAGGGTTAGCCATTGTTAACCAAGCCATCACCTGCTGTTAGCATCCCATTGACTCTCATTCATTTTGGCCTCAATTTGACAGTGAATAACTTTACATCTGAGGCATTTAAAGACTCCATTTGTCAATTTTTCATTTCTAAAGAAACACGACAATGTATAATAGGCTCCATTATCTTGTTTCTTACACCATCGCCCCGTAGAAGACGGTTTTGTAAAAAATAGGCTAACGATTGCGTCAAAACTCTGTTGCGCAGTAGAGAATTTACCGTATAGACAGGAGGAGAAGCTTGCAGGCAATCTTTTACATGGCTTTTACGTCACATCTACGTGGTCAAGCTCAGACAATCAAGCCACAACACAACAGAATTAAGCCACAACACAACGGAATCAAGACACAACACAACGAAATCAAGCCACAACACGCGAATAAGCCACAACACAACGAAATCAAGCCACAACACAACAAAATCAAGCCACAACACAACGGAATCAAGCCACAACACAACGGAATCAAGACACAACACAACGGAATCAAGACACAACACAACGAATAAGCCACAACACAACGAAATCAAGCCACAACACAACGAAATCAAGCCACAACACAACGGAATCAAGCCACAACACAACAGAATCAAGCCACAACACAATGATATCAAGCCACAACAAAACGGAATCAAGCCACAACACAACGAATATGCCACAACACAACGAATAAGCCACAACACAACGGAATCAAGACACAACACAACGAAATCAAGCCACAACACACCGAATAAGCCACAACACAACAAAAGCAAGCAACAACACAAGAAAAAGCCACAACACAACAGAATCAAGCCACAACACAATGATATCAAGCCACAACACAACGGAATCAAGCCACAACACAACAGAATCAAGACACAACACAACGAAATCAAGCCACAACACAACGAATAAGCCACAACACAACGAAATCAAGCAACAACACAACAAAATCAAGCAACAACACAACGAATAAGCCACAACACAACGAAATCAAGCCACAACACAACGAAAAAAACACAACACAACAAAATCAAACCACAACACAACGGAATCAAGCCACAACACAACAAATAAGCCACAAACACAACGAAATCAAGCCACAACACAACGGAATCAAACCACAACACAACGGAATCAAGCCACAACACAACGGAATCAAGCCACAACACAACGAATAAGCCACAACACAACAAAATTAAACCACAACACAACGGAATTAAGCCACAACACAACGGAATCAAGCCACAACACAACGGAATCAAGCCACAACA
Source organism: Gobiocypris rarus (assembly GCA_023029165.1). Lineage (NCBI taxonomy): Eukaryota > Metazoa > Chordata > Actinopteri > Cypriniformes > Gobionidae > Gobiocypris > Gobiocypris rarus. The sequence goes on from CM040920.1 coordinate 13,924,528, forward strand.
CAATGGAATCAAGACACAACACAACGGAATCAAGACACAACACAACGGAATCAAGACACAACACAACGAAATCAAGTCACAACACAACGGAATCAAGCCACAACACAACGGAATCAAGACACAACACAACTGAATCAAGCCACAACACAACGAATAAGCCACAACACAACAAAATTAAACCACAACACATCGAAATCAAGCCACAACACAACGGAATCAAGCCACAACACAACGGAATCAAGCCACAACACAACGGAATCAAGCCACAACACAACGAATAAGCCACAACACAACGGAATCAAGACACAACACAACGGAATCAAGAAACAACACAACGGAATCAAGACACAACACAACGGAATCAAGCCACAACACAACGAATAAGCCACAACAGAGCGGAATCAAGCCACAACACAACGGAATCAAGCCACAACACAACGAATAAGCCACAACACAACGGAAAAGCTCCCGACCACTAGGGGGCACTCAGAGTTTGTTTGTTTGACAAGCTCCAATGTCAGACAGACCTTGAATTTTGTTAGGAATAAGCAAGGGGGTAATCCAGCCCCCGGAAAGGGTTAGCCATTGTTAACCAAGCCATCACCTGCTGTTAGCATCCCATTGACTCCCATTCATTTTGGCCTCAATTTGACAGTGAATAACTTTACATCTGAGGCATTTAAAGACTCCATTTGTCCATTTTTCATTTCTAAAGAAACACGACAATGTATAATAGGCTCCATTATCTTGTTTCTTACACCATCGCCCCGTAGAAGACGGTTTTGTAAAAAATAGGCTAACGATTGCGTCAAAACTCTGTTGCGCAGTAGAGAAATTACCGTATAGACAGGAGGAGAAGCTTGCAGGCAATCTTTTACATGGCTTTTATGTCACATCTACGTGGTCAAGCTCAGTCTGAGTCAGCGCAGTCGCTCAGCAATCAGGAAGTGAGTCCTTCTAATTGACTTCAATTCTCTCCGTTGAAGTCTATGGGATCGCTGTGTCCATTTCTTTTAATGTCTATGGGAATAAGCACTGCATTGTTAAAAAAAAAAAAAAAACATAAAAAGGGTGAAATGTATGAGTAGAGAGGATTAACCAACTCCACAAACAGCATTACCAGCTTCACGGATTACTAACCAGACTGACTTTATTTCTGTCAGATGTCTACAGAAGCTCTTATTGAGAATCAACAGATGTTTATATGTTGATGTTTTATTAAAAATATTCATCATTATGGTGATCGGTGTTTACATTAGTTGGGTAGTTTGACTTGACTTTTTAGAATTATTTTTTATCTGGCTGCTGTAACTGTGTTTGTTATGGCAAGACAAGCAAGACAAAATGTGATCAGATGATATTGTCTTACTTAATGATAAAGATATGATCATCATCATATAGTGGTCTCTTTCACTAATGTCATCCAGAATCTAATCTTTTAATACATGATCATTTTGAGTTAATAATTATAGCAAGTTTGAAATTCTACGTTGTCCACTAAACATTTTGATCTCCAGCATCTATTAGACTCACTCAGACATCAATAATCAGTATATGAATCTCAACAATGGTGACGTGCTTAATGCCACAATGCAATCTGGGAGCCACTGACTGCCTGCCTGAAGCATGTCACCATTATTGAGATTCATACGCTGTTTCTTTAATGTCTGTGTGTATCTTTAAAACTTTTTGGTGCACAATCCCTCTGATTAGAACAAGCTGAACAATCACAGGACTATTACGATCAATAATGAGAAAATAAAAGCATAATATCTATACAAATAATAGACTCTGAATATGATCAATGAATCAAACAATACATGATGATCATATCTTTATCATCATTAAATAGCTGATACAATCTGAACACAATTTATCTTGCAGTTATTGCCATAACAAACAGCCAGAGAAAAAACTAATGTTAAAAGGTCAAGTCAAACTGCCCAACTAAAGCAAACACTGATCATCTATGCTAACAAATGCAAATACATTTTCAACAAAACATTAACATCTAAACTTCTGTTAATTCTCAATAAGAGCTTCTGTGGACGTCTGACAGAAATAAACTCAATCTGGTTAGTAATAACTAGTGAAGCTGGTAATAAGTGTAATTTTTTACAAAATTCAACGTCTGCCCAACGTTGGAGCTCCATGTCAAACAAACGTTGGATTTAGACGTCAAACCAATTTTAATTTTCACCCCAAAAAAAAGTCTAAATCCTGTGCCTTCTGGATCAGTTTACAAGTGTTAATTCTCTTCAGCTTCAGCGCTCTCAAAAAGCAATGATGGTTTTTGAAACAGTCATATTAAAGATGTTTGCTATTACTGTAATATACTTTTTTTTAAAATATTTTTTCAAAAACATTGATGCATTATTTTTAATAACTAGCACTTGCATTGCTCTCGTATTACTTTCATCAACAACATGATTTCATTAAAACTATGTCTTTATTGTCTGTGCAGAGGATATTTCATTTTAATTATCCGTGTATCCATGCATTTTTATTTATATGTAGCCTAAGTAATGTTGTCCACTGACTTTTGGCATTTAGGTATTTTATTGTATTATGTACAAGATATATCCACCTTATTCTTGGGGGCACTACTGTAGAAATGGCCAGAAAAGTATAAGTTGGCGTAGCAGATTTTAAAGGGTTAGTTCACCCAAAAATGAAAATTCTGTCATTAATTCCTCACCCTCATGTTGTTCGACACTTGTAAGACTTTTGTTCATCTTCAGAACACAAATGGAAGATATTTTAGTTGAAATCCGATGGCTCAGAAAGGCCTCCATTGGCACAATGTACTTTACACTCTCAAGACCCATAAAAGGCACTAAAGATGTCATTACAATGTCCATCTCACTACAGTGGTTCTACAATAATTGTATGAATCAACGAGAATAGTTTTTGTGCGCAAAAAAACCCTAAATAACGACTTATATAGTGATGACCGATTTCAAAACACAGCATCCTGAAGCTTCCAAGCGTTATGAATCAGCGTATCGAATCAGCGGTTCGGATCGCGTGTCAAACCGCCAAATTGCTGAAATCACGTGACTTTGGTGATCCAAACCGCTGAATCGACTCACTGATTCATAACGCTTCGAAGCTTCAGGATGCTGTGTTTTGAAATCGGTCATCACAATTTAAGTCGTTATTTACGTTTTTGTTTTTTTTTCGCACAAAAACTATTCTCGCCGATTCATACAATTAAAGAAAAACCACTGTAGAGAGATGTACTTTGTAACAACGTCTTTAGTGTCTTTTATGAGTCTTGAGAGAGGAAATTACATTGTTGCTAATGGAGGCCTTTCTGAGCCATCGGATTTCAACAAAAATATCTTAATTTGTGTTCCGAAGATGAACGGAGGTCTTACGGTAGTCGAACGACATGAGGGTGCGTAATTAAATGACAATTTTCATTTTCAACTAACCCTTTAAGGGACAAAGGTTGGAGGTAATAAATAAGGATCACAACCGTCCATTGCCCTGTCGAACACAAAAATGGCGGCCAGTATAGTGGAAGTGAATAGTTGGACTAGCGAAAGAAAGAACTACAACACCTCATAATAAACACATACACACTAAAGCGCTGCGGAAGCATTTCAATGAGCAATAGAGATAGTGTTACATGGACGTAGGACAATTAAGTCCTGTTTAAAATGATTTAAGACCTAGAACACAATACTTCAGCAAATTTAAGACTTTTTAAGACTCCGCGGGTACCCTGTACTGTGGAATAACTGTGAAAGCCATGCAATTATTAACCTATTATACAATAAAAAATATAACAGTGTACACATCCACATTTGAAAAGAATAGATATGTTTTCTGAGGTTAAGGCTTACTTTTCGTCTGTGGCGAAACTTGCTTTCGTCAATGTGTACACATACATTGAGCCCGCCAACTTTTTGTCCGCTTTTTTTTCTGAGGCTCCGCATACTTCTCACACATACACTTCGCAATTTCTTGGACATCTTGGACAGAGTTGCACTACTACTTGAGATGTCATCTAGCATCATATCCACCTGTCGCATATGGAGACCCTGTGAAAATCTAAACATAATGCCATGAAATATTATTGTAAAGGGACAGAAGCAAAATGTAATGTGCAGACTGTTATGGATAAAAGGCAGAGATCACAGACAATATAAACATACCTGTGTATATACTTCATCCAACTAAAAAGGCTTGCATGGGAATAGGAAAAAATGGACTTGGTCCTGATGCTTTTTCTGTTTCGTCCACATGACTTCTTGCACTGCCTGCAAATGAGAAGTATTCATCATATGAAATACATTACTGATGGCACAGCCTGAAAAATACAACAACAACCAGTGATCTAACTTAGTACTTAAAGGGGATATTTTAACCTTTTCCTTTAATAATTTAAACAATATTTTACTCCATTTTAAATAGAGTACCTACGTTATATCTTCTATTTTCAACATATTTATACATTTTTCAATTATTTTTGGGAGATTCCCAACTACTAATTAAAAAGTTACTAATTATAAGAGGGTGAAACTGAAAAAGTAGCAAGGCAAAAAGATTGGTTAAAGACTAATTCAGTATATAATTTGTACAGTATCATATTGTTCATTAATGCTTATGTGAACGGAAACCTTTATTTTATTTATCCTCTTTTATAATCTTATATAAATGTTACTTATATTGATGTTATTTTCTTGACTTGTTTAACATGCCTGATATTTCCATTATATGAGTAAATAATAAAACAAATCAGATACTTACCAGATGTAACCATCTTTACAAGAAGAGGTCACCGTTTTCATGCGTTTCTTGCATCGCCTGCATTTTTATTTTTCCATGGCGTAATCTTTTTCTTTGCATCCACTTTATTAATTTCAGACGTGACTTGTTCGTTTCACTAACATAAACTTTTTCAATGAGTGCTCTTAATAAAGTGCTCATCTACACAGTTGATGAAATGTCTATCTATATCTTTTAATTTATCCCTTTTACTTACTTGTTTTACTTCCCTCCTATCCGACTTTCATTACTGCTTTAAAAAAATATTCTGATCTGATGGCGCGCAAACGGCTCAGACAAATCCGGAAATGGGCGGGACTTGACGGCCCAGTTGTTTTAGGAACAAATATTATTTTAAATAAAATAATACTTTATGCTATTTGTTTTTATAATATTTCATCACTTTAATAACATTTTAATAACATTTATTTGTGTTTTTATTTACTCTTTTTGTGTGTGTGTGTGTGTGTGTGTGTGTGTGTTGCTGTCCTGGCGGGTTGTCACATGGTAACGTTACCTGATACATTTCTCTCAGCACTGTCGTCATTTTCGATTACTCAAACAATTTATTTAATTCTTTTTTTTTAAGATTACCAGGGCAGATTTTCGTTTGTATGTCAGATAAATTGAAATAATATATTGTGCGTTTTATTGTGAGCAGCCAAGCGCCCTCTTGAGGAAGACAACAATACCTGCTTAGTACTTTCAGGTTTTGGCGCCCAATGGATCTTCCTTAACGGCAGAAAAGCCATTTTTGAACTCTGTTACGGTGTGATCGAACACTCCAGGCGTCTTAACAACTCTGGAAAAAGGTATTGTATTTCTTTTTTGATGTCATTTGACTCTTAGCATAAAGACTGTGTTTATGCAACTGGCCCATGGTCTTACCTTGAACATTTTGCGAACGTCTGAAATGATTGGTACATTGACTGGATGCATGCTACTGTATGTGACATGATTTTATTAATGCATATATTTTTTTATTATTAGATGTCTCATTACAACACCCGCAAAAAAACGCAACTTAGAAAGCGTAGAAGATGAATGTGAAGGTAAGCCATTGGACAAATAGTAATCATTTAGCAAATAGCAGTTTTCTTACACTTACTACACAATGGTTTCTTTAGTTTATTTGTGCCCTTTAATGTATAGGAGATCTGATATCTCTTAAAATATATTAATATTAGGGATGCACCGATGTATCGGCCGCCGATATTTATCGGCCGATTTTTGATCAATTTACAACCATCGGCATATCGGCTATAACATGAAAAAGGCCGATATAACAAGTTTATAACTGCGTTAATAACGGCGTGAAGGCACTGAGCTGTGTAATGTCAGCTGCATAATCCAATATATGTATAATATAATATTCCTGCTGCGCTGTTGTCTGCTTTTTAATGTTCATCAAACAACAACAAAATTGACTAAATTAAATTTTGTAACTTAATAAGGATTCATTTCCACGATGCAGACGACGCAGATGGAATAAAGTCATAAAAACGTGATTTACTGCAGTGGAATGCCACGGAATTAGTCAAAGGTTTGGTGAATACATAAAACGTATAGCAAACAGCGATACTAGTAGTGTCTGTGAATATTAAGATGCAAAAAGACTGTTTAAATATGAATCCTGCATGTTTCTGTGTCTGTGTGAATGGCGCAGACATGCAGTTTCATCATTACCCCTCTCTCTCTCTCACACACACACGGAATTAGTGTTGTAGCCTACAGGAGAATTTAGCTACGTCTCAATGGAATAATAATATATGCATTTAATTTATACACTGAAGAATATGCAGTGTTATTTAACATTAAACCTACTTAAAAATGTTTATTTCACATGTATCTTGTTCTGTTGTATTTATGTATTTATGTTGGTCTGCTAAATGTTAAATGGATCCAGTCTAAGTTCATTAGAAATTATTTGATAATGCAACAATAAACTAGCTAGTAGGCTATAAGTTAATGTATGTTGTGTTTTTTTTTTTACTTTGCTGAAAAACATGATCAAAGCACTCTATTTTAATGACCCAATTTCATCGGCCCCAAAAAATCATATCGGTGCATCCCTAATTCATATAATGTTACTTCTGTATGTAATAGTGCTGTTAACTCTGCATATTACTACATAAATGTGTTATCACTGTCACTGTGTTTTTGTTGTTGTTTTAGCTCCAGTAAATACAATTAAGCCAATAAAACATGAGCTACTGATGTGGCAGAACAAGGCAGAAGTATTACAAAATAAAGTGAATGAGTTGGAAGCCCTGAACAGCGAGCTTCGGAAGCAAGTTGTGGATTTTTCAGCACAGCAAAGTAAGACCTCAATATATTCATTGTATAATCTATACATTAACATTGTATATATTGGATTGTATAGATTTTTTTGGTTTCCATATTTTTATTCTTAAAATTTATTTTGAACACTGTTTTGGATAGTACATCTCAATTTCTTTTATGAAATGACAATAAAAGAACATCTAAATTGTATTTGCATTTGTATTGATTTTGATGCGATATTTGCTATATTTCTTCATTCAGATGATCTGATTCCTAATACATCAGTGGCACATGACGAAACTGGCGCTGTTGACCTATATCTAGTGATGGGAACACATCAACTGATGTAGAGTCATCAGTCACAGAAGAATCATGTGATGACTCCTCTTCAAGTTCAAGTTCAGAAGAGACTCATCAAAGAAGAACAAAGAAAAGCAAAAGCAAGAAAAAATACAGCTGCAAGCAGCAATACCGGGGCCAAGCGCAAAGAAGAAGATAAGACATGCCAACGTGGCTGGGAGTGACCAGCTGCAACAATTAAGCATTTATAAATGTATCACTTTTGACCAATAGGTGGCGCTGTGACCAAATTGATGTGGTGTGGTCAGAGTGAGCTGACAATGACACATGCACAGTTTGGTGTCAATATGTCAAAACATTGCAGAGATAGATTCTTAAGAGTCATTTTGGCATCATGCCTCAGCTTCGTCGCTGTGACAAAACAAAAACGATTTCATCAATTAATGTGAAATCCATAACTCTTTGTCGGGATGGTCTGAAGATGATACAATTTGATTTTGGTGAAAATTGGACAAACGGTCTAGGAAGAGTTGGAAAAAGTATGTTTTTAACCAATAACAAGATGGAGGAAAGGAAGTTTGGCTAAATATGGCAAAATTGGTATCTAAGTTTTTGCTATGACCCAATGAATGTATAGTGACCAGTTTCATTACAATGGGCTAATTTAATCAAAAGTTATAAGCATTTAAAAATATATATATACATTTTGACCACAAGGTGGCGCTGCCCTGAAAGTTTTTGAGCACCTTCAAAGCACGGTCCCAAAGACACATATAGAGTTTCGTAATGATACGGCAAAAAAAAATTATCCACTAGGTGGCGCTGTTTTGAAACTTCACAGGCTCCTTCAGGGCATCGTGATGATGACCCATATCAAGTTTCGTAACAATCCAATTATGCATTCATAAGATACAACATTTTAGCAAATAATTCAAACTGGCCGACAGCTACAATTGGTGATATGGTTAAATGAGATATCAGTTGACTCGCCATGTCAGCACGCATCGAACGAGACCACATTTATGATTTTTGGACAAACCCATCAGAAGTTATAAGCCAAAATAGGCATTTTTCGTATCTCCGGAACAGTAGGTGGCACTGCGCCGAAACGCTGCAAGTCACTTCAAGTCATGCTTGTGTTGACATGAACCAAGTTTGGTTTGAATACGATAAAGCGTTGCGGAGATACAGCCTTGAGTGTATTTTTGCAACCATACGTACAATTTGTTTGCGCCTTTATCAAAAACAATTCGATGAATCAACTTGAATTGCATAACTTTGTGTCAGCATGGTCTGAAGATGATCTGGTTCAATTTTCGTGAAAATCAGAGTAACGACCTAGGAAGAGTTCAAAAAAAGTTGTTTTTTTGGAAAATTCAAAATGGCGGGAAAATTTGCATAACGGAAAATTACGTCATATGGTGCAATCGAATCGGCTTGAGCCAAGGAATCAGAGGAAGAAAGAATTTTGTTTCTAGCCATCAGTGTTCAAAAGTTATTAGCATAAACATAAGTGAAATTTTGGACAGGTGGTGGCGCCAGAGAGATTGATTTAGAGACTTAGAATTTGCTTTATTGACAGTTGGGGCTATCCTCTATCTGTGTGCCAAATTTCATAAGTTTCCCGCAAGCGGTTCTATGGGCTGCCAAAGACTCAAGAGCGGAAGCAGAATAATAAATATAGCTGCAAGCAGCAATACCGGGGCCAAGCGCAAAGAAGAAGATAAGACATGCCAACGTGGCTGGGAGTGACCACCTGCAACAATGAGCCATTAAAGACATATTAAGTTGATTTTAGGCAAAATAGCTGTAAAAGTTTAAATACAGTCAATAGAATAGATTCAATGGTTTATCACTTTCGCCCAATAGATGGCACTGTTACAAAACTGATTTTCACCTATCCACTAGGTGGCGGGGTGTTTCAAACCTACTCAGGCTACCTCAGGGCTTCGTGGTGATGACCCATACCAAGTTTTGTCAACCCTACGTCAACCTGAAATGTATTACTGAGACCACAAAATATGGTGGAAAATGAATACTTAAACAATACTTAAACAATAATATTTTATACAGACTAAACATGCTCACATAAAACAAACACACATTTTGTTGTAGATACAGATAGGTGAAATTTATGGTGGAAACAAAATGTTTTCTGCAAGTCTTTTTCAGTTTTCACATTACTCATTACTCATGTGGCACAATTGTCAATACCAATACTTCAACAGAAAGGAAGTGATGCATTTCACAAAATGTGATTGTAAATGTTATAATGGTGATTTTATCATGTCTAAGTATGAATTACAGATTAGGGAGTAGTATGAGCACAAAGTGCTCCTGTTAAAAGGAGTGATGAAATAGTTAGCAGATTATCATCACTTAATGGCTGGTTGTCTAAGTGGTGTCCGCAAAATAACATAGGGTTCATAGACAATTGGAAAAGTTTTTGGGGCAGACCCGACCTGTTGAAGATAGACGGCATTCATCCTACCCGGGCTGGTGCTGCTCTTCTCTCTAGTAATTTGGCACATAGTCTTAGAGCTAAACCTTGACTCACTGGGGCACAGGTCAGGAAGCAGACAAACTGGCTAAACCAACCGTCTGCTAGCTGTCTCACGTCACCAGAGTCAGCTAAATCCCAGCACATAGAGACGCTTTCACCTAGATATTATCACATAGAGACTGTGTCTGTTCCCCGAATCAGTAAATACAAAAAACCATCAAAACCATTCAACAGTAAAAATTTAATTGATGTCCAACAAATAAACAACAGATATAATACGGATGAACAATTGATACATCTCGGGTTGCTGAATATTCGATCCCTTTCGCCAAAAACGCTTATTGTTAATGATATGATTATAGATCATAACCTAGATGTGCTGTGTTTGACAGAAACCTGGCTAAAACCTGACGACTACATTACTTTAAATGAGTCCACTCCCCAAGATTATTGTTATAAACACGAGCCACGTCTGAAAGGAAAAGGGGGAGGTGTTGCTGTAATTTATAATGATATCTTCAGTATTACTCAGAAGTCTAGTTTCAAATATAATTCCTTTGAAGTTTTGGTGCTTTATGTAACATTGTGTAGTGTAAATGATAAATCCCGTTTGACATTTGTGTTGGCTACTGTATACAGGCCACCAGGGCACAATACAGACTTTATCAAAGAATTTGCTGGTTTTCTATCAGAGTTAGTACTGGCTGCAGATAAAGTACTAATTGTTGGTGATTTTAATATCCATGTTGACAATGAAAAAGACGCATTGGGATTGGCATTTAAAGACATTCTAAACTCTATTGGAGTTAGACAACACGTGTCGGGACCCACTCATCGCCTTAATCATACTTTAGATCTAATACTGTCACATGGACTAAATGTTGATACCATTAAAATTCTGCAGCAGAGCGATGACATCTCAGATCATTACCTAATATCATGTATACTTAATTTAGCTAAAGCTGCAAAGCCATCCCCTCGCTTCAAATATGGCAGGACTATAACCGCTGCGACTAAAGATTGCTTTATACATAATCTTCCTCATCAGTTCCATCTCGTCAGAATTACAGATAGCCAAGAGGAACTTGATGTTGCAACAGAAACTACTGACTCTCTCTTTACTAGCACTTTAGATATAGTTGCTCCTCGGCGCTTAAAGAAGATTAAAGCAAATAATCCAACGCCGTGGTACAACGAGCACACTCGGGCCCTTAAAACAGCAGCCAGAAAAATGGAGCGCAGCTGGAAGAAAACAAAACTGGAGGTTTTTCGCAATTTGTGGAAAGAGAGCATGATTGCATACAGAAAGGCCATAAAAACTGCTAGATCTGCTTATTTCTCAACTCTTTTAGAAGAAAACAAACACAGCCCTAGGTATTTATTCGATACAGTGGCTAAATTAACAAAGGATAAAGCTTCAACTTCTGCGTTTGTAAACAACACAGCAGTAATGACTTTATGAACTTCTTTACTAGTAAGATTGATAACATTAGGAATAAAATTATAACCATGCAGCCGTCTACTACAGTATCACTTCAGACAGAACATTGTAGTCTCACTGAGGAAAAATTACACTCATTCACTGCTATATGAAGAGAAGAATTGGCTAAACTTGTTAAATCATCAAAATCAACAACATGTATGCTTGACCCTATACCGACTAGGCTATTAAAGAGATGCTTCCAGAGGTCATAGATCCTCTGCTTAATATTATTAATTCATCCTTGACATTAGGATATGTACCAAAAACTTTTAAGTTGGCTGTAATTAAACCACTTATTAAAAAAAACGCAACTTGATCCTAAAGAATTAGTCAATGACAGACCAATCTCGAATCTACCGTTTCTATCAAAAATATTAGAAAAGGCCGTGTCTTCACAATTATGTTCCTTTTAGAAAGAAATGGTATATGTGAGGATTTCAGTCAGGATTTAGACCGTATCATAGTACTGAGACTGCTCTAATTAGAGTTACAAATGATTTACTCTTATCATCTGATGCGTGGTTGTATCTCTCTATTAGTGTTACTCGATCTTAGCGCTGCATTCGATACTATCGATCACAATATTCTTTTGAATAGACTCGAAAATTATGTTGGCATTAGTGGAACTGCATTGGCATGGTTTAAATCTTACTTATCTGGCCGTTATCAGTTTGTAGCAGTAAATGAAGAGATGTCACACGATCACAAGTTCAGTATGGAGTACATGAGGCTCAGTGTTAGGACCGTTGCTTTTCACCCTGTATACCACTGGGAGATATCATTAGGAAGCATGGCGTTAGTTTTCATTGTTATGCTGATGATACTCAGCTCTATATTTCTTCACACCCTGGGAAACTTACCAATTCACAAGATTAACGGAATGCATAGCTGATATAAAAAATTGGATGAATAGTAATTTCCTGCAACTTAATTCAGATAAAACTGAATTTTTAATTATTGGACAGAAAAGCTTCCACAAGTAGTGCCCTAGAATACTGTCTAACCCTCGATGGCTGCTCTGTCAAGTCCTCGTCAGTGAGGAACCTGGGTGTGCTCTTTGATACCAATCTTTCGTTTGAAAGCCACGTTTCTAGCATCTGTAAAACTGCATTCTACCATCTTAAAAATATATCTAAATTACGTCACATGCTTTCAATGCAAAATGCTGAACAATTAGTACATGCGTTCATGAGCTCAAGGCTAGATTATTGTAATGCTCTACTGGGTGGTTGCCCTGCTCGCCTAATAAATAAACTCCAGCTGGTCCAAACGCAGCAGCTCGAGTTCTTACTAGAACCAGGAAGTGCGATCATATTAGTCCAGTTCTGTCAACACTGCACTGGCTCCTATTAAACATCGCATACATTTAAAAATCTTGCTTATTACTTATAAAGCAATAAATGGTTTAGCTCCCAGTACTTAAGCGAGCTCTTAACTCATTATACTCCATCACGTCAGTAGTAGATATACTGTACCAACTGTCAAAAAGTGATTGATTGACAGGTGGGCGGGGCTGCCGGGCGGGACTTCCGGTGGGCGGGACTTCCGGGGCGGGACTTCGGGGCGGGACTTCGGGGCGGGACTTCGGGAGGAACTTCCTGTATAGGCGGGACTTCCTGTATAGGCGGGACTTCCTGTATAGGAGGGACTTCCTGTATAATAAATCATGTGATTGACATTAGGTTTTGATGTTTTTGACAGGTGGTTTTTGACCTATTGTCCCTGTAATAATAATAAATCATGTGATTGACAGTAAGTTTTGATGTTTTGATGAATTTGACACAAGGTTTTTTTGTTTTTAAAAGCGGTATAATAAATCATGTTATTGACAGAAGGTTTTGTCTTTTGAAGTCGCTGTTATCAGGAAATTCCCCGCCGCGTCCCATTGCAGTGTATCTGTGGGCTGTACTGTGAAAAACTGTGAAGTGAGTCTCCCACAAACATATGTTCTTTTAAAACAATACAAACCTCAAGTTGTATGTTTATAAAATAGCTTACTAAAAAACAATATAAACCTCAAGTTGTATGTTTATAAAATAGCTTACTAAAAAATCCACTGAACCAGCCATTTCAGTTTAAATAAAACTGTTTTAGCAATCACGGCCCTCTGCCTTCTTTTTACACACATCAGCGTTCACCTTGAGCGCGCCTCTCAAAAACACAGGGCACGGGTGTCTGTCTGTGTGTGTGTGTGCGTGTCTGTGCGTAACAGGCACGGTCTTTAGATCTCTCCTATTTTATTTTTACAATTACAATCTTTTCGATAGTAGTTCTTCCGCAGGGAGTCGTCCTGATTGTGACAGTTCGGCGTAAAATATGGCCCACGTCTCTGATGTTTCTCAGGTCACGGACGCGTCGCGAGATAAGGTACCAAAATGCATAGTGCAATGGCGCCATTTAGCATTGATGTTTTAAACATTCATGCATTTGTACAGTGTTTTAATCATTGAGTCACCTCTGGTCTATCAGCTATAACTAAAATCTGCATTATTGTTTGAAGCTATTGGTGTTTTAGGCATTTATGCATGGTTACAGTGTTTTCTGTAACTATGTTCTCACTCTCAAGCTCTCTGACACACACACACACACACACACACACACACACACACACACACACACACACACACACACACACACACGTTGTGTTTCCATGTTTTATGGGGACATTCCATAGGCGTAATGCATTTTATACTGTACAAACCGTATTTTCTATCCCCTACACTGCCCCTGCCCTAAACCTACCCATCACAGGAGACATGCTGCATTTTACATTTTCAAAAATATCACTTTGTGTAATTTATAAGATGTTTTCCTCATGGGGACCAAAAATGTCCCCACAAGGACAAGGATTTTGGATATTGCCATCTTTGTGGGGACATTTTGTCACGGAACCGTAGGATTACCAGTCCACACACACACACACACACACACACACACACACACACACACACACATTTGGTTTTATAAAGGAATACATTTCTATGATGAATGTATACAAAATATATGTTTATGTATAATAACAAGTATCTTACTAAAATTGACTGAAAATATAAATCAACTTTTCAGAGATCATGATATTTTAGAATGTTTTACAAAGAAAATACAGTTGAAAATCATTCTCTCTGTCTCACTGACTTTCCAAGAGAGCAGCTCACACCCCATTTGGTGCTGTGAAATCTGACCCACAGTCACAGCAATGTAAGGCTTTCCAGAGAAAAATGGTTGTTGCAGACAAAATAGTTCAAACTATTTTCATAAAAGTTTAAATTAGCTTAAAATAAAATCTTTAAAGTTTTAATACAACCATAGTTTTATCATCTTCCTTTAAGACCGATGTATAAAGACAACATCTGATCCCCATGATTTTGGTTTAATGTAACATAAAATATATTTTTACTAATCATCATCTGTTTCAAAACTATAGTAGTTTTAAATGTAAGATCTTAGAGCTTATTTCAAATAACATTTAAAAAAAATCTTTATATAAATTATTATACAAATACGTTTGTGTGTTTGACATCAACAATGCTATTGTTTAGTGTTTTCTATCTTTAAGGAATAAGGAAGGAATTATTACACTCAGATAATAACAAGCATCTCACTCAAATTCTGTAAAACACATTTAATCAATTGTTAAATGTAGTTAAATGATCATATAAAACAACTTACATTTTTCAGAGAGCAGACAAAACTGGTACTTATGCAACGAATATGTATATATGTTTTGAATGAAAAGCACTATATAAAATCTCTCTTACTGACTTTCTAAGAGACCAGCTCACGAGTCCATGGGTGAAATGTGACGCAGTCAAAGCACTGTGACAGGAGCAAACTCTGGGACACTTCCACATGTTCCTCCATGTTTTATTGGGGCTTTCCATAATGACTTTTGTACTGTAACTTTACATCCCAGGCACCTAAACATAGGGCCCTCGCATTTTATATTTTCAAAATACTAAATCATTTAATGCAATTTATAAGCTGTTTTGCACATGGGTCAAATTTTGATCAGAGAATACCTGAAACACACACACACACACACACACACATGTTGTGTTTCCATGTTTTATGGGGACATTCCATAGGCGTAATGCATTTTATACTGTACAAACCGTATTTTCTATCCCCTACACTGCCCCTGCCCCTAAACCTACCCATTACAGGAGACATGCTGCATTTTTACTTTTCAAAAAACATCACTTAGTGTGATTTATAAGATGTTTTCCTCATGGGGACCAAAAAATGTCCCCACAAGGACAAAAATTTGGATATTGCCATCTTTGTGGGGACATTTTGTCCCCATACCGTAGGGATTACCAGTCCACACACACACACACACACACACACACACACACACACACACACACACACACACACACACACACACACACACACACACACACACACACACACACACACACACACACACACACACACACACACACACACACACAAGCAAACACACACACACACGCAATTATTTTTAATAAAAGTAACATCTCTATTTTAAATTAATTGTTTATAAATTAAATATAATACATGATGAATAATTAATATGTTACTAAAATTATTTGAGCACTTTAAGTTATAGTTTTAGCTAAATATTATAATAAAAATAAAAATACCTTACATTTTCAGAGAGTTGAAGAAGATAAAAAGCAAATAGTTAAGTCCAAACTCCTCAGATCCTCAGGGATAAA
This sequence comes from Gobiocypris rarus, assembly GCA_023029165.1. Lineage (NCBI taxonomy): Eukaryota > Metazoa > Chordata > Actinopteri > Cypriniformes > Gobionidae > Gobiocypris > Gobiocypris rarus. The sequence continues at coordinate 13,940,573 of CM040920.1, forward strand.
CTCGAGTGTGACTGCTTCAGAGCCTCTCTGGACAGGAGGGGTTACAGCTGAGACTGTGCACCACAGCACATGTTAAGTTAGTCTGCCAACGCCTTTCCAGAGCCAATATTTAGTTCGTACTAATTTTATTTCAAAGTATAATCTTTAAAGTTTAAATGAGATCTAAATCAAATCTTTAAAGTTTTAATAAAGTCGCATCTTCTTTGTTTTTTCCAACTGTATAACATCTGATGCCACATTGTAGGCATGATTTTCCTTAAAATCAACCTAAAGTATATTCTTATTAAAATCGTCTGTTCAAAAACTTTAGCTTGTTTAAAATGTTAAATCTTAGATCTTATTTCTACAAATATTCAAGCAGGTCTTGATTAATAACCATTAACAATGGATGAACCCGTGCAATGAAACATGTTTGTCACAAATCTGTATGTTTTTAAAAAATACAGATTTGTCGAACAGAGACTTAACATCGCTCTCATTTAGTTTTAAGAAAATCCCCAGACAGGTCCTTCACAGTCATTAATGCCGCTTCAGGCTATAGTGATGGGGTGATTTGGAGACCAGATGTTTCTCTTTGGTCAATGAAAAACATGAGTAGTGTTTGTCTTGAGTAAATAGTTGACTCTAATGATTTTGCAGGTTGTTAAAGACCCCACAAGGTTTGTCTGTTTGTTCTTTTATTCAACCGGAATGATTCTTCAAATGCAAAGTCTTCAGAAGTCGTGACTTCAAGTTATTCTGTACTTTTATAAATGTCATAGGTTCATGCTACTTTCATCAGCCTGATAAATATGCAGTTAATACATTATGAAACAAGAAATATATGCTGCCAAATACGTTTGAATCAATGATTTTAAGAAAAAGCGATGTTTTAAAACGCAACTAAACCAGATTATTTTCTCTTTTGACATTAAGAAAATGTAGAGTGCAGAGATCTGTTAAGAAACAATATTTTCTCTGTGGTGCTGGAATAGTCTTTTTTAAGTATATCAGGCATGTTACAATCATGCAGTACAATGATGCAGATGAAGCTTCTTATCAAACAAAGAAAATAATATTTCTTTTTCACTTGTGAGTATGTTTCAACATGAGTTATTCAATATTTGTATCACACTTGCCATTTTTAATAGTCTTTACTATTGCCTTATGCATCACAATCCAGCTAAGTTATCAGTGGTTTCAGCTATTTATGACTTTTCCTTTATTATTTTGGCTCAATTAAATAGATATCAATTAAAGAATATTGTCATTGCTTCTTCCCTATACAGATACAATCCAAACGTGTTCTTTGTAGGTATTATGTGGGGACACAACTCTGCGTAAATTCAAGAGGCCTAGAGTAAGAAAGCAGTGACACTGTATGAGAAAAAATTTCCACTTTATTGTGATATGCATTTTCCCCCATTGCCTATTCTTAGTCGTATGATCAAGATTACTGTTCACATTTTATTTGTCGCTCTGTATATGTTTTTTAGGTAAATGTTCCTATCTGGTTGTTGTCAGTGCAAGTTTGTGCAAAACATTTTAAGCATATTTATTAAATGTATGACTAAACTTAATTGTTTTCTTCTACATTTCAAACGATTTGCCTCAATGTTTCACAACCACAGGAAAACACATTGTTTGCAATACTCATGAAACCTAATCTTGGTGAATTTTTCATACCTAGAACACAAAACTTTGTTCATACCAAACAGGTACTTTGTTAAATATGTTTGACATTTGAACATTTGCCTTATACAGGTATTATCTATGCACAAGTCCCTATGTAATTTAAGAGGTACATTTACGAAAGCACCATTTTATAATCAATTCAGAAACAAACAATCACAAGCGCTTGTGAAAGTTTGTCATTTTGGATTTGTAAATAATGATTTTTACTACTCCACTGGATAGTCATCAGATTTAGATGATTTTAAATGTGTAACCATACTCTTCATTTGACAAACCAACAGTTCAAATTATTGTTTTCTTTCAACAACCCTACTTGAAGATTGTGACATGTTTTCAACTATCATCGACAAAGGACCTGATGTACTACACATCAGTTGTAATAAATTTGTACCACATCGACATAACCTGTCCTTGTTTTAGGTAAATCTTTTGCAACAATTAGTACACGCACACAATTTACTACAAATGTGTACTGCGGTTAAGAAAAGAGACAATTAGCTATAAGTCATAATAGAGAAATCCTCTCTTCTGATCTATTGTAAAAGTTTGTAAAGTAGAATGTAAATGATTTTTCCCCACCAGTAAATAGCAGTTTTACATTTTGTTTCAAACATGCATAATACAGCATAAGAATTATTTTCTTTTAGGTGGTCTGTCTACATAATGCGTCAACATGGCGAGTCTTGATGTTTTTCTGTTACATTTACACTTATTGTGCTTAAAACACGTCCATCTATTACACTTAGTTACATAATGTGGTAACACTTTATTTCTTTTGGTCCGTCTTTAAACACGACTCTGATAAAGTGATTTTACAAGTTATTTTAAGTGAGAGGTTATTTCATTCAGGCAGTTTTATTTTGTCGCGCCAGTACCGTCTTTTAGACATCTGTCTTTTAGTTTGAATCCATGAAACAATGTGTTGTCATGGTTGTCTCAATAATTTTTCAATAATACCAACCAGAATACCAAAATGGGTTAACATCCCTTAATTAATTTATTTTTGTACGATTTTAAATACTTGTTCTACTTAAATATTAGTCATTTACAAAGTTGTCAGGCAGGATATTTGATTAATCATTTTGATTAATTATTAAATCACTAAACCTGTAAGCGGTAAAAACGTAACAGTAAACTAGAGACGTGATTAGGTCGCTACTCAAGCGTTCCTCTGGTTGTCTGTTAAAAAACATTTCAGCACAAACTCAGTAACGGTATTCATAAATACGGTGAAACAGATCTAACCATGCAAAACTTTATTATGGGAATAGGTAAAATAAAGCCTAATATCAAAAACACATAAACATTCCTTGTTCTAACTCGTTCACATGCCAGACTGATCCGGGATAAGTAAACCTCAAATACCTAAATCACACAATAGTTATCTTGACTTTAACGACGCTACCGTTCTTGTCCTCCTGCACACATAAACCACACATTTTTCATTGCGGTAGACTGAGCGAACCAATTTTAGGTTTCTTTGTTCAAGTTTTTCTGAAACACTCTGTTTTACCATAGTTTCATTTTTTGGCGTAATTTTAATTAAATGCATGTTTGTTTTCTTTTATCGTTTTCCTTTTACACGTTGTGTGAACTTTGTTCAACATTGTGTCAACATTTACCTCTCTAAATTGTCTTTTAAATTGTTCTCTTGGTGTTCCCGACATCTCGTTGTTTGTATGCAGCATTTGGTTGATTGAATAAAATTATGCATTACAACACTTTATTCACTTGAACCATTTACATTGTATATTATCCTAGTTTAAACTACCATAAATACGTTTTGGAGGAGAAAGGATGCGCAGCGAGGTTCTTTGAAACATTTTATTTACGTTTTACCATTCACAGTACAGGGCTAGAAGCTGTGACATGATTATTCCAACACGATCTCATGACAATGCGTATACATTCTACGAGATTGCACACTCGTACTATTGATACGCATTTTCGTGAGATCGGGCTCGTATTCTCACTGGGTGTGTTAAAGCGGTTGGTTATGAACAGTCTGCAGCTCTAGCATTACAATGGCTACTGAAACATCTGTGATGGGTGTAACACCGACAAGAAGTTATGTTGAAACGGAAGAAAACATTCCTTACGCACTACAGAAAAAAACAGAGGATCCATTTGACCAAGTTTCTTCATGAAGATGAAGAGTTTGTGAAGCAGGAATTTCTGCTATAGGTGATGTTTATATTGGATTTGTTTTGACAAGGCATCACACACGGTCAAACTCTACGCTATGGAATTTTTTGAAGAAGAATTTACTTCGGAGACACCTTGTGTGCTTTTCCCCCGCTAAAGACTGGTCATTTTTCTACAATCGTGTTTGGAGCGATCTTAATGGGGTTGCTAGTAAAACCTTTTACATCAACGAATGGGATGGAGCGATGCCGAATGTGAGGTACGAGGTGACGAAGGACAGTAAGGAACCAAAACCTGATGATTGTGTACTCATATCAACCTGCAGGAACAAGACGCTACATGAACAAAACCTCCTTAAGTTGCGTAAATGCTATGAGGAGGCCGAAATTCAAAGTATTGGCTTCAAAGCAGCAGCGATTCCGACTCTGACAGTGACTTCCCAATTCCAGAGGACTACCCTTTCGATTGCTGTACAAAGAGTCTTGTCCTCTTGTGGAGTGCTATGTTGCACACTATGTTCTTTAAGCTGAGTTGAATTGAATTCATTTTAAGTCATGCATGGTGATATGCCATGTATTGAACAGGAGCATGCATTATGACAAAAACACTATTTGTACAATTATATTGCAATGTACAATGGACTGACTCACACAAGATTACGGAACTATTAGAACCTTCCAGCATCGAATAGGGGACAAAGTTTATACCATACACGAAGTTGAGTTCTGAAGAAAGTGTGTTCAACGTTGCGGATTTCTGAAATGGCGGCGCAAAAGTATGTGTACATATGTATCAGATGTATGTGTGTCACTGGAATCAAAAATTGCAGATGATATCACCATCAGTGAAGTTGTTGAAATGATGGTCAACTACTTTTCTTTTCTGGTTAGACCACTTGTAATGTAATTTTTATTGTTTTATAAAATGCCATTTTATAATTTTCTTCACTACAATGTATATTCAACAACATATTGTTGAAATAAAAGGCTTAAATCATTTAACTTTATGTTGTTTTATGGCGATTTCGAGCTCATTAAAAATAGTATTACACATAAAATGTTTCAAAGAACCTCGCTGCGCATCCTTTCTCCTCCAAAACGTATTTATGGTAGTTTAAACTAGGATAATATACAATGTAAATGGTTCAAGTGAATAAAGTGTTGTAATGCATAATTTTATTCAATCAACCAAATGCTGCATACAAACAACGAGATGTCGGGAACACCAAGAGAACAATTTAAAAGACAATTTAGAGAGGTAAATGTTGACACAATGTTGAACAAAGTTCACACAACGTGTAAAAGGAAAACGATAAAAGAAAACAAACATGCATTTAATTAAAATTACGCCAAAAAATGAAACTATGGTAAAACAGAGTGTTTCAGAAAAACTTGAACAAAGAAACCTAAAATTGGTTCGCTCAGTCTACCGCAATGAAAAATGTGTGGTTTATGTGTGCAGGAGGACAAGAACGGTAGCGCCGTTAAAGTCAAGATAACTATTGTGTGATTTAGGTATTTGAGGTTTACTTATCCCGGGATCAGTCTGGCATGTGAAAGAGTTAGAACAAGGAATGTTTATGTGTTTTTGATATTAGGCTTTATTTTACTTACCTATTCCCATAATAAAGTTTTGCATGGTTAGATCTGTTTCACCGTATTTATGAATACCGTTACTGAGTTTGTGCTGAAATGTTTTTAACAGACAACCAGAGGAACGGCTTGAGTAGCGACCTAATCACGTCTCTAGTTTACTGTTACGTTTTTACGCTTACAGGTTTAGTGATTTAATAATTAATCAAAATGATTAATCAAATATCCTGCCTGACAACTTTGTAAATGACTAATATTTAAGTAGAACAAGTATTTAAAATCGTACAAAAATAAATTAATTAAGGGATGTTAACCCATTTTGGTATTCTGGTTGGTATTATTGAAAAATTATTGAGACAACCATGACAACACATTGTTTCATGGATTCAAACTAAAAGACAGATGTCTAAAAGACGGTACTGGCGCGGACAAAATAAAACTGCCTGAATGAAATAACCTCTCACTTAAAATAACTTGTAAAATCACTTTATCAGAGTCGTGTTTAAAGACGCGGACCAAAAGAAATAAAGTGTTACCACATTATGTAACTAAGTGTAATAGATGGACGTGTTTTAAGCACAATAAGTGTAAATGTAACAGAAAAACATCAAGACTCGCTTTTCATGTTGACGCATTATGTAGACAGACCACCTAAAAGAAAATAATTCTTATGCTGTATTATGCATGTTTGAAACAAAATGTAAAACTGCTATTTACTGGTGGGGAAAAATCATTTACATTCTACTTTACAAACTTTTACAATAGATCAGAAGAGAGGATTTCTCTATTATGACTTATAGCTAATTGTCTCTTTTCTTAACCGCAGTACACATTTGTAGTAAATTGTGTGCGTGTACTAATTGTTGCAAAGATTTACCTAAAACAAGGGACAGGTTATGTCGATGTGGTACAAATTTATTACAACTGATGTGTAGTACATGAATGTATACAGTAAAAATCATTATTTACAAATCCAAAATGACAAACTTTCACAAGCGCTTGTGATTGTTTGTTTCCTGAATTGATTATAAAATGGTGCTTTCTAAATGTACCTCTTAAATTACATAGGGACTTGTGCATAGATAATACCTGTATAAGGCAAATGTTCAAATGTCAAACATATTTAACAAAGTACCTGTTTGGTATGAACAAAGTTTTGTGTTCTAGGTATGAAAAATTCACCAAGATTAGGTTTCATGAGTATTGCAAACAATGTGTTTTCCTGTGGTTGTGAAACATTGGAGGCAAATCGTTTGAAATGTAGAAGAAAACAATTAAGTTTAGTCATACATTTAATAAATATGCTTAAAATGTTTTGCACAAACTTGCACTGACAACAACCAGATAGGAACATTTACCTAAAAACATATACAGAGCGACAAATAAAATGTGAACAGTAATCTTGATCATACGACTAAGAATAGGCAATGGGGAAAATGCATATCACAATAAAGTGGATATTTTTCTCATACAGTGTCACTGCTTTCTTTCTCTAGGCCTCTTGAATTTACGCAGAGTTGTGTCCCACATAATACCTACAAAGAACACGTTTGGATTGTATCTGTATAGGAAGAAGCAATGACAATATTCTTTAATTGATATCTATTTAATTGAGCCAAAAAATAAAGGAAAAAGTCATAAATAGCTGAAACCACTGATAACTTAGCTGGATTGTGATGCATAAGGCAATAGTAAAGACTATTAAAAATGGCAAGTGTGATACAAATATTGAATAACTCATGTTGAAACATACTCACAAGTGAAAAGAAATATTATTTTCTTTGTTTGATAAGAAGCTTCATCTGCATCATTGTACTGCATGATTGTAACATGCCTGATATACTTAAAAAAGACTATTCCAGCACCACAGAGAAAATATTGTTTCTTAACAGATCTCTGCACTCTACATTTTCTTAATGTCAAAGAGAAAATAATCTGGTTTAGTTGCGTTTTAAAACATCGCTTTTTCTTAAAATCATTGATTCAAACGTATTTGGCAGCATATATTTCTTGTTTCATAATGTATTAACTGCATATTTATCAGGCTGATGAAAGTAGCATGAACCTATGACATTTATAAAAGTACAGAATAACTTGAAGTCACGACTTCTGAAGACTTTGCATTTGAAGAATCATTCGGTTGAATAAAAGAACAAACAGACAAACCTTGTGGGTCTTTAACAACCTGCAAAATCATTAGAGTCAACTATTTACTCAAGACAAACACTACTCATGTTTTCATTGACCAAAGAGAAACATCTGGTCTCCAAATCACCCCATCACTATAGCCTGAAGCGGCATTAATGACTGTGAAGGACCTGTCTGGGGATTTTCTTAAAACTAAATGAGAGCGATGTTAAGTCCTCGTTCGACAAATCTGTATTTTTTAAAAACATACAGATTTGTGACAAACATGTTTCATTGCACGGGTTCATCCATTGTTAATGGTTATTAATCAAGACCTGCTTGAATATTTGTAGAAATAAGATCTAAGATTTAACATTTTAAACAAGCTAAAGTTTTTGAACAGACGATTTTAATAAGAATATACTTTAGGTTGATTTTAAGGAAAATCATGCCTACAATGTGGCATCAGATGTTATACAGTTGGAAAAAACAAAGAAGATGCGACTTTATTAAAACTTTAAAGATTTGATTTAGATCTCATTTAAACTTTAAAGATTATACTTTGAAATAAAATTAGTACGAACTAAATATTGGCTCTGGAAAGGCGTTGGCAGACTAACTTAACATGTGCTGTGGTGCACAGTCTCAGCTGTAACCCCTCCTGTCCAGAGAGGCTCTGAAGCAGTCACACTCGAGTTTATCCCTGAGGATCTGAGGGAGTTTGGACTTAAACTATTTGCTTTTTATCTTCTTCAACTCTCTGAAAATGTAAGGTATTTTTTTATTTTATTATAATATTTAGCTAAAACTATAACTTAAAGTGCTCAAATAATTTTAGTAACATATTAATTATTCATCATGTATTATATTTAATTTATAAACAACTAATTTAAAATAGAGATGTTACTTTTATTAAAAAATAATTGCGTGTGTGTGTGTGTTTTTGTTTTGCGTGAGTGTTTGTGTGTTTGTTTGTGTGTGTGTGTGTGTGTGTGTGTGTGTGTGTGTGTGTGTGTGTGTGGACTGGTAATCCCTACGGTATGGGGACAAAATGTCCCCACAAAGATGGCAATATCCAAATTTTTGTCCTTGTGGGGACATTTTTTGGTCCCCATGAGGAAAACATCTTATAAATCACACTAAGTGATGTTTTTGAAAAGTAAAAATGCAGCATGTCTCCTGTAATGGGTAGGTTTAGGGGCAGGGGCAGTGTAGGGGATAGAAAATACGGTTTGTACAGTATAAAATGCATTACGCCTATGGAATGTCCCCATAAAACATGGAAACACAACATGTGTGTGTGTGTGTGTGTGTGTGTTTCAGGTATTCCCCTGATCAAAATTTGACCCATGTGCAAACAGCTTATAAATTGCATTAAATGATTTAGTATTTTGAAAATATAAAAATGCGAGGCCCTATGTTTAGGTGCCTGGGATGTAAAGTTACAGTACAAAAGTCATTATGGAAAGCCCCAATAAAACATGGAGGAACATGTGGAAGTGTCCCAGAGTTTGCTCCTGTCACAGTGCTTTGACTGCGTCACATTTCACCCATGGACTCGTGAGCTGGTCTCTTAGAAAGTCAGTAAGAGAGATTTTATATAGTGCTTTTCATTCAAAACATATATACATATTCGTTGCATAAGTACCAGTTTTGTCTGCTCTCTGAAAAATGTAAGTTGTTTTATATGATCATTTAACTACATTTAACAATTGATTAAATGTGTTTTACAGAATTTGAGTGAGATGCTTGTTATTATCTGAGTGTAATAATTCCTTCCTTATTCCTTAAAGATAGAAAACACTAAACAATAGCATTGTTGATGTCAAACACACAAACGTATTTGTATAATAATTTATATAAAGATTTTTTTTAAATGTTATTTGAAATAAGCTCTAAGATCTTACATTTAAAACTACTATAGTTTTGAAACAGATGATGATTAGTAAAAATATATTTTATGTTACATTAAACCAAAATCATGGGGATCAGATGTTGTCTTTATACATCGGTCTTAAAGGAAGATGATAAAACTATGGTTGTATTAAAACTTTAAAGATTTTATTTTAAGCTAATTTAAACTTTTATGAAAATAGTTTGAACTATTTTGTCTGCAACAACCATTTTTCTCTGGAAAGCCTTACATTGCTGTGACTGTGGGTCAGATTTCACAGCACCAAATGGGGTGTGAGCTGCTCTCTTGGAAAGTCAGTGAGACAGAGAGAATGATTTTCAACTGTATTTTCTTTGTAAAACATTCTAAAATATCATGATCTCTGAAAAGTTGATTTATATTTTCAGTCAATTTTAGTAAGATACTTGTTATTATACATAAACATATATTTTGTATACATTCATCATAGAAATGTATTCCTTTTATAAAACCAAATGTGTGTGTGTGTGTGTGTGTGTGTGTGTGTGTGTGTGTGTGTGTGTGTGTGTGTGGACTGGTAATCCCTACGGTTCCGTGACAAAATGTCCCCACAAAGATGGCAATATCCAAAATCCTTGTCCTTGTGGGGACATTTTTTGGTCCCCATGAGGAAAACATCTTATAAATTACACAAAGTGATATTTTTTGAAAATGTAAAAATGCAGCATGTCTCCTGTGATGGGTAGGTTTAGGGGCAGGGGCAGTGTAGGGGGATAGAAAATACGGTTTGTACAGTATAAAATGCATTACGCCTATGGAATGTCCCCATAAAACATGGAAACACAACGTGTGTGTGTGTGTGTGTGTGTGTGTGTGTGTGTGTGTGTGTGTGTGTGTGTGTGTGTGTGTGTGTGTGTGTGTGTCAGAGAGCTTGAGAGTGAGAACATAGTTACAGAAAACACTGTAACCATGCATAAATGCCTAAAACACCAATAGCTTCAAACAATAATGCAGATTTTAGTTATAGCTGATAGACCAGAGGTGACTCAATGATTAAAACACTGTACAAATGCATGAATGTTTAAAACATCAATGCTAAATGGCGCCATTGCACTATGCATTTTGGTACCTTATCTCGCGACGCGTCCGTGACCTGAGAAACATCAGAGACGTGCGGGCCATATTTTACGCCGAACTGTCACAATCAGGACGACTCCCTGCGGAAGAACTACTATCGAAAAGATTGTAATTGTAAAAATAAAATAGGAGAGATCTAAAGACCGTGCCTGTTACGCACAGACACGCACACACACACAGACAGACACCCGTGCCCTGTGTTTTTGAGAGGCGCGCTCAAGGTGAACGCTGATGTGTGTAAAAAGAAGGCAGAGGGCCGTGATTGCTAAAACAGTTTTATTTAAACTGAAATGGCTGGTTCAGTGGATTTTTTAGTAAGCTATTTTATAAACATACAACTTGAGGTTTATATTGTTTTTTAGTAAGCTATTTTATAAACATACAACTTGAGGTTTGTATTGTTTTAAAAGAACATATGTTTGTGGGAGACTCACTTCACAGTTTTTCACAGTACAGCCCACAGATACACTGCAATGGGACGGCGGGAATTTCCTGATAACAGCGACTTCAAAAGACAAAACCTTCTGTCAATAACATGATTTATTATACCGCTTTTAAAAACAAAAACCTTGTGTCAAATTCATCAAAACATCAAAACTTACTGTCAATCACATGATTTATTATTATTACAGGGACAATAGGTCAAAACCACCTGTCAAAAACATCAAAACCTAATGTCAATCACATGATTTATTATACAGGAAGTCCCTCCTATACAGGAAGTCCCGCCTATACAGGAAGTCCTATACAGGAAGTTCCTCCCGGAAGTCCCGCCCGGAAGTCCCGCCCCGAAGTCCCGCCCACCGGAAGTCCCGCCCGGCAGCCCCGCCCACCTGTCAATCAATCACTTTTTGACAGTTGGTACAGTATATCTACTACTACTCCGTCTATTGCGGTCTCTAAACTCTGGTCAGTTGAAAATACCTAGAATATCTAAATCAACTGCAGGCGGTCGATCCTTTTCCTATTTAGCACCTAAACTCTGGAACAGTCTTCCTAGCATTGTTCGGAAGCAGACACACTCTGTCAGTTTAAATCTAGACTAAAAACACATCTCTTTACTATGGCATACACATAGAACATTTTTAACTTTCTTTATTCAAATCAAATGACTGATTGTTAGGCTGCATTAACTAGGTCAGCCGGAACCGGGAACACTTCCCATAACACCTGATGTACCCGTTACATCATAAAAAGAGTGGCATCCACACTAATGTTAGTCTCTCTGTTTATCCCGAGGTTTACTGCAGTCGGCCAGATCCAGGCCGTGTCCGGATCGGATGGTGGACCTGCATCTGGACATGACCAGCTCATCCTGGAGTGTCTGCTGAGACCGTGTCCATTAGTGTCTCCTCTGAATTTGCCTCACCGGAACGTCATCCTCAATTAACCCGTCTCCGACGCAATAACTCCGATCTTTCAAGTATTCGTTTTCTTGTGTAATCGACGCGCCATCCTAAATGAACCCGTCTCGTGCGTCATACCCAAAATTTCGAATATTCCTATCTAATATGATTTATGACCTGCAAGGTTGCCAGAGTAATAATTATACACTGTTAATAATAGGCCAGAGGAGAACTGGCACCCCGACGGAGTCTGGTTTCTCCCAAGGTTTATTTTTCTCCATCATGCCCTGATGGAGTTTTGGTTCCTTGCCACTGTCGCCTTTGGCTTGGCTTGCTCAGTTGGGGACACTCAAATTATGATCCAAGTTACTCAACTAAATATACAAATAGAATTTATTAATTTGGTCATATATAATTCTATAAACTATCCAAATTAAACTAGCCAAATCAAATTTTGTTGCAATGTTGTCCTGTTTAACACTGTGAAGCTGCTTTGAAACAATCGTCATTGTAAAAGCGCTATATAAATAAAGTTGATTGATTGATTGATTGATTGATGACAATAACTTAGTAGAAAGCTGTATTGTTAGATTTTGGCTTAGCATTTTATGTAATGGATCATAAATTATTGCTGGATTTTGTTGCAGATGCTGCAGATTTTAAAGAGTAATGTGGTGTTCCCCAATAAAGTTGTTTAGGACTAATATTAGCATCATTATTTTACCAGTGATCTTTTTCCTGTTTTAAACTGTGTCATGTATTTTGTTTTGAAAACCATTGCACAACAATGGACTATAATATCTGGAGGAATCAAATATGATTTACTATCAGATATTAAATATTTTAAGAAGTAATATGAGTTTTAAAAGGAAGGAACATTTAATGGGATTTGTATGTTTAATTTTATTGTTGTTGATTTAATTAGGGCACGAGCACCAATGGTGGTCTACATGCCAATATTTAGTTAGTTATAGTGCCACCTGTTATCAACTCCTCATTAAGATTGAACCAGAACAACATATTTGGTCAGTCTAATCTTAAGCTTTAGTGATGTTAAGCTTTAGTGATGTTAAAAAAAGTTCTGTTGAACGATGTGTCCTGACTATAGGAGATAACACTATACTGACTAAGTCTGATATTTCAGCAAAATTTTAGTTAGTCATAGTGCCACCAGCTGGTAACAGGAAATGTGACAAATACAAATGATTGATATAGCCCTCCTATTTTTATGTACTTAGATGTGTATTGCCCAACGTGCTCTGTGTTCCTAAAGCCACAAGGTGGTGGTGGCACAGGTGCGAGGACCCTTTCATTGCTCGTGTAACTTTAATGTAGTTTTGTTTTTTCTTTTCTTTTTGGGACCTCAGGAAGAGTAGTCACTGCCTAGGTTTTGGCTAATGGGAATCCAAATAAACAAATAAACTTAGATAATAGATGGGAAAGAGCATTCACGGCAATACAGGCAATTTAACTAATATTTTTTTTTTTTTGACAGTTACAACACATTTCTGTTCTTTTTTTTTAGGAGCCCTCAAAGTGTGCCCATAAATATGTGTCAAATTTGTTATAAATATCTCATTTTGTTTTAAAGTTATAGCCACGCATATTTATGAGAGCATGGGCTGCACTGATTTGATTTTTTTGGCCGTTTCAAAATGTTGGCTTTTAGTCATTATTGTTTAGCTATTCAAATATGTTTCCGAATTTCCTGTTGTGATTTTATTTTGATCGGACTAACTGTTTCGAAGACATTCGCAAAGGCTTTTAGGTGCTAAAGTACAGCTTTTCACAAACCATAAGGTGAAACCTGGCATGTTTGGTAGCATTGGACTCGGCAAGGATTCAGGAGTCTAAGGAGGTGAATGCTGTGAAAAATGCTGGCTTGAAATGTCTTAGGCTCCTTTTCATCTGACTAATGTTTGGGTGCGTATATTGCCATTTCATGTGTTTTCCCCTTTTACAGCACCATCAAGTGATCAATCGTTGCAATTTTTTCTTGTGATCTCAGACTGAGCTCACGCACATGTGACCTGAATTTGGTGAAAATATCTCATTCCATTCACAAGTTATAGCCATTTTAGTAAAAGAGGTCCCGTCACATCGAATATTTTGGCTCCCCTTAGAGACAATGAATAAAAATGTAAAATTGTTTTGTTATAATTATTCACAATCAGACTCCAGAGAACATTTCTGCAGTGGTTTGGTTCCGATCAGGCAAATAACCTGGGAGTAATTTGGAAAAGTTGGTTTTACAAAAAACCTAAAATATCTCGAAATTGGCGCCTGAAGCGCGAGCAAATTCAATGCATGCGTTTTGTTCGCCTTGAGCCAAGGATTCCAGCGATATAAGACACTCGAGGCTACGCCTTACGGTTGAGGAGTTATGAGCCGTTTCGTACTTTTGGTCGCTGTTTCGTACTTTTGGCCGCTGTAGCGTCCCCGTCAGGCCGATCGGGGCGGGCTGCAGTCGTTGTGAGTACTACCAGCCCTGAAAGTTTCGAGTCTCTACGACTTACGGTTCGGTCTGCCCGATCAGTTTTAGCTGGAAAATGATGCATCATGGGACAATGAACAGTTACAATAGGGTGTCGGCCTGACACCTGACTTTGATTGGATTTTACTACCCCTTACTATCAAAATTTTGACATTTGGGCCAGCGATCATGCCTAACGACCTATGTTTCCGAATTTCTGACGCTGGTTTCGTCTCGATCGGACTAGCGGTTTCGAAGATATCAGCTAATTGTTTTTAAGCGCTAAATTACAACGCCGCACAAACCATATGCCGAAACCTGGCAAGTGTGGTATCGTTGGACTCGGCAACGATTCAGGAGTCTGAGGAGATGAGTCTCGTGAAAATAAGTCGACCACACCCAAAGATATAAGCATTTTTGGAAAAAAATCTCTACCAGGTGGCGCTGTTTCGAAACTCCTCGGGCTACTTCAGGGTCTCGTGGTGATGACCCATACCGAGTTTCGTAACAATCCGTTCATGCGTTCATAAAATACAGCATTTTATCACATAATTCAAGATGGCCGACAGCCAAAATGTCAGATATGGTAAAACTGGATATCAGTCGACTCGGCACAATGTCCCGAATCTAACAGGACCACTTTTATGATTTTTGGACAAAGCGGTTCAGAAGTGATAAGCAAAAAAGCCATTTTCATATCTCCGGACCAGTAGGTGGCACTGTGCCGAAACGCTGCATGTTGCCTCAGGCCATGCTTCTGCTGACATGTAGCAAGTTTGGTCTGAATACAATAAAGCTTTGCGGAGATACAGCCTTACGTCTGTTTTTGCAAGTGCTGCGTAAAATTTCTTTGCGCATTTATCGGAAACAATTTGACGAATCAACTTGAATTCCATAACTTTTTGTCGGCACTGACTAAAGATAATCTGGTTAAATTTTTGTGCGAATTGGACGAACCGTCTAGGACGAGTTCGCAAAAGTAGGTTTTTGGCTAAATTCAAAATGGCGGGAAATCTATAATGACGGAAATGACGTCATAAGGTGCGATCGAATCAGCATTAGCTCACAAATCAGAAGAAAAAAGAATTTTGTTTCTAGCCCTTAAGGTTCTAGAGTTATTAGCATAAACACGACTGCAACTTTGGACAGGTGGTGGCGCTATAGGGATTGAGTTAGAGACACCAAAATTGGTGTATTTAATGTTGGGACTGTGCTCTATCAGAATGTCAAATCGGTACAACTTTCCATAAATGGTTCTATGGGCTGCCATAGACTCCCATGGCGGAAGAAGAAAATACGGGAACGGAAACAATAGGTGCCTTAGCACCTTCGGTGCTTGGCCCCTAATAAGCACCTTCGGTGCTTGGCCCCTAATAAAAAGGGCATAAAAAGGGTCTAAAAAGGCCTATATAAAAAAAACTATAGGGTCTGAGCACTTGATTTTTGAGCCGCTGGTTGCAAAAACTTTATCAAGCCTGGTGACATGTGCGTCGGAGAGGTCAAAGGTCGATTTCGCATTTTCAGCCCATTTATCATGGAAATGTACTGTTTTTTAATGTTTTTTTTTAAAACCCTTTAAACTGGTAGGCCTCTACTGATGGCCCGATTTCCGTCAAAGTTTGCACGCGTCTTTACAATAATGCGGCGCACATGCTCAGCCGATTTGGTGAAGTTCTGCGCAGAGCAGGCAATTTTTTGTCATTTAAATGTCATTCTGCATAGGATAATATAGAGCATTTTTTCACCTTTATAACAGTTAAAGCGCCAAGACGGCCAAGAAAGTCTGCCAGCCCCTTTAGGCTCGCGTGATGCATGCGCACGCGTGATTTCGTGAAGCTGTATGCAAATCAGGCAGGAAAAAGGCCGCTTTCAGGCATTTAATGGGATTTTCCATAGAAATACATCATTTTGACCCCTTTTTAACTGTTATAGCGCCACCAAGTGGCCAGTCGCCACGTGTTTTTCCATGCGGCCACAGAACGAGCTCTTACATAGTCGTGCTGAGTTTGGTGGAAATACCTCGATCCGTTCACGAGTTATAGCCAATTTGGTAAAAGTGGCTCCTCCTCCTTCCAACGTTTTGGCGGCCCTTAGGGACCGTGAACCCAAATTTCCACTTTTTTTAATATTTTTGACAAACAGACTCCAGAGAATCTCGCTGCGCTGGTTTGGTTCCGGTCGGGCCAAAAACCTAGGAGTAGTTCGCAAAAGTTGGTTTTGTAAAAAACCCAAATACCCGAATTTTTTCCCACTCCTCCGAGCAAATCCGAGGCATGCGTTTTGTTCGCCTTGAGCCAAGGATTCCAGCGATATAAGACACTCGAGGCTACGCCTTACGGTTGAGGAGTTATGAGCCGTTTCGTACTTTTGGTCGCTGTTTCGTACTTTTGACCGCTGTAGTGCCCCCGTCAGGCCGATCGGGGCGGGCTTCGGTGACGTCTGCAGTCGTTGTGAGTACTACCAGCCCTGAAAGTTTCAAGTCTCTACGACTTACGGTTCGGTCTGCCCGATCAGTTTTAGCTGGAAAATGATGCATCATGGGACAATGAACAGTTACAATAGGGTGTCGGCCTGACACCTGACTTTGATTGGATTTTACTACCCCTTACTATCAAAATTTTGACATTTGGGCCAGCGATCATGCCTAACGACCTATGTTTCCGAACTTCTGACGCTGGTTTCGTCTCGATCGGACTAAGCGGTTTGAAGCTATCAGCTAATTGTTTTTAAGCGCTAAATTACAACGCCAAACCATATGCGAAACCTGGCAAGTGTGGTATCGTTGGACTCGGCAACGATTCAGGAGTCTAAGGAGACGAGTCTCGTGAAAATAAGTCGACCACACCCAAAGTTATAAGCATTTTTGGAAAAAAATCTCTACCAGGTGGCGCTGTTTCGAAACTCCTCGGGCTACTTCAGGGTCTCGTGGTGATGACCCATACCGAGTTTCGTAACAATCCGTTCATGCGTTCATAAAATACAGCATTTTATCACATAATTCAAGATGGCCGACAGCCAAAATGTCAGATAATGTAAAACTGGATATCAGTCGACTCGGCACAATGTCCCGAATCTAACAGGACCACTTTTATGATTTTTGGACAAACGGTTCAGAAGTGATAAGCAAAAAAAGCAATTTTTCATATCTCCGGACCAGTAGGTGGCACTGTGCCGAAACGCTGCATGTTGCCTCTGGCCATGCTTCTGCTGACATGTACCAAGTTTGGTCTGAATACGATAAAGCTTTGCGGAGATACAGCCTTACGTCTGTTTTTGCAAGTGCTGCGTAAAATTTCTTTGCGCATTTATCGGAAACAATTTGTCGAATCAACTTGAATTCCATAACTTTTTGTCGGCACTGACTAAAGATAATCTGGTTAAATTTTTGTGCGAATTGGACGAACCGTCTAGGACGAGTTCGCAAAAGTAGGTTTTTGGCTAAATTCAAAATGGCGGGAAATCTATAATGACGGAAATGACTTCATAAGGTGCGATCGAATCGGCATTAGCTCACAAATCAAAATAAAAAAGAATTTTGTTTCTAGCTCTTAAGGTTCTAGAGTTATTAGCATAAACACGACTGCAACTTTGGAAGGTGGTGGCGCTAGAGGGATTGAGTTAGAGACACCAAAATTGGTGTATTTAATGTTGGGACTGTGCTCTATCAGAATGTCAAATCGGTACAACTTTCCATAAGCGGTTCTATGGGCTGCCATAGACTCCCATGGCGGAAAAAGAAAATACGGGCACGGAAACAATAGGTGCCTAAGCACCTTCGTTGCTTGGCCCCTAATAATAATAATAAGAATAAGAACGCCATCAATAACAATAGGTGCCTCCGCACCTTCGGTGCTTGGCCCCTAATAAGAACGGGAACGGAAACAATAGGTGCCTCCGCACCTTCGGTGCTTGGCCCCTAATAATAAGAACAGGAACGGATACAATAGGTGCCTCCGCACCTTCGGTGCTTGGCCCCTAATAAGAACGGGAACGGATACAATAGGTGCCTCCACACCTACGGTGCTTGGCCCCTAATAATAATGTAAGACCGCTGAAATCGCTCCAATGGCGGCAGCGAAGGGCGGGCGAAGGTATCTGCGCGTTCGATGTTCTCAGCTGGGCAAAATGGATCTAATTCCAATTCCTCTTTATCTGACTCCATTTTATTATAATTTAGAATTTAGATTAGAATGCCAATTTGGTTATTTGGTCATTCATATTTAATAGTTAGGCATACATTTAATTATTCCGTTTAACCCTTTGTGGAAAGTACCCATTCATGATCTCATAGAGATCGTTAATAATTCCAGAGTAAGTCAGAATAAATCAAAATGTAACAATTTATTAAACAGTCAGGTATAATTCCAATTACATAATCAATTCAAAAGATCCTCAAAACATCAAATACTCTTAAGTAAAGAGATGCGTTCCTGACTTTCCATAGGTTACGTAACGTTGGCTGGACACAACGTTACGGGCGAATCTGATTACAACATTGCGCCTTGACTTTTCTGCTACGCTGCCTTTAGTATTCAGACCTGACAATAACTTCTTTCAAATGGTAACATATGTTAACAAAGGAATTTACATTTAATCACTCTCTCAGACCTGTATTGACAAGACCAAATGGTTGAGTCACACCTACCATACTATATATGCAACATCTCTTTAAACTCTTAAAACCATTGTTATCTTCTTGAATATTTCTGTGGGGATGAGATATTTGTACCAGTCGCACTAAGACATTTCCAATGATATCAAACACATATATATTGTTTAGTATTTGTTCATTTTTAGATCATATAGATTTTTGGGTATATTTTCAATGGTCACAGCCATTAGGAAGTAGGATGGGGGGAGAGATAAATACATGTAAATTAGAGCCATTCTAAGTTGATTCACTCAGTGTGATGTCGTCTGCAAAAAGTATCCATTGTCCTCAACCAGACAAACCGGCATAACTTTTTAAAGCCTTTCAGTCCGCCTCTTGGTCCATTGGGTCAAACTCAAGTGGATCCCATGGGATCATAATTAGACGTTGGTTGATATCTTTTGAGATGTAAGTTGTCTTTGCAATGTAAGCAGCTGTAGGGACCTTCTTAGGGCTCTGTGTTCACCGGCTGGACACCCAGTCTCATTAGGTGTATGTAGTTTGAGTTCAGCAGGTGGATTAGTGTCTTTCAGGTGTTCTACCTGTGGTAGAAGTTCAGCACATCATGTGGGCATCGATTCATAGAGTCAGTCTCGGACCTTGTGACCTGTTCAGTTAACGTGTCACTCCTTCATGGAGAACTTTCTGCTTCTGTAGCACCTTTCCGATGATAATCTGAACCTCCTTGTCCAATCCTCTCACCTCCAACGGTGTGGTTATCTGGCTCCTTTGTAGTTACACGCCATTTGGTGCATGACACCTGAAAAGCATCTTAATGACCTCTTAACGACTGAACACTGGTGAACTTGAAGTCATAAGGAACACATAATGCAGCAAAAAACAAAACATAAAAGTAGGTTCATGTCAGAAAGTGTGATTGGTACATCTTCTCTCAAGTGTTTTTTCAAGGTCATAAATGGTAGGGTGGTCTCATTTTATCATCTAATTCTTCACTATCACTGTGGTGGTAGTGCAATCTAAGTATTCTTGGTCTGAATCACTCAAGGAAAAGCAGCAAAAAGTCAGTTCAATTAATATATTTAAATATATGATATGCATCAATAAACCATATAAGAATGACAACAATTCAATCACAATTATGAAGGTGTATATCGGTATATAATAACCACTGTGTTTGTTCAGGAATCTCCCAATGTTATTAATGCAGATCTAAACATGATTAGTCATACAATAATGGGGATTGTGTATCCCTGGTAACAGAGTGTGTGTGTGTGTGTGAGTGTGTGTGTTTGTGCTTTTGTGTGTGTGTGTGTGTGTGTGTGTGTGTGTGTGTGTGTGTGTGTGTGTGTGTGTGTGTGTGTGTGTGTGTGTGAGAGAGTAGCCATGCATATGTGCAATGCATTGTTTTCCCATGAGTTAGTGGATGGTTGTAAATAAAGTCATCATGGGATCTCTATGTTCTGTGTGTGTAAAGCTATCTGGATCTGTTAGTGTGAAAAAATGGGCAATAGATCTTTAGTGAAGTTACACTTTTAGACTCTATGCCATCTTTATCGTCTATGATGTGTAATGTTCAGCCTGAATAGATTTGGTCTATTCCAGGTGATGTTGTCGTCGTGTAGGGTGTGTTCTATGTTCATGTTTGGGAGATGGGTGGAATCTAATCAATATCAATCTGTGTTGCATAATTTAGTACCAGTGCTACACTGGGAGGTCGTGTAGTCATATTGTGAGATGTGAATGACCCCATCATATTTATATTCGCACCCATCTCTCACATCTCAAGTTCTGACAATTTTCTGTTGCCCTGGCTCTGATGCAGGGGAGGGGACTTTTGGTCGTCCATCCTCCAAGGAATTGCAATTGTCAACCTGAGATAGAAACAAATTTAGAGAGAAACAAATTTGGACAGAAAACAATTTAGAGAGAAACACAGTTAATTTCTGCTGTTGTTTCAGTTTTTAACACTTAAAGCTGCTCTTGCAGTCAAGCCTTCACAATCTGCTGTGTTTGAGCATTATAAACTCCAGTTCTGCTGGAGAATTTTTCTGTGTTTTAGCATTATAAACTCCAGTTCTGCTGGAGAATTTTTCAGGATTAATCAGAAACTTCTAGTTGCTCTCATTACAGTTAGTTTGAGTGAAGGATGAATTGGTTTTCTATTATCCGTGCCACACTTCTAGTTTTTCTAGTTCTGTAGGCATAAGATAATATCACAACTCCCCTCCATTTTGGCACTGGGAATTGAACCAATGAAAAGTATTAGAACTTGCTCAAATTAGAAATTGCAAAGGTCAGAGTTATTGAGTCCTGTTGTGATGGAAACATTTTCATGGTTAGTGCAATTGTAATTCACACTGTAGCCAGACGGCAATTCTATGCTCCTGTACATGGTTTTACTGCAGCTATATGGGAAATAGCAGAGTTTCCACTCAGAAGACAAACAAATTCAACATAGACAAACACACATGCAACTTGAAATTGCTATACAATTCCAGTATTGCGATTATTCCAATTTACACAAGATACGTGGCCTAGAATGCATAGCATCTCTACAACCTTTACCTAAGTGTTTAATGCAACACTTACAGTAAAGCAATCATGTGTTTTAAAGAATAAACTTAACTAGCCTATGTGCATCTATTAGCACAAACAACTATAATGTGTGTTCTATGCGACGTGTTTAGTACAATTGCAAATTTGAAAATACAGACAGGATCATTGCAATTTGGATGTTTTAATTATTAAACTCACTGCTATTGACCACTTTAAAGAGATCAATAGCTGAAGATCTTGCATGAACACTGCCGTTGAGGATATTCATGTCAAATCTTTTACATTGTGTTATACTCAGCAATCAAGATTCCGATAACATTGAGCCTCGCACCGGCGGGTTTACGATCTCTTGCCACAACTCGTCAGTCTTGGTCATTAAGGCAGAGGTGACACACTGATATTCTGGTCCGTTACCACTGTGATCATTCCAGAATATTTTTATTCAGTTCTCTTGGATCTGACTTCGCTTAATTAATGCAAAATTGTTTCCAATCAGAGGCCATGACCATTATCAATGAATTAAGCGACCAACTTGTTATAACTCTAATGATAACTTTCTATAATCATGCCGTGGTTTTCCACGTTTACGTAATTAGAACAACGTTACAATAATTAGGAATTGAGGTTGCCCTATTTAGATTGGTCTAACAATTTATTATTGTTCTAAACGGAATAGACTCGTTTGATCTATCAACCCCTTACAGTTCAAGTATACGTACCTTACGCCAATTTGTTAGTCGGAGCTCTAAAACATCAGTCTGGTGTGTTTCACCAAAAACCGCATCTTAGTCCGTGTAACTAACCTGAGCGTAGTTTGTGGTGTCATGGACACAACATGATCTACTGAGTTATTAACACAACATACATCATAGTAAGTTTAAATGTATAAAACAAATCATTCGAAAATCAAGGATTTTGAATTATTTTTCTGGTAGCAAAACATTACAAACAGCACAAGTGTGGGAGATCTGTTTACAGATTTCTCCAGTTTTGTGTCACCTTCCTCCACATAATGTCCTGCTTGGCAATTGTAATACAATGTATATTATATTTTTATTTATAATATAATTATATTAAAAAGAATATCAAATATTAATGTTATTTCTGGTCCATGTTACCTTGTTATTTGAGCTGGCTCAATTAATGAAAAGGTTTTTACTGATTTCTAATACTTTATAAATATGAATAAACGTTTGACTATTCTAATTAACTCTTTACATTTATTGAAATCGTTCATTAGGTTCTCAGAGTCGCACAGGGTCCTCGCACTTTCCATTATGCGGGCCACGATCACATAACTTGTCAGTCTTGGTAATTAATGCCAAATGTTAGGCGGAGCTCTGCAATCTCAGTCGGTGTGCCTCAAAGCTCCACCCAAAACCGGACTGCAGTCCGTTACTAACCTGACACAGATATGCGGAAACAATGGGTACACATAATGCACTAAAATCAATACTTTCGTAGCAAATCAGAACGAAGTCAAACGCAACAACATATTTGTCAAAGTGTATTAAAGACCGTGATTTTGGTTTTGCCCTGCAGTCACAGCCGACTGGCATGTTCACTGCATGCACAACAACAGTCAGGATTAAGGCCAATGAGAGGACTCTGTTGTCATTAACATCCAATGAACTAGCAGCACATGCTGGGTGCAGTCCAATCCCTGCTCAAATTCTGTTTTTGAGAGTGAAGTTTCGTATTGTACTTTCGTGTCAATACATTTGAATATGAAAAGGCTGTGGTTCAGGGATGATGTGGCACATTCATTGTATCTCTTTTTAGATTTCAAATGCCTATTAGCTTGATTTAGTCTATTTAAAGACTAATCTGCACGATGGCACAGTTGCAATTTTAACTGATTTACAAAATGTGATAGATTTAGCTTGAGTTACTTCTTTGGCTAAACGCTCCCATGCAACGTGGAGAGAAAGTGTTCTCTGAGTGGGCGTGGTATGCCCCGTGGGCTCAGCTGAGCCACTCAGAAACATTAAATCGTGCGTTTTCTTGACAAAAATAGTAACAAACATCACTATCATTCTGTTTATCAGTTTTAGATTTTAATCTTACCGCCTCTTGATTATTTTTGTCGAGTATTTTCGATTTTGTAGCAGTAACAGCAATTGGTCAAACAAAAGTTTTCTTAGCTTTAACATTGCATTGCATCACCCTGTTTCTCCCCATTTTGCTTTTCATAAACAAATGCATTATCAAATCGCATGTTTTTAATTGTTTCTGAACTTAGATTTTTCATTCTATTGTCTGATCGCTCTCATCGCGCGTTGCACATAGTTAATGAGACAATGGAGACTCATTTAGCTGATTTTATCACATTAGGCTCTAATTCTTCTTCGTCGAGTCTCAGAAAATAGATCGTTTTAGTTTAGTTTCAATCTCTTGTTGCGCGAATGCCGACAAGGAGATCTTTAACAATTAATAGCAAGAGTTTTCATTTCTTATCTGCGCTGTTGTTAACCATGTCTGATATGTGGTTATGTCTATTCAATCAATTCACAAACTCCGGATTTACACGGTCAAACATTCGGGTTTTCCCAAAACATTTCTAAACAAGACAGAATGAATTTGACTTACCACAACAGCTGAAGAAAGAGAAGCTCAAACCTCTTGATGATTTTAGAATCCAATACTTCGCTGAAAAACATGCTGCTCGTTGTTCGAGCACTGCAGCATCACGTCGCCGGGTCACCAAGCTGTAAGACCGCTGAAATCGCTCCAATGGCGGCAGCGAAGGGCGGGCGAAGGTATCTGCGCGTTCGATGTTCTCAGCTGGGCAAAATGGATCAATTCCAATTCCTCTTTATCTGACTCCATTTTATTATAATTTAGAATTTAGATTAGAATGCCAATTTGGTTATTTGGTCATTCATATTTAATAGTTAGGCATACATTTAATTATTCCGTTTAACCCTTTGTGGAAAGTACCCATTCATGATCTCATAGAGATCGTTAATAATTCCAGAGTAAGTCAGAATAAATCAAAATGTAACAATTTATTAAACAGTCAGGTATAATTCCAATTAAATAATCAATTCAAAAGATCCTCAAAACATCAAATACTCTTAAGTAAAGAGATGCGTTCCTGACTTTCCATAGGTTACGTAACGTTGGCTGGACACAACGTTACGGGCGAATCTGATTACAATATTGCGCCTTGACTTTTCTGCTACGCTGCCTTTAGTATTCAGACCTGACAATAACTTCTTTCAAATGGTAACATATGTTAACAAAGGGAATTTACATTTAATCACTCTCTCAGACCTGTATTGACAAGACCAAATGGTTGAGTCACACCTACCATACTATATATGCAACATCTCTTTAAACTCTTAAAACCATTGTTATCTTCTTGAATATTTCTGTGGGGATGAGATATTTGTACCAGTCGCACTAAGACATTTCCAATGATATCAAACACATATATATTGTTTAGTATTTGTTCATTTTTAGATCATATAGATTTTTGGGTATATTTTCAATGGTCACAGCCATTAGGAAGTAGGATGGGGGGAGAGATAAATACATGTAAATTAGAGCCATTCTAAGTTGATTCACTCAGTGTGATGTCGTCTGCAAAAAGTATCCATTGTCCTCAACCAGACAAACCGGCATAACTTTTTAAAGCCTTTCAATAAGAACGGGAACGGATACAATAGGTGCCTCCGCACCTTCGGTGTTTGGCCCCTAATAAGAACGGGAACGGATACAATAGGTGCCTTCGCACCTTGATTGTAGCCCTAAATATAGCTGCAAGCAGCCATTATCAGGGGCCAAGCGCAAAGAAGAAGATAAGACATGCCATCATGGCTGGAAGTGTCAAACCAACTGCAACAATGAGCCATTAAAGACATATTAAGTTGATTTTAGGCAAAATAGCAGTACAAATTTAAATGCAGTCCATAATAATGATTTAATGGTTTATCACTTTCGACCAATAGGTGGCACTGTTACGAAACTGATGTGATGTAGTCAGATTGAGGTGACAATGACGCATGCAAAGTTTGGTGTCAATATGTCAAAGCATTGCAGAGATATAGCCTCAAGAGTAATTTTTGCATCATGGCTCAACTCTGTTGCAGTGGTATTTGACAACTGTTTTGTTTATCAACACGGAATCCATAACTCTTTGTCGGCATGGTCCGAAGACGATACGGTTCAATTTTGGTGAAAATTGGACAAACGGTCTAGGACGAGTTAGAAAGTTGTTTTTTAACAAATAACGAGATGGAGGACAGATAGGTTTGCAAAAAATGGCAAAATTGGTATCCATGTTCTCAGCATGAGCCAATGAATGTACTATGACCAGTTTCATTACTATAGGCTAATTTAATCAAAAGTTATTAGCATTTTTGTACATTTTAATACAACTTTTGACCACAAGGTGGCGCTGCCCCGAAACGTTTTGAGTACCTTCAGGGCATGGAGCAGAAGACACATACCAAGTTTTGTAATGATATGCTAATGCATTCATAAAATAAAGCATTAAAATGTTATACCCTAATACTGCATTGAAGTCAATGGGAATTTCATGTTTTGTTTTATTATAGTGCCACGAAGAGGCAAAATCCCACCAATTTTTTTATGTGTCCTCAGAGTGAGCCCATACATATGTGTGTCGAGTTTGGTGAAAATGTTTCATTTTTTTTTGGAGTTATAGACATTTACATGAAAAAACATGTAAAAAATTACTGACATCTGACTTTGATTGAATTTTACTACCCCTTACTATCAATATTTTGACATTTGAGTATTAGCGTATAACTATCGACCTATGTTTCCGAACTTCTGACGCTGGTTTCGTTTCGATCGGACTAGCGGTTTCAAAGATATCAGCAAACGTTTTTTAAGCGCTAAATTACAACGCTGAACAAATCATACGCCAAAACCTGGCAAGTCTGGTATCGTTGGACTCGGCAA
Source organism: Gobiocypris rarus (assembly GCA_023029165.1). Taxonomy (NCBI): domain Eukaryota; kingdom Metazoa; phylum Chordata; class Actinopteri; order Cypriniformes; family Gobionidae; genus Gobiocypris; species Gobiocypris rarus. Next base: position 13,967,040 of record CM040920.1, read on the forward strand.
GGATTCAGGAGCCCAAAAAAGTTACTCCCATGAAAATAAGTCAATTTCACCCAAAGTTATAAGCATTTGAAAAAATAAAAATCCACTAGGTGGCGCTGTTTCGAAACTTCTTAGGCTACTTCAGGGCATTAACTTGATGACCCATACCAAGTTTCGTAACAATCCGTTCATGCATTGATAAAATACAGCATTGTAGCACATAATTCAAAATGGCCGACAGCCAAAATGGCCGATATGGTAAAATTGGATATTCGGTGACTCGGCATGATGTCTTGAATCTAACAAGTCCACTTTTATGATTTTTGGACAAACGGTTCAGAAGTTATGAGTAAAAATGTGCATTTTTAGTATCTCCAGACCAGCAGGTGGCGCTGCGCCGAAACGCTGCAAGTTGCCTCAAGTCATGCTTATGATGAAATGTACCAAGTTTGATTTGAATGTGATAAAGCGTTGCGGAGATATTGCCTTAAGTGTGTTTTCGCAAACGTTACGTAACATTTTTTCGTGCGTTTATCGAAAACGATTTGACGAATCAACAAGCTTTGCAAGATTTTTAGTCTGCATGGTCTGAGGATGATCTGGTTCAATTTTTGTGCAAATCGGACGAACCGTCTAGTACGAGTTTGCAAAAGTAGGTTTTTCGGATAATTCAAAATGGCGGGAAAATTTCCATGGCGGAAAATGACGTCATAGGGTGCAATCGAATCGTCTTGAGCCAAGGAATCAGAGGAAACAAGAATTTTGTTTCTAGCCTGTATGGTTCAAAAGTTATTAGCATAAACATGAGTCAAACTTTGGACTGATGGTGGCGCTAGAGGGATTGAGTTAAAGACTCCAAATTTGTTATAATGACAGCTCAGATTGGCCTCAGATGAGTGTGCCAAATTTCACAACTTTTTACCATACGGTTCTATGGGCTGCCATAGACTTCCATGGCGAAGAAGAAGAAGAAGAAGAAGAAGAAGAAGAACGGGAACGGTTTCAATAGGTGCCTTCGCACCTTCGGTGCTTGGCCCCTAATAATAAGAACAAATAAAATGTGGTTTCAAAAGATAAAACATAGGTAATTTTCAAGAAAAAAAATTGATATCAATTTGACGGTGGGTTAATGAAGGGACATGTTTTTAAATTGACCAAATTAAGTTTGTGGATGTATCTTTCATACTCTACGGCAGGCTGGCTGGACATATAATTACTTGACATGTTTAATCTTAGTGATTTCTTAAGTTATTTAAGCCTGCCGGCTGTGTACAGACGTTGTTTTGTGCCGCTATTTTGTATGGAAGTCTATGGGAAGTCTAGTTTATTTTCCCCTAAAAAGGGGCGTTGACGAAATTAACAGTTAAGTTCCCGGATGTGCCGGTAGTCCGTATTCTAATTCCCCTTGAATCAGACTAAATTCCTGAATCATTTTGTACATTTAAAAGATTAGTTCACTTTAAAAAAAACTTTTGCTGATAATTTACTCACCCCCATGTCATCCAAGATGTCCATGTCTTTCTTTCTTCAGTCAAAAATAAATTAAGGTTTTGGATGCAAACATTTCTCCTTATAATGGAGGCAATGGACCCCAAACGGTTCAAGGTCCGAATGACTGTTTCAGTGCAGCTTCAAAGGGCTTTAAACCACACCAGACGATGAATAAGGGTCTTATCTAACAAAACGATCGGTCATTTAAAAAGAAAAATCAAAAGTTTAAGTTTTATAACAACAAATGTCCGCCTTGCTCCGTTCTGTGATATGTGTATGTGACGTCACGTTATACGCAGTTACGTTGAAAAGGTCACGCTTGCCGTAGGCGGAAATACAGAGTCAGTGTTGAACGTGCACATACTCAGTCAAACGGCGTTTACAAAAAAAAGGGAGGTTAAAGGTAAAACAACGATGTCGGACGATTTTGAATCCTCCTTCAGCTCATTTGAAAACACTGACTCTGTACTTCCGCCTATGATAAGCGTGACCTTTTCAATGTAACTGCGTATTATGTGACGTGACGTAGACATATCACAGAACGGAGCAAGGCGAACACTTGTGCTTATAAAACTTAAACTTGACCGATCGTTTGGCTAGATAAGACCCTTATTCATCGTCTTTTATGGTTTAAAGCCCTTTGAAGCTGCACTGAAACTGTCATTCGGACCTTTAACCGTTTGGAGCCCACTGAAGTCCATTATAAGGAGAAATGTTTGCATCAAAAACCTTAATTGGGGTGAGTAAATTATCAGCCAAAGTTTTTTTTTTTAAAGTGAACTAATCCTTTAATGACAGAATTTTCATTTTTGGGTGAACTACCCTTTAGGGAATTAATGTTTTATTTTTTTTATTTTTTATTCAGATATGTAAATCAACATGTATAAATTGCTATTAGGCAATTAATGGTGAGATAATCTAATCAAATTGAACCGGTTCAGAAAAATTAATCGTTAGATTAATCAATGCATCGAAAAATAACTGCTAGATTAAAAATAATCGTTTATCCAAGGCCTAGTCTGCAGATCGTGCACAGAAAACTTGCAACTCAAATTCTTGTCCGTTGTTAAATGTCATACCTGTCTCTCTGTCTGTCTGTGTGTGTGTGTGTGTGTGTGTGTGTGTGTGTGTGTGTGTTCTGTGACAAGTTATATGTAGTAAAACGACTTTGTGGAAGCCCTGGATCTTCTATTCTCTGCTGCTACACACCATTGTGACAAGATATATATGTGTGTTTTCATTGTAGGGGTGTGCGAAATATATCGTCTGCGATAATATCGTAATTGTTGTTTTAACGATGTGCGATCCGACATTATGGAGTATATCCCTCACACACACACAGAGAGTGCACGCATACCCCACATGATTTGTTGATTAGACTAATGCTGGTGCGCATTTCACTTTCACTGCGTACTATATTTATATCATATAATATAGTTAATGTGATATTGATTTTATACAAGTTTACTAAACAAGAAGTTAATATTAAGTGACTTACAGTTTAGACTTCCATATTGCCTGTTTTTGCTTTATTTCGCCACCGAAAAATAGTTCAAAACAAACACACAGCACTGTATCTGCGTCTCTGGGCAACACACAGCAGTGTTTTCATACTGAACGAATCAGCTTTTTGAACGAATCAATTGAATCAATGATTCAATGACTACGATAGATTAAGAGAGTCAAATGCTTCGTTCCTTGAATGAATCAGCTGTTTGAATGAATCGGTTGAATCTCAATGACTCACTGATTAAATGTGATTTGCTGCCACCTACTGGCGGTTTGAATTTCACAGTTAAAGTATCTTTTCATGTTTTACAGTTTTTTACAATCACTTAGTTACTATTTTCAGAACCTTGATGCCATTTTTCACAACTCTAGACACAAAACTCAAAACGGTTATCACTTGTAACACAGGCTGTCTAATGTTCAAAACATTACATTGTGCATTCACATCTTTAAAGAAATCTTGCACTTGCACAATCATTGGTTCAAAAAACAAATTTACTGTGAAATACCATTGAAACATAACTATAGATCACCCACACAGAAGCAACTGATAGTTTCACTGTGTTATTGTTCGTACAATCATTAAATATTGTAGAACAAAATAAGTGATACAGGTTTCATTATGGTGCTACATGTACAGTAAATCTCTGTAAAAGTACTGCAGTAGTAGAGAGAATAATACAGACACAGTGGAATCATTGAACAAAGTTTTTAATATATTGATGCAAAACTACAGTACAATCACAACATAGGTTTATTTATAAAACTAATCATCAAAAATAATTATCTATGAAATAGAAAAGAAAAGATAGTACTGTAAAACATCAAATGTAGTGTTCTTGCTTGCTTGTACTAGAAACAAAACATGAATGATTACTGTACTTCTGCATTGTCATCAACTCTGTGTTGTGGATTTGGCCACAGGTTCTCATCTACATCACAATGGATGTTTTCATTAGCCAAACATCTTGGGAAAAACCTTCGGGCATGGCGAATCCAGGCCTGACACTGGTCTGCTGTAATGTCATTGCAGGCTTCATCCATGGCCTGGAGAAGAGTGACTTGTTCATGAGGGTGCCTATCATGAACCTTCCATCTCCATGTGGAGAAAAATTCCTCAATTGGGTTAAGGAAGGGAGACTATGGGGGTAAATACAGGGTGGTAAATTGTGCATGGGCCTGAAACCATGCTTGCACCACATGAGCATGATGGAACCTGACATTGTCCCACACAATGACATAGGTCACACCTTCAGCTCTACAAACCTGATCATCAGCTCATCAAGAAAGGTGACAAGGAGAGCTGCATTATATGGTCCAATATGAGGTCTGTGTCCCACCACACCATCTTCTGATATAGCCGCACACATGGTGATGTTGGCCCCTCGTTGTCCAGGTACTTGGATGGTTGCCCGCTGGCCAATGAAATTCGACCTCTCCTCCTTGTCTTGGCCAGATTAAAACCTGCCTCATCCAAATATATGAATTTGTGATGGTCGTCATCAGCATCCAGCTCCATCACCCTCTAAAAATACATTTTGGAAAGAGATTTAGAGATACTGTACAATGTAGAATTTTGGGAATATTTTTACAACAGCCATCTTCAAACTGAACTCACCTGAACATACTCAGTCCTCATTTGCTTCACTCTGTCTGCATTTCTTTCAGGCACATGATATAGTTGTTTTATAGATACCTGGTGCCTTTTCAGTATGCGTGCAATAGTCGGCAAACTTATGGATCCCACATTGTTGAACATGTCTTCATTGTCCAAGATATGCTGGTGAATTTCTGTAAGGCGAATATCATTTCTGGCCCAGAACCAAATCGACCACAGCCTGCTCCTGTTGGTCAGTTAGAATTTTGCCTCTGCCTCCACTATTTGGCCTGGTCTCAATTCTACAGGGAAAATTAGAGTAAGAAGACACTTGGTCACATCACCTATTCTGTGATACACGTTGGTATGCAGTCATTTGACAATTGAGAGTAGCATAATGTTTAGTGCATGCTGATAACTTACCGGTTCTCATTGCGGAATGTTCTGATTATTGAGGCCACGGTTGACCTTCTGAGGTTTGGTTGAATCATTGCAGCCGCCTCAGTCATTGTCATGCCATGATTTATGACATGGTCTACAACTATTGCCCAATTTCATTGGACACTCTATGCTGTTGCTGCCGCTGTCTTGGTCCGTGGTCTTGTCCTCTACCACGTTCCCACACCTCTCAAAGCAGGCCCACGACCACCTCTCAAAGGGTGCCTGTCCCCTGCCATTCCTTTGACCAACACGTCTTCCTCGTCTTCCTCCCACCACTGCTTGACCTCCATTGTGACCTGGATCACCTGCTGGCTCCATGTTACATATCACTACGCTCTTGCAATTGGATCCCAATCAACTCTTTATATACTCATTCCACAAAGTGCACTCAATCATTAGTAACGAGTTGGCAGAATTGGACAAGCAATTACAAGGGCCTGAATACAGTGCAGTGCTGTCAATACTTTAAATAGTCTGAAAAGGTGTAACAGTATTTGGGACCATAGACACAGTGTCTGATGAAGCATTATGATACAGTAAAATATTACTGTAGGCTACATCCATGGGTATTGTAGTCTAATTGGTTCATTCTTCACACTTATTAGTGACAAGGAATCTCGTTATCTTGAAACTTTCATGATTGAACAAACATTGAACAAACTGTTCATGATTTACTGTAAACATGGAAGATTGTTTGTCTGTTTCCATACAACTATGCATTAAGAGTAATGCAACAGTTACTTATCATTTTGAGCAGTTGTATCAATTGATAGTTAGATCATTGTAAGGAAATGAATAGACACTCATTTGAAATGTAATGTGTGAATTGCCTTTTGAAATAGTAGTAATTTGATGTTAAGTTGTGTCATATTGAACAGGTGATTTTTGTTGAATGAACAAATGATCTAAGTTTTATGTGTATTGTATCCAAGCAATTGAGAAAAGGGTTAGAGTTTTGAAAAATGTGCATTTTGATCATTGGTTGTGAGTTTTGTGTCTAGAGTTGTGAAAAATGGCATCAAGGTTCTGAAAATAGTAACTAAGTGATTGTAAAAAACTGTAAATTATTTCAAATATCAATATTATTCAACATTTTGTTTTAAACATCAAAACATTATTTATGCATAACTGCAGGATATTAATTTGCCACTTCAGATGCAGCTTCTGTTTCCTCTGCACTGCAAATATACATTTTGTTGATAAAATTATTATTTTATTTGATGGTAACAACCCTATTGTGTCTTATTATAATTGATTTTTATTAATTTTATGAAATTGACACAAAAGATATAAAAAAATAAATGTATCAAGGTAAAAAAGATTATTTCTGTAATTTCTGTGAACTGACCACCACACAGAATATGAAGAATATCATAAACTTTAGGAGTCAGCTGACCATGGCAGTCCTAAACCTGCCAAAGTACCATCACAAAAACACACAAAATATCGTCTAATTATCGTTATCGAGAAAATCCCAGAAAATACCGAGATATCTTTTTTTGTCAATATCGCACACGCCTATTTCATTGCATTCAATTGCACGTTTGTTTGAAGGACAGCATTGGACAGGATGTGGAATAGTGTGTTTTGTCAAAATTATTATTATTTTTTTTTAATCCAATTAATCATTTAATCGAATAAATAGCAGCAAAATTAAGCAAATTGTACTTATATAGCACATTTAAACATAGCAGAACTATTCAAAGTGTTGAACAGAGTAAAGAAAAAAAAAAATGATAAAAACAAGAATAAAATAGAATAGAGACAAAGTGAAACCAAAAAAAAAGAGTTGATTTAAGTGCTTGGGTAATAAAAATAATATAAATATTACTGTAGTAATATATATATATATATATATATATATATATATATATATATATATATATATATATATATATATATAAACAAAAATATATAAATATATATATATATATATATATATATATATATATATATATATATATATATATATATATATATATATATATATATATATATTAACAAAAAATTTAAATCACTTTTAATACAACCAAAGAAACATATGGTGATGTATTCATTTTTGTTTGTTTTGATTATTTTTAAGCCAACAATGTTTGTGATGTCATTTACTGACTTTCCGGACCTCTTCAATAGCATCAGCTTCACCCCAGGGAAGCTAGCCGAGTTTGCGGAGAAGTGCAAAGAACACATTGTGGGGGAGGTTAAAAAAAAGTGCTATCGATGAAAATGAAGGGTTTACTTTTGCCTTTTTGTCTGAATAAATGAGTGAAAAAAAAAAAAATCGCTTTTTGTTTGCTGTGTTCCCTTATAGTTTGTTTTCTGTGTTTATATGTCCTTGTTAACTGTTATTTGTAACAGTTTTTCAACTGAAGGGAACAAATACTTTCTTCTTTTTTTTCATTCTAGGCAATATGTGGAAATTGCTGTGAAGAACAAGCGACAACTTCTCACTTTGAGTACACGGTTGAGTGTCTCGTTCAATAGCAACCAAAAATCAACCACACTTCCTCAAGTGGGTGTTAACCCGTGTAACGTTAACACGCATCAGAACACCTTAAAGGGATGTCTGAACAGATATTAAGGATAAAGTACTGCGTTAATACTCAGCAGTATATAGAACCATATTTAATTACAAGGGTGAATTATGTATGTCACATTCACTACACACGTCCCCCCAGAATTCACCATAAGAAAAAAAAAAAACGTCAACAGGGAGGTGGGCGTATCAAGCGGCCGCAACGGCTGCACTGTACCGGGGGTCAGGAGTATCTCTCTGCAGCCGGAGGTGGGGCATAGGGTGTAGGGAGCTTGGGAGTGGGGAAAACAAGGGGCTGGGGCAAAACAGGAGGACGTCCACGTCGAGGGGGCAGAGCCAAGTCAATAGGCCTGTCCACATCCAAGTGAGCGGGTTTAAGGCGGTCGATTGAGAGTCTCTCCGGTTTACCGCCCCTGTCCACAACAAAATGTTTGTTCCCTGTCTCCAGAACCCGGAATGGGCCCTCGTAGGGTGGGCGTAGCGGACCCCTGTGAGCATCATGGCGAATGAAAACATAGCCAGCTGCCTGAAGTCCAGCGGGAATGTGTGACTGAGGGAGGCCATGCCGGGAAGTAGGGATGGGTGAGAAAAGCCTTGCATTGTCCAGTAAATTAGACCGCTGGAGGGTAGCAGACCAAGGAACTGTGGTGCTAGGAACAAAATCCCCTGGCACCCGCAGCGACTGTCCATAAACAAGCTCCGCAGATGAGGACTGAAGGTCCTCCTTAGGTGCAGTCATGATGCCTAGCATCACCCATGGAAGCTTGTCGACCCAGTTACTGTCTTTGAGGCTGGCACGCAGAGCAACCTTCATCGACCTATGAAAGCGTTCACACAGTCCGTTAGCCTGCGGGTGATATGCTTGCCAAAGCATGCCAAAGCTCAGACGTGAACTGCGCTCCTCTGTTAGAGGAAATGTCTGAAGGCATGCCGAAACGGACAACCCAGGTGCCAATGAATGCACGTGTCATTTCGATAGACGCCACTGACGTCAGTGGTACAGCCTCAGGCCAGCGGGTGGTCCTATCAACCATAGTTAACAGGTGTGTGAAACCATGAGATGAGGGCAGAGGACCGACCAGGTCTACATTTACGTGGTCAAAATGTCTTTCTGGAACTGGGAACGACTCCAACGGGGCTTTAGTGTGGCGGTGTACTTTAGCCCGTTGGCACTCAACACAAGTGTTAGCCCAGTTTCTAACATCCTTCTTAAGGCCATGCCAAACAAACTTTGCTGCAACCAGTCTCTGTGATGCTTTCAAACCTGGGTGGGAGAGACCATGGATGGCATCAAAAACTTGTCGTTTCCATCCCGAGGGGACGACTGGCCATGGACTACCTGCAGAGACGTCGCACAAGAGCGTGGTGCCAGCATCACCAAAAACCACTTCCTCGATCTGCAGCCCTGTTGCTGAGGCCCTCAGGAGTTGTACACCTGGGTCTGTGGTCTGAGTCATCGCCATGCTGTTATAATCCAAACCGAGATGGACTGCCCCTGCCACAGCACATGATAGGCAGTCCTCCACACGGTTGTTCTTACCGGCAACATGCTGCAAGTCTGTGGTGAACTCCGAAATGTAGGAAAGATGGCGCTGCTGGCGAGCGGACCACGGCTCAGACACCTTGGCCATGGTGAATGTCAGTGGTTTGTGATCCACAAAAGCAGTGAAATGACAACCTTCCAGCAGGGAACGAAAGTGTCTGATGGCGAGGTAGAGACCCAGGAGCTCCCGGTCGAAAGTGCTATATTTCCGCTCGCAGGGGTGCAGCTGACGGCTAAAGAAAGCCAGTGGCTGCCAGGCCCCGTTTAACGACTGCTCGTTAACGGCACCGACAGCGTAGTCTGAGGCATCCGAGGTGATGGCGATGGGGGCTGTAGGAGAGGGATGAGCCAGCATTGTGGCGTTCGCTAGGGCTGCCTTAGTGGCAGCAAAAGCCTTGATCCTGCTCTCAGTCCAGTCTACGGCGTGCTTGGGTTTACCTTTCAAGGCCTCGTGTAAGGGCTGCATGAGCTGAGCGGCTCGAGGAATGAAGCAATGGTAAAAATTTACCATGCCGAGGAACTCCTGCAGCGATTTAACCCTGCGTGGGCGTGGGAACTGTGTTACTGCTTCCACCTTTGATGGAAGAGGGACTGCCTCTTCCTTAGTGACTCTGTGTCCAAGGAAATCAATGGTGGAGAGACCAAACAGGCACTTGGCCGGGTTGACAATCAGGCCATGTTGGCTAAGCCGCTCAAAAAGGGTTCGGAGGTGCTCCAGGTGCTGAGACATAGACGTGCTAGCTACTAGGATGTTGTCCAAGTACACCAAAAGGAAATGCAGGTCCCGCAAAACAGAGTCCATGAGGCGTTGAAAAGATTGGGCAGCGTTTTAAAGGCCGAAAGGCATGCGGAGGAACTCAAAAAGACCAAACGGCGTGATCACTGCCGTTTTAGGAACGTCTCACGGATGTACCTGCACCTGATGATATCCCTGGACGAGGTCCACCTTGGAAAATATCACTATACCAGCGAGGTGTGCTGAAAAATCCTGTATGTTGGGGACCGGGTATCGGTCAGGTGCCGATGCCTCATTAAGCCGCCTGTAGTCGCTCCGAAACACAATTCGACGTACCTTGTGCCATATGTGCGGATCAGGCTACCATTGGCAGCTTCCAAAGGGGGGCCGTGGCTGTCAGTCACCATGTCTAAAAGGGATGCAGGCAGGACATTCCTCTGTGCTCCCGTGTCACACAGAAAACGCCGTTCGGAGATGCTGTCACGGATGAAAAGCAGCCTGCCTACGCGGCCGACGCTCATGGCCACTACTGAGCGCCGGCCCTGACGTTTCCCGGTCCGCCGAAACTGCATGGTGGGCGACATTTGTTGGCCTTGGTTCCGAACTTTGCATGGTAGAAACATAAGCCTGACGGTTGTTGAGGGTCATCTCGTGTCGCCGAAGCGATGTGCGCAGGAAAAAATGAGGACTCACCATGTTCCTGACTCGCCAGGAAAAACTTATCAGCCTCCTCAGCTAGTTTCCTACATTCAGTAATTGTGGTGTTAGCTAGAGCAGCTCTCACTTGGGAAGGTAGCTGACGCAGAAAAAGATGGGTGAAAATAAAATCAGGTCTGTGCTCACCCAAAAGATCCAGCATACGAACCATGAGCTCGGACGGTTTACTGTCACCCAGTCCTTGAAGGGAGAAAAGCCTGTTGGCTCTCTCAGCGTCTGACAGTTCAAATGTTTTCAATAAGTGGGCTTTGAGTGCTGCATACTTGTCAGTTGCTGGGGGATTTGTAAGAACCACTCTGGAAGCTGTTGTATTTCCGAGAGCTGACACAACATAGTAGTATTAAGTTGTATCCGCGGTGATCTCACGCAGCGCGAATTGCGCTTCGGTCTGAGCGAACCGTGCCGAAGCCGATGTTTCCCAGAAGTGGGGGGGTTTAAGAGTGACGGCGTTCGCGGTCATGGTAGTGTCGTTTCTCTGCAAACGTCCAGCAGACTAAAGTCGGGGTCACCAGTGTGGAAATTGCTGTGAAGAACAAGCGACAACTTCTCACGTTGAGTACACAGTGGAGTGTCTCGTTTAATAACAACCAAAAATCAACCACACTTCCTCAAGTGGGTGTTAAACCGTGTAACGTTAACACACATCAGAACATCTTAAAGGGACCACGGTCACTGAACAGTTATTAAGGATAAAGTACTGCGTTAATACTCAGCAGTATATAGAACCATATTAAATTACAAGGGTGAATTATGTACGTCACATTCACTACAAATATGTTTTTATTTCCGTGGTTTATTCTTTATTTCCTGCTCTTTGGTGTGTTGAAATTGAATGCTGTGCAACTTTTAACAGCAGTTCATTAAAAGCAGTTGGACAAACTATTGACTACTTGTACTGTGGTACAGTTATTTACTGTATAAGGTGCATTGTGTAGTATTTATGAGGATCTATTGACAGAAATGCAATATAATATACTTAACCATGTTTTCAGTGGTGTTTAAATGAACGTACTTAATGTATTATGTTTTTATTATTTAGAATGATCAATTTCTATCTACACACACCGTTTTTACCATTTTGTGCCACCATGTTTCTACAGTAGCCCTAAATGGACAAACATCTACAACGCGCTAGTCACTCTCTGCTCTCTCCGATGACGACATCTTTGTCCCGTGTAGGCCACCTTAGCTTCTCTATTTGCTTAGAACGGGAGGGGTGAGCGGTGGGTGGTTGCAATTCACAACCTCACAGCTAGATGCCGCTAATATTTACACAGTGCACCTTTAATATGAAACCAAATAATGTCTATAATATCCATTGTATTTATTTACTGTCTGCTGAAAATCTGCTGACTAGTAGCCTCTAAGAGTCATTCAACAGCATTTCATAGTTTTTCACTTTCATTTTGATGGGCCTAATGTGTCAACAGAGGAATATATTAATTGACCTCAAAGTAAACTGACAGTCTACTGAAAGGTCATTTATACGCAACAAACAGTCAGTAGAGCACTCCTGAAAATCCTTGGAAGAGTCATTCAACAGCATTTCTTTGTTTTTCACTTCATTTTGATGGGCCTAATGTGTCAACAGAGGAATATATTAATTGACCTCAAAGTAAACTGACAGTCTACTGAAAGGTAATTTATACGCAACAAACAGTCAGTAGAGCATTCCTGAAAATCCTTGCGATAGCAAAAAGATTAAGGGCAAGTAACATGACATGCTCTTAAAGTTCATAATGAAAGTGTTGATAAACCGGTTAATAGCTACATACTGACTACTGAACGTCCGTCGATAAACCGGTTAATAGCTACATACTGACTACTGAATGTTTACTGAACGTTTACAGAAAGTTTGTTGATACACTGGTTAATAGCTACATACTGACTACTGAACGTTTACTGAAGGTCTGTTGATACAATGGTTAATAGCTACATACTGACTACTTAAAAGCTCTTATTTTGCTGTACTTTAAAGTAGAGACCTTATTGAGGATGTGTTGCATGTCTGCTAATACGCTGTTGAACATCTACAACCTAAAGGGATAATACATTGGTAACACTTTTCTGACAAAATGTTTAATAGTTGTTTACATATTGCATACAGTGTAATGATTGCTATAAAACATTTAATAGACAATCTACAGATTCTACCCTGATGAGAGTAAGTAGATATGTAGTAACTTATAGTCAGCAGACAGTCTATAGACTATCTATAAGGGGACCATCAAAATAAAGTGTTACCCATTTTACTTTTATACACACATTGGATACAATATGTACACCAATGTTTTAATAAACTTATATGTTGTTTTTTGTCATTTTTACGTAAATTATGTGTTTTATTCCTTTTTATGCACCAACATTTCGTTAACAAATAAATTATTTGCTTTTATTCTTTCAGAGTACATCGTATCAGAGCAGTCAAAGTAGAGTTTTACAATCTGATGTGGCTTGTCAGACTGACTGTCCACAAACTGTTTCTGTGATGACGCAAACAGATGAATTTCAGAAAAAATCTGTTGGAACCCAACTGTCCTCTAGTACAATGAAGAACATTCACATTCGGAGTACAGGTATACATTGCATAGATGTTTTATTTATTTTTAAACACTTTTTAGTTTATAAGAATATACTTCTTAAGTACTACTTTAAGTGTAACAGTAGTAAACTTTGAGTACACAACTAGTTTACAACTAAGTTGTCTGTTTGTATTGCAACTATACTACAAGTGAACTTAGAGGTATACTGACAGTTTACTAGGTAAATACTTGTAGCACATTTTTTTTAGTTTATGAAAGTACACTTTGGAGTATACTCTTAAACTGCAAGTATACTTAAGTTCTTATACTTATAATTTCCTATTTCTATATTATTTTTGCACTTTAAGTATATTAAATGTTCCTATTTGTATTCATACTTGATATTAACTGTACTTTAACTCTTTCTATTTTAAAAACATATTGTATTCTAGCTTAATGTGGTCTTTCTTATTAACACTTGAAAGTGGGTACGTTTCATAAAAAAGCATCATTTTCAACAAAAAACTGAAAAAAAAATCAAATCTTTGTTAAAGATTACATCCGGATCGGATTCAGAATGATAATCAAAACAGATGGAGTAGATTGAGAACATCAACACCCCTAAAGCGTCACAGTCTTTAACCCTTCCTGGGTCAACATTTCAATCAGTAACAGTAGCAGTTTTGAACTTATATGCTGTTTAATGTTTGATGATTGCGTTATTTTACATTTGTGTAAGCAATCTTCTATCACTTGTTCCCTTTCAAAAGAGAACTCGTGCTGTGTCCCTTAGAGGGCGCTATGGGGAATGCTTCCAGCGCCCTCTAGGGGACGCAGAGTTTCGTTCCCCTTCTCAGGGAACCATGGTTACATGCGTAACCTGAGTCGATATCTGTTTGTCTTTATAAGACAGTATGTTTAAAAAATAGTAAAATTAGGTGAAAAAAGTATTTAATAGGCTACTCAATCAAAAGAGTAAACACAACTACAAGCCAAGCTAATTATACTTTTTAATTTTATCTCAGTCAAAAGACTGAGTAAAAGTATAGGCTAAATATACTTAAACTTTTCTGTCAGTTTAAGTCAAGTATATACTTAGTCAAAGTAAACTTTAAAATAAGAATACTAATAGCACACTTGAATAAACTTCTTTTTCGTAAGGGTAGGTCAGCCGGAACCGGGAACACTTCCCATAACACCTGATGTACTCGTTACATCATCAGAATGGCATCTACGCTAATGTTAGTATCTTTGTTTTATCCCGAGGTCTACTGCAGTCAGCCAGATCCAGGCTGTATCCAGATCAGACGGTGGACCTGCACCCAGATGTGACCAACACATGACCCTGAAGTGTCTGCAGAGACCGTGTCATTTAGACTCCCCCTTAAGCTGCCTCATCGACACGGCATCCTCAATAAACCTGTCTCCGGCGTGATGACTCCGATTGTTTGAATAGTCCTAGTTAACAATTCTTTAAATCAATGTCATCCTCAAAACAACCCGTCTCCAGCGTGTTGCCGCCAATCTTTCGAATATTACACTTTAGTAATTGTTTAATCAATACGGCATCCTCAATAAAAACCTGTCTCCGGCGTAATGACTCCGATATTTATTTATTTTTATTTTTAATAATTATTTAATCGATACATCATCCTCAATAAACCCGTCTCCGACGTGTTGCCTCAGATCTTTAGAATATTCAGATCGATTATGACCTCTGACCTTTAAAATAATAACTTTAATAATAATAATACGCTGTTTGTTAATTGGCCAGAGGAGAACTGGCACCCAGACTAAGCCTGGTTTCTCCCAAGGTTTATTTTTCTCCATTAGGTCTCCTGATGGGGTTTTGGTTTCCTTGCCACTGTCGCCTCTGGCTTGGCTTGCTCAGTTGGGGAAAAAACTATTTTTCAAATATATTTCAAAATAAATCTAATTATTAAACTAAATTAACCATATAGACCAAATTACTTATCTAAAGCCCACATTGTTACTGTATGATAATCAAAATATATTCTGTTGCATTATTTTTCTGTTTAACACTGTGAAGCTGCTTTGAAACAATCTGCATTGTTAAAAGCGCTATATAAATAAAGTTGACTTGACTGAGGACGCCGGATTCCCACCGGGTCTCCGCCTTCAGCCACCTGCGTTCCAGCTGCGCCATCCGGCGTGAAATATCCTTTATTCTGTGTGTCTATGTTGTGTGTGTGTTTGTATGTGTGTGTGTGTGTTGCCACTGCAACGCCACTTCAAAGAGCTTACAGGCTTGTTCTCTCGTTCCGACGCGTCGTAGTAGCGCCACGGAAAGACGGAGTTCTCCTCACTCTCCCTCTCTCTCGTTCCGTCGTGCTGAAGAAGCGCTGCGGAGAGAGAATGTTAGAGGACATGAGCAAACTCAAGCCGAAGCTCTCTTCACTCTGCCGTCACCGCGGCTCTTCTTTTCCGCCGCCGCCACAGAGTTTTTCCTCACTGTTCCTCTTCTCCCGTTCCGTCGCGCTAAGAAGCGCCGCGGACAGAGAATACTAGAGTAAATGAACTACTCGAGCTGAAGCTCTCATCACTATGCCGCCATGCTGAAGAAGCGCCGTAGACGGACAGAGTTTTCCTCACTCTTCATCTTCTCTCGTTCAGTCGCGTTACCGCCGCGGACAGAGAATAACTAGAGTAAATAAACAAACTCGAGCCGGAGCTCTCGTCACTATGCCGCTGTGCTGAAGAAGCGCGGCGGACAGACAGAGTTTTCCTCACTCTTCATCTTCTCTCGTTCAGTCGCGTTACCGCCGCAGACAGAGAATACTAGAGTATATAAACAAACTCGAGCCGGAGCTCTCGTCACTATGCCGATGTGCTGAAGAATCGCTGCGGACAGACAGAGTTTTCCTCACTCTTTATCTTCACTCGTTCAGTCGCGTTACCGCCGCGGACAGAGAATAATAGAGTAATTAAGCAAATTCCAGCCGAAGCTCTTGTCACTATGCCGCCGTGCTGAAGAAGCGCCACGGACAGAGTTTTCCTCACTCTTCATCTTCTCTCATTCAGTCGCATTACCGACTATACAGAGAATAACATTACTAGAGTAATTAAACAAATTCCAGCGAAGCTCTTGTCACTATGCCGCCTCACTGAAGAAGCGCTGCGGACAGACAGAGTTCCCTTTCGAGGGAACTCACACTGCGTCGGAACGACGATTTGGGGATGCTCCTAAGCATCAGCGAATCTGAAGTCTGAATGAAAACTAGTCCAATCCGATTGGTGCGTGCGTCATGGCGTCATCGTGACGGCATACCGGAAGTATAAAAGGGGAGCCGGCGCGTAATGGCGGCAGTCATTGCTCTTCAGCATAGCGCTCTGTGTACATTGTCTTTATTGTTGTATTGTCCAAGAGTGTGTGAAAGAGAAAAGAAAATAAGTATGACTGAGAGAGGAGAAAGTTTTAAGCAGTGTGTGCATCCGTGCCCTCGTTACATCTCGGGCTCGGACACACACGCGCTTTGTGTAGAATGCCTGGGTGTTCAGCATGCCAGGGCGGCTCTCGAGGAGCCGCCAGAGCATTGTGAGAAGCTGACACTCAGGCTTCTCCGCTCTCGGCTGGCCGTGTTCGATGAGGCCGGCCAGCCTCGTGAGCCCCGTGGTTCTGGACCCGCAGCCGCCGAGGCGGCTCGGCGTCGCAGATCATGGGGCTCACAAAGGGATCTGTCAGAAGGTTGTGGGACTGCTGAGGCACTTTCCCACTCCTCTTCTGGCAGTTCCGAGATTCTTCCGCCCCGTGTGGAAGCCCGCAATGCGGCTTCTTCCCCCGGGGTGGAGAATCCGATGCTCATCCTCTCTGGTTCTGAGGAATCAGAGGAGGTGGGCATCGAGGCGGGTGGTGAAGCATCGGAAGTGTTTCCGCTTCATCCACCCGCCCAAGAGGAGCTGGTCGAGGTGTTGACCGGCAGTGGCCAAATTGAACATCGATTGGCCACAGGAAAGGCAGGAAGTCCAGCCAACCAGTAAGCTGGACGACCGCTTTCTGACGCACCGGTCCAAACACCTCGCCGGGCTTGCCTTTCTTCCCGGATTTGCACAATGAGTTGTGCAAATCGTGGAGGAGGCCATACTCAGCGTGTTTCCAATCCCCAGTGTTGGATTATGCCAACGTGCTGGGGGCACGCGAGCTGGGTATGGGGACGATGCCGCTGGTGGAAGATGCTCTCGCGAGCTATCTTTCGCCGAATCGGCATCGCCCCTTAAAGCCAGTACTGCCCACCAAGCCCTGCAGGGACACTTCTGCCTTGGTGGGCAGGGCTTATATGGCGGCTGGGCGGGCTGGTAGTACCCTGCATCGTTATCTATATTGCAGGCCTACCAGGCCGACCTCCTTAAGGAGCTAGACGAGGGCGAGGGTCCCTCTCCGGAGGACATACTGGAGCTTCGGAAGGCTGCTGACTTGTCTCTCCGCGTCACCAAGGAGACGGCCCGTGCCATCGGCCGCTCCATGGCATCTATGGTGACTGTGGAGAGACATCTGTGGCTTAATTTATCGGGGATGAAGGAGAAGGATAAAACCTTCCTCCTAGACTCCCCGATCTCGCCTTCTGGTCTGTTCGGCGACGCAGTTAACACCGTCGTCGACAGATTTCAGGAGGCGAGGAAGCAGTCAGCGGCCTTCCGCCAGTATCTCCCTCGCCGCTCGAAGCCTGGGAAGGCTGTCCCCAGTGGGCAGCCTCAGCCGCCCACCAGCTCCTCGCACCGGCGGGTGCAAAAGAGCGTCGCCTCTAGAGCCCCTCCTCCGGGAGCTTGGCAACAGAGGCGGCGCTCACCAGCAGCCTTCTGCTCCGAAGGGCGATCTGAGGAACGTCCTTCAGGCGCGGAAGGCTGCCGGGAAGAAGTCCTAGCTGCGGCAGGGCTTCTGGCGGGCGGTCCTCCCACGAAGGGGCAACCGAGGTTGCTTCCTTTGCGGCGCTTGGGAAATCGATGTGGTAATCCCGCCGTCTATGACGCTCGGGCCACATCGATTTCCGAACGCATGCTGCTCCAGCCGCCTCTGGAAAGACCTGCGGCTGGGCAGCTCGTGCGTCGCACACAGAGACTCGTTCTCAACTGCTCCCTGCCGGTCAGCCACTTCAGGGGGTTGGGGACGAGCCTCGTGTAACACCCGACGCCAGCCTCGAGAGGCTGGTTCCCTTAGTAGATTATCTCGGCGCATGGAAGTGCCTTCCGAATATTTCTACATGGGTCCTGCGTACTGTAGAAAACGGTTACAGACTGCAAACGAACGGTCACCCTCCTCCAGGGTTCAGGGGGTTGAACTGGACCGCAGTGGTACCGGAGCGGGTTCGGTAATGGAACTAGAAGTAGAATCCTTGCTGGCGAAGGAAGCCATAGAGCGCGTTCCTCCGCTGGAGAGAGTCCGGGTTCTACAGCCGGTACTTTATAGTTCCCAAAAAGGATGGAGGGTTGCGTCCGATTATAGATCTGAGGTATTTGAATCGGTCTCTGAGGAGGTTCAGATTCAAAATGCTCACTATTCCCATCATCGTGAGTCAGATCCAGTCCGAGGACTGGTTGTCACGATAGATCTAAAGGACGCATACTTCCATATCTCCATCCTTCCATGTCACAGGAAGTTCTTGAGGTTCGCCGGGGCGGCGCATCAATATCGAGTGCTTCCCTTCGGCCTAGCTCTCTCCCCACGCACGTTCACGAAGTGCATGGACGCAGCTCTGGCTCCAATGAGACTTCAGGGCATCCGTGTACTGAATTATATCGACGACTGGCTCATATTGGCCCAGTCGCACGAGATGGCAGTTCGGCATCGAGATGTCGTTCTGGCCCACATAAAGTGCTTGGGGCTGAGACTCAACACAAAGAAGAGTGTGTTGACGCCCCAGAGGACTACGTTCCTGGGGATTGTATGGGACTCGACGACGATGCGGGCACAATTGTCTCACAGTCGAGACCATACTGGCGATGGTCTCAGGAATAAGGCTAGGCCACAGCATCACTGTGAAGCACTTTCAGAGAGTGCTGGGGCACATGGCAGCAGCGCCCAACGTGATACCTTTTGGCCTGCTACACATGAGACCCTCCAGTGGTGGCTGAAAACCAAGGGGTTTTCCCAGAGGGAATCCTTTCCGTATGATCAGGTAACGCGCAGGTGCCTTCATTCCCTAGTCATATGGAAGAAACTTGGTTTCTGTCCCAGGGGCCAGTGTTGGGAGCGTCCTGTTGCCGGAAATCCGTTTCAACAGACGCCTCCCTCACTGGTTGGGGCGCGGTCATGGACGGCCGATTTGCGAGGGGCCCGTGGGAGGGCCGTCATTCCTCCTGGCACATAAATTGCCTGGAGATGATGGCGGTCTACAGAGCTCTCAGGAGCTTTTTCCCGGACCTCCGCGGCCAACATGTCCTGGTACGGACAGACAATACGCCTGTCGTAGCGCACTCAATCATCAGGAGGGTTGAGGTCGCGCCTCTGTGCAGACTGGCGCATCTAATCCTCCTGTGGTCCCAGGAAACTGTTGTCCTTCAGGGCAATGTATGTCCCGGGGTCCAAAATCAGGAGCAGACATCCTGTCGAGGCAGGGGCTGAGGCCGGGAATGGCGACTCCACCCGAGGTGGTGGAGGCCATGTGCGAGGTTCGGCCCAGTGGAAGTGGACCTGTTTGCGTCTCGAGAGACGTCCCACTGTCCACTGTGGTTTTCCCTCACGCATCCAGCCCCGCTGGGGTTGGATGCCATGGTTCAGACGTGGCCGAGGCGGCGCCTGTGCGCATTTCCCGATTGCTTTGCTCCGGGAGTCCTGGAGAGGGTCCGTCGACAAGGGGTCAGCCTACTTCTAGTAGCACCCCGTTGGCCGACTCGAGTTTGGTTCTCGGATATCATAACTCTGCTGGCAGGTCATCCATGGCAGATTCCTCTGAGGAGGGATCTCCTGTCTCAGGCGGCGGGTACAATATTTCACCCCGGCCGAGATTTGGAACCTCTGGGTCTGGCCCCTGAGGGGGCCAGGTACCTAGAGGCTGGCCTGTCGGCAGAAGTGGTAGAGACCTTACTCAGTTCCAGGGCTCCGTCTACAAGGAGACTGTACAGCCTCAAGTGGAATGTATTTTCCACTTGGTGCAGGGAGCGTGAGGTGGACCCAGTTAACTGCCCGGTGGCTTCAGTGCTGGAGTTCCTCCAAGATCGCTTCTCTGCGGGTCTAACCCGTCCACACTCAAGGTGTACGTGGCTGCCATTGCGGCTTTCCACACTCCTATGGGTGATGGGCCTTTGGGTAGGCACCAGTTGGTTGTACAGTTCCTCCGTGGGGTTCGGAGGATGAGGCCTGCGGCTCGGTCCAGAGTTCCAACCTGGGACCTGGCAGTGGTTCTCGGAGGGCTGGCTGAGGCCCTTCGAGCCATTGAGTCGGCTGAACCAAAGAACCTGACCCTTAAGGTGGCTTTTCTCCTTGCCATTACCTCTCTGAGGAGAGTGGGTGACCTCCAGGCCTTGGCGGTAACGCCGACTTGCCTGGAGTTTGCCCCGGGTGGAGTAAAAGCCATCTTACACCCTAGGCCAGGCTACGTGCCTAAGGTCCCATCAAGGGTGGTCAGGTCTTTGGTTCTGCAGGCATTTCATCCTCCGCCTCATGTGACGGCGGAAGAAGGGAGACTTCACCTGCTCTGCCCGGTTAGGGCGCTTAGAGTGTATCTGGCGAAGTCGGCACAGTGGAGGAGATCTCAACAACTGTTGGTGTGTTTCGGCTCACCCAAGAAAGGGTTGCCTGCGTCTACTCAGACAATCAGTAACTGGATTGTCCAGGCGATAACCATGGCCTATCAGGTGCGCAGTTTGCCTTCACCTATGGCCGTGAGGGCACATTCCACCAGAGGCATGGCCTCTTCGGTGGCCCTCCTTTCTGGGGTCCCCTTGCAGGATATCTGCGAGGCGGCTGGGTGGGCTACCCCACACACCTTCATCAGGTTTTATAGCCTGCATCTCCCTACGACGCCTGGCGCCAGGGTGCTCCAGTCCTAGTTGTGCCTGGTCTCCGGCTTCACACTAGGACAGGCGCTACCCTCGGTGTGGCCTAGTGGGTACTCGTTCCCCAAATCGTCGTTCCGACGCAGTGTGAGTTCCCTCGAAAGGGAACGGCTCGGGTTATGTCTATAACCCTTGTTCCCTGAGAAAGGGAACGAGCACTGCGTCGCGTCGCCACACCTCGGCACGCCTGGAGCGCATGCTTCAGAGCAATAGCTGCCGCGCGCCGGCTCCCTTTTATACTTCCGGGTATGCCGTCACGATGACGTCATCACACACGACCAATCGGATTGGACTAGTTTTCATTCAGACTTCAGATTCGCTGATGCTTAGGGAGCATCCCCAAATCGTCGTTCCGACGCAGTGCTCGTTCCCTTTCTCAGGGAACAAGGGTTATAGACATAACCCGAGCCGTTTTCCTCACTCTTCATCTTCTCTCGTTCAGTTGAGCTACCGCCGCAGACAGAGAATACTAAAGTAAAAAAAACAAAAAACAAATTCGAGCCGAAGCTCTCGTCACTATGCCGTTATGCTGAAGAAGCGCCGCGGGCAGACGCAGCTTTCCTCACTCTTCCTCTTCTCTCGTTCCGTCGTGCTAAGAACTGCCGCGGACAGAGAATACTAGAGTAAGTTAGACAAGCGAACTCAGGCTGTTGGATATGTCAGGAACGCGGCTTACGTCACAGCCGTTCTCACTGATGCGCGCGCGAGTTTCCACAGCGCGACTTCGCTGACTAGAGCGCGAGTTACGTCATAGCACGCGCTCACTGTCAGAGCATTACGGCGTCGGAATATGGCTGCCAAGCTAAGCCTGTTTTCACTCTCACTTCCAGTCCCCTCTATTTAGGCGGCTGGAGAGGTTTTTACACTGTAGACAATGTGTCCACTTCACAGTGTGCACCCCTACAAAAGCACTGTTAATTCAGTCCCACAAAATCACAAATAAATCCCGCCGCGGCCAGATTACACCATGGACTTCCTTACATTCTCCCAGTTACCTTGGTTCAGGTGACTGAGGATGTAAATATTGCAGTCAACTAGCCTGTGGTCAAACACGCTTGTCTGCACACGCGCTTTCAGTTTAGACTAGAGCAGATTGGCATGGTAGAATGGGTTCCATACCACCCGCACTTCCTTACATTCTCCCAGTTCCCTTAGTTAAGTGACTGGAGATGAGATATTGCAGTCAACTAGCCTGTGTCAAACACGCTCGTCTGCACAATAATGCTGTGCGTTTACCCCTGTGGACTCGCTCCCTGGCTTGCGCCGTGGGTATTCTACGTAGGTTGCGCCCACTACACAGGGCGCGCCACTGCACATTATTTACAACGACACACAAAAGAGCTTTTTCTATGTAGGAAATGTGCCCACTTTACAGTCTGCACTCCTGCACCCAAGCACTTTTCACAAAGCACACTCGCGCCACGAGCAATATAAATGTGAGGCGCGCGTCCACCGCAAAGCCGGCGCCGCCAAAACCTAAACACTATCCCCTCAGTGTTACAAGCTCAGTGTTACAGCACAAGCAACCGGGTTAACAGGCCCCTATTACTAAGCGGCCCGCCCCTGAAACTAATTCACCCCCTTGCTTCATGAGCCCAGGCCTTGCAGGCCATTACTGGTAAATCACATTGGGTGTTGAACATATAAAACGAGGTTACTCGCTACAGTTTTGCTCGCAGACCCCCGCGATTCAAGCTGTGGTCAAGCCCTCAGTGAGAAGCAGGGTCAGTCAAGTGCTTCTCGCTGAGGTGTTAAAACTGTTAAAGGAGAGAGCGGTGGAAACAGTGCACCCGACGCTAGCGAGTCAGGTTTTTACTTTCGCTAATTCCTCGTCCCGAAAATGGTTGGCGGTCTCAGGCCCATTTTTCAGACATCTGAACAAAGCACTTATGACATGCTCGTTCAAGATGCTGACGGTGAAACAGATCCTCGCGCACATTCGCCCCGAGGATTGTTTTTTCACAATAGATCTGAAAAACGCATACTTTCACGTTCAGATAGCCCCCCACTACAGGCCATTCTTGCGATTAGCCTTCGAGGGGCAGGCTTATCCGTACAGTATCTTTTCTGGGCACTGTCATAGACTCAAGCCTCATGAACGAGCGGCTTACGTCATAAGAACCACCACGTCTTGGTAACGTACATAAAATCACCAGGGTGGCCGAGATCAGACTCTCTTCATCGCATGGCTAAGCATCTCCTTTTATGGGCAGAGCACAATCTGAGCTCCCTAAGGGCGGCTCACGTGCCAGGTATTTTGAATCAGGGTCCGGACATGTTATCTAGAGGACCCATTCCCCCAGGGGAATGGTCTCTTCACCCGCAAACGATTCAGCTCGCACATGTTAATAATGTTAATATTATTAAAAATGTTATATTAAAAATGTTAATATTATTTACAAATGTAATTTGTGATTATTTCAAAATTATAGATTTTCAAGGCCATGGAATTTTAAAATTCACCAGTACGTCACATTCAGGAGACATTGCAGGATTTTTTTGGAACCAGCAATTGTACACAAGTGGAGAAGTGAACAACGAAAAATTATACTGAAGAACCTGGGTGTGCTCTTTGATACCTGTCTTTCGTTTGAAAGCCACGTTTCTAGCATCTGTAAAACTGCATTCTACCATCTTAAAAATATATCTAAATTACGTCACATGCTTTCAATGCAAAATGCTGAACAATTAGTACATGCGTTCATGAGCTCAAGGCTAGATTATTGTAATGCTCTACTGGGTGGTTGCCCTGCTCGCCTAATAAATAAACTCCAGCTGGTCCAAAACGCAGCAGCTCGAGTTCTTACTAGAACCAGGAAGTACGATCATATTAGTCCAGTTCTGTCAACACTGCACTGGCTCCCTATTAAACATCGCATACATTTTAAAATCTTGCTTATTACTTATAAAGCAATAAATGGTTTAGCTCCCCAGTACTTAAGCGAGCTCTTAACACATACTCCATCACGTCTATTGCGGTCTCTAAACTCTGGCCAGTTGAAAATACCTAGAATATCTAAATCAACTGCAGGCGGTCGATCCTTTTCCTATTTAGCACCTAAACTCTGGAACAGTCTTTCTAGCATTGTTCGGGAAGCAGACACACTCTGTCAGTTTAAATCTAGACTAAAAACGCATCTCTTTACTATGGCATACACATAGAACATTTTTAACTTTCTTTATTCAAATCAAATGACTGATTGTTAGGCTGCATTAACTAGGTCAGCCGGAACCAGGAACACTTCCCATAACACCTGATGTACTCGTTACATCATAAAAAGAGTGGCATCCACACTAATGTTAGTCTCTCTGTTTATCCCGAGGTTTACTGCAGTCGGCCGGATCCAGGCCGTGTCCGGATCGGATGGTGGACCTGCATCTGGACATGACCAGCTCATCCTGGAGTGTCTGCTGAGACCGTGTCCATTAGTGTCTCCTCTGAATTTGCCTCACCGGCAAGTCATCCTCAATTAACCCGTCTCCGGCGCAATAACTCCGATCTTTCAAGTATTCATATTCTTGTGTAATCGACACTCCATCCTAAATGAACCCGTCTCTTGCGTGATACCCAAAATTTCAAATATTCCTATCTTATATGATTTATGACCTGCAAGGTTGCCAGAGTAATAATTATACACTGTTAATAATAGGCCAGAGGAGAACTGGCACCCCGACTGAGTCTGGTTTCTCCCAAGGTTTATTTTTCTCCATCATGCCCTGATGGAGTTTTGGTTCCTTGCCACTGTCGCCTTTGGCTTGGCTTGCTCAGTTGGGGACACTCAAATTATGATCCAAGTTGCTCAACTAAATATACAAATAGAATTTATTAATTTGGTCATATATAATTCTATAAACTATGCAAATTAAACTAGCCAAATCAAATTTTGTTGCAATGTTGTCCTTTTTAACACTGTGAAGCTGCTTTGAAACAATCGTCATTGTAAAAGCGCTATATAAATAACGTTGAAAGAAATGAAAGAAAGTTGCAAGAGGGAGGAAAGATTGCATTATCTGGAGATATGCATGCAGATTCCCCAGGTAATCCATTAGTTTATCTTTTATTATTAGTTCAAAATTAAGTTTACAAATTGTATATATGTGAACATTAAATCATATGTTTAAACAATTATGTTTTATTTTTAATTTATGTAGGACATTCTGCTAAATATGGCAGCTATACTCTTATGCACATGCATAGCAATAATTTTGTTGACCTACAGCTTGTTCAGGTGTGTGAGTACATGATTGACGGTTAAAATTAAATTAAATGAGTAATTTTAGTTCAAATATATGTTATGATGCTTGCTTAGAGCGATGAGGTTGGTGGTAGCTATCACATAGAGAAGGAAGGCCTAAAGAGATGTCTGGACCTCCTGGAGTCTAACGATTTAGAAGTGGATTACATCGTCACTGACCGTCATCCACAGATCCAGAAGTATCTCAGGGAGCGTGACATAACACAGTTCTATGATGTGTGGCACTTTGAGAAATGGTTAGTGTATGACTTTTTAACCAAATACTTATTTTAATTTTAAAGTAAAAAATTCTATATATACTTTTTTTTTTACTTATTCTTTCATTTCTGTATATCAGGTTTGTCTAAGAAATTAGATAAACTGGCAAAAAAAAAGGACTGTGAATTGCTGAGGCCGTGGCTGCGTATAGCATCAGAAATCATGTTTACTGGCGCGCCACTTCCTCGATATCAGGACCAGAGAAGGTGGCTAAGTGGACTTAACTGGTCAACCACCTCCAGAATGTGTACACACATGACAATCCTATCTTTCCCAAGTGCGAACATCCACTCATAGCTTCAAATAATCAAAATAAATGGTTTCAACAAGGTAAGTCTTAATATTGTCTATGATATATTTTATTAATACAATTTTTTTTGTTACATATGCAAAAATTATTTATTACTGTGAAATAATTAATGGAATGATAATGTATTACTATCATTTGGGTATTACTGACACTTTTCTAATAATGCAGGGTCGCTGGCTGTCCACAAAGTTGAACAAATACTTTACAAAAAAAGGGTGCTCAAAGATGTGGAGAAGCTCAGTCACAGTTTACAGACATCTTCCCTGGAGGCTTTCCACAGCTTAATTCTAAGTTTTGCACCGAAAAATGTAGTGTTCCCTTTCATCGGAATGTTGTGCAGGTAATATGACTATTAACAAAAAAATTAGAAACGTATTGTAGAGAAGCTGGCCTTTACTGTCTATTCTGTTATTGCAGACTGTATCTTGCAACGCTTCAAAACGCCAACAGAGAACAAGCCACAACCAAGGCAGGACAGGCAGTGTACCGATTGGTGTTCCCGAAATCAAAAAAAGGGCAATACGTAGCACGGCCATTAAAAAAAGAGTCAACATATAGTAAGAAACAAAACCTTTTATTACAATTTTTTTTTTTGAAAACATTTATGAAATACTATAAATGTGTAATAAGTAATGTAACATTTAAATTACAAACACCAACTAAACAATTATGATATTTTAAATATCTAATGTAAAAATGTAATAAAAAATGTAATGTTTTTATTACAGCTTATGTTGATGAGCTACTGAAGCTCGTATTTGAAGAAGTGGTCATGGACCCCTCTACATTTGTGGAAGAACTGAAATCAATCCCCGTTCCAAAGCCACTTTGTGCAGAGTTTGTCAAACCATCAATGGTGGAAGCAATTGCCAGCAATGTTTCAAGATTCAGTCAAGCAGAGGTCGAAAGCCGGTGTACTCTCCAGTCGGATCTGGAAACTCCTGGCGTATCCGGTTCACAACACAGCTCGGAAGGACAACTCGGTCACTCCACCCCAAGTAGCCCCAGCACCAGCTAACAAAGCTGCGGTATGCCACATGGCGGAACTTTCTAAAAATAAAAGACACATTTTTTTCTATGTGACCAAATAAGATGATTACATATTGTTTTTTTGTAAATAAGATTATTGAAAATAAAAACATTTCAATTTCGTCATTTACGTGTTCAACTTGTATAATAAAAATATAAGAATGTTATTATATAGATTTGATTATTTGTAGTAATATCAAACCATACTTACTCCTCTGTGGTTCTTCGCCTTAGACGGCCATAGTCACATCTGTATATGTTATCGATGTTCTGCAGTACATGCATATTCGAGCCCGATCTCACGAAAATGCGTATCAATAGTACGAGTGTGCAATCTCGTAGAATGTATGAATTCAACTCAAATTTGAAAATAAATCATAGACTCATTACCAGCAAAGCGAGATATTTCAAGCCTTCATTTGTTATAATTTATGATTATGGTTTAGAGCTTGTGAAAACCACAATATTATAAAATTATCTCAGAAAATTAGAATATTGCATGAAATCACACAGTAGTTTAGTTCACGGACATTTAGAGCACTTAATTTCTTCCTTTATATATGTGTATATATGTGTCACATGCCTGTCCTGTCTCGTGTTGCACATGTGGTGTTTTGTCATGTTAGGCCATGTATAAGTTCCTGTGTGTTTGCAGTCCTTGTCGGATCGTTGTATTGTCTACGTCTCCCAGTCCCCCATGTCGGTATGTTCAGTTTATATGTATTTCTAGTTTATGTATTTTTCCCCCTCGTGGGTTTTGTTTTGTAGTTTGTTTTGTTTTATTTTCTGCACTTGAGTCCTTGCACCTGTTTGTCCTTTGTATGTTAATGTGACTATATATATATTGTCACGGGGAGAGGAATCACTCGACAAGGCAGGCTTGGTGAAAAGGCCCAGGAGGGTGGATTTTATTTACAGTGCAAAAAGTGGTACAACACGTGAAGCCGGTGCGTGATGGCTGGTGCTCTAAGTGCTCTTCTGTGCTCAATCCAGTGGGAAAGTGGGTGTCCAAACGTGCTCCGGTGATGGGCTGTCGGTCACTCGCTGCTTTCTGGGGAGAACAAAGAAAGAGGTTAGTCCAGCGCTTCATTTAGCTCGAGACCAGAGTCTGTCTGTTTGTTCAGCCTCTGCCGCTTATGTGGCTGCGGGCTGATTGGGAGCAGCTGTGACCGATCAGCCCATGGTGAGGGTGCAGGTGGT
Organism: Gobiocypris rarus; assembly: GCA_023029165.1. Lineage (NCBI taxonomy): Eukaryota > Metazoa > Chordata > Actinopteri > Cypriniformes > Gobionidae > Gobiocypris > Gobiocypris rarus. The sequence goes on from CM040920.1 coordinate 13,995,174, forward strand.
TTGTGTTGGTTTCAGGGCGACGCTGATTCCTCCTAGAACGCTCGTCACAATATATATATATATATATATATATATATATATATATAGGTCCTTCTCAAAAAATTAGCATATTGTGATAAAAGTTCATTATTTTCCATAATGTAATGATAAAAATTAAAATTTCATATATTTTAGATTCATTGCACACCAACTGAAATATTTCAGGTCTTTTATTGTTTTAATACTGATGATTTTGGCATACAGCTCATGAAAACCCAAGATTCCTATCTCAAAAAATTAGCATATTTCATCCGACCAATAAAAGAAAAGCTTTTTAATACAAAAAAAGTTAACCTTCAAATAATTATGTTCAGTTATGCACTCAATACTTGGTCGGGAATCCTTTTGCATAAATGACTGCTTCAATGCGGCGTGGCATGGAGGCAAACAGCCTGTGGCACTGCTGAGGTGTTATGGAGGCTCAGGATGCTTCGATAGCGGCCTTAAGCTCATCCAGAGTGTTGGGTCTTGCCTCTCTCAACTTTCTCTTCACAATATCCCACAGATTCTCTATGGGGTTCAGGTCATCTGAGCTTCAGATTATGCTGGCGAAGTCTCTGGAACACTGCTTCTAATCTACTCAAGGCTTCCTTCTCAGTGGCTGCAAATACCAGCAAGTCATCCAAGTAGCACAATAGCTGAGTGAAGTTCATGTCACCAAATATACTCAGGATCATTCGCATAAATGAGGCCGGACTGCTGTACAGACCTTGTGGCATGCGATAGTATTCATGCAACACGAGTGGTGTGATGAATGCTGTGTATTTTTTATCCTCCTCGTGCATGGGAATGTTATAGAAGCCAGAGGTCAAATCCATTGTGCTAAAATGGACATTTCCGCCCAGAGTTGCTAGACAATCTGACTGATGCGGGAGTGGGTGTGCGTCTTTTAGAGTCCTGGCATTGAGCCACCTAATGTCAGTGCAAATTCTCAAACTGCCATCCTTTTTCCATATCATTACCAATGGTGAGACGAGTTCACTGGTGGATTTCCTTATTATGCCCTGATCCTCCATTTCCGTTAAGCCCTGTCTCAAGTTTTGGTAATGAGCTGGTGGAACTCTCCTGTAAGGAAGGCGAAACGGACGTTCATCCATCAGGCGAATCAGATGAGAGAAGCCTTCTGCCTCACCACAATCCAAAGCATGTTTTGAGAAGATGTCATTATAGCTGACTAAAAGCTGAAGTAACTCCCTTTTGATTGATTTGGCACGATTTGAGGTCTATATCTTTCAGACCAACTTCTGCAAGTTTCTTCTTAAAATCCTCCCCGCTTGCTTTAGGATAACTCATCACTTGATCACTAGCCTCAACCTGACTGAAGTTCTGGAAAACTGTAAAGTCTTCAGCTGCCATACAGGGCGACACATCAGCCAGCTTGCAATTCCTCTTCAAAGTCACAGGCCGATCAGAAAGATTCACTATCTTCATGGGGACATATTGGTCACCCCACATAGGTGCAATCACCCGACCAACCAGAATGTTTCGCGGCATGGATTTTGAAGATGTAGGTTCGACAACCACTGTGCTTCCGGGGGACATAGGGGAGTTTTTCGGGCAATCTGCCCCATACAAGATGCTCGTGTCTAGCTAGGAGTGCTGCGGCTTGTGTCAACTTTACAGTCCCGAAGTTGTTGGGAGCATTAACACCTTGCCATCTTGTCAATCCTGCCATCATATCAAGGAACTGAGAAGTGTCGGGAGATGATTACGTGTCACTGCTCTGAGCAGTCACCCTCCAATAATTCTCACTTCTCTTCATTTGATGCATGATATACTTTATGACATTAGATCCGAGAATGAGATCATCTTTCTGCCCTGGGACCACAAGAATGGGAATGATACACTGTACACCATACACTCCTATCTCCACTTCATACACACATTTAGGGTGAGTTTGATGACCCCCACAGCCAACCAGGATGACTTGCTCATTTAACTGCTTGTCTGAAGTGATTACATTTTCTTCAAGCATCCTAGATGCCATTGCTTCATTTACTGTACAAGCCATGGAGCCAGAGTCTAGCATTCACTTGACTCTGAATGTCTTATTCACAATCACTGGAGCATAGAATAACTCGCTAAATAGTTAAATTCTTTGTGAATTCTGCATAACTACTTGAACTCCTTCTGATTGGGATGAGTGCTCATACCATTGCTCCCAGTCATCATCATCTTTTAGTTTGAGGGTTTGATTTTGTCCACCCACACATCCCCTCTCCATATGCAGGCTTCTTAGTTTAACGTTGGTTGTTCCTGGCTTGAATGCATACCAGGACCACTGGCTCCAGATCCTGCCTTACTACATTCTCTCTTCCAATGTCCTGCTTTGCAGCAAAACAAACATAACCCATCTCGCTTGCAATGCATGGTAGTAGAATGTTCAGTCGCTTTGCAAACTTTGCATGGCTTTCGGAAAGACTGGAATCCGCTCGACATGTACAGTGCCTGGACTGCTGCTTGATGGTTCTGCTTTAGCACACGATCAAGTTGAGCTATGAGACTCTGAAGGCTGATATTATCAGACGATGTGCTAACATCATTCAAGACATCCATTTGGTTTTGTGGTTTCATCGAAGCCCCTACCAAAGTTGATTCATCAATGGCCTGTAAGTTTGCAGAAGCATATCTCTCAGCACCTGAACGTTTCGATCTGGCTAGCTGCTGCTGAATCTTCAGTTGTGTCTGATGATCCTCAAGGCGTTCCTGAATTTCACTAGCTGCCCACTTGTCAGCAGTTTTAAACTTCAGAACTGCAGAAAAAGCTGGGTCTGTGCAGTGCTTAACAAAAATCTTAGTTACCTCTTTACTTGGATCTTCAAGGTTGCATCCCTGCCTCTTCAAGCACTCCTCTGCCACATCAACAGCTTTATTCAAGCGAATCCAGTAATCCATCGTGTTCTCTCCCACCGTAGGTAGTGTACTGTAGAAGTCAGCGAGTGGCATTGAAGAATACGTCAGTTCACTGAAGTGTTGCTTTAGTATATCAATAATAACTCTTGGGTCTTCAACAGGTTTTAGTGATGGATTACTGCATAGTGTGATTTTGATTATGTCTCTGGCTCTCCCTCCAAGTCTTGACATAAGTTCCTGAGCCTGTTCTCCTGTGGGTACACCTCGCTTTCTTAAATAGATTTCCATCTGTTCTTCCCACTCGTGGACAGAAAGTTGATCTGTGCTATCTCCACGAAAGCTAGGCGGCTCTTTCACATCAGATTGCATCACCAATTTGACACCAGTCATGGTTAGTGAATGAGGGTCAGCAGAAAGTGGTTCTAAACCTGCATTTTGGCTGCTAGTCATTTTCTCCTCTTTTTCACTTCCCTTCTTTAGCTGCGCTGAAATGGACTGTCCTATTTCATGAGCTAACTGTGTAATGAGGTTGCTTAAATCAGCGGAAGTTGTGTCTGACATGGGAACCTGTTTATCAGTTTTTAAACGTGTGGAGCAAAACACTGGAGAGTCAGCAATACTTGTGGCTCCAGGAGTGTGAGCCATATCCCTAAATAACTGCCCTCTCCCGCCACCAATGTACACTTCATCCTGCGTATCTTCCACAATATAAGTATATGACATTGCTTCAAGAAAAATAGTTACAACAATAGTTTTTTTTTTCACTTCTCCCCAAGATGAAATTTTGCAGTTTATTTTCTGGTGATTTGTAATACTCAGTCTTTGTACCTCTCTCTCCAGCAGATTAGACAGGAAAAGAAGAATTCAACCCAGTCCATAGATCTATACAGTACCCAGCAACATTCGGCGGTCGATCTGATGTCGATCCTTCTGGGAATCCGGTCACGGCACCAATGTAACCGGTTTGCACTTTGAGTGTCTTGTTCACTACGGCTCGGCTACCCCTCTGCGTTGTGTTGTGTTATGTGGTGAATAAAGACTGGAGTCGAATTGCTGGTTCAGAGGTGATCTTTATCTGCATGAGTTGAAAATATGCAGTAAATATGTTGTATTCAATGTAGTGTAAAGTTAATCAGCCTTCTCCTCGCTCTGCTCAGACCTCCCACGGACTGAAGTTCACATTACAATCTAATTTACAGTAATAGAGAATATAAAGAAAATAGTATACAATATACAATATATAAGAATACAATATATACATTACACATCCACATATACACACACACACATATATATATATATATATATATATATATATATATATATATATATATATATATATATATATATATATATATATACACTTACAAACTCATATATAACCATGCCATGAGTTTGGTTATAACCTTTATATAACCAATTCGGCTTAACACATATAATAAAGAAATCACAAAAACAATTCATAACCATACCTGCATGAGTTGAAAATGTGCAGTAAATATGTTGTATTCAATGTTGTGTAAAGTTAATCAGCCTTCTCCTGTCTTTTTTTTTATTCTTTTTTTTAATTCTATTCTATTTTTAATTTTCTCCTTGTGTTTCTTATAACTGTTATTTGCACTGTCTATGGAGCGGACCTGTTTACATTTCACTGCCAGTTATATATTCTGTATATAATTGTGTATGTGACAAATAAAACTCTTGAATCTTGAATCTTGAATCCTGTCAAAAATTTGAATATAGAAAGGATATCAGCAGACATGCTTTACAGGCCAACTTTCACAGTAACATACAGCACAACGAAACACTGCATTCACTCGCTTAAACTTTCATTTATGCAGGAAAAACAGCTTTAAGAGAATAGATCACATACTTGTGCATACTCATTTATATTTTAACGAAACCGATCATTGAATTAGTGATTATTTTCACTTATAACACTCTTTGAACCGGAGTGCACACAATACATACCTCAATCTGCTCAGACCTCCCGCGGACTGGAGCGAGAGAATGCAGCGTACCAATGACGTCACAACTTCGACGAACGCAAAACTCATAAAGTCACAAAAATTTTTTTTCTTTTCTTACATACATATGTAGCAGAAAAACTAAGATTTTGTGTGAATTTTAAAATAAAACAAGTTATAATTAATACCTGTTACACAAGGATCTTCAAATGCACAAGACGCGATCCAAAACAGCACATTAAGTGATTCACAAATTAATGCCAGGCTGAGTTGTGTTTGTAACATAAAACACATTTGTAGGCCTACATTTTTCTTTCTTTGTTGTTGTGAATTTTATTCATTTTTGTGAAACTCTTTACGTTAATTTGCAAATCTCAATCTATTTATTTGGAATAATGCAACAATACGATTCTAATATGCAATGGTGCCTCTATACTTAAAATAAAAAGTTAATGGAACAAAAAAGTTGACTATACTGTAAAAAAAAAAATCAGCTATATAAAAATATCATATATATAAAAAAATCAAAATATATGACAACTTTATATTAAAACAGCATTAATAGTGCGGCGTTAGTAATGATAAGAATACTGTCCTTTCCAAAACCAGACCCTGAAGCAAGTTGCTATATTGGAGATGGTGGTCCAATGGGTTAAACCACTTAACTGACATGCAGAAGGTTGCTGGTTCGATCCCGTCACCACCAGTGTGTCCTTGAGCAAGGCACTTTACTCCACGTTGCTTCAGGGTGATTGTCCCTGTAATTAGTGCACTGTAAGTCGCTTTGGATAAAAGCGTCTGCCAAATGAGTAAATGTAAATGTAGTCTGAACGAGACTTTTGTGTGAACTTAATGAATCAGGCACCTGTTTGTAAATTCACTGGATTAAAGCGATAGATTTGTGTAATGTGCCAGAGGTGGGGGACTCGAGTCACATGACTTGACTCGAGTCAGACTCGGTTCGCACATTTTAGGACTTGAGACTTGCTTGACAAATATTACTAAAAGACTCGACTTGACTTTGACTTGATATTCATGACTGGAGACTTGACTCGGACTTGAGTTAAATGAATCGAAATAACTTGTTTTTGTTTAATAAATATCTGTTTTTGAACGCACCGCAACCGAACCTCATGACGCACCAGGCAAGCAGAGAGAGCTAGCGTAATGGTGCGTTTACACCAGACGCGATTCGTGCGAGTGATTTACATGTTAAGTTAATGCAGAGACGCGAATAGCCATTCTACGGCGCGATTCGCGTGAATGAGGCGGGGCGAATAGCGCGATTCGCGCAAATCACGCAGCACGAAACACGCGAATTGAGTGTTTTGAACACGCGAATCGCTCAAGTTGAAAAATCTGAACTTTGGCAGATATTCGCGCCGCCACTGTGAGCGCTTCGACAGCGTAGCGTTTGTGTGTTATACGGGATATCCGCGGAAGTATCTCAGTTCACAGATGGTTTCTGTATTGTTTCTATATGAAAATGTCGACACAATGTTTTGCTCTGGCTCTTGTCATTTTGCTACGTGTTTAAGCTTGTTGTTGTCAACTGTTGACATTGTACAAGCAAAAGGTTGGTCAGTGTTGTTGTGACTGGACGTCTGTGTTAAAGTCCCAATTCTGTGTGTTCTGCATTGGAGCTTATTTTTGACAAATTATGTAACTAAAAGTTATTTTTATAGTCTCCTAATGATTGGAATTATATAAATAAAAAATGCTGAACTCCCGCCAACACTGCACAAATGTAAAACATTTTAGTAAAACATGACTACTAAAGTGAATATATATATATATATTACTTTTTGTCAATTTTTTTATTTAATTTTTCAGCAAACTTTATTTGGAGTCAAAAAGACCAAGATAGCTTACAATAATAGCATTTTAAGACAATTAAGCAAAAAAAAAAGATACAATTTAAAATAAAACCATCAATTAGATAGGTCAGAAAAAACTGGTATAACAATTGACATTCTGTCTCCCTCACGTTTGAAATGATGGCTACGCCCCTGTTTGGACATGTTACTAATCCAAAGCACTCAAATATTATTGAAGAAATATAAAAAAACCTTTATTTAATCATGGCTTTAATATTTAGTATGCAGGTGACAAGTACTGGACACATACGCATTTCGGCTAATGAGCCTTCATCAGGGTGTGAGCAGCAAACACAAGTTCTCTTAAGTTTATTAGTCACATAACAATCACCTGGTTACGCTGTAGAGGACAAGCAAATAAATTCAAAAAATATATCTCACCTAATATATTGGCTATGTAATTTTGAATCTTATTTAAATTTTTTTAGATTTGTATAACAACTCAGCTGTATGTGGACACCTTTTGAGTAGAAATGCATATTGCAATTTTTATTGCAAATAACTACTGTAGTTTTAGCTTATTTTAATATAAAAATTCAGTTAAATCATCAAACATTTGTATGACTTGCCAGTGACTTGCTTGACTAGACTTGACTTGCTTGACATAAAGCTGTGACTTGACTTGGACTTGACTCTCACAAAAATTGACTTAGACTTGCTTGAGACTTGAAGGTTCCCAGCAAACATTGGTCCGACGGCAACGTCGTGTCCCTGGCCAAAAATAGTCGTGGTAGGACGGCATAAATCAGTAAAAATATGTAACGAACATTTCTTAAAAATGCATTGAGATACGTTTGTACATGTCTACAGTTCTCTGGGGTTGCGTGTATAATTGTTACTTTGACTTTTAGCTGTGTAGTTCAATATACCCTGTTGAGAATCAGTTGTGAGAGGACGTCCCTGTACATTTATAGTCCATCATGACCCTCTATGAAATCCTTGTGAAATATGCAAAAGCTGTGCTTCCTTGGTTAATACTGCAATAATTAAAGTGCACCAAGTAGTTTTTAAGAGGTTGTGAATAGACGTCCACTGACGTCCTCTACACGTCTAGTCAAGCAAGACTAGCAGGAAAAATCTTTATGAAATACACAATTTGTATACAATGTAAATATATTTACTTTATCTTGTTTAAATGAATTATAATCACAAAGTGATCATTGTAGTTAAGTGATTGCAAAGCCACTGCATTTGAGTCATTATTTCAACCTGTTTTATGTATATTTCGTTATTATTTTTATGTGTATGCATATACATGTAAAACAGATATATATCCGGTCACGATTAAGGTCTGAGTTGGATGTAGATTGCCAAAGCTGTGCTGCCAAGATGTAGTTAAAAAAAATAGTAATAAATCTTGCGATATTACAAAATCCCGCGATAGGAAAGATTATCTCGCGAGGTTGTGTTATCGCGTTTTCATTACTCCCGGAAGGCTGGAACATTGAACGACCATAAGGAGAGGAGGAATTTAATCGATATATTATTAAAAATCTACTTTTGGGTAAGTACATTTTGTATTATTTGATTAATGTGCTTGAGTTTTACTTGTTTGACACGAAGGAACCAAAATAAATGATGGCCACATTGTCAACAGAAATTTACTGAGTTTGGCTGAAGTTAGCTATTAGGCTAAAAGTTACTTTGAACTTATACATAGTATACCTGAAGTATGTTTAATGTCAAAGCTATTACTGTAACTTATTAATGTACCTTTCATATGATGTAATTTGGGGTATATGCCAATCAAAAAAAATTCTTGTTTCTTGTATACTGGTGTAATTTTATTGGTACCCTTTATCTATTCAGGGGACATCACAGTCCACCTGTCTTTCACTTTCTCACAGTTACACACCTAGTTAATGGTCTTTCCCAAGTTGACATTACAGTGGTATTGAAGAGGGAGGTGACAAATGCTGTTTTCCCCCAATGATCTAACACCCATTTAAAGCAGAACATCTTTTATACAATCAAATTAAATGTGATACATGATGATTACCTTTTTCTAATGATTCATTCATCTTGTTCCATTTTTTTATTTTATTTAGCTGTAGACCATAAAGATATTTTGAAAATAAGTCCATGTCATTTACCTCAAATTGAAATGTATATATATATATTCTCTTCCCTCAGATGCTGTGAAGAGGTGGAGCCCAAATCCTCCACACTCTGAGATTGATGCAGCAATGGCAGAACACCTGAAGCTTTAATGGGTTTAAGGGATAGTTCACCCAAAAATTAAAATCATAATTGTCTCACCCTCAAACCTGTATACTTTTCTATGTTCTGCTGAACACATAGTTAGCCGAGTGCGCGGGGCACAACCTGACGAGGGGTTAGTTGTAACACGTATGGTTTAAAACTTTCCACACATTCCACGATGACGAAACTTTGTGTATTTAGTTGCCATGACAACACTATTTAGAGAAAAAATTGTGCCAAAATGAAAACCTCTTCTGGAGATATCACTGAACATTTATTTAACCATAGCAAAAGTAAATTTCTTACTTAAAGTCCCAGGGACCATGAAGTTGCAACTGATTTTATTTCAGTGCGTATTTTCAGACGTATTTCCAAGTGAAACGGATATTGAATAGAGGGCAAGGTTTTACTTCAGCGCTCCTCTTCTCCGTCTCTTGCTCATAGCAGACTAACGGTTGGAGGGGAGTGGTTAAGGATATTCAAACCCAAGCCATCAAACTGCCGTCATCTGAAAGGGAACGCCATTCCAGACCTGAAGTTACTTTTCAGATTTTGATTAAATATTACCACGGCAAACAATTTTTTACGGTGTATTAAGTTGCATGGATTAATTGCTCACCCCAAGACCTGTAATATGTGCTAACAAAGTAAATAAGATCGAAATTTAAAATAAGACAAATCTGGTAATATTTTAATCTTATATCTGTTATTTAACAGTTGAGATGGTTCTTTAATGCTGATCTAACAGCAAAAGACACGAGCCGCGGTTTAATCCCAGTTGCGCAGATTGTTGTAACACTGCTTGAGCCCCTATTATATTCTATACTTTTATCAATTCTATTCTATGAAATTATTATTCACTATTATTATGCTTTGAACTAAGCTGTATTTAGCGGTGTTTGTTGTCAAACTAAAAATTGAGTATATATTTAATGATTAAATATATTTTATTTTAAAAAGTTAATAATTGTAATTTATTGACAAAATATTTTAGTTTGTCTTGGATTTTTTTTGATTATAACATTGTAATCTGTCATTTGGTCATGTTACAATGCACATTGTTGTCACATTTCACTTCCATTCTTTCGGGGTAAATCAAGAAAAAAGTATACATTGTATTAATGAAACAAAACCGCATAATTGTACTAGACATGTGTGACATTAATATGGGAAAAAACAAATACTCTGAACCCCAAGTGGATTTACACAAACTGAGACTGTCAGAAAGCGTTGGGTTGTGCTCCGCTCTCCCCTACTTGGAAGAATGTTTGTAACCCAGCAGATCTAACCTCCCATTAACTATCATAATATTTTTTTTCCTACAATGGTAGTTAATGGGTTGTAAGATCTGCTTGGTTACAAACACTCTTCCAAATATCTTTGTGTTCAGCAGAACATAGAAATGTATACAGGTTTGGTACATGAGGGTAATTGATCCCTTTATATAGGCTAATAATTCAGTATTTTGTAATTGGTATTTTAGTTTGGTTAACTTGTTAAACATTAATGATAAAATAAAGGAAAAAATTGTTGCTGTTCAAAAACAATAAAATGTTGTGCTAAGTCAGAACATGCTTTTTTTGTGCTTATGCCCACAAATGTGGTCTTTATGATGTTCACGTGATGAAAACGTTTTATGGACGTTCAGGTCTGACTGGACCGATTTTGGACCTTTTTAGAACCTTTGTCAAGATGTTAAACCTCAAGACAATTGATTGCCTTTCACGGTGTAACACAATGGGCGTGTGATTATTTTATATATATATATATATATATATATATATATATATATATATATATATATATATATATATATATATATATATATATATATATATATATATATATATATATATATATACTCTGAACCCCAAGTGGGGTACTCTGAACCCCAAGTGGACGGGACGGGACGTGTCGGAGGGACGTCTTCTCAACGGTCATTACACGTCCAAATGTTTGCTGGGTTAAGACTTGAGACTTGCTTGTGACTTGCACATGTGTGACTTACTCCCACCTCTGTGCACGTAAGTTTCGGAAGGAAGGGGATTATAAGACACATTTCAATCTTGTATTTTAAACATGTGAATGGTTCCAACCTGCTGAATGAGTAAGTGAACGAATCTTTAGATGAGTGGATTCCAAAGATTCGAGTCACTGGAATGAATCAAAATAGCCACTTCCTCTAGTATGTTTTAAACACATCTGTTGCTCTCAGGTGATATTTAGATTCCAGCCCCGAACTTTAACACAATATTTGTATGCAATATATGTATGTTTCCTGCACGGGAGCTTTATGTTCACTCGGGTGCTGGCCCGCGGCAGTTAAACGTTTCAGCAATGGGGAGTACAAAAGAACTGGCGGCTGTCACAGCGCAGCGTTCACCGGTTCCACCGAGAAGCGACCACATCGCCATCCTGGAGGGACACAATCTGTACGTCTGGGGAGGGTTCCAGGTAAGGTCTATAGACAAATATTACGTCGCGAATATTAAATTCGATAAATTATTACATAGTGTTTCCATCCACTTAAACACACAAAACGAGTAGTTCTAACTAGTGTAAATCTAACCCTAATCCTATGTATGTATTTGTTTATTTTTAGTGTGTGGATGGACAAGAAACCTTTTTTCCCAGTAATGAGATCTGGCTTTATGATATGGAGAATGGAGTTTGGTGAGATGTTTGTCTTTTAGTACAGCTACCCAGCAAACATTTGGACGTTTAATGTCCGTTAAAAGACGTCCCTCCAACACGTCCCGTCACGGTTGAAAAATTGAACGTTATTTGGCCGTGAATTCCACGTCTCTTCTACGCGAAACACTGCAAAAATATCTTTCCAAGCAGTTTTAGTAGACAAAAAAACTCCAGATAACATGAGCTGTGGAAAATAAGTGATTTATGAGCTTTTTACAGCGGATGCCATTGAAAACAAGCATGTCTTACCCTCACAGCCTCGCTTTCATACCTGTCGTCTCGAGGTTAACACATCTTGAGAAAGGTTCTAAAAACAAGGTCCAAAATCGGTCCAGTTAGACCTGAACGTCCATACAACGTTTTAATCACGTAAACATCACAAACAAGAACGCAAAAAAAGCAGCATGTTCTGATTTATCACAACATTTTATTGTTTTTGAACAGCCACTACTTTTATTTATTTTTTTTTTTCATTAATGTTTAACATCTGTTAATCATACTAAAATCCCAATTACAAAATACTGAATTATTAGCCTATATGGTAACACTTTACAATAAGGTTCATTAGTTAACATTAGTTAACATGAACTTATAATGAACTGCACTTATATAGCATTTATTTGTCTTTGTTAAAGAGCACCTATCATGGAATTTTGAAATTTACCTTTCATGTAGTGTGTAACATAGATCTAAGTGAACAAAAACATCCTGCAAAGTTTGAAATATGACAGTGCACCGTATATAAAGTTATTGTCTTTCAAAAGTAAGAGTTGACTCTGAGTCATTTTTATAAATCGTTAGAAGACCGAAGCTTTTTCTTTGACTAGATGACGTCAACTTCTCAAGTTATTTGAATACGATACACCCTCTTATTGCGCACGCCAGTGAAAACTAGAAAACATCATGACAACGAGACGCTGTGTTCTGAAGTGCGACTCAAAAGCAAACTTTTTTCATCTGAGCATTTGAAGACAAAGTGGCTACAATTCATATATACAACTGTACCACAGGAGTATAGTCCGAGCCTTGTGCTTTGTTCACGCCAGCTTGAAGATGATTGCTTTACCAACTTAAATGCAATTAAACTTGGATTCGTGAGCCGGCTGATATTGAAGGAAGGTTCAGTTCCAAGTGTATTTGCATCAGCTTCCTCCTCCGTATCACAAACTGTAAGTGTTATTAATAATTGTTGCTTTTATGTTTTATGTAGCATGCTTAATAAATGTTTGGTTTGTTGTGTAAGCACCGTTTAGCTTCTAGGTCCTCAATGACAATTGTATTGAGAAATGTGAATTGTTTGTTGTTGTTTTCAGAGTTTTCTTTAAGAATAGAGTCACACCTCGTAGTAACGTAACTGCATTTTTATTTATTTTTTGGTAAAAACTTTATGTTTATGCATCGAGTTAACGCTCCATTGGCCTTAAGTGACAACTAATGTTACATTGACGCTTACCATTGAGAAATATCCTGCTCCAGTCGTGGTGTTTGCGATTGAGTTTGTTGATCATTCGCATCTCCAGACGTTTCCCCTTCATATTCTGGCTCGAATTAATATGGTAAAATTGATGCCATGTTTGTTCATACACTTTATACGCGTTTAAACCAATCACCGCAGATTAGCGTCACGTAAAGGCGGGGTTTTGAAAAGTGAATCACTAAACGAATCATTTGAGAATCGCTGTCAAAACAGGTAAAAATAAATGCATATTATAAGAAAACTAAAGTCTTTTTTGTCATTGCATGCATGCAAAACTGTTGTTGGGGACTTCTAAAACAATATTTGGAACATTTTAAATGCCATAACAGGTGCTCTTTAATGTTAATTTCAACATTTACTAATGCATTACTAAAATCTTGTTAACATTAGTTATGCACTGTGAAATAACATGAACAAACCATAAACAGCTGGATTTTTATTAACTAACGTTAACAAAGATGACAGTAACAAATGTATTGCTCATGGTTAGCTTAGTTCATGTTAACTAATGCTTATATAAAGGGATAGTTCACCCAAAAATGAAAATTATGTCATGTTTCAAACCTGTATATCTTTCTATGTTTTGCTGAACACAAATATGTTTGAAAGAATGTTTGTAACCAAGCAGATCTCACCACCCATCAAATTATTATGATAGTTAATGGGAGGTTAGATCTGTTACAAACTTTCTTCCAAATATATTTGTGTTCAGCAACATAGAAATGTATACAGGTTTGAAACATGAGGGTGAGAAAATTACAATTTTCATTTTTGGGTGAACTATCCCTTAAACACATTAAAGTTATTTGGCTCATTTTTTGTAACCACCACCCCCAGCTCTTCCTGTATAATTCTACAAGATGTACTTACCCAGCAGTATATTTTTAATAATATATCGCAACAACTCTCCTCAAGTCCTCCTTGTGGTTGTTGGAGAAACGGGAGAATGCATTAAGGCTCTCTCGCGAGATAATCTATCATATCGCGGGATTTTGTAACATTGCTAGATTTATTACTATCTTTTGTTACAACATCTTGGCAGCACAGTTCAAGTCAGACTTAAATGATGACAGGATATATTTCTGTTTTACATATGACCAGCTCATCTTGGAGTGTCTGCTGAGACCGTGTCCATTAGTGTCTCCTCTGAATTTGCCTCACCGAACGTCATCCTCAATTAACCCGTCCAGCGCAATAACTCCGATCTTTCAAGTATTCATATTCTTGTGTAATCTACGCGCCATCCTAAATGAACCCGTCGCAAGGCCATACCCAAAATTTCGAATATTCCTATCTAATATGATTTATGACCTGCAAGGTTGCCAGAGTAATAATTATACACTGTTAATAATAGGCCAGAGGAGAACTGGCACCCCGACTGAGTCTGGTTTCTCCCAAGGTTTATTTTCTCCATCATGCCCTGATGGAGTTTTGGTTCCTTGCCACTGTCGCCTTTGGCTTGGCTTGCTCAGTTGGGGACACTCAAATTATGATCCAAGTTACTCAACTAAATATACAAATAGAATTTATTAATTTGGTCATATATAATTCTATAAACTATCCAAATTAAACTAGCCAAATCAAATTTTGTTGCAATGTTGTCCTGTTTAACACTGTGAAGCTGCTTTGAAACAATCGTCATTGTAAAAGCGCTATATAAATAAATTTGATTGATTGATTGATTGATATGCATACATTCATTCCATAAAAATAATAACATTGAATACATAAAACAGTTTGAAATAATGACTCAAATGCAGTGGGGTTACAATCACTTTAACCACACAGGGCACGTTGTGATATATAAATATTGTATTTCATAAAGATTTTTTTTTTTAATGCGTCTTGACTAGACGTGTACAACGTCAGTGGACGTCTATTCACAACCATAATAGACATGTAAAGGAAGTCAATGGACGTCTATTCACAACCTCTTCACATGTACAAACATATCTGAATGCATTTTTAAGAAATGTTCTGTATTACATATTTTTACCAATTTATGCCGTCCTACTGCAACTATTTGTGGTCGCTATTGTTGCCGTCGGACCAATGTTTGCTGAGTAGGGTCTTATTTATTTTTACTAAGAAATTGCATTTCCTGAATAGCTGACATCGCTAGCAAGTATACCCTCTACAAACTAGTTTCATGGCAAGTGCCAAGTGTTATGTTTATACTGCCTGCTTTATTACTTTCAAACTGCAGTTGTTCAGCTTAATGAGGAAGCAGACATAGTTTCTCACTTGTGACTACCATTGCCAACCCCAAAAAACAACATTTTCCCTTTTTAATTCTGTGTATGTGTGCGGCAGGTCTCGGAGGCATGTGGACGGAGAGGTTCCTCCTGTTCTTTCGCAGACGTGTGGTGCTTATCTTCAGGGCATACTTTACATTTTTGGGGGATGTGATAACAATGACTACACTAACCTGGTGAGCTGCTTTAGGAGTGATATATCATAACACAGCTAGATCCCTAAGGACACACTCAAAGGCAGATTTAGGCCCTGATCACACAAAACGCGTTTTTCAGGTTTGAAACCGCAAGGCGCACTGCACTGTATGTTGCTAGGAAACCCTGAATCAGATGTGCTGTCAGTCCAGAGCATTAGAAAAAGAGAGTTGCGACACGCTTTGATCTCGCCGCCACGTGGTCACGTTGTTCATGGAGATTTCAATAGTTCAAAACAACCCCGCACTATCAATCCGTTTCAATAGGTTTAAGCAGGATAGACAGCAGTTTCACTTTATTTGCAGCAATTTCTGGCACATATTAACAGAGAAAGGTAATATGTGCCTCGACTTCGACTAGGCTTTACTGTACAGTAGCATTTTATTCTGGGAAGAGATAGAGAAAACACAACGTTAATGTTTTTCTTGAGTGATCTGGTTATTTGGTTGTTACTGGTTATTACAGAGGCGACAGCCTCTGTTGTCATCACCATGCTACCAGGAAGTATATAAGGGCGCCATGCAAACACAACACTATCCACTTCATCTGAAGGGTCTGTTGGTGGGCAGACAGGCCCCAAAGGCAGGGCAAAGCGACGCAGCGTCTCGTTCCCTGTTCTCAGGGAACTAAGGTTACAGTTGTAACCGGAGACGTTCCCTTTCGAAAGGGAACTTGCGCTGCGTCGGAAAGATGCTATGGGGAACGATATACCCGCGCCGCCATGCCAAGGGGAGTGCATGCCCACTGGCAGTGACAACTGTCAGGACAAGCAAATTCAACTGAAATGCCTGAACCACTCCCCCTCTGGTCACACTAGGCTGTCCGTGACAGCATTCCCTATGGTTAAAGCCCAAGCTATAAGCTTTGGGGGCACCTTCGCGTACCGCATGAAGTCCTGCCCGGCCGCTGAAAGGCCTGGAACCGGCCCATTCAACAGAAGGGTTCCTTGAAGGGAATGTGGCTAGGGGGACCCGAGGGCGCCCCAGCCAGTCACTATTCGGGAAAACCTTCACAGAATGCCACCAGGGAGGCCAGACCTGGCATCACTTGTGTGGGACGCTTCCCTCGGCTAACCCTGTCTGTTGGGAAATCCAGCCGGGGGACTGCTAGACTGGCAGTGTCCGCCTCCGGCCGGACCTCAGGGATGGGCTATCCTGGAAAGCAGCGTTCAGCTTAGTGCTTTCCGACCTTTGCTAGCGAGGGGAGCTCAGCTGCTCGATCCTAGGATCTACCGAGCACATCTCACAACGCCGCTCGGGAGGCCGAACAGGCCTACGTGCCGATCTAACTGGGGAGGCCCCGAGGGGCCTACAATCGACAGATCAGGCCCAGGCAGCTGTAAGCTCACAGACGACCCACTCTTGAGGGGAGCTCCTAAGCCTGCCTGGTAGGTAACCCTGCTGTTGGCAACTTACGCAGGTCCCCGTCCTGTAGGGACCGCATAGCAGCAACTTCGTCTCGTTGTGCTAGAGTATGCAACCGCCTTCAGGTGCTGCTGGCTAAAACCGGAACCTGATAGCAGGTGACCACTAGCTGTCAGCGTAAAGCCTGTTAGGTTTTCCCATCCAGGGAACTCGTTCCCCTCCAGGCAACCATAGAGGCCAGCTGTAATGGCAGCAGGGACCCGGCTTGACTCTACCTACTGCTGTTGAGTCTACCTACTGGTGTTGAGTCTACCTACTGCTGCTACTGCATGCGTCAGTGTTTGTAGCTCTGTATAGCTGCGTTTGAATCTCTATTTGATATATTTTCTTTGTTATCTATACTGCTAAAAATAACTTACTCATCACCATATATTGTTTAATATAGCCTATCAAGTTAAATTTGACATCACTAGCTTTTAATCTAAATCACTACCACGTGTTAGCTTTTCGCTAGCCTGGTAGCTTTCCATCCCGCACCCGGGTCTCCTGTTTTCTGAGTTCATTAGACAACTGTGGTGAGTTGGATTATTAAATAGACTCCATCAAACAAAGTAAGTGGAGTAAGTTGTGTGGTAAGTTTTGGATTCATCAACAAATACGGTAAGCCATGTCTTCTTCTCCTGTCATTGTCACCACTGCATGCTACATGTTTAGCATATCTATCTCCGTTGGCGAACAGGGCTTCACATGTGTTAAATGTAAGGAATTAATCAGGCTGACGGAGAAGATTTCAGATTTAGAGACACGCATCCAGACTTTATGTGAGAGTAGTGAGAATGGTACAGCTTTAGATACTCTTTTGAATGCGACTAGCTTAGTGAACACTCATTGTTTGGTTCCGGCTGAGCCCCCGCAGCAGGGCAATTGGGTGACTGTGAGACAGCATAGCCGCGGATCTAAAAACCACTCTGCCGTTCCGATTAGAACATCAAACAGGTTCTCCCCACTCAGTGATGCACCCACTGAGGATCCTGTTGAAAGTGCCCTAGTAATTGGCGATTCTATTACACGGAACGTGAAAATAGAGACACCAGCCACCATAGTCACATGTTTACCGGGAGCCAGAGCGCCTGACATCAAAGCAAATTTAAAAGTGCTGGCTAAAGCTAATCGTAAATTCTCTAAGATTATTATTCACGCCGGCACTAATGATGTTCGACTTCAGTCGGAGATCACCAAAATTAACATTAAAGAGGTGTGTAAACTCGCAAGTACGATGTCACCGGCAGTCTGTTTATCTGGCCCTCCTGTTAAAAGGAGTGATGAAATAGTTAGCAGATTATCATCACTCAATGGCTGGTTGTCTAAGTGGTGTCCGCAAAATAACATAGGGTTCATAGACAATTGGAAAAGTTTTGGGGCAGACCCGACCTGTTGAAGATAGACGGCATTCATCCTACCCGGGCTGGTGCTGCTCTTCTCTCTAGTAATTTGGCACATAATCTTAGAGCTAAACCTTGACTCACTGGGGCCCAGGTCAGGAAGCAGACAAACTGGCTAAACCAACCGTCTGCTAGCTGTCTCACGTCACCAGAGTCAGCTAAATCCCAGCACATAGAGACGCTTTCACCTAGATATTATCACATAGAGACTGTGTCTGTTCCCGAATCAGTAAATACAAAAACCATCAAAACCATTCAACAGTAAAAATTTAATTGATGTCCAACAAATAAACAACAGATATAATACGGATGAACAATTGATACATCTCGGGTTGCTGAATATTCGATCCCTTTCGCCAAAAACGCTTATTGTTAATGATATGATTATAGATCATAACCTAGATGTGCTGTGTTTGACAGAAACCTGGCTCAAACCTGACGACTACATTACTTTAAATGAGTCCACTCCCAAGATTATTGTTATAAACACGAGCCGCGTCTGAAAGGAAAAGGGGAGGTGTTGCTGTAATTTATAATGATAACTTCAGTATTACTCAGAAGTCTAGTTTCAAATATAATTCCTTTGAAGTTTTGGTGCTTTATGTAACATTGTGTAGTGTAAATGATAAATCCCGTTTGACATTTGTGTTGGCTACTGTATACAGGCCACCAGGGCACAATACAGACTTTATCAAATAATTTGCTGGTTTTCTATCAGAGTTAGTACTGGCTGCAGATAAAGTACTAATTGTTGGTGATTTTAATATCCATGTTGACAATGAAAAAGACGCATTGGGATTGGCATTTAAAGACATTATAAACTCTATTGGAGTTAGACAACACGTATCTGGACCCACTCATCGCCTTAATCATACTTTAGATCTAATACTGTCACATGGACTAAATGTTGATACCATTAAAATTCTGCAGCAGAGCGATGACATCTCAGATCATTACCTAATATCATGTATACTTAATATAGCTAAGGCTGCAAAGCCATCCCCTCGCTTCAAATATGGCAGGACTATAACACTGACTAAAGATTGCTTTATACATAATCTTCCTCATCAGTTCCATCTCCTCAGAATTACAGATAGCCAAGAGGAACTTGATGTTGCAACAGAAACTACTGACTCTCTCTTTACTAGCACTTTAGACATAGTTGCTCCTCGGCGCTAAAGAAGATTAAAGCAAATAATCCAACGCCGTGGTACAACGAGCACACTCGGGCCCTTAAAACAGCAGCCAGAAAAATGGAGCAGCTGGAAGAAAACAAAACTGGAGGTTTTTCGCAATTTGTGGAAAGAGAGCATGATTGCATACAGAAAGGCCATAAAAACTGCTAGATCTGCTTATTTCTCAACTCTTTTAGAAGAAAACAAACACAGCCCTAGGTATTTATTCGATACAGTGGCTAAATTAACAAAGGATAAAGCTTCAACTTCTGACATTTGTAAACAACACAGTAGTAATGACTTTATGAACTTCTTTACTAGTAAGATTGATAACATTAGGAATAAAATTATAACCATGCAGCCGCCTAATACAGTATCACTTCAGACAGAACATTGTAGTCTCACTGAGGAAAAATTACACTCATTCACTGCTATAGGAGGAGAAGAATTGGCTAAACTTGTCAAATCATCAAAATCAACAACATGTATGCTTGACCCTATACCGACTAGGCTATTAAAGAGATGCTTCCAGAGGTCATAGATCCTCTGCTTAATATTATTAATTCATCCTTGACATTAGGATATGTACCAAAAACTTTTAAGTTGGCTGTAATTAAACCACTTATTAAAAACCGCAACTTGATCCTAAAGAATTAGTCAATTACAGACCAATCTCGAATCTACCGTTTCTATCAAAAATATTAGAAAAGGCAGTGTCTTCACAATTATGTTCCTTTTTAGAAAGAAATTGTATATGTGAGCGATTTCCAGTCAGGATTTAGACCGTATCATAGTACTGAGACTGCTCTAATTAGAGTTACAAATGATTTACTCTTATCATCTGATCGTGGTTGTATCTCTCTATTAGTGTTACTCGATCTTAGCGCTGCATTCGATACTATCGATCACAATATTCTTTTGAATAGACTCGAAAATTATGTTGGCATTAGTGGAACTGCATTGGCATGGTTTAAATCTTACTTATCTGACCGTTATCAGTTTGTAGCAGTAAATGAAGAGATGTCACACCGATCACAAGTTCAGTATGGAGTACCGCAAGGCTCAGTGTTAGGACCGTTTTCACCCTGTATATGCTACCACTGGGAGATATCATTAGGAAGCATGGCGTTAGTTTTCATTGTTATGCTGATGATACTCAGCTCTATATTTCTTCACACCCTGACGAAACTTACCAATTCACAAGATTAACGGAATGCATAGCTGATATTCAAAATTGGATGAATAGTAATTTCCTGCAACTTAATTCAGATAAAACTGAATTTTTAATTATTGGACAGAAAAGCTCCACAAGTAGTGCCCTAGAATACTGTCTAACCTCGATGGCTGCTCTGTCAAGTCCTCGTTGTCAGTGAGGAACCTGGGTGTGCTCTTTGATACCAATCTTTCGTTTGAAAGCCACGTTTCTAGCATCTGTAAAACTGCATTCTACCATCTTAAAAATATATCTAAATTACGTCACATGCTTTCAATGCAAAATGCTGAACAATTAGTACATGCGCTCATGAGCTCAAGGCTAGATTATTGTAATGCTCTACTGGGTGGTTGCCCTGCCCGCCTAATAAATAAACTCCAGCTGGTCCAAAACGCAGCAGCTCGAGTTCTTACTAGAACCAGGAAGTACGATCATATTAGTCCAGTTCTGTCAACACTGCACTGGCTCCTATTAAACATTGCATACATTTTAAAATCTTGCTTATTACTTATAAAGCAATAAATGGTTTAGCTCCCAGTACTTAAGCGAGCTCTTAACGCATTATACTCCATCACGTCAATTGCGGTCTCTAAACTCTGGCCAGTTGAAAATACCTAGAATATCTAAATCAACTGCAGGCGGTCGATCCTTTTCCTATTTAGCACCTAAACTCTGGAACAGTCTTCCTAGCATTGTTCGGGAAGCAGACACACTCTGTCAGTTTAAATCTAGACTAAAAACACATCTCTTTACTATGGCATACACATAGAACATTTTTAACTTTCTTTATTCAAATCAAATGACTGATTGTTAGGCTGCATTAACTAGGTCAGCCGGAACCGGAACACTTCCCATAACACCTGATGTACTCGTTACATCATAAAAAGAGTGGCATCCACACTAATGTTAGTCTCTCTGTTTATCCCGAGGTTTACTGCAGTCGGCCGGATCCAGGCCGTGTCCGGATCGGATGGTGGACCTGCATCTGGACATGACCAGCTCATCCTGGAGTGTCTGCTGAGACCGTGTCCATTAGTGTCTCCTCTGAATTCGCCTCACCGAACGCGTCATCCTCAATTAACCCGTCTCCAGCGCAAAAACTCCGATCTTTCAAGTATTCATATTCTTGTGTAATCGACGCCATCCTAAATGAGCCCGTCTCAAGGCGTCATACCCAAAATTTGAATATTCCTATCTAATATGATTTATGACCTGCAAGGTTGCCAGAGTAATAATTATACACTGTTAATAATAGGCCAGAGGAGAACTGGCACCCGACTGAGTCTGGTTTCTCCCAAGGTTTATTTTTCTCCATCATGCCCTGATGGAGTTTTGGTTCCTTGCCACTGTCGCCTTTGGCTTGGCTTGCTCAGTTGGGGACACTCAAATTATGATCCAAGTTACTCAACTAAATATACAAATAGAATTTATTAATTTGGTCATATATAATTCTATAAACTATCCAAATTAAACTAGCCAAATCAAATTTTGTTGCAATGTTGTCCTGTTTAACACTGTGAAGCTGCTTTGAAACAATCGTCATTGTAAAAGCGCTATATAAATAAAGTTGATTGATTGATTGATTGATTGATTGATTGACTCGTCCCCTCAGGGAGGCCTATAAGGCCGATATTACCAGCCTGAGCGTGCGCACACGGAGGGCGCAAAACCCCGCCCCACGACCACTGGCTGAGTCGCTGTTCATTTTGCTGCGCACCAATCTGCATTACTAGGACCCCAGAACACAGAGAAGAGAGGCGGGCCTTGGCCGGACGACTCTGTAACAAGGGGAGGCTGATCTAGGGATAACACAGCGAACTGATTTCAAATTTAAAAAACAGGCCCGGGGCAGACGACCTATCCAAGGGAACGCCCCCATCCCATAGCTAACTGCCTAGGCCAACTGGTGCGGTGCCCTAAAAGCGGGCCAACCTGCACTAGATCTAACAAGGCTTGGGGAAATATACGAAGCCCAGAAGCCAGTCCAACAAAGCCCCAAAGCCCTCAGCTTCGGCTAGAAGAGACACACTCCCCCAAAGCGCGCTAACTGTGGTAACACAAAATCGTTCTAGCCACCGCCGGGGAACTGCAGGCCCTGTAGTATCCCACGACGATCCTTACATAATCCCTCGAACCCGCTCAGGGAAGCGTGAGAGCCCTCGTAATATAAAGAACAATTCCCTCTCAAGGGGGACTCACCAGCTCGCCTCCGGTGCTTCATGAAAATCCATTAGCATGCTTAGGTGCACCACAAACCTGAGGGGGACGCTCTCACCAACCAGACCAAGCGGGCCGTCAGAGTCTCACATCCGCTCATCATGGGCTCCGCCCGGCGCGTTGTTTGGCGCCGAAAGAAGGGTAGGAGGAAGGGAAGCTCATTTCCTACCTGCGTGTCCTAGGGGGCGGAGTCTTGTTGCCCCGCCGGCACTGGTTCCGGTTCTCACCAGCAACCTTGCTCTTGTATCGGGTGTCCCGCCTTTTCTGGGCCCCACTCCGAGCCGGGGGGCGTACGAGAAGCGACGCTGGTCCTGCCGCCGGAAAGAAACCGATCATCGAGTCGACTCGGATGAGCGGTTTCCTCCCTAATGTGCCACCATGGCAACTAGGCGGCGCATTCCATAACCTCCAGCAGCTCTCCGTATACGGGGCAGGATGGCTGGGAGGGTTCGACCCCGGCCGTGTCACCACCCTCCACTTCCATCCCTTGCTGTGGTGAGAGCACTGCAGCTGACGATGAGGAGGAATCATAGTCCAGTTCCTCCTCCGACAGCTGCCCCTTGCGATCTGGCCAGTCGTGAAGGACAACCTCCTTCTCTAGCCGATGGGCTAGATCCAGCTGGGAGCCCCAGGACTAGTGTCGCCGCTCAGCCTCTGCGTGAGCGGGACCACCCCCAGCGGCCGACCCTTCTTCCCTCGAGAAGAGGGCCAGACGAGAGCGGAGCTCTCCCTTTCAGAGGAAAACGCCCGCAGTTTGCACAGGCGGCTCACTCAAGAACCTCCCGTGCATGCTCCTCTCCCAGGCAGAAGACACAGAGAGTGTGTGTCCTCAGGCGTGAGAAACCTGGGACACGGATCCGCGCACTTCCGGAAGTTGCGCTTCTTCTTCTCTGTGCACTTGGATGATGGTTCCATGTTCAGCAGACTCAAGACAAAACAGTCCCCGAAGACGAAGAGGATAGTGTTGTGTTTGCATGGCGCCCTTATATACTTCCATGGTCGCACGGTGATGACAAAAGAGGCTGTCGCCGGTCAATAGGATTGATGTGATTGGACAGCGCTTCAGACACCAGTCACGCTGAGGTGTTCCCCGTAGTGTCTTTCCAAAGCAGCACGAGTTCCCTTTCGAAAAGGAACTCACTTTGATTTGATTTTCTGAAAAAAAATAATAATTTAATTTTACTTTATTTAGTAAAAGCATCTTGATTTAAGAATGTTTAAATGCTTATTTTCTGTGCTAACTGTCCTATCTTTTATATTATGGTAATTTTAACCCTTCTTCAGTGTTCAAGGTAGCCTGACATGGTCATACCCATGGGCATAATTACTCCTCTATGGATCGAGTCCAGACCGAATCGCCGAGCAAAAATTTTATGGGCAGGGCTAAATTTGGCTGGCAACCAGGCTATGTTCAGGGTATTTCAGGACCGCAAATTATGTTTGCTTACATAAAAAAAGAAAGTTCCCTTCATTTAAATGGCCTAACACTTGATGAATCTACACGCAAACTAAATAATTCAGTTGGAATGATTTCCGATTGTAAATTTAAAAAAATGATATTGGTTTGTTTTCTAGTAGATGGCAGCAGTCTTTCTCTAGACTGACACTTCATGTTATAACATTGAATGAAATCAAGAAATGTAAATCTTTACAATAAACTTGACTTGAACCGTTGCTATTTTATAAACATGTATACAAAACTATTAACGCAAATAAATAAAACCACCTGTAGACATAAATCATAAATTAAGTGGATAATATTATTACACGTTTAAAAACATGATTACAAAATCACACTAAGAACCAGAGATGTTCTAGCTGCCCTTGCATGCATACACCGTGCACCCAATAAAAAAAAAACTAGAAAAAACTCATTCAACTCATTCTTCAAAATATATATATATATATATTTTTTAACAACAGTAAATAAATACAATTAATGTAAAGTGTATGATGTGTAAAGGTGGTGAGGAGGATGTGTCAAGTCAAGTCAACTTTATTTATATAGCGCTTTTAACAATGCAGATTGTTTCAAAGCAGCTTCACTGTGTTAAACAGGAAAATAAAGCAACAGAATATATTTCAATTATCATAAAGTGACAATATGGGCTTTAGATCAGTAGTTTGATCAGTAATTTAGTTTAAATGGTTAATTTAGTTTAATAATTAGATTTATTTGGAAATTTAGTTGAAAAATTTGGTGTCCCCAACTGAGCAAGCCAAGCCAGAGGCGACAGTGGCAAGGAAACCAAAACCCCATAAGGTAAACTAATGGAGAAAAATAAACCTTGGGAGAAACCAGGCTCAGTTGGAGTGCCAGTTCTCCTCTGGCCAATTAACAAACAGCATATTATTATTATTCTGGCAGTTTTACAGGTCAGAGGTCATAATAGATCGGAATATTCGAAAGATCGGAGGCAACACACCGGAGACGGGTTTATTGAGGATACCGTATTGATTAAACAATTATTAAATTACTGTATACGAAAGATCAGAGTCATCAAGCCGGAGACAGGTTTTATTGAGGATACCGTATTGTTTAAACAATAACTAAAGTGAAAGATCGGCGGCAACATGCTGGAGATGGGATGTTTTGAGGATGACATATCGATTTTAAGAATTATTAACTAGGAATATTCAAACAATCGGATTCATCACGCCGGAGACAGGTTTATTGAGGATGCCGTGTCGATGAGGCAGTTTAAGGGGGAATCTAATTGACACGGTCTCTGCAGACACTTCAGGGTCATGTGTTGGTCACGTCTGGGTGCAGGTCCGCCATCTGACAGCCTGAATCCAGTTGACTGCAGTAGACCTTGGGATAAAACAGAGAGACTAACATTAGCGTAGATGCCATTCTTCTGATTATGTAACGAGTACATCAGGTGTTATGGGAAGTAGGGTTGGGTGATGTCCCCTAAATTGGCAGTTGACGATGTTTGCAGTTTTTTTTTTTTTATAAAAATATATAATTTACTATATCTGTATTTTACTATCTCTTTACATGAATACTATTTTCTACTTAAAAGGTTACTTCAGCGATTAGCATTAAGCTTTGTATCAGTAGAAACCCAGGAGTATATTCAAATTATCGTAGTTTCCCCCCTCATATGACCCTGAGACGAGAGAATTATGTATTTTATTTCTGGTAAAATTCCTCAGATGATGCAAATATCGTCATTTTGCATCATCGGAGGAGTTTTTGGCCAGAGGCTGAAGACTACAGTCAGCAGAGGGTGCTGTTTCCACATGTTTTCAACATCACACTAAGCACTCACAGCACTCGGCTCGGAGATTCATGTAAACGGAGCGATGGAGAGCAAAGTGAGTGTTTTAACTTTTAAAATGAACTTCCTATGACAGTTAAGCTTCCAAAGACATGAACTGAACACGTGCCAGACTGATCACCCGCTGTGAATGCAGCCGCGAATCCTTACCTCAGTTAATGTGATGAATGTAATCCGATCCTGCTGCGTTTGTGCCGTGACGCTCAATCGGCTCACTCGCATTATATCGAACAGACACGTTCAGTTTTTATTTGTAATGTCTATAACTGAACTGATTATCTGAAAATGAACGCGGTGGGCAAGTGATCCAGTAATCCAGTAGCCGACTAGCCGTGGCTAGAGTAGGGCAGTGAAGCAGTGCGTTCTAGGAATTGTTGTCTTTCATCCCCATGAGACAAAAATACATTTTCTGTGTTTTCTCAGTCTAGAAGGCACCAAATTCTAAAATAATTTCACATTTCTACTACATTAATGAACCAGTTTAAATACAGATTCATTTTCCCAGCGCTGAAGTACCCCTTTAAAGCTACACAGTGTGATATTTTCCCCCATCTAGCGGTGAAAAGGTATATGACCATCCAGTGAATATTAGTTTCTGTTCCTCTCAATTCCAATTTCGTTTTAACTCCTACGGTGGCCGATTTATAGTCCAAGATTAACATGGCTTCCAGTTCGATCAAGTGATGAGGTTACTTTACATTATAATTTGCAGTTATTTAATTTGTCAGTTAACATGTATGTTATGACATCTATGTAAAATGAATAATAGTTTTACCTTTTCGTTATTTTTTACCATTTCATTGCTAACATCAGCGATCAGGTTCCCAGACGAATGCAAGCTAATCTTAGTAAAGTAACTTTTATCTGTGTTATCGTTATTCTGTATATTGTACGACATCACTAGCGTAAGGCAAAGTTTACATTGTTGGCTATATCAGTCTCAAGCAATCCCCCTCTTCACATTCGACACAGTGCCATCGAGTGTTAAAACGCTAAAGGCAAAGCTTGAATTTACGGGTATGTCCCTCTTTGGCTAATGTACTTTCAAGATGAAGGGGCAACATGGCGACGCGCACTCGAACCCCTCACCCGTATGTATTTTCAATGGCATATTATAAACTTACGAGAATACTTTATTACTTGAAAGAAGTAAATATACATTAATTCTCACCCGCGCTTGGTTGCACGTGAGGGGAAACAAAGTAGCTTCCTTCCACTTAAAGAGTTGTGCACTTTTTATTTTAATATACCTCCTTACATAAATACTATTTTCTATTTAAAACATCTCGGTTACGTATGTAACCCTCGTTCCCTGAAGGAGGGAATGGAGACGTACGTCGGAACTGACCGACAAATTGGGATCTGTTTTCAGAGACCAACCTACTTCGAGTGATTAAAAACAAGCCAATGGAGATAGGCATGCGGTTCACGCATTCCACTCACCACCCCGCTGCGCGGGTATAAATACGGAAGTGGAATACCGCATCTTTGCTTTTCAACTGAGGAGCCGAGATAAGTGACTCGGGCCTTCAGCTGAAGCACAGCACCTGGCGACGGGACGTACGTCTTCGTTCCCTCCTTAAGGGAACAAGGGTTACATACGTAATCGAGATGTTCCCTTTCAGTCGGTCTTGTTCAACGTGTCGTAACTGATCGACGGTTTGAGATGGTCTCGGATGGGGGCACACGACCAGAGACGACAGAGCGAGCTCTTTCAAGGGAAAGACACGGGGCTAGCCGAGTAGGGTAGCTGGTACCGTGGAGAATACACATATGGGGTAGCCGTTAGGGGACCGCTACATATGGAACCCAGCCAACACACACGTTCCACAAGCATACAGGTGCAGGCCTGGCGTCAGACGGCCGCAACGTCTGACACTGAAGGGGTGGTGGAGGAACTCACAGGATTAGCCGTTTCCGGGGAACTCAACTGAAGCAAATAGACGCATGTATCCGGCCCATATATCTGTCAGCGATTCACCTTGAGCCAGTGCCCAGGGGGAATCTACACTCCTCGTGGAGTGTGCTTGCAACCCAAACAGGCAAGGCACGTCTTGGACTGGTATGCCAAGACAATAGCATCCACTATCCAGTGGGCTAACCTCTGCTTGGAGACAGCCTTTCCCTTCTGCTGGCCTCCGTAACAGACAAAGAGTTGCTGTGAGGTTCTAAAGCTTTGAGTCCGGTCAACGTAAGCACAAAGGAACGCGGATGGGACATAAAGCTAGGGCTGGGTCTGCCTCCTCCGCAGGCAAACCTTGCAGGTTCGCCACCTGGTCCCGGAAGGGAGTGGTGGGAACCTTGGGCACGTATCCAGGCCGGGGTCTCAGGACAACGTGAGAGTTGGCGGCCCGAATTCTAGGCACGATTCGCCCGCCGAAAGTGCATGCAGGTCCCCTACCCTCTTGATTGAGGCCAATGCCGTCAGGAGTACTGTCTTCGTGGACAGAATTTTCTCAACAGACTGCAAAGGCTCAAATGGAGGACCCTGCAGTGCTCTGAGCACCATGGCTAAGTCCCAAGAGGGTAACTTTCAGCCCACCTGGGATGTGAATGGCAACCCAGCGCCTCAGTCGGCACTCTAGATGCGCGGTCTAGACTATGAAACCTCAAACGGGGTTGAGTCCCTTTGCTTATTCCCTAATCTAGTTTCGTTTCTGGTGCACCAGAAAAGTGCTACTTTGGCTAATGAACCACACACACACACACACGTGCGCGCACACACACACGTGCGCACGCGCCCAGATCAAGAAAGGAATATTATTTCACTATTTGAGATTCATCAGCCTGCCGATGGGCTTACGTTTTGGTAGCCTGTCTGGAAAACACATAGCCCCGGGACTACTATTACATATAAAAAAGATGTTTTACTAGTGTTGGGTCCGAGTCCAACTTTGTCGAGTTCGAGTCAAGTCCAAGTCTTAAACAATCAAGTCCGTGTCCAAAAGGGGCCGAGTTGGACTCAAGTCCGAGTTCTTATCGGCCAAGCCTGAATCGAGTCCGCCCGAGTCCAGAGTGTAATTAAATTGAAAAAAAGATTAGAAATTTATATTGTAAATTCTTATCTTCTATTAATATTTCAACATTTCAACCCATTAAACCATTGGCAAATGTAAAATTGAACAAAAATGCCACTATTACATCTACCCATTGCCATTTAACATTTCTATTTTGTCAATATATCAACTAGTTTCCAATTAAAAATGGTTTCAAACAATAGAATGGACATAGAGCTATGTGGAACTTTTATTATTACAAGTGCAAGAAAATACTGTTTTATTGTATTTCAGTTATTCACTGTATTACATTTACTGTGATTCTTTTTAAATTTACAACGTGAGTGAGTGAGTGAGAGTAGTTCACTCAAAAGGAAAATTCTGTTATCGATTACTTTTTTACACCTGAATTAAGTTCTTTCTTCTGTTGGACATAAAATATATTTTGGAGAATGTTGGAAACCAACCAGTTGCTGGTCCCCTTTGTAGGAAATAATCATATCAATGGCTACCATCAACTGTCTGGTATTCAACTGTCTGTGTTCAACACAGAAGAAATTATTACAGGTTTGGAACAACATTACAGTAAGTAAATAATGACATCATTTTAGAGGTGAACTGTTGCGCTGCTGTCATCGTAAGACCTGCAGACATCTAATATACAGACACGCGCCGATTTTACTTTCACTTTAGACATAACTGACTGTGCTTATGTTAACCTTGTGTGTATTTGACAGTAATAGTGCAATTTGACTATTTAGTCCAGTAATAACGTGTGTTTGATAGCCTTTTAGTGCGCACACTCAGCGCATGTTAACACAATGCAGAAATAAACTGAGAGAAATATTTCAAACAGAAAAAATAAAAAATAATTAATTAAATAAAAAAATAAAAATAAAAAAACGCAGTTCACAAGTGTGTATTCAACTGTGAATGCTGTACCGAACGTTTCAATATTACAGGTCCTTCTAAAAAAATTAGCATATTGTGATAAAAGTTCATTATTTTCCAAAATGTAATGATAAAAATTTTACTTTCATATATTTTAGATTCATTGCACACCAACTGAAATATTTCAGGTCTTTTATTGTTTTAATACTGATGATTTTGGCATACAGCTCATGAAAACCTCAAAAAATTTGCATATCATGAAAAGGTTCTCTAAACGAGCTATTAACCTAATCATCTGAATTATCTAATTAACGCTAAACACCTGCAAAAGATTCCTGAGGCTTTTAAAAACTCCCAGCCTGGTTCATTACTCAAAACCGCAATCATGGGTAAGACTGCTGACCTGACTGCAGTCCAGAAGGCCATCATTGACACCCTCAAAGCGAGAAGGTAAGACACAGAAAGAAATTTCGGAACGAATAGGCTGTTCCCAGAGTGCTGTATCAAGGCACCTCAGTGGGAAGTCTGTGGGAAGGAAAAAGTGTGGCAAAAAACGCTGCACAACGAGAAGAGGTGACCGGACCTTGAGGAAGATTGTGGACCGATTCCAGACCTTGGGGGACCTGCGGAAGCAGTGGACTGAGTCTGGAGTAGAAACATCCAGAGCCACCGTGCACAGGCGTGTGCAGGAAATGGGCTACAGGTGCGGCATTCCCCGGGTCAAGCCACTTTTGAACCAGAAACAGCGGCAGAAGCGCCTGACCTGACCTGGGCTACTGTCTCTCAAATTTTGCATGTCATTCAGATATCAAGGTGCCAGAGTCTGGAGGAGAATGGGGAGAAGGAAATGCCAAAATGCAGTTTCAAGTACATCACAGTCAGTGATGGTCTGGGGTGCCATGTCAGCTGCTGGTGTTGGTCCACTGTGTTTTATCAAGGGCAGGGTCAATGTAGCTAGCTATCAGTAGATTTTGGAGCACTTCATGCTTCCATCTGCTGAAAAGCTTTATGGAGATGAAGATTTTGTTTTTCAGCACGACCTGGCACCTGCTCACAGTGCCAAAACCACTGGTAAATGGTTTACTGACCATGGTATTACTGTGCTCAATTGGCCTGCCAACTCTCCTGACCTGATCCCCATAGAGAATCTGTGGGATATTGTGAAAAAAAAGTTGAGAGACGCAAGACCAAACACTCTGGATGAGATTAAGGCAGCTATCGAAGCATCCTGGGCCTCCATAACACCTCAGCAGTGCCACGCCGCATTGAAGCAGTCATTTCTGCAAAAGGATTCCCGACCAAGTATTGAGTGCATAACTGAACATAATTGTTTGAAGGTTGACTTTTTTTTGGTATTAAAAACACTTTTCTTTTATTGGTCGGATGAAATTTTTTGAGATTTTGGGTTTTCATGAGCTGTATGCCAAAATCCTCAGTATTAAAACAATAAAAGACCTGAAATATTTCAGCTGGTGTGCAATGAATCTAAAATATATGAAAGTTTATTTTGTATCATTACATAATGGAAAATAATGAACTTGTATCACAATATGCTAACTTTTTGAGAAGGACCTGTATTATAGGCTTCTGTTTTAAAGCTGCTGGTCATGTTTCTGCAGAGAATTAAATTCTCTAATCCTGCTTAAACTTGAAGCCTATTGGATACACAAACTGAAAACTTTAGCTCCCTATGGCCTAAATGTTGACTTTGATCTAAGCTGTTTTTATGAATGTGATGATTTAAGTCACTGAGTATCGTATTGAAACTTATTGTCCTGTGTAATAAGAGTGTTCTACGTATTTTTGATATTGTCTGTGAATTTTGATACTCAAGTTGTTATATCAATGTGTCTCAATATTTATTGTTTCTGTGAGAATTAAATAGTTTTTTTAGAATTGTTCATTGATTTATTGTTCAACTGAGATTGATCGTCTACACCTGTGAATAAATGTCTATTATGTGAGAAATCACACCTTGACAAAGGCTTGTTGCCGAAATGTAGTATTCGTGCAAGTGAGTGTGTTGTCATATCTCCTTTATACAGATGTATTTTGTTGACCTGTTGGATGAGGAATACAGCTGGAGAAAAGTGACATACACAGTGGGAACTATACCCTCTCCTAGGGTCCGGCATTCCTGCTGGGTCTACAGAAACAGGTAAGGAAAAACAAGCACACTGCACTGGCTATACAGATGACAGAATGATCAGCCGCAACATTAAAGCCACCTGTGTAATATCGTGTATGTCCTCTGTTGTGCTGGCAAAACAGCTGTAATGCATCAAAGCATGGAATCCACAAGACCTTGTAATGTGGAATCTGGCACCAAGATATTAGCAGACGATCGTTTAAATCCTACAAGTTGCGAGATTGGGCGTCTATGGATATGGATTTGTTGGTCCAGCACATCACATAGATGCTCAAGATCTAGGAAATTTGGAGGCCAAGGCAACACCTCTTTGTTATGTTTGGCACCTCTGGTTGAGCTGGGTACGCTGGTGCGTTTTGGCTACCACTCCGCTCTCCGAACAGATATTTTAGTGTTTATTTAAGTTGCTCATTAGCAGATAATTTTGCCTGTTTTAAACTTAATGTTATTTCTTAATTTTACTTAATTTTATTTTACTTAATTGTATTTTCAACAAAACAAGAAAAAAATATTTTATGTCATTCTACTTATCTAGTAAATGCATCTTGATTTAAAAATTTATAGATATTTAGACTAGAAACAAGACAAAAAACACTAAGAGCATTTTTTTTTTTGCAGTGTACTATTTTTTATGTTTTTAAAAGAAGCCTCATGCTAAAAAAACTGAAATATTGTGATACTGAACACAATTCAGTAAATACAAATAACTGAATAATTGTTAATGATGAATGTTATGTATATAAATGTATAAAATGTATATAACATAAGGTAAATTAACAAAATATTATTACCCGTAAGAACTACATAGACCCCAGTTTGTTTGTGTCAGCATGTCATTCGTCACTACAGACAATCAACACAGAGCAAGTGATATGTGCCTGTAACTTTTTCAAGTTACATGAATAGGAGATGGAGCTTCTATTGCTAACATGCTAACAAACAAAAGCTAGAGAATGGACATATGCAAGTTTAAATTTGTATTATGTGAGATTTATTAGAACTCTCAAAGGGGGGACTCTCAAAGTGTCCAGGCCAGTTCCTGTTCTCTTGATTGTCAATCAAATGAGCCTGATTACTGAGATTCTCACCTTCTGTCTTTAATGGCTCTCGGAGCCCCAGTAATCGTTAGGCTGATGGGATTAGGATGGGGAGTCTGGAGTAGGTCTCTTTACATATACTACATTTGTATTCTTTTGTTTAGATTGTCTCCACCTTATTGGCTGTGTAATAAATTACAGTGTAAACTGTTTTTGTCAGACTGCACATGCTCTCAATAAAGAGTCACATGTTATATCCAAGCTCTCCTGGTCTTCACTTCTGAGTTTCCAACACAAGGCTAGAATAGCGTCAGAATAGAGTTATGGCACGCACAGAGATAAAAATGGTATGTATGGACGATGAATAAACAAAAGTCCCAAAAAGTCGGCGTGTTCCTTTAAACCTAACACCAACTATGTCCAGAGGTGAAACCCAAGGCACATAGCCGAGATAAGTAATAATTAACCCCCAAGAGGCCAACCATGGTATATAAGGGAAACAGATAAAATTAGGCCGGACAAAATAACGCCGGACTCAGTGTGAAGCGCCGAGGCAGCTTGGCCGGCGGAGGCATAAAGCTCGACCAATGAGAGCTGACGTGATGCAGCAGGGCTTCGATGGGTGAGACGCTTTGGCCTGCCATCTTCTGGCGGAGGGCGGGCAAAGATGAGCAGCGACAGCCTCCTCAAGAGGGTGAGACTTTTGTAGCCTCTTTTCTTCGCACCATCAACAGTTGAGAGCGCGTTGTGGAAAAGGAGGATTTAGCGCAAGCTGAAAATGGCGCCTTCCATGACTCAGCTCATCATTGACCTCCGGAGAAGGAGAGGATTGGTGGCGGCCTTGCAGAAACCATTCATCTAGCCAGCTTCGTGTGGGCTCCTGGGTTTGAGACCACTCAAGCCCGAAGTTTCCCACGGCCTTAGTGAGCACACGAGCGAGTTGGGCGTCAGTGCTGGCTCTGACACTTGTGGTGGCCTGCGTCGAAGCCATGGGCTCCGAGAGTCCGACCACTCACTCCCAGATGCAGCAAGGGAAAGGCTGTCGTCCACCGAAGAAAACGGAACCGGCCACTACTTGAGAGGGGTGCTGGTCCTCCTGAACGAACAGGACAGGTAAGGGCAAGGCATGCGGGAAGTTCTCTGGCATGTGCTCGTGTGATCGCTCCAGCGCCCTCTGGCCTGCATCAAAGCTGGATCTCGTCGCACTCCACACAGCCGCCCTGGGAGAGTGCAATATGGGCATGAGACACGCCACGCAGATGATATGGCCTCCAAGAAGAGGGCCTCTGCACGAGGCGCAGGAAGAAAGCTTGTCTGCTCTTTTAGAAAATGTGTGCGTTGCAGTGGCGAACACACACACACACACACAAACACACAGGGCTGAAGGTGGAGTCCAGAGAAGGAATCCGGCGTCCTCAGGCCTGCAGAATGGTTCCGCTGAATGCTTTTCGATGGTGGCCTCAAAGTTCCGGAGATCAGCGAAGGGTAAGTCCGCTGAAGGAGATTAAATCTGAATCCTATGCGCGACACTGTCTTTTATAGCTTTGCTATTTAGGCGGGATTTCATGTAATAATAAAAATAATACATTTTATTTGTAATGCACTTTATATTGAGCAAAATCTCAAAGTGCTACTGATTTAAAACAATCAACAACAAAAATAAAAATAAAATAATAAAAAAAATATGACAAGTAACAAATCAATCAAAAGCTCTCCTGAAAAGGTGGGTTTTAAGTGGTCAGGGAGAGCATTCCACAGACTTGGGGCTGCTGAGCAGAAGGCCCGAACTCCCATAGCATGGAGTTTGGTCCTGGAAGTTTTGAGAAGATAAGTGGAAACAGAAAGGAGGTTATGTGTGGATGTTTGTGTGGTGAGGAGTTCCTTGGGATAGGCAGGTGCGTCTCCATGGATGCACTGGTGAGTAAGTGAGATTTTATTCTTGATCCTGAGCGAGACAGGAAGCCAGTGGAGTGATTTGAAAATGGGGACGATATGCTCGTATTTGCGCACAATCATCATGATCCTAACAGCGCTGTTTTGAATATACTGCAGCTTCTGGAGATTTTTGTCAGGGATGCCGATAAGGAGCACATTGCAGTAGTCCAGCCTTGACACAGAGGTTATATTTTACCAAGGCTGTGGGAAAAGGATCCATTGCACAGGTGGATGGTTTCATCATGATGATGGAGAAGCAGCACAAACAGTGGATCAACAGTCGGGACAGGCAGAGCGGAGGTGCTAGATAGGTGCAAGTGGATGTTGTCTACTTTGTTCCTAAAAAAGGTCATGAACTTATTGCATCTCTCTTCTGTGGCTTCGGAAAAAGAGTGAGTTTGCGGTATGAGGATGTGATTTATAGTGGAGAAAAGCTTCTTGGAGTTTACAGAGTTAATATTAATGACGCAAGAGTAGAACTGTGACTGAGCATCTCTCAAGGACCTTGCATAGACCTTCTGATGTTCTCTATAGGCTTGCCTATGAACAGTGAGTCCTGAAAGCTTGAGACGCCTCTCAAGTACACGCCCAACCGTCTTCATCCTCCGGAGTTCGCTGGTGTACCAGGGGACTGAGCACGAGAAGGTGACCTTTCTAGTTCTGAAAGGGGCGTGAAGATCTAAAATGTTGCTCAGAGATTGGTTGTAGAAGTCAACCGACTCCGTGACTGATGAGAGAATTGCTGGAGGTCTATAGTTAAAGTTTCCTGGTTAAGTGACCCCATTGGTCAGCCCGCTTAGCCGCCTCGCCTCGCCTTTTGCTGCAGCACAGCCAATCAATGTGTGGGCGTGCAGCTGCACTGCATTTTACATGGATAAAATGTAATATTCTCGAGGAATGCTGTTTCACTAAACGAGGTTTGGGAGGAACATGTCAGATAATTGACACAGGTGGAAAGTAATCAGCTAATCAACAAAGAGGTATGTATACGCAGCCGTCCTACCTTCATTTTCTTGACAGTTTTTCAGCATCCCTTCACGTGTTGACTTCTATAATGGTCTTCTGCTGGAGTTTCTAAATCCTCAATTGACAAAGTTCGGCTGCTAGAGTTTTTTTTTTAAATCCTTATGTTATCATATAGGCGAAGGCATTGCATAATCTGGCTCCTCAGTACTTGACTGATCTATTAATGTCTTACACACCATGTCGTAATCTGCGTTCCTCTCAGAGTGGTCTCTTGGTTGTTCGCAAGGCTTCATTCTAGGGGTGATGGAGCATTTTCTTCTTATGCTCCTAAGTTTTGGAATTTTCTCCTGGCTGACATCAGGGAAGTAAATACATCTCAAAACATTATATTTTAGAGTTGTTTTTACTTGATTTAAAAAAATGTTTTTTAATGTATTATTATTTTAGTGTGTTGTTTTCGCTGTTATGTTTGCTTGTAAAGTGCTTTGAGAAAGTAACTTTTAATGGCACTATATAAAATACATTTATTATTATTATTATTATTATTATTATTATTATTATTATGTTCCTGAACAATTTTTGCAGGATACATTATCCTGCTGAAAGAAGCCACTGCCATCACGGAGCACCGTTGCCATGAAGGGTTGTATGTGGAACAATCTTTAGGTAGTTCATGTCAAAGTAACATCCACATGAATGCTAGGAACTCAATATTTCCCAGCAGAACACTGCCTCTGTTGGCCTGTCAGACTAGCCATCTAGTACACTATGAGCAATAATGAACCTTGGGTGCTCATGACCCTAATGATGATTCATCAGTTGTCCTTCCTTGCATAACTTTTGAACACTGCATACTGGCAAAACCCCACAATACTTGCCTTTTTGGAGTTGCTCTGACCCAGTTGTTTAGCCATCACTATTCTGCCCTTGTCTGCCCTCCTCGGTTGGCTCACATCTTTTTGCTTTCTCATTTTTCTTGCTTCCAACACATGAAATTTAAGAACTGAATGTTTGCTTGGTGCCTACACTGTATATTCCACCCCTTGGAAGCAGTGTTAATTTTGACAGCCATTTCCGATTTAGTCTTAGTCTTCGTCTTCAGACAAAAATGCTTATTAGTCTTAGTCACATTTTAGTCATTTTGTCTTTCATAGTTTTAGTCGATGAAAAGTAACTGCATTTTTTTTCAGTTTTAGTCATTATTTTTAGTCAAACTGCCATTACCAACATTATTTTTGGTAGCTTTTTTTATATCTAGTCTTTAGACAAAAATGGTCATTATAATT
The DNA here is from genome assembly GCA_023029165.1 of Gobiocypris rarus. Lineage (NCBI taxonomy): Eukaryota > Metazoa > Chordata > Actinopteri > Cypriniformes > Gobionidae > Gobiocypris > Gobiocypris rarus. The sequence continues at coordinate 14,032,691 of CM040920.1, forward strand.
TTTCTCTATTTTAGACCAATTCAATTAAGCTTATGCAAAATTTAAATCAGGTTGTATTGACATTGCACTCTTAGTTAGTAGCACTTATGCAATGCTACATATCCCTTTACCACTTAAGGGTGAGTAAATGATAATAGATTTTTCATTTTGGGGTGAACTATACCTTTAAGACCTCATTAATAGTCTACCAGGATCCCACTACTACTACTACACATGTTTTATTGTAGACTGTTAACGTTTATTTAAAGACACAAATGACTAAGTGTACGAGGACACTTGCAAAGACAGAGATGTTGACACGTATTTGAGCGTTCAAGCACAAGGCACGAAAGGAACTCATGCGCTGTATGAGGTGCGCGCGTATCAGGCTTAATTTAACACGCGCAATTACCTAAATTAATTCTCCCTCGCTGCTTAATGTGTCTGAATGTTTTAAACACAATGATTAAAAAGCGTAAATGATAAGCTTACATGATGATGGCGCAACACGATTGAAATATTTCAACCGCGCCTTAAGCTTTATATAGGCTAGAGTTTGTTCAAACATAAAAGCAATATACATCCATCAGGTTTATAATCAAACTAACCTAAAATCGGTGGGGACGATGGCGCTGTGTTTTTACCTGCTTCATGTGCCCATCAACTTGCTGTTCCACAACTTCCACTCCATCAACAGCTTTAGTAAAATTACCTGTTGGCTGGGGATTTTACTGACTAACTCGATCTCTGCTCTGTCTTTTAAGTTTTTACTTTTTTGACATTTATTCCTATCGAAGATCGTTCTTTGCGTGACCATTTTCAAATTAGTCTACACGAGAACGCTGCGCATATAGAGCTCGCTAGTTCGAGATTTGGTTGCCTAGACCACCCGTACTTGTGACGTCGGCTGCAGCTGTCAGATTCAGAGAGATCAGATAATGCAGACACCTTCCTTGACGGACGCACATTTTTGAAAGACAGCATTTGAAGAGATCATGTGTTTTTAATGTCCGACATTCCTCAAATAACATCATAGTCCCGTCTCGTCTTGTTAACAAAGAAACGGCATACGTTTCGTCATAGTTTTTATCATCAGATATTAGTTTAGCTTGTCAACGTCTCGTTTTAGTCACAGAAAAAGTGGGCGTTGACGAATATTTTTCGTCATCGTCTTCGTTAACGAAATTAACACTGCTTGGAAGGTGCCATGGAGGTTATGCGCAACAAACTTCCGTATTCTGTAAAACGGTCTCATTGCTTCTGGTTTATGTCTTTTGTATGTGCTTTATTAAATATAGAGCTTTTTTATAGAGCAAAGGAGGGAGCAAAGATGAGTATAACCAGCGTTCATTGCATATGTAGATTGATGTCTTTTTTTCTTCTTCCAAGTAACGTTTAGATATTTAAATAGAATAAAACAGCAACAATAAAATAACTAGCTAGGTTAGCTGATTTCCTTAAGTCCATAGTTATCTCCATTAGTTTGTACTGCCGTTAACACTTTCTCCGACAGGCGGATGCAATGAGACCTTTTTTCCTGTTTGTGATGTCTGGCATAAATCTTATTGTAATGATGTGGTTTTAATGTTATGGCTGTTCAGTAAATAAAACACATAGGTTTCATAGTTTCCTCCTCTGATTTTTAAATTATGACTACAGACACCAAAGTTGAAGGAGCATGTTTTGAAACTGGTAAATTGTAACACCAAACTGGGTCGCAGTTACATTAGGGTCATATACGTACAGTAAGGGAAAAATCTGGTGTTTTGATGTGGCAGTTTCATAACAGCTGGTGTCATTCATAGGCTCATCTACTTCGGTGGATATGGGTGCAAAACAGTCCGAGAGGTCGACAACTGCAAGAGCTTTATGGTTGATGAGGCTTCCTGGGTGAGCAGAAAGATCTTGGAAATAAATTTACAGCTAAAGTTATTGTTCAGAAGAACTGGACTTTATCTAGACATCTCTTTAAAGGCATCAATCGGATCAGAATTTTTCCAGTTTTGGGGTTGGAATAATGAGGTACATATGTTTGAACCGAAGTCAGCCACATGGACTGAACCCCAAACCCAGGTAAAATAGCAAAACATTTATATTTCAAATGTGTTTTTCCCCTTTTGTCCCAGCCATATAAATTGATAGATGACAATATACATTTTCTTGTTTTCCTGCTGTCTGGATCCACTTCTCGCAGGGCCAGCCTCCTGAACCTCGGGCATCACATGCCAGTGCTTCTTTAGGTCATAAGGGCTATATCTGCGGAGGTCTGGTAAGACATTTAAATCTTGATCTTTCCAAACTGATTTTGTTTGTTTTATTAAGCAGACCCTGGTGCAATTGCTGGTAAATGGGGGAGTGGCATGGAAAGTAAGGCAGGTGGCACTAGCTTTTGATGCGGTCAACCTAAGTTAAAATGCCTTTTCCAAAACTCATCCTTCTCCCTTTTTTTTCATTGCACATCAGCAAAACATCCAAACATAGTTGTTATGTTTTAACACAGACCTTATTTTACTCATAAACTGAAAACGTTTTGGGTTACGTATGTAACCTCTGTTCCCTGCAGGGAACGAGAGACTGCATCAAGAACGCACGCATATGGGGAACACCTCCAGCGTGACAGGTGCCGAAATCATTATCAAATCACGTCGATTGTATTGACCGGCAACAGCCTATGACGTCATTGTCGTGCGCCTTGAAAACACAACACCATCTTGGGTCTGAAGGGACTGTTTGGCAGGCAGGCCCCGAGGCATGGCAACGAGAAGCAGTGTTTCGTTCCCTGTTCTCAGAACGCATATGGGGAATGATATACCCACTACGCCATGATGGGGAGTTCATGCCCACTGGCAGTGACAACTGTCAGGACAAGCAAACTCAACTGGAATGCCTGAACCACTCCCCCTCTGTTTACACTAGGCTGTCAGTGACAGCATTCCCTACGGTCTATCCCGAGCTATAAGCCTCAGTAGGAACCTTCATACATTACATGAAGTCCTAGCCAGGCCGTTCAAAGGCCTGGAACCAACCACTTCAACAGAAGGGGTTCCTTTAAGGGAATGTGGCTAGGGGACCCAAGGGCGCCCCAGCCAGACACTATTTGGGAAAAAGACTCACCGAATGCCACCAGGGAGGCCTGACCTGGTGTCGCTTCTGTGGGACGCTTCGGCTTGGCCAACCCTGTCTGTTTGAAAACAGAGCCTCCAGAAACTCGCCTGCTGATGAGGCATCCAGATTGCGGGACTGCAAAAAGGCAATGTCCTCCTCAAACTGGATCTCGAAGACGGGTATCCTGTAGAGCAGTAGTCAGCTTAGCGCTTTCTAAACCTTGCTAGCGAGGGGAGTTTGCCTGCTAGATCCTAGGATCCACGGAGCACATATATTACAGGGGTGCTCAGGAGGCCATACAGGCCTACACACTGATCTAATTGGGAGGCCTCACGAGAGCCCCAAAGCCGCCCGGTAGGTATCCCAAGCTGTAGGCTGAACAAGCAGATCCCCTTCCCTAGGGATCGCTTGCAGGAGCGGCGTCTCATCGCGCTAGGGCATGTGACCGCCCTCAAGTGTTTACCAGCTAAGCTGGAACCCTAATGGCAGTAGCCACTAGCTGTCAGCAAAAAGCCAGTTATTAGTTCCTCCTTCGGGAACCATCTTACCTCAGGAGGCCTGGAGGGGCCTCCTCTTGATAGCAGTCAGAGCCAACCATCGGGGCAGCTGGAGTCTGAGAACTTGTCGTGAGAACTCAGAGACTGGAACCTGACTCATCTCAAGGAGGTCTGGTGAGGCCTACTACCTGCTATCCAGGCATGCTATCTGCCCGAGCATCCAAGCTCAAGGATCTACCTTTAGGAAGGCCTGCTGAGGCCTACTACCTAGTAGCAGCTCATGCTGGTTGTCCAGTCACTGAAGCCCATGAGCATGCCCTCAGAGGGAGGCCGGGTGAGGCCTGCTACCCCATGGCAGGTGCTCAGGGAGGCCTGGAGAGGCCTACTACCGATGACGATTCTATAGGGAGGCCTGGAGTGGCCTGCTACCTATAAACAACCCGTGCTAACTGCTTCCAAGGTACCCGGGAGCCCGCCTTCAGGAAAGCCTGCCTGGTCTCCAGGCCTCGACCTGATAGCAGGCCTGCACGGGCGGCTTCTCACTGGCAGGTTGCCAAAACTGGCCACTTACAACCCCGGGCTGACAGTAGCTCCTCTGTTGGCTGACGAAGAAACACTGGATATCCAGTTAACACCTGGGGACTCATCCCCAGGGAGCCCTCAAGGCCAGCTGCCTGGTTGTGGCCACTATGCGTGACCCCCAAAGTTTGGGACTCTCTTGCAAGGAGGCCTCTTGAGGCCTACTACCTGTCCTGGAGTCAACTGCCCAGACTGCCCAGACTGGCTGCTCATAGCCAGCTAGCCATAAAAAAGCCCATCCTAAGCCCGGTCCATATTAAAGGCTTACTATTCGTTCTGAAACCTGTCTAAGTGATGGCGCAGTCTCACTGGCAGTGTCTACAAGCCTGGATCTAATCACATTGCCAATAAAAATGTACTCAGCGCCTTTCTCTTATAACCCTCTAAAGTGAGGGGAGTACAACTTATGCCACCTGCTTTAAAGCGGCCCTATTTTCTAGTAGCCTGATATACACGCAAGGGTGACAGCCATGGCAATGCGCTGGCTTCAAGGAAGCGTCCAACCAAACCAAAACCTTAACAAAGGTTGCAAAGTACTGCTTGGCCCGAGCCATAAGGGGTGGAGACAGAAGACACAGAACTAGGGGACTACTTGAACATAATCTCCACTGGCCAAATTAAAGAAGTGGGCCAGGACCTGCCACAAGGTGGCCACCATACACTAGTACTGGGATGTGGGTTTAGCAACTAGTCTTCTTTGTGCAAACAAAAGATAGCCCCGCCTCACAACCACTGGCTAAGTTGTGCTCTATTCTGCCTCAACACCCATCTGCATTCCTAACCTAACCCCAGAACGCAGAGAAGGGGGCGGGCCTTGGCCGAACGACTCGACTGAGATTAGGCTGAACTAGTGATGAAATAAGCAAAACGACTCCGCCATCCCGGAAAAAAGCCTAGGCCAGCCAATGCGGCGCCCTGTGTAAGGTCTAGCCAGCAGGCATAGATCTATACACAAAGCCCAGTAGAGCTAACGCCTCACATGTTAGCTTTAAATAAACGCTCAGGCAGAACCATCCGACGCCCCGCAGGGGCCAGACATACAGTATTGTTCAAAATAATAGCAGTACAATGTGACTAACCAGAATAATCAAAGTTTTTAGTATATTTTTATTGCTACGTGGCAAACAAGTTACCAGTAGGTTCAGTAGATTCTCAGAAAACAAACAAGACCCAGCATTCATGATATGCACGCTCTTAAGGCTGTGCAATTGGGGTATTAGTTGAAAGGGGTGTGTTAAAAAAATAGCAGTGTCTACCTTTGACTGTACAAACTCAAAACTATTTTGTACAAACATTTTTTTTTCTGGGATTTAGCAATCCTGTGAATCACTAAACTAATATTTAGTTGTATGACCACAGTTTTTTAAAACTGCTTGACATCTGTGTGGCATGGAGTCAACCAACTTGTGGCACCTCTCAGCTGTTATTCCACTCCATGATTCTTTAACAACATTCCACAATTCATTCACATTTCTTGGTTTTGCTTCAGAAACAGCATTTTTGATATCACCCCACAAGTTCTCAATTGGATTAAGGTCTGGAGATTGGGCTGGCCACTCCATAACATTAATTTTGTTGGTTTGGAACCAAGACTTTGCCCGTTTACTAGTGTGTTTTGGGTCATTGTCTTGTTGAAACAACCATTTCAAGGGCATGTCCTCTTCAACATAGGGCAACATGACCTCTTCAAGTATTTTAACATATGCAAACTGATCCATGATCCCTGGTATGCGATAAATAGGCCCAACACCATAGTAGGAGAAACATGCCCATATCATGATGCTTGCACCTCCATGCTTCACTGTCTTCACTGTGTACTGTGGCTTGAATTCAGAGTTTGGGGGTCGTCTCACAAACTGCCCGTGGCCCTTGGACCCAAAAAGAACAATTTTACTCCCATCAGTCCACAAAATGTTCCTCCATTTCTCTTTAGGCCAGTTGATGTGTTCTTTGGCAAATTGTAACCTCTTCTGCACATGCCTTTTTTAACAGAGGGACTTTGGGGATTCTTGAAAATAGATTAGATTCACACAGACGTCTTCTAACTGTCACAGTACTTAAAGGTAACTCCAGACTGTCTTTGATCATCCTGGAGGTGATCATTGGCTGAGCCTTTGCCATTCTGGTTATACTTCTATCCATTTTGATGGTTGTCTTCCGTTTTCTTCCACGTCTCTCTGGTTTTGCTCTCCATTTTAATGCATTGGAGATCATTTCAGCTGAACAGCCTATCATTTTTTGCACCTCTTTATAGGTTTTCCCCTCTCCAATCAACTTTTTAATCAAAGTACGCTGTTCTTCTGAACAATGTCTTGAACGACCCATTTTCCTCAGCTTTCAAATGCATGTTCAACAAGTGTTGGCTTCATCCTTAAATAGGGGCCACCAGATTCACACCTGTTTCTTCACAAAATTGATGACCTCAGTGATTGAATGCCACACTGCTATTTTTTTGAACACACCCCTTTCAACTAATTCAACTAATTGCCCAATTGCACAGCCTTAAGAGCGTGCATATCATGAATGCTGGGTCTCATTTGTTTTCTGAGAATCTACTGAACCTACTGGTAACTTGTTTGCCACGTAGCAATAAAAAAATATACTAAAAACCTTGATTATTCTGGTTAGTCACATTGTACTGCTATTATTTTGAACAATACTGTAGATCAAACTGTAGTTCATGCGTAGCCAGACCCACTCTCACCCACACACGTGCACTCTCTTCTATAACATTTTACACGAGGGGGGACGCTAACCGCTTTACTCTGAGGTGGCTAATAGCTTCAAGTTAGACATAGGAGAATCTAAAAACCCGCCTAATAACACGCTACATACCCGCAGGAATGAGCGGTGTACTCAACTACTCTGACACAGAGAGGATATATACCGATAGACAATCGGTGACTCAATCATATTATCAAAGCTAGTAATACAGACCACAAATTGTTATGCTTTTACAAAGATCTTAACTACCACCTACAGGGAACCACAGGGCCCTAACTAGCCAGAAACCTCGCAGGGAGCCTAAAGTCCTACACTGAATAATTCCGTTTCCCTCACAAGGGGGATTTACGAGCTCGCCCATAGCACATAATGGTATCAGCTCATAAGCTTTATTCACAACATGTATGCTTAGGTGCACCACTGGCCTGAGGGGGGCGCACTCACTAACAAGCCTAGCGGGCCTAGCCTAACAAGCCTCGAGGCGATGGTGGGAAGGTTCACAGAGGCTAGGGCACACTCTGCAGCATTTAAGACCTGCATTCCGCTGAGGTCCAGGGCCACGCCTCTCTGAACCTTTCCACCATCGCCTCGACGGAGTTGCCGAACAGCTCAGAGAGCGAGACCGGGGCATTGAGGAGAAAGTATTTCCTCTTCTCCCCGATGTCCGACAGGTTTAACCACAGATGCCTCTCCGTGGCCACCATAGCTGCCATCGAACGACCAATGGCGACCGCTGACCGATGTCCTCAGATCTGTGGTTCAGTGCTCAGCCATCGCATCTGGGGGTAGGCCCTCCTCCTGATTTAGGTCCTTCAGCAGGTCAGCCTGATAAGCCTGCAACACCACCATGGTGTGCAGCCTGACCCGCTGATATAGCCATAATCACCAGACGATACTGTTTTAAAATGTGTACGGACTCATCTACACGCTGCCTCGACAAATGCGCGATTCGACCCGTTCACAACATATTTGGCTTTCATCCCTCAAGATGAAAGTCGAGCAGGCACCCAAAACACCCAAAAATGCACATGTCTGTACGCGTCAATATGTTTCACAATGAACACAGCCATCACCCACAGTATCACCGTGTGTTCACTCTATTACAGACCCATAATCTATGCGCTGCCTCGGCAACGCGAGAACGAGCCCTGTAATGCCTAATGAAGTAGTTGTACTACCTCACTATCTCGATGCTGAGCGCGTCTGATTTATTGGAATCAGACAGCTCAAGCATCTCGTTCTCCACCCCGAGGGAAGAAGCCGCAACGAACTGTCAAACGGGGACTGAGAAAGTGGTGTCTCAGCAGTCTCAAGACCCGCTGACAAGTCCATCTGCGAGCCCACTGATCTATGCCACCGCACTGCCTCAACAGACGCGGGACACGGGGCTCGCGAGCCTGTCGACTTCACAAAACACTCCTCTTGGACAAACAACACAAAATAGACAAACAATTCATACACAGAGTGCCTCGCTGAAGAGCGCTTTGTGTCGGCGTCCATTTGCGCTTCCGGTTATGCCGTCACATACTAAGTCATGACTCAATACCAATCAGGATTGGACTGATGTCATTCATGCTTCAGACGCGCTACGCCGAGGGCGTTCCCCAAAGTGTCGTCATGACGACGCAGTGCGAGTTCCCTTGAAAGGGAACTGTAGGTGATCGATTGCTCCTGATCGATTGCTTCAGTCTCCTGTCTCCAGTCTCCTGTCTGCCTCCTGCTCAGCTAGTGTGTGTAGCTCTGTCTTGCTTTTGAATCTCTATTTGATATATTTTCTTTGTTCTACTGCTAAATATAACTTACTCATCAGCATATATTGTTTAAATATTGCCAATCACATTAAATTTGACATCACTAGCTTTTAATCTAAATCACCATCACACATTAGCATTTCGCTAGCCTGTTAGCTTGTCATCTCTGCACCCAGGTCTCCTGTTTTCTAAAAAACCGGTTCATTAAAAAACCGTGGTGTGTTGGAATAGTAAATAGTCTCCAACAAACCACTGTGGTAAGTTGGATTCATCAACAAACTCGGTAAGCTATGTCATCTTCTCCTGTCATTGTACTTGCACTGCTTGCTACATGTTTAGTATAGGCTTCTCAGTTGGCGAACAGGGCTTCACATGTGATAAATGTAAAGAGATAATTAGGCTGACGGAGAAGATTTCAAAATTAGAGACACGCACCCAGACTTTATCTGAGAGTAGTGAGGATGTTACAGCTTTAGACACTGATTTGGATGCGAGTAGCTGAGTGTACTCTGTACATTCTCCGGTTCCAGCTGCAGGGCCCCCGAAACTGGGTAACGGTGAGGCGGCATAGTCGCGGATCAAAAAAACACTCTTCCGTTCGATTAGAATATCAAACAGGTTCTCCCCACTCAGTGACGCACCCACTGAGAATCCTGTTGAAAGTGTCCTAGTTATTGGTGATTCTATTACACGGAACGTGAAAATAGAGACACCAGCCACCATAGTCACATGTTTACCGGGACCCAGAGCACCTGACATCAAAGCAAATTTAAAAGTGCTGCTAATGCTAATCGTAAATTCTCTAAGATTATTATCATGTCGGCACTAATGATGTTCGACTTCGCCAGTCGGAGATCACCAAAATTAACATTAAAGAGGTGTGTGAACTCGTTAGTACGATGGCAGGTTCAGTTTTTTGTTCTGGTTCACTCCCGTTAAAAGGAGTGATAAAATAGTTAGCAGATTATCATCACTCAATGGCTGGTTGTCTAAGTGGTGTCCGCAAAATAACATAGGGTTCATAGACAATTGGAAAAGCTTTTGGGGCAGACCTGGCCTGTTAAAACACAACGAAATCCATCCTTCTTGGAGTGGTGCCGCCCTTCTCTGTAGTAATTTGGCATATAGTCTTAGAGCTAAACCTTGACTCACTAGGGCCCAGGTCAGGAAGCAGACAGACTGGCTAACCCGACCGACTGCTAGCTGCCTCCCGTTACAGAAGTCAGGTAAATCCCAACACATAGACACTCTTTTACCTAGATATTATCACATAGAGACTGTGTCTGTTCCGCGAATTAGTAATTACAAAAAACCAATTCAACGGTAATAATTTAATTGATGTCCAAAAAATAAACAATATATATAATACGGATAATCAAATGATAAAGCTTGGGTTGCTGAATATTCTATCCCTTTCTCCAAAAGCGCTCATTGTTAATGATATCATTACAGATAATAATCTAGATGTGGTGTGTTTGACAGAAACCTAGATAAAACCTGACGACTACATTACTTTAAATGAGTCCACCCCACAAGATTATTGTTATAAACACGAGCCGCGTCTGAAAGGTAAAGGGGGAGGGGTTGCTGTAATTTATAATATTATCTTCAGTATTACTAAGAAGTCTAGTTTCAAATACAATTCCTTTGAAGTTTTGGTGCTTTATGTAACGTTATGTAGTGCAAATGATAAATCCTGTGTAACATTTGTGTTATCTACTGTATACAGGCCACCAGGGCACAATATAGACTTTATCAAAGAATTTGCTGATTTTCTATCAGAGCTAGTTCTGGCTGTAGATAAATTAATAATTGTTGGTGATTTTAATATCCATGTAGACAATGAAAAAGACACATTGGGATTGGCATTTAAAGACATTCTAAACTCTATTGGAGTTAGGCAACACGTGTCAGGACCTACTCATCGCCATAATCATACTTTAGACCTAATATTGTCACATGGAATAAATGTTGATACCGTTGAAATTCTGCAGCAGAGCAACGATATCTCAGATCATTACCTAGTATCATGTATACTTAATTTAGCTAAAGCTACAAAGCCGTCCACCCGTTTCAAAAATGGCAGGACTATCACCACGACTAAAGATTGCTTTTTAAATAATCTTCCTAATCAGTATAGAATGTTTCATCATACATGCCAAAAGGAGATTTTCTAAAGTATAACAAAAAAACAAAGAGAAAAATAGAAAACATAAAAAGAAAATTGTAACACTCTGTAGCATCACAGAGAATCTATCACTATGTAGCATAACATTAAAGGGCACCTATTATGCCCCTTTTTACAGTATGTAATATAAGTCTCAGGTGTCCCCAGAGTGTGCCTGTGAAGTTTTAGATCAAAATTCCTAAAAGATCATTTAATATACCATGTTGAAAATGCCAATTTTGGGGTTGAAGAAAAATGAGCTGTTCAGTGTGTGTTTCCCCTTAAATGCAAATGAGCTGCTGCTCCACCCAGAGGGCAGAGCCTTCACAGCTCGTGAACACCAGAACACACGAATGAAAACTGAAACATGATATCTGTGTGTTTTGATGATCATATCTATCGCAGACACGTTCATGTGACATAGTAGTTCTTCATCATAATGAAATATTATCACTGCATGCGTTTTAAAGCCTTATCGCTATCAACTTAAACACACGCACATGCCCCTGACGCATGTGCACAGAGAGCTGGATGTCGGTGAGTCCATGAGTAGTCATTAAATTAGTTATCTTGCATATTATTGCGATTAAACTGCCAAATGCTCACAAGGTAATGTCAGAAACACACAAAGTTCAGATGAAAACAGTTGGTTGTGCCTGTGCAGGTATGCAGCTACAGAAATCTCGTGTGTATATATGATCCATCTGTTATGAAAAAAAAGTGAAAGCGGTTTAATACAGTATGTATTGCTCTATCTGCTGTTAATATGAAACGAAAACCGAAAATCACTCACTGCTCTTGACTGACTGAACTTTAGTAGCTTTAATAAGAACACATCTCTTACTTGAATGCTGCTGTTAAAGGGATAGTTCACTTTGAAATTAAATTTTGATATGTTTTAGCTTACCTCATGGGCATCCGAGATGTAGGAGTATTTGTTTCCCCAGTAGTTTCAATTTTGATCATTTTAGGTCAAACCGTTCTTGTCTGTGCCTCACATAATGCAGGTCTATGGTCACCACTTCAAAGAGCATACACAGAGAAGTCCAAATTAAACAATCCCCCATCGTAAGTACACACTGATGGCCTAAGACACGAAACAAGCAGTTTGTGTGAGAAAACGAACAAACTAAAAGCCAGAACGCGCAAATGTCACAACAGGAAACACGCACGCGCGCCCTCGGATCAGTCGGACGTAGTCGTGTACAAGAGGTAAAAACTATATAAATACTGTTCGTTTTCTCACACAAACCGCTCGTTTCATGTCTTAGGCCATCAGTGTGTACTTACGATGGGGGATTGTTTAATTTGGACTTCTCTGTGTATGCTCTCTACATCTCGGATGCCCATGAGGTAAGCTAAAACATTTAAAAATTTTATTTCAAAGTTAACTATCCCTTTAATGCTCTGGTGAGGAGATAAACATGGAGGACTGTGTACAGCTTTCTGAGGGCAGGGTCTGTGCTCAAACGGCAGTGTCCATCAACACTCGCGGGCGGGGCCGTTGCAGTGTGACATCACTCTGCAGGAATCTGGAAACAGCTTGTGCTGAGACACTGCTTATGATTTGTGGGGATAAAAAAAGAAAATAGTGGGTGGATTTTTACCATTATAGGGTGGTTGTGTACACTCACTGCCAACACACATTTATGTTCAAACACCTTATAAAAGTGAATTTTGCATAATAGGTGCCCTTTAAATAATGCTTCATCATTCATGCCCAAAGGTGATGAAGTCTGTAACTATGACCTTCATCAGTACACACTGACACATTTAAAATGACCATTCACTGCGAATATCCATCAATTATCAATCACAATCAGTGACTTCATACATCATTGTATCCTCCTCCTCATCATCATATAAAAGGGTGATATGTAAATTCTCTATAACATATTTTGAAAACTTCAAAAGAAAATGATATAACTATATTAGGAATATTGAAAACATTTTGTCATTACAGGAAATACAGACGATTGATATTCATTGTTTAGATCTGGTGACATGGATGTGGACAAAATTGTAAGTAATGTTGACCTAATTATGTTATTCATTGAAAAAAGAGCAGAAAATAAACATTCAACAAATTGACTAAAAAGTGTGCAGCTCTTTAAATGCAGTGTTTTCTGCCTAGATAAAGGATCATACATGCAGTGGAAAATCTTTAATCAAAATCTGAAAATGTACTTCCCCTCTGAAATGGCCTTACTTCACTGATGATGTCAGTTTGAAAGCTTAGGTAGAACATTCCCTCCAACTGTTAGTGTGCTGCAAGCATTGATAGCGAGCTGAATGAAACACCTACTTTTAAAGATCCAATCAGTTCCCATCCCGACAGAAAAAACAAGCCACACCCACCCTCTATTTTTTTTATTCAATATTCTGTTTCACTCTGAAAATGTCACAATTAAGATAAAGTCAGTCGCAAATTCCGGTTCATGCTGACTTTAAAAAGTTATAAAAAGGTCTTTGAGGAAAGTTGTTTCTGTTTTTGTGCTTTTATTAGTGCTAGGGAAAAATTCATCTTGACTAATCGCATAAAAGTTTGAAAAACATGTTATATTTATATTTTTTATATATATGATCAATTATTTATACATGCAAATATTTCTTAAGTATATACATGCATGTGTGTATTTATATATACATAATTATACACAGTACACACACATATATTATGTAAACACAAACTTTTATTTTGGATGCGATTAATCACAATACATTAAAAGCACTAGCTTTTATATTTAGTGACAATGTCAATGTTAAATTGACCTACTTCCATGTCATGAGACTGTTTGCCTGATTTATTAATCAGTCCAAACTGTTAATGAATCATATAAGTCTTATAAGTGTTTCTCTTCTTGAAACCAGTGAACATCAGGCTGGTTCTCTCCCAAGGAGCCGCACTCTTCACACGCTGACTGCCATCTCAGACAACACACTCTTCCTTTTTGGAGGCCTCAGTAATTCTGGGGAGGTTCTCAGTAAGTTTGGAGGCCAAGGGTTTAGAACCAGCCTTGTCTATAAATAACCATCACATTTTTTCCAAACTTTCCTTTTCTTTTTTGTAGGTGATGGGTGGGAATTTGACACCATAACAGGAGAATGGATAGAGAAAGACCATGCACATAAAGACAAGCCCAGGTAAAATAGTTTTAGTACAGTATTGTGCAATGTGCTGTATGAGCTGTTTGTGAAGAAACATAAGCAAAAACATAGATTTTTAGTTTTATGTTATTGATTTAGTGTTTCACATTCTCAGCTTTCAAATTATGTAAACTTCATTACAAATTTTAAATGATGCTTTATTAACAAAGTTTGGGAGGAGCACGTTGAAATAATCAACCAAATTAGCACAGGAGGAGCATGTTCAATTAATCAACTTAACAGGAGGTATATATACAGCAGACTTACCTCTGTGCCACGACAGTTTTCCAGCATCCCTTCTCCAACCTAACTCCTTATTCTCAATTGTTCCAATCCCAGCAAGGGATTATGGGTGAGTACTCTGGATTCAGGATCAAATTCCATGTTCGTAACCCTCCCCTCAGAGAGCATGCTAAATATGCATACTCATTTGCAAATCTTATTACATGTTCGTGTGAACTTGTGAAGTAACGTTGTGACAATCAGAAAAGTGAAAATTCTGGATTCTTTGCCACAATTTAACTTTGTGACCATTTCAGTTAATATTTGTGACATGGCATATACAAACAAGTCCACAAAACTAATGGATGTTGGTGCTTAGAGTTTTTGCTTCAAAATTATGTAAAAATCATTGAGCCTACTCATTAACATAAAACAATATATTGATTACAATTTTGTAAGACACTTTTTGTTTACAAAGCCCCATATGCAAAGAGCCGTGAATGATCATTAGAAATGCTGTGATTCACACCTGAGAAGACAAAGAACTGCATAATTCAAATAATTAACTTCCATTGCTGACTCAGTAGATTTTTATAACCAGTCCCTGAGCAGTCTCCTGGACCTCCACGCCCCTCTAATATCCAGGTCAGTCTCATTCTCGTGGTCTGCGCCCTGGTACACATGTGAGCTGCGGAAGATGAAGGCGGCTGGGCGTGTCCTTGAGCTGCGGTTCAAGGCCTCTGGTCTGACTGTTCACAAACAGGCATACAGGGAACAAAAGAGGGCTTATGCAGAAGCTCTTAGAGCCACAAGGTCACATTATTATTCCACTATCATCAATAAAAACCCTGGAAACTCTAAACAACTTTTTGTTCAACAATTAACCACCTTCTAAAACCCCCCGTATTCTCCCACTCTGAGACTACTGAAGAGAGGTGTAATATGCACATCACTTTTTTCTAACAAAAAGTAAATAATATCCGCTCTCACCTCACCAACACTGCTGCTCTGCCCCCTCCAACGGCTGACATTTGAGATTGTCCACCACCTTAGCTATTTCTCCGGAGCCACACAGTCAGAGGCGGAGGATGTCATCAAGAGAATGAAGCCGTCCACCTGTGCCCTGGATCCTTTCCCTTCTACTCTGCTGAAGGCCAACCTCTCTGTTGTTTCTCCGTTCATCACCAAGTTCATTAACCACTCCTGTGGTTCTGGTTGGTGATATTCCATCTGCGTTAAAAACAACTGTCATCAGACCTCTACTGAAAAAAAACAAGGATGGACCCAGATGTTCTCTCCAACTACAGGCCCATTTCAAATCTGCCATTCCTATCAAAGGTTCTGGAAAAAATAGAGGCTGCAAGCTCAAGCTCATCTCAAACACAATAACCTGTTTGTAAAGTTTCAGTCTGGTTTCCGCCCTGGCCATAGCACAGAAACAGCATTGGTCAGGATCACCAATGACCTCCTGATGGCAGCAGATGCTGGTTCCCCACCTCTACTCGTCCTACTAGAGCTAACAGCTGCATTTGATACAGTAGACCATAACATTCTCCTCTACCTCCTGAAATACACAATTGGACTCTCAAAAAATGTCTTCAAATGGTTTACTTCATACCTTACTGGCAGAACTGAGTACGTTGTCCTGGGCAAAGCTAAATCACTCACCCATAATGTCACCTGCGGGGTTCCTCAGGGCTCTGTGCTGGGTCCCACACTTTTCTCTGTTTACATGCTCCCCCTTGGGTTCTAACCTCACCTTTGACAACCATATCAATCACCTTCCACCTCAAGAACATCGCCAAACTCCGTCCAACACTCAGCCTGGCAGATGCAGAGAAGCTCGTCCATGCCTTTGTCTCCTCCAAGCTGGACTACTGTAATGCACTCCTCATCGGGATCTCTGGCAAAAGCATACAGCGACTGCAGTACATCCAAAACAGCGCGTCCAGGATCTTGATGATGGTGCGCAAGCATGAACACATCACCCCCATCCTTAAAGGGGTGATGAATTGAGAAACCAACTTTCCTTGAACCCTTGATATATCAAAGTTCATCATGATATAAGAATATTCTATAAGTTTCAGAGCTGAAAACGTCCAAAGAAAAGCTTTTATAGACACCAGGCCCAGAAAACAAGAGCTGGAATCCAATGACGTCCTGGGAAGACGAAACGCAACTCAACTGATGAATATGTATGCATGCTTCTGAAGCCCTGCCCACAGAGTACAGAGCTTTACCGAACACAGTCGCTGCATAAGCTTCCTTCGGATGCTACTATTAGGAATGAGTGGTTGAACTTTATTTTTAATGAAGTTCCAGCTCACGTGGGGAAGACATGTAGCCTACGTGTGTTCATTTCACTGCGGAATCGTTTGTAAACAAGTCTCAGGTGCTGGATTTGCAGACACAATGTTGTGCCTTCTATATTGGATTCGACAGGAATGGTGCAACAAACTTATGTGAGTAAAACGTCTTTTTTATATGTAATGGTCGGCAGGCCTATGAATCTCAAATAGTGAAATAATATTCCTTTCTTGATCTGGGCGGGCGGCGCGCGCGCACTTGTGTGTGTGTGTGTGTGCACGGTTCGTGCTTATCGACCGATCTGGCGGGCCATGTAATACAGAAATAATATTCCTTTCTTGATCTGAGCGCGCATGCACGTGTGTGTTTGTGTGTGTGTGGTTCGTGCTTATATCAACTGATTTTTTCATCGGCTGATCCGAGGCTGTGGAATACCCTCCCGGACTACCTGAGGGCCCGACAGACTACAGATGTTTTTAAACGAAACCTAAAAACCTTTCTTTTTACTAAAGCTTTCCACTGAATGTGTTTTAAATAGTTTTTCTTGAATAGTTTTTTCTTAATTTTTTTTTATTTAATTAACTGTGATTTTTTTATTGTACTTCTAGATGCTCTGTAGCACTTTGAGATTGCAGAAATGTAAAGTGCATTACAAATAAAATTCATTATTATTATTATTATTATTATTATAATGAGCTGCATAATGAATGAGCCTAATGAATAATGAATGGCAGCGCAACTTATGCTGGTGCGCTAAGTGACCAGACATGAAGGTTCCATAACCCTAGGTTGGGATGCCAGATTGAACCACGTGCTTGAGAAAAGGGAACCTTTCTCCGAGTAATGGTACAGGGAGGGGCTGTAACTTTAAGGAGGGAACTTTAAGCTAGAGTGTCCACTCCCCGAGTGCTGTGATTTGTCAGAGAGAAGGCAGAGAGTGTTTTCCGCTGTTGCAAAGCAATCCACTTCTCCTGTCCCAAATATGTTTCACTGATTTTTGATTGTGTGTTTTGAAAAAGCATGTGTAGGGTTTAGGGTTGAAGGAGGTCAGATGACTGAACATTGTTAATAGGGTTTTTTTAAATCAAAAAGAAAAGAAAAACACTGTGGGGTTGGCTCAAATCACCTGCCTGGGCCAAACCATCAGAGAATGGTGTATCAGGGCCTTAAAACCTCTGCATGAAAAGAGTCTCTTAATCAAATATTTTTTAATAAAAACAGAACAAAATAAACACACTGAACATATCCGTTCACAACAACATCTGAATATTTAAAAGAAATAAATAAAGGAATTTAATGGAACCAATAAAGGAAACATAAACCAAACATTTTAGAATTTTACAAATATATTGTGAAGTTTTACAAATTGCAGGTAATAAAATTTAATAAAAAGGAGTTGAAATGTGAAATACACTACGGTCAAAAGTTTGGATACATTACTATTTTCAATGTTTTTGAAGGAAGTCTCTTCTGCTCATCAAGTCTGCTTTTAGACGATCCAAAATACAGCAAAAACAGTATTATTGTGAACTATTTTTACAATTAAAAATAGCTGTTTTCTATTTGAATATATTTTAAAGTGTAATTTATTCCTGTGACCAAAGCTGAATTTATCATCATTACTCCAGTCTTTGGTGTTTGGAGTTAGCTTTAAAAACACCAAAAACGGATATGCTCAAAATAAAAATAAGGAATACAAAAAGCGGAGTGTCTATTCACACTAAGTGCGAAGCGTACCTTGTTGGAAAGTGCTATTCGAAAAAAGCATTCAAATAAACAAACGTTCTCAGTGGGGTAATCAGTAGAGCACATGACTTAAGCATTTTGATTTTGACGCGATTGACTGGGTTCGAATCCGCCTTGGGCAGAGTTTGTTCTTATTTCTTTTTTCATCACAAATCACACTTAATGCATTTACTTTCAATAAAAATTAAGAAAATGTTCTAAATGTGGAAAAAAAGTGCCTAATGAAATGTTTAATAATAATAAAAGCCTTTATTGGGTAGGTGTAGGGAGGGCTTTTATTGTCCCATTCAGGCAGAATCCATTTAATAATTTTTATGAATATAATAATTTACACTCAATGTTATCATTGCGTCCTTTTAATGTACAACAACACTGAGGTGTAAATAGTATGTATCTGTCAAAAAGTATAAATTACATGTAAGTACTATTTACACATATTGCAAAGAACTGTTACTTTTATATGGTGGTGAATATAACAACTTATATTGAATATATCAACTTAGTATGCTATTTAACTTAAATAAATTGCGTAAATAGAATCTATCGCTATTTGCACTTGGTGCACTTAATTTTGATAAATGCATTACTACAATAAAATCCAGTTAATGCTGACATGTTTTGCCAGCATAAAAGTGTTTTCAGTTTGCTGTTAATTGTTTTGAGGGCAGCTACAGTCATTTGGAGAAATATTTTAAATCGATTGAGAAAAAACTAATATAATAACATGTGCAAGTGTCTGACAATATATAAAGCTTCAATATCAACTACAACAATAGCAGTTTTGGACATAGATATTGTCGAATTGAAAGTTCTACTGTATAATCTATTTTTAACAAACAGAATAATAGAACATCATGGGATGATGGTGATATATTTAAATCAGTTTGTTTTACCCATCTCTACCCTCAGGTTATGGCATTCTGCTGATAAGGGGAGAGACTGTGATGTAATTGTTTTTGGAGGAAGCCAGACCTTCCTCTTTCGAATGGATTCGGTATGTACAGTACCATCTACAACAAAAGGCTTGTCTTTGTGATGTACTGCAGATTTAAACAGTTACATGTTTATCACTAGAATATTCAGACTGAATCTGGATTAAAAGTCAGATTTGTGTTTTATTTGAGCCATAATCCTTGAGTTTTGATCAGTGTTGCATACATAGAAAGTGACGCATGCAGATCAAGCAGGGCTAAGAACATTAAACACTAAACATGACTTTATATACTACCAAAATAATTGATAGTTTATTTGTGAGCATTAACTCAACTGTGACACATTAGCTCTGAACTCTCTGCACAATTTGATTAACTGGTAACCAAAATCATGAACTGGTTAAATACTTGTTTAATGACTCACATTTAAAGCAGATGCACTGAAAGCTTCATCATAATACTTTTTTCATAATACTTCAGCAATCATAACACTTTTCATTAAAGGAATATTTATTAATATGTATGCCTCTGTAGGTTGCAGTTCTCAAGTCTCCCTCTCAGAGTCATTGTGCAGATGTGATGGTATTTCAGACTCAGCCGTACTCACTGTCAAGGTAAAAGTCATCCTTTATACACTGCAACAAACAGCGAATCAGAAAATTATCTATTTAGGAAAAACTTTAGTCTAAAAATACATTTTCTAATTAACGTAATATATAATAAATATTTCATGAAATATTTAAAAGGTATTTTGAAGCAATGTCATGTGATAAGGAAATATTTACTAAATATTTGATTTTTTTCTTTGTAGATTATGTGAAGACTGCATAGGAAAACACATATTTTCTGTGGAAGAGCTGGCGTTATGGTTACCTGCCAAACTTCAGAAGAAAATTGGCAAGAGGATATCTTATTTCAGGACAAATACTGAACGTATAGATGCATAGGTTAATAAGGACGGTATTTGTTTGTTTCAAATAATGGTTTTAAGAATATTTCTGCCCAAGCATCAGACACAGTTAAATGTAGTAATTATGAGTTAAAAACTCTTTCACACAATGTTAAAATAAATGCACTTCTTTTTTGATTGTACAGAAATTGTGAAAAACAGTTTCCTGTGGTTTTAAGCATATAGGCAGGGTATACGGAAATCACTTTACCTAAATGTTGGTGATGGACCTCGTAACGAGTTGACTAGGATGTGGCCCCTTTACCTTTTTGAAGGGTTTAGTTTGCTAATAGCATGTTCCTTGAGACTCGCATGTTATGTCATTTGATTTGTTTAAGTAATACATTTGACAGAAGAATGCTATTGGACAGTTGGTAGGAGTTTTTCCGGTGAAGTGGTGAATAAAATACAAACTGTGGAACGCTAACCTACTCAGAGTTTCCACTGCTTTCTTATGCAGCAACTCATGTTGGCGAGTTATCCCCTATTACCAACACAAGACATAATTAGAATTTAATTCTGAACACATCATTACATATTGAACAAATAATATTGTTCTTTTTGGCACCCATAAAACATTTATGTTTTTAAAATAATACACTTGCACAGCTTTATCACTTTATTATTCAATATAATGGACTAGAATGCTTTAGTTACAAAATAACAATGGAATGATATTCTATGCATTTTTTTATATTTATTTTATAAAACATAATTGTTTTGTGGTTCATCTCATTCTGGAAGGACAACAGAATTCCGTGTCTTTTGTACCTACTTGCCAAAAAATATATACAGGTCCTTCTCAAAAAATTAGCATATTGTGATAAAAGTTCATTATTTTCCAAAATGTAATAATAAAAATTAAACTTTCATATATTTTAGATTCATTGCACACCAACTGAATTATTTCAGGTCGTTTATTGTTTTAATACTGATAATTTTGGCATACAGCTCATGAAAACCCCAAATTCCTATCTAAAACAATTAGCATATTTCATCCGACCAATAAAAGAAAAGTGTTTTTAATTTTAAAAAATCAACCTTCAAATAATTATGTTCAGTTATGCACTCAATACTTGGTCAGGAATCCTTTTGCAGAAATGACTGCTTCAATGCGGCGTGGCATGGAGGCAATCAGCCTGTGGCACTGCTGAGGTGTTAAGGAGGCCCAGGATGCTTCGATAGCGGCCTAAAGCTCATCCAGAGTGTTGGGTCTTGCGTCTCTCAACTTTCTCTTCACAATATCCCACAGATTCTCTATGGGGTTCAGGTTAGGAGAGTTGGCAGGCCAATTGAGCACAGTAATACCATGGTCAGCAAAACCATTTACCAGTGGTTTTGGCACTGTGAGCAGGTGCCAGGTCGTGCTGAAAAACGAAATCTTCATCTCCCCATAAAGCTTTTCAGCAGATGGAAGCATGAAGAGCTCCAAAATCTCCTGATAGCTAAAGCTGCATTGACCCTGCCCAGTGGACCAACACCAGCAGCTGACATGGCACCCCAGACCATCACTGACTGTGGGTACTTGACACTGGACTTCAGGCATTTTGGCATTTCCTTCTCCCCAGTCTTCCTCCAGACTCTGGCACCTTGATTTCCGAATGACATGCAAAATTTGAGCGACAGTCCAGTGCTGCTTCTCTGTAGCCCAGGTCAGGCATTTCTGCTGCTGTTTCTGGTTCAAAAGTGGCTTGACCTGGGGAATGCGGCACCTGTAGCCCATTTCCTGCACACGCCTGTGCACGGTGGCTCTGGATGTTTCTAATTCAGACTCAGTCTACTGCTTCCGCAGGTCCCCCAAGGTCTGGAATCGGTCCACAATCTTCCTCAGGGTCCGGTCACCTCGCTGTGCAGCGTTTTTTGCCACACTTTTCCCTTCCCACTGAGGTGCCTTGATACAGCACTCTGGGAACAGCCTATTCGTTCAGAAATTTCTTTCTGTGTCTTACCCTCTCGCTTGAGGGTGTCAATGATGGCCTTCTGGACAGCAGTCAGGTTTTGAGTAATGAAAAACCATGATTGCGGTTTTGAGTAATGAACCAGGCTGGGAGTTTTTAAAAGCCTCAGGAATCTTTTGCAGGTGTTTAGAGTTAATTAGTTGATTCAGATGATTAGGTTAATAACTCGTTTAGAGAACCTTTTCATGATATGCTAATTTTTTGAGATAGGAATTTTGGGTTTTCATGAGCTGTATGCCAAAATCATCAGTATTAAAACAATAAAAGACCTGAAATATTTCAGTTGGTAAGCAATGAATCTAAAATATATGACAGTTTAATTTTTATCATTACATTATGGAAAATAATGAACTTTTATCACAATATGCTAATTTTTTTTTAGAAGGACCTGTATATATATATTGTTTTTGGTGTTCCCTCAAAGTGCATAATAGACTATTCCAGAGGCAGAGGGAGTCTGTAGCAGTTCTGCAGTGCTTGTGGTCAGAAGTCCACTGTTTAAGACTTTGTACTGCTTAAGACATTGTTTTGTATGATGAATGCTGTCCATTCACACAGATTTTTACATAATATAAAACATTTCCCAGGAGAATCTTCAGCCCTATTGTAATGATTGCTGTTGCCCAATTGTTGTGAAAAAGTTCCTGGGGATCTTTTGACCTACTTCACTGCAGTTTTAAAATCAAAGACAGAACAATTTAAATGCAGCAGCAAAGCAATACACAACCCCATCAAAAATATGCAGCATTCCAGGAAGAACCTAAAAATGGCAAAAACAAAAAAGCCAAATGGGAAGTAAAAGAAAAAGAAAAAAAAAGTGTACTCAAGCATTTCAGCTTTGCCAATATAACTAAAGCCTAGATGTCTGGTTGAGTTCTTTCTGTCTGGTCTCAGATCAAGTCAGATCAAGATCATGACTATTGGCATACAAAAGTCATCATTACCCCCAACCCAATTTTTTCCTCAGATCGCCTCTACATAGTTGGCTGGGAGCATCCCCTGCTGTCCTGTGCGTTCTACACGTCCGAACATCCAGCCTTCATTAATCTGCTGCACGTCCACTATCAAGTCGCCATCTGCAAACGATACCTCATCCTCATAGGCAGCGGCATAGTCATGCACAGCCCTGTAACGCTTCTGTAGGAACAGATGCACAAGGTTACTTAAGACTAAGCATGGAAAAAATTTAAAATGAGTAATGGAGAGAATCCTTACTCCACCACTAGAGGGCAGTGGAGCAGCAGCTAAATGCACAGGCTGTGGATCATAGTTGTAGCTCAGAGAGTCAGCTGGTGGCTGGGAGCCCGGACACAAAGCTGAGAAAAAAACCCACCAAAGTTAGCAAAACCATATATAATCCTACAGACAGCATGAAAAATGGGTACTTTATGTGTACCTGTACATACCCTGATTGCCGTAGGCATCAGTGGGTGAGTCCTCTCCCCCCATCCGATTTTTATCAAATTCCTCATGATACTTTATCTGTTAACACAAACAAAAACATTAAGTCACAGAAACACTACAGGCATGTCTAAAGATGTCACAAAATAGTTTGAAAAGTGCAGTTTTCGTATTTACACATTTTCTGGAAGGAACAGGAAGTTAATGCAGTATATATAAAAGGGTAAGTCCCTTCTAAAAATATCCAGCAGCCTTCAATTTACATCATTGCTCAGTCAAACCAGCAATGACAGATTGTACTATGGACCAGAGCAAAAAAGACTTAAAATGCATAAAATCTCTTTCATAACCAATTAATAATTGTGAGAACAAAAGTATTACCAGCATTAATATTCTACAAAAAAGTTAATTGTGTCTTTTGAATTATTAATCCTCAATATAGAATAGATTACATACATGGATTAAGCCACTAGTTTTCTGTAAAATCTTAATGTTGTTGTTACTCATTCCAACCACAAGGGGTAAACATTTGCAATGCTGCTGCCATTGTGGTTAGCTTAGGCTTGTATTGCAATAAGACACTACCGTTTAAGGAAGAGCCTGCACTCAGAAAGAGAGGAAATGACTCTTCAGCACCAGTCATGTGATTAGACTTGCTTGGCAACATTCCATTACACATATTGACAAGGATAAAACGGTGAGGGAAGAAAAGTGGGAGGGAGAAACGAGAAAGCAGAAGATAGACTTGTTAAAACAACTTTAGTCAAGCAATCCTGAGTATTTGAGAATCTAGATAAGATGAACGAGAGAGGTAGTACACAATGGATATATCATATTTGGACAATTATGGCAATGCTGGTAATGTTTTTCAGCGTGGCACATCTAAAAATTTTTTTAAATCTCTTACGTTGCTAATCTGATCTTGTGTCTTTTTGACCCTCTGCAGTTCTGGTGTATCAACCACCGCACTGAAGCCTTTGCCTTTGTTCCTCTCAAATTCTTCTTTATATAGCACCTGGAAGAGAAAGACATAAACAGATTCAGAAAGGTGACAGGCGCAAAAACAAGCTTTTATAAGCAGCACAGCTAGAATCTACATGCAAACATGACCACCATTCACAAAATGTTCAGCTAACAGGTCTACACATGTAAACTTGGCAGTGAAAATTCCATTTGCTGTAGGCATAAAACACAGAGAGAGAGAGAGAGAGAGAGAGAGAGAGAGAGTTTATAATTCTTAAATTTTTTACATTTCAAAACTCATACATTACTACTCCAACATTACACAAAATTAAAATTATATATAAACCCACAAATATACACAACAATAACAACAAAATTAATTAATTAAAATTCAGAACCATCACATCATCATAAATTTTGCATAAAACATCATTAACACAACATATTTCAAGGAAACTCCTGACATTGTTTACAATTTTATAATATGCATACTCCACTTTAAGCCTTACAGCCACTTATCTCCTAAACATAATTTCAGGGTCTGTACTTGCAAATTGTAAGTCTTTGTTTTTCCTGGTTTTCCACACTGCCAATTTTGCAGTCCCTATCAGATAATTTAATAAACACACTTTTTTCCTCATCAAAAATCCATACTTTAACCCTCCAATGAACACTTTATCTGAAAAATCTTCATTAAATTTCCTGAACCAGTCCTCAAGAAGTTTTAAAAGGCTTTGTAGTCTTGCACATCTTAAAAATAAATGTTCCAGATCCTAATCTTCCCCACAAAACCTACATTCCCACCCACTGCTGGATTCAAGTGTGCCATGTCTGTCTGTAGCTATTGCCCTGTGAATAATCCTCCACTGTAGATCCGCTGTACGCTTCTCCACCGGAGGTTTATACAGGGCCCTCCACCTGTCCCTTACAAGAAAGTCTGAAGTCAACAGTCCTGGCCACCCAGAAGCTTTTACTCTCCTGAGTGAGTCCTGATCCATGACCTTCACTGTGGTGTGATATATGGCCTTCTTTGATGTAGACTCAAAAAGTTCAATTTGAGGAATCTCAAAAGACAAGATTGTGCCAGTGTCCACACCCTCCAGATCTTCGTTATTTGCGGGCGCTATTTTTATCTTTGGGAATCCCTTCTCGTCGTTTTCCTTTCTTGCGATGATCTCTCTGTAGCTGCTTGGAATTATATTAAAGATTTCCTCCATCAGCTTTGCTGCAAGTCCTAGTGACCATAATCCTGTCACCTCTTTGACAGTCTCTGCTGATCTCCATCCATTATTATCCAACAGGTGCCCCAGTTTTACAATGTTACTCCTTAGTAAGCTTGTCCGTATACTCACAGAAGACAACATCCTTGTCTGTATCACTGGATTGAAAAACAAGGGTTCTTCAGTAACCCAATGTCCTTGAGGATCAATGTCCTGGTCTACTTTAAAAACAGTTCTCTAGACCTGCAACATTGACCTGTAAAACGGTGTAAGCTCAGACAAGCTCAAATCCTCAAGTCTCATTAGGAATAAATGTTTATCCAGTCCCAGTCCTCCTACTTTCTGTAGCAAAGCACAAGCAGTTGGGGCCCAGGTCAAGTCCTTGTGGTACAGGAGCCTCTACACTGCTTGTATCCTGAAGGCACGGATACCACTCCTCACGTCCACCAAATCATGGCCTCCTTCCTGGACAGGCAGATACAATGCTGCTGCCCGAATCCAGTGCTGCCTACTCCAGAAAAAGTCCACTAATGCTCTCTGTATACGGCAGATCAGTTCATCAGGTGGTTCCATGACAATCATCCTGTGCCACAGTGTAGAGGCAGTTAGGTTATTAACAACCAAAACTCGCCCTCTATATGACAACTGTGGTAATAGCCATTTCCATTTAGACAATCGGGCAATCACCTTCTCCAGCATTCCCTCCCAATTCTGCATCTGAAATTGATTATTGCCTAAATATACACCTAAAACTTTAAGTCCTTCCCTACCCTATTTCAAACCACCAGGAAGCTGTGGAGGTCCCCCCCCCAATTTGGTAGATCACTAAGTAAATCGTCAGCACTTTCATAGCAACAGTTTTCAGAAGCATACAATTGTGAATAGAACTCTAAAGCCAACTTCCTTATTTCCACAGGTTCTATACCACCATGACGGCGAAGATGATACAAAAACAAATGTATTGTACTCTTTTTTTCAAGATTAAAAAAGAATGTGCTAGGAGTGTCAATGTCATTAATAGAGCAAAATCTTGCCCTTATCAGTGCTGTCTTTACTTGTTCTTGTAGAAAAGTCCCGAGCTCTTTTTTTTCTTTTGTAAAGCATCATCATGTACAAGTTCATTATTATTAAAAATGTTCTGTTCTAAAAGTTCAATGTCTCTTTGCAGTCTTTTCACAGTGTCCTTCACCACTGATCCAATGTGAGATGAGTAATTCTGACAAAACATCTTTATGTTGACTTTACCCACATCCCACCACTGATTGAGATTCTCAAATGAATCTTTCCTCATTTTCCAGTTCTTCCAGAAAAAATAAAAGAATCACAAAAATTTGCATCCTGCAACAATTTAGCATTAAAATGCCAATAATAACTGGGTTTTGACATATTTTTCAAAAATAACCATGTGATGGTCTGAAAAACCATTAGGCAAAATTGAAGCATTAATCACCCGATTATTCCATATTTTGCCCAAATAAAACCTATCTAACCTTGCACCACTGACTCTACTATCGGTGACTTTAATCCAAGTATATTGCCTAACTCTTTTATTAATCATTCTCCACACATCTAGTAATTCAAATTCATTCAATATTGTTGTTAACGCCATGCTTGATTGACTATATGGCTCTTCACCATTTCTATCAATTGTAAAATCTGTGGTGCAATTCCAGTCTCCTCCCAAAATAATACATACATTACTATCAAGTGTCTGAATTAATCTTTTCATTTTTATAAAGAATTCTATCCTCTCAGCACCATTATTTGGAGCATAAACATTCATGAAAATCAATATCATTCCTTCAACCTCAATCTTTGTTAATAAAAGTCTACCTTTTATAACCTCATCTTCAGCTAAAATGTTAACATTTATATTTTTTGCAAATAAAATTGCTACCCCTGCGCTATTATTTGTCCCATGACTTAAAATGAGCTTTCCTTCCCACCACATACTCCATTCATTTTCATTATCAGTCCCAGTATGGGTTTCTTGTAAAAAAGCTACATCAACCCGATTAATTAAAAAAAGCTACATCAACCCGATTAATTAAAAAAAACTCCATTGCCAACTTATTCCTGTCTCTAGCTCCATTTATATTTAAGGAGCCCACCCTTAAAAGCCCCATAAGAAATAGGAAATAAAAGAGACAGGACAGGTACAAATGTAACACAAGTTTAGAAAACACCATGTGCACTTTGTTCATTTAACTTTTTTTCGGAGCACGCTTTTTATCCTTCCTTAACTTTTTCAGACGGAATCTTTTTTTTTTGCTTAAAGCCTCATAACTTGCGGTTTTCTGCAATAACAGCACTGACCCAATGAATTTAACTGTGTCTGGAAAAAAATCCTTCACTTTTACAACTTTCCCAAACGTTGCATCTAAAAAGTTGTTAATTTCCTGCAATGAGTATATATCATCCACAACCTGTGAATCTATCTCAGAAATATCAGAGATTGACTCATCATCACGCATCTCTTTCGCCTCAGACATTGCAACCCATTCAGATGTCCTTGCCCCTTCATCTTCAACACTTACACTAGCCTCAGCCTTTTTGCTTTGTTCAGAAACACTAGATTTTTCCACTTTCTCACTGACCTTATTGTCAACAACATCATCAGTAATATCAACATCCTCAGTTTGATTAGCACTTTGAGCTTGCCCATCACTCGTCTCTTCGGCATGAGACTGTGAACCGGTCTCCCGCTCATTCACTACATCAGCATCATCATCATCATCACTGGGGTCTGCAGCCTCCTCACTGCTCTGAGCTTTATGTGGACACACCATCCTTTTATGTCCCACATCTCCACACTCAAAACACTTCATACTTCCAGAGTTAGCATAAACCATATACCCCTTTCCTTCATGCCAAACCCTGAAAGAAACATCCAAATCGGGCTCATTCAAAAACATGAACGCCTGCCTCCTAAACGACATAACATGTTTTAATGCCTACATTTCATTTCTACAGCGAAGTGGAACCATTTTAATTGCGCTCGCAAACTTTCCATAACGAACTAGCCCCCGTTCAATCTCGTCATTATGAATGAATGGCGGCACGTTCGAGATAGTTATTCGTGTTGTTGGTGCAACCAGCGGGGAAACAGAAACGACATCGCCACTTACCACAACTCCACTGACAACAAGACGATTCGCTAACTCTTCCTCCTTTACAAAAATCACAACTGCCTTGTTCATCCTCGAGGCTGAAGAAATATTTTCAAAGCCGATCTGCTCTCCGACCGCCACTAGCACGTCTTCCACATCCACACCTGGCGCAGGAACACACCTGACTCCATTACGCAGAGACACAGGTGTCGGCGGCTCTCCCACGTTTGGGAACGACGCCATCCCAACACCGTCCCAAAAAAGTTAAACAAAAATCTAAATCAATTTTATAAACCAAATTTTAAAGGTGAAAAAAAGGAAAAATAAAATGAAAAATTAAACCACAGTCACCCTCTTCCCTTGCAAATCCCCAAACACTCCCAGCATGCACCGAGAGAGAGAGAGAGAGAGAGAGAGAGAGAGAGAAGCAAGGGAACTGGCATGAAGAGGTGTCTGGATAATCTTAGCTCAATGTTGTACAAGCTTTTTTATACTGCATATTAAAAACAAACCAAATACTCAAACTCTTGAATAAAATCAGTGACAGAAAAACATTCAACCACTGAATATATTTGTTTAAATAAAAAAAAAAAAAAAAACAAACAAACAGCTTACGGTCCTAAACTGCTGGCATTGCTGTGCAGGAAATTAGGCAGTTACATACAGTATATTGCAGAGGCATATTTACTGCCATGCAAGCATCAGTGGATTATAAAAATATGATTCAGAAAAACAAAATATGGTATATAATATCTACAAAACCAGACTTTTTAGGCACACTTTGGCATAGGTGTATATATATATATATATATATATATATACATATACATATACATACACACACATATAGCGGGTACGCAAATTAATTCAGACCTCCTAAAATTTTACACTCTGTTTTATTGCAGCCATTTGCTAAAATCATTTAGGTTCATTTTTTTTCTCATTAATGAGCACACACAGCACCCCGTATTAACAGAAAAACACAGAATTGTTGACATTTTTGCAGATTTATTAAAAAAGAAAAACTGAAATATCACATGGTCCTAAGTATTCAGACCCTTTGCTCAGTATTTAGTTGAAGCACCCTTTTGATCTAATACAGTCATGAGTCTTTTTGGGAAAGATGCAACAAGTTTTTCACACTTGGATTTGGGGATCCTCTGCCATTCCTCCTTGCAGATCCTCTCAAGTTCTTTCAGGTAGGATGGTAAACGTTTGATGGACAGCCATTTTCAGGTCTCTCCAGAGATGCTCAATTGGGTTTAAGTCAGGGCTCTGGCGGGGCCATTCAAGAACACACACAGAGCTGTTGTGAAGCCAATCCTTCGTTATTTTAGCTGTGTGCTTAGGGTCATTTTCTTGTTGGAAGGTGAACCTTCGGCCCAGTCTGAGGTCTTGAGCACTCGGGAGAAGATTTTCGTTCAGGATATCCCTGTTCATCTATTCATCTATTCATCTTTCCCTCAATTGCAACCAGTCGTCCTGTTCCTGCAGCTGAAAAACACCCCCACAGCATGATGCTGCCACCACCATGCTTCACTGTTGGGACTGTATTGGACAGGTGATGAGCAGTGCCTTGTTTTCTCCACACATACCGCTTAGAATTAAGGCCAAAAAGTTATATCTTGGTCTCGTCAGACCAGAGAATCTTATTTCTCACCATCTTAGAGTTCTTCAGGTGTTTTTTTTAGCAAACTACATGTGGGCTTTCATGTGTCTTGTACTGAGGAGAGGCTTCCGTCGGGCCCCTCTGCCATAAAGCCCCGACTGGTGGAGGGGTGCAGTGATGGCTGACTTTCTACAACTTTCTCCCATCTCCCGACTGCATCTCTGCAGCTCAGCCACAGTGATCTTTGGGTTCTTCTTTACCTCTCTTACCACGGCTCTTCTCCCCCGATAGCTCAGTTTGGCCGGACGGCCAGCTCTTGGAAGGGTTCTGGTCGTCCCAAATGTCTTCCATTTAAGGATTATGGACAATTCTGTCTCTGAGCTCTTCAGGCAGTTCCTTTGACCTCATGATTCTCATTTGCTCTGATATGCACTGTGAGCTGTAAGGTCAAGTGTGTGACAAGTGTGTGACTTTCCTAATCAAGTCCAATCAGTATAATAAAACAAAGCTGGACTTAAATGAAGGTGTAGAACCATCTCAAGGATGATCAGATAAAATGGACAGCACCTGAGTTAAATATATGAGTGTCAAATCAAAGGGTCTGAATATTTAGGACCATGTGATATTTCAGTTGTTCTTTTTTAATAAATCTACAAAAATGTCAACAGTTCTGTGTTTTCCTGTCAATATGGGGCACTGTGTGTACATTAATGGGGAAAAAAAGAACTTAAATAATTTTAGCAAATGGCTGCAATATAACAAACAGTGAAAAATGTAAGGGGGTCTGAATACTTTCTGAATATACAGTATTGTTCAAAATAATAGCAGTACAATGTGACTAACCAGAATAATCAAGGTTTTTAGTATATTTTTTATTGCTACGTGGCAAACAAGTTACCAGTAGGTTCAGTAGATTCTCAGAAAACAAATGAGACCCAGCATTCATGATATGCACGCTCTTAAGGCTGTGCAATTGGGCAATTAGTTGAATTAGTTGAAAGGGTGTGTTCAAAAATAGCAGTGTGGCATTCAATCACTGAGGTCATCAATTTTGTGAAGAAACAGGTGTGAATCAGGTGGCCTCTATTTAAGGATGAAGCCAACACTTGTTGAACATGCATTTGAAAGCTGAGGAAAATGGGTCGTTCAAGACATTGTTCAGAAGAACAGCGTATTTTGATTAAAAAGTTGATTGGAGAGGGGAAAACCTATAAAGAGGTGCAAAAAATGATAGGCTGTTCAGCTAAAATGATCTCCAATGCCTTAAAATGGAGAGCAAAACCAGAGAGACGTGGAAGAAAACGGAAGACAACCATCAAAATGGATAGAAGAATAACCAGAATGGCAAAGGCTCAGCCAATGATCACCTCCAGGATGATCAAAGACAGTCTGGAGTTACCTGTAAGTACTGTGATAGTTAGAAGACGTCTGTGTGAAGCTAATCTATTTTCAAGAATCCCGCAAAGTCCCTCTGTTAAAAAAAGGCATGTGCAGAAGAGGTTACAATTTGCCAAAGAACACATCAACTGGCCTAAAGAGAAATGGAGGAACATTTTGTGGACTGATGAGAGTAAAATTGTTCTTTTTGGGTCCAAGGGCCACATGCAGTTTGTGAGACGACCCCCAAACTCTGAATTCAAGCCACAGTACACAGTGAAGTATGGAGGTGCAAGCATCATGATATGGGCATGTTTCTCCTACTATAGTGTTGGGCCTATTTATCGCATACCAGGGATCATGGATCAGTTTGCATATGTTAAAATACTTGAAGAGGTCATGTTGCCCTATGCTGAAGAGGACATGCCCTTGAAATGGTTGTTTCAACAAGACAATGACCCAAAACACACTAGTAAACGGGCAAAGTCTTGGTTCCAAACCAACAAAATTAATGTTATGGAGTGGTCAGCCCAATCTCCAGACCTTAATCCAATTGAGAACTTGTGGGGTGATATCAAAATGCTGTTTCTGAAGCAAAACCAAGAAATGTGAATGAATTGTGGAATGTTGTTAAAGAATCATGGAGTGGAATAACAGCTGAGAGGTGCCACAAGTTGGTTGACTCCATGCCACACAGATGTCAAGCAGTTTTAAAAACTGTGGTCATACAACTAAATATTAGTTTAGTGATTCACAGGATTGCTAAATCCCAGAAAAAAAAATGTTTGTACAAAATAGTTTTGAGTTTGTACAGTCAAAGGTAGACACTGCTATTTTTTTAACACACCCTTTCAACTAATACCCCAATTGCACAGCCTTAAGAGCGTGCATATCATGAATGCTGGGTCTTGTTTGTTTTCTGAGAATCTACTGAACCTACTGGTAACTTGTTTGCCACGTAGCAATAAAAAATATACTAAAAAACTTGATTATTCTGGTTAGTCACATTGTACTGCTATTATTTTGAACAATACTGTACACTATATATATATATATATATATATATATATATATATATATATATATATATATATATATATATATATATATATATAAATTTATTTAGTTAATTTTGCTTTTAATAAGGTTGGTATTAAAAAACGTTATGCCATTGAAATGTCGGATATTTGATGTTTTCTTTCGTTCAGTCACTCCGAGTAACGTCAGTGACTGACGAATGGGGGTTTCGCTTAGAAGCCAATCATCTTCGAGATCTTAGAAAACGGCCAATGCCATGGGCATGCAGACTTTGCATGGAACTCCGCCCCACCATGTGGGAATAAAAGGCAGTGCGCTGGCAACGTTGCATTATGTTTCTGCTTCGGAGCTAAGAGCATCTCTTCCCTCCTGCAAGCTTGACTTCTGAAGTCCTCTCTTCAGTCTTCGAGATGAGGGGTTCTCCAGGGTGTTCTCCAGCTATCTCATGTTGCCTGCCTGCTGATCTGTGCAGTGATCTGCAACAGCTGTGTGTGTGTTTCCCTGGGCGCTTCGGCACTCTGCAGAGCTTTACTCTCACAAAAAGAGCTTGTGCGTGGCACAAACAGTGCGTTGGACTGAAACAGCGGCCCGTCTCTGACGCCTCGTTCGTTCAGTTCACACTCCAGATAGCAGCAAGATTTAGATCGCCGAATCTCAAGGTGGGCTAGAGTCCTTTGGGGATGACGATTAGGCTGTACTCGGCCTCCGGGTGTGTCAGCGCTGCCTGATCCGACCCAGCATTGACAGCCATGTTATCTCGGGCAGCCGCGAGACTCGGTCTGGTGTGAAACTCCGCCCTGTCACGAGTGCTCGTGGTTGCGTGATTGGTTCTTGGGGACGGCACCTGACCTCGAAGGGGCCGCTGCCTAGGGTACACTGGGGTCCCCACCCCACTGTGGAGCGCTCTGTTGCGCACTACTCTCATAGCTCTCCTACTCTTAAATGTTCCCATTGACATGCATTATACGACTGACAGACTGCAACAGTTGGAGTTAATCTTCATTTGTGTTCTACTGAAGAAACAAAGACACCTACATCTTGGATGTCCTGGGGGTAAGCAGAAACATAAAATCTTCATTTTTGGATGAACTATCCCTTTAACCATTACTGAGTTCAGTTTGAATAGATATATGCCTTTTAAGAGAACTCAAATTGTTCAGTGCTATACTGTTTTATAGATAGATACGTTATAGTTTATTTAACGTAAAGATAACCTTGTATAACTGTATTAGAAAAGTTGTTGTGTACTAAATTTGATACAGACTGTTAAGTGTTTGCACAATTTGCTTTTGACACCTTTGTAAACATGTAAAAGACAAAGAAACATTGCTCTTTTTTATTGTCTTTTATTTCATGAGTGCAGTATGTGCTTTTTCTAAAATGTTGTCACCGGACCATGTTGATGGGCATGCCTTAAGTAATGTCTTTAATATTGTTTTATAGAGCAAATAAACATTCTAGTGTTGTATGAAATCTGTTCTCTGTCTTTGTATTCTCAACTTAGAATTTTGCTTGGGAAATGTAAGGCAATCAGTTTCCACACATTCTTCTAGTAAAATGAACAAGCAGACATGTTCAAATAACTGTTTTGTTTGAGTTCTGCTTACAAACCCCAACTTAAATCTCTAAGTTGGCTGAACTTTTGAACTTTTACTCAAGTTGTATGGTAACCTCTACAAATACATAAGTTAACTCTACAAAGTAGTAGTAAGTAGAATTAAGTAAAAAATGATGACTTAATTTGCTTGTAAATTTTGAGGCAATCAGTTTCCACAGCTTTTCTAAGTAAAGTCAACTTGTTACTTTTTACAGTGTAGTCTCCTGCTCAGCTAGTGTTTGTAGCTCTGTACAGTTTTGTTTTTGAATCTCTATTTGATATATTTTCTTTGTTCTACTGCTAAATATAACTTACTCATCACCATAGATTGTAAAACCTGACAACTACATTACTTTAAATGAGTCCACCCCACAAGATTATTGTTATAAACACGAGCCGCGTCTGAAAGGTAAAGGGGGAGGGGTTGATGTAATTTATAATAATATATTCAGTATTACTCAGAAGTCTAGTTTCAAATATAATTCCTTTGAAGTTTTGGTGCTTTATGTAACGTTATGTAGTGCAAATGATAAATCCCGTGTCACATTTGTGTTAGCTACTATATACAGGCCACCAGGGCACAATACAGACTTTTTCAAAGAATTTGCTGATTTTCTATCAGAGTTAGCTCTGGCCGTAGATAAATTACTAATTGTTGGTTATTTTAATATCCATGTAGACAATGAAAAAGACACATTTGGATTGGCATTTAAAGACATTCTAAACTCGATTGGAGTTAGGCAACACGTGTCAGGACCTACTCATTGCCATAATTATACTTTAGACCTAATATTGTCACATGGAATAAATGTTAATACCGTTGAAATTCTGCAGCAGAGCGAAGATTAAAGAAAATAGTCCAACGCCGTGGTACAACGAGCACAACCGGGCCCTTAAAACAGCAGCCAGAAAAATGGAGCGCAGCTGGAAGAAAACAAAACTAGAGGTCTTTCGTAATTCGTGGAAAGAATGTATGATCGCATACAGAAAGGCTGTAAAAACTGATCTGCTTACTTCTCGACTCTTTAAGAAAACAAGAATAAAGCTTCAACTTCTGATGTTTGTAAACAACACCGCAGTAATGATTTTATGAACTTCTTTACGTGTAAGATTGACAATATTAGGAAGAAAATTACAACCATGCAGCCGTCTACTACAGTATCACATCAGACAGAGTAGTGTCACTGAGGAAAAATTACACTCATTCACTGTTATAGGAGAGGAAGAATTGGCTAAACTCGTTAAATCATCTAAATCAAACTCATGTATGCTCGACCAACTAGGCTATTAAAAGAGATGCTACCAGAGGTCATAGATCCTCTTCTTAATATCATTAATTCATCTTTGTCATTAGGATATGTACCGAAAACTTTTAAGTTGGCTATTATTAAACCACTTATTAAAAAAACGCAACTTGATCCTACATAATTAGTCAATTACAGGCCAATCTCAAATCTACCCTTTCTTTCAAAAATACTTGAAAAGGCAGTGTCTTCACAATTATGTTCCTTTTTAGAAAGAAATGGTATCTGTGAGGACGTCCAGTCAGGATTTAGACCGTATCATAGTACTGAGACTGCTCTCATCAGAGTTACAAATGAATTGCTCTTATCATCCGATCGTGGTTGTATCTCTCTGTTAGTGTTACTCGATCTTAGCGCTGCATTCGACACTATCGACCACAACATTCCTTTGAATAGACTTGAAAATGATGTAGGCATAAGTGGACCTGCATTGGCATGGTTTAAATCATACCTATCTGACCGTTATTAGTTTGTAGCAGTAAATGAAGAGATGTCACACCGATCACAAGTTCAGTATGGAGTACCGCAGGGCTCAGTGCTAGGGCCATTGTTTTTCACTCTGTACATGCTACCACTGGGAGATATCATTAGGAAGCATGGCATTAGATTTCATTGTTATGCTGATGATACTCAGCTCTTGATTCAGGATACACACCCTGAAGAAACTAGCTAATTCACAAGACTAACGGAATGTATAGATGATATAAAAAATTGGATGATCAGTAATTTCCTGCAACTTAATTCAGAAAAAACAGAATGTTTAATCATTGGACAAAAAAGTTCCACAAGTAGTAACCTAGATTACTCTCTAACACTTGATGGCTGCTCTGTCAAGTCCTCGTCGTCAGTTAGGAACCTGGGTGTGCTCTTTGATACCAGTCTTTTGTTTGAAAGCCACGTTTCTAGAATCTGTAAAACTGCATTCTACCATCTTAAAAATTTATATAAATTACGGCACATGCTCTCAATGCAAAATGCTGAACAGTTAATACATGCGTTCATGAGCTCAAGGCTAGATTATTGTAATGCTCTACTGGGTGGTTGCCCTGCTCGCTTAATAAACAAACTCCAGCTGGTCCAAAACGCAGCAGCTCGAGTTCTTACTAGAACCAGGAAGTATGAACACATTAGCCCGGTTCTGTCAACACTGCACTAGCTCCCTATTAAACATCGCATACATTTTAAAATCTTGCTTATTACTTACAAAGCACTAAATGGTTTAGCTCTCCAGTACTTGAGTGAGCTCTTAACACATTATACTCCATCACGTCTACTGCGGTCTCTAAACTCTGACCTGCTGATAATACCTAGAATATCAAAATCAACTGCAGGTGGTCGATCCTTTTCCTATTTAGCACCTAAACTCTGGAACAGTCTTCCTAGCATTGTTCGTGAAGCAGACACACTCTGTCAGTATAAATCTAGACTTAAAACACATCTCTTTTCTATGGCATACACATAAAACACTTTTTCAATTAAATGATTATTAGGCTGCATTATCTAGGTCAGCCGGAACAGGGAACACTTCCCATAACACCTGATGTACTCGTTACATCATCAGAAGAATGGCATCTACGCTAATGTTAGTGTCTCTGTTTTATCCCGAGGTCTACTGCAGTCAGCCGGATCCAGGCTGTATCCAGATCAGACGGTGGACCTGCACCCAGATGTGACCAACACATGACCCTGAAGTGTCTGCAGAGACCGTGTCATTTAGACTCCCCCTTAAGCTGCCTCATCGACACGGCATCCTCAATAAACCTGTCTCCGGCGTGATGACTCCGATTGTTTGAATAGTCCTAGTTAATAATTCTTTAAATCGATATGTCATCCTCAAAACAACCAGTCTCCAGCGTGTTGCCGCCGATCTTTCGAATATTACACTTTAGTAATTGTTTAATCAATATGGCATCCTCAATAAAAACCCGTCTCCGGCACAATGACTCCGATATTTCAAATTATTTATTTTTAATAATTATTTAAATCGATACATCATCCTCAATAAACCCGTCTCCGGCATGTTGCCTCAGATCTTTCGAATATTCAGATGGATTATGACCTCTGACCTTTAAAATAATAATTGTAATAATAATAATAATACGCTGTTTGTTAATTGGCCAGAGGAGAACTGGCACCCCAACTGAGCCTGGTTTCTCCCAAGGTTTATTTTTCTCCATTAGGTCTCCTGATGGGGTTTTGGTTTCCTTGCCACTGTCGCCTCTGGCTTGGCTTGCTCAGTTGGGGAAAAAACTATTTTTCAAATATATTTCAAAATAAATCTAATTATTAAACTAAATTAACCATATAGACCAAATTACTTATCTAATTACTGATCTAAAGCCCACATTGTTCCTGTATGATAATCAAATATATTCTGTTGCATTATTTTTCTGTTTAACACTGTGAAGCTGCTTTGAAACAATCTGCATTGTTAAAAGCGCTATATAAATAAAGTTGACTTGACATGACTTACAGTTGCTCAGTCGGTCACATACAGATCTGCTAAATTTGCATTTCAGTAGGTGCGTTTACATGGAGCACTGTAATCTGTTTAAAAGTCCAATTCGAATGAAAATGTTTCATATAAACACCTCAATCAGAATAAAAATGCCCAAACCAAAATAGTTTGTCCCAGGCAGTTTTTATTTACAGTGTGGTTTGATGACGCTGACTGCTGGAGTTATCACGGGACGTTAGGTCGTACCTCCGGATTAACGTTAACTCCTGGGTGCTTTGCATTTGGTACTTTTATCAACATTTCATTTTTTTTTCTATACTTAAATGTTCGAATCAATGATCCAGGCAGTGCATTCTCATCTCCTTCCTTCATTTTGCTGTTGAGAACAGCTCAGAGTCAAAGTTCAATATGGAATGGATTAATCTGCGTAATTTTTTTTAACGCATTATTTTTTTCTCAGATTAATTAATCGAAATTAGCTCGTTATTTTGACAGCCCTAAAAAAAACATGATTTACTTTTGCCCCTAGTTAAAAACAACAAAAGCTATTTTGATCAAACTACATTAAATACAAAATTTTCACATTTAGTCTTATTTTATGATAAGAGTAATTTCATATTTTTTTAAATGTACTTTTATATATGCAAAGTTTTTTTTTTAAATAAGCAAAACATTCAAATTACAAACAATGACAAAAACAGTGCTTTATGTTTCAGCTGTAGGTCTATTTAACAGTAGCAAGTCAAGAAATAAATTAAATAATCAAATATATATTTAAAACACTGCTTAGTCTTCACTCTATAAATGAACTGTACACTGATTCTTAATAAATATATTTATATACAAGTTAATATATAAAGTTATTTAGCCAAGCATGGGGTGTTTATTTTATTTAACCATTAACATTAATCCCACAGAAAATAAGGTCCGGCTTAAGACCTGCAGGGATCAGTTTCCTCAACTGTACATGTTCACTAAAGACATCCTGACGGTGTTTACCTGAATACTCACAGGACGTGCATTTTACAGACAGCTCTGGAAAAAATTAAGAGACCACTTAACATTGAGAAATCATTGAGTAATCAATGGTAAATGGTCTAAAATTTTGCCAGAGCTGTATTTCTGACCATTCAGACTCAAACTCAAACTCAATAATCCGCGAGAGATTCCGGCAGCGCGAGCACGTCCAAAGTATATATTTAACTCTTCTGCGTGTATATATTTAACTCTTCTGAAGAAGAGTTAAATATATACGCGCAGAAGAGTTTAATAAATATACACGCAGAAGAGTTAAATATATACGCGCAGAAGAGTTAAATATATACACGCAGAAGAGTTTAATATATATACACGCAGAAGAGTTATATATACACGCAGAAGAGTTTAATATATATACACGCAGAAGAGTTATATATACAGGCAGAAGAGTTTAATATATATACACGCAGAAGAGTTAAATATATATACGCAGAAGAGTTAAATATATACACGCAGAAGAGTTTAATATATATACACGCAGAAGAGTTAAATATATACACGCAGAAGAGTTTAATATATATACACGCAGAAGAGTTATATATATATACACGCAGAAGAGTTAAATATATACGCGCAGAAGAGTTTAATATGTATACACGCAGAAGAGTTAAATATAAACGCGCAGAAGAGTTTAATATATATACGCGCAGAAGAGTTAAATATATACGCGCAGAACAGTTTAATATATATACGCGCAGAAGAGTTAAATATAAACGCGCAGAAGAGTTAAATATATACACAGAAGAGTTTAATATATATATGCGCAGAAGAGTTAAATATATACGCGCAGAAGAGTTTAATATATATACGCGCAGAAGAGTTATATATATACACGCAGAAGAGTTTAATATATATACGCGCAGAAGAGTTAAATATAAACGCGCAGAAGAGTTTAATATATATACACGCTGAAGAGTTAAATATATACGCGCAGAAGAGTTTAATATATATACACGCAGAAGAGTTTAATATATATACACGCAGAAGAGTTAAATATATACACGCAGAAGAGTTATATATATACACGCAGAAGAGTTAAATATATACGCGCAGAAGAGTTTAATATATACACACAGTAGAGTTAAATATAAACGCGCAGAAGAGTTTAATATATATATACATGCTGAAGAGTTAAATATATACGCGCAGGATATAACTGGAGGTGTGTGGTTGTGAGGGGAGTTCGATTGTGAGCCAAGGAAAGATTAAGTTGGTTGTTTTGAGCTGCAGATATTTAAGTTGATACTATTTTATTTAACGATTAAAAAATACACACCTGCATACTGAATAGACTGTTGAAGTGGTGTTTTTCTGGGCAACTACACAAGTCGAAGATCCTGAACCTCTCATGGTGCCACATATGGTGGAGAATGCGGGCATGTGAATGACTGCTGATGTTCCAGAGTGAAGTGGAGGACCTCACCGGCCTGTTTTCTAAGCTAAGTACAGAGTCAATTGATGTCAAAATGGAAGACTTACTGAAAACAATGATAGAAAGTAGTAAAATCCAGCACCAACTGGCTTTACTCGAGGAACAAAAGAGGGCTAATAAGCTTAAAGTTAAAGAATTGGAACTGAAACGAGCCCAAGATATTAGCAGGACACAGGCTAGTGACTTTATTCCTAAAATGGGAGAGAATGATGATTTTGAAGCTTACCTGCATGCATTTGAAAGCACTGCTCTTAGAGAAGTGGCCTTACAGAGTTTGGGAGGGCACAAAGGTTCCATGCATGGTGCTTCAAGAAGGAACAGCCACCGCGTACACAGATGCATGAGTTAATGCGCCTTGCTAAGAAGTGGTTAGAGCCCGATAGGCGCTCTGCATCAGAGGTTATTGATTCCTTGGTGTTGGACAGGTTAGTGACAGCCCTACCCCTTGAAGCCAAACGATTTGTCTGTCAGAATAACCCAAGTTCAACCCAAGAAATGATAGAAGCTGTCGAAAGATTCCAAGCCAGTGCAGACATGCTGAACACGCGGTTCCCAATCAGTGCACAGCCCCAACAAAAGTTGTCCCCTAGAGCCCCTAACCTCAGGTGGGCTAGTCCACAGGGGAGAAGGCCCAGCCAGCAGAAGTCCCCAGTTGAAAGCACGTCGTATAAACTGAGAACGTGTTACAAGTGTGGGGAAGTAGGACACATTTCGTGGCAGTGTAATCAGGCAGATGAGCCTATGCCAACATCAGAGAGTTCAAGTGGCTTGAGAAATAACCTCTTTGCTGCCTTTTTGGGGACCTCTGTGTTCCAAGCCATGACGTGCCCTGTATCAGTCAATAGCCAAGATGTAGAGGCATTATTAGACTCTGGAAGCATGTTTACCCTGGTTCACAAATCATTGGTCAACCCAAAGCAAGTCTCACCTGAAAACCCAGTTCCAGTTTCGTGTGTGCATGGGGACACCTGCACATACCCCACATCTGCAGTAACACTAGTCACAACTAAAGGGAAGTATGAAATTCGAGCTGGGTTGGTGGATTCCCTGCCGGTACAGGTACTGATTGGTCGAGATTGCCCTGTGTTTCACATGTTGTGGCAAGATGTACAAACAAGGAGAACAAGAGAACCACAGCGGCTCCGGGGTAAAAGTAGATAAAAGATAATGAATCATGTAAATCAAAATGTGCAAAGTCTAATACACCATTGCCTTTCAGTGCAAACATGGACGGATGGGGGAGACAACCAGGAAGAGACGGAGTCTGCTTCAGAACAAGCAGATGAGCCACCACAACAGCCCATCACCCAGAGGAGGGTACAGATACAGTCTGAGGAGCTGGGATCAACCCATGGAACTGAGAGCGGTCCAGAAGTGCCAGGGCGTCAGATGCTAACAGGCCAGTATGGAACAGCCCAACTAAATGACCCTACGTTCATTAATGCTTAAAAAAATGTGAGAGTAGTGGATGGGGTAGCTACCAGTGGTCTCCCAATAGCCTACCCATATTTTGCAATCAAGAAAGGGTTGCTCTACCTAATAAAGAAAGAAGGAGATGAGACGATAGAGCAGTTGCTTGTGCCTCAAACCCATAGGGCCACAGTACTGCAATTAGCCCACACTCATTTGCTTGGGGCAAAAAAACGTCTCGGTTACGTATGTAACCCTAGTTCCCTGAGGGGAACGAGACGCTGCGTCGAAACGCTGTGAGAACGCCCCTGCGTGATCGCGTCATGAAGCGCGTGTAGAACCAATCCAATCAGGAGATAGAACGCCATCGGCTGGGTGACGCCATCGACCGAAACTATAAAACACCCGTGAAAACAAACAGGAACTAGCTTCTGCAAAAGCCTGAAGTAAGTGATCACGGGCATGCCGGGAGTATGGCCGAGCGACGCAGCGCCTCGCTCCCCTCAGGGAACTAGGGTTACATACGTAACCGAGACGTTCCCTATCTGGGAACTCGAGCTGC
The DNA here is from genome assembly GCA_023029165.1 of Gobiocypris rarus. Classification (NCBI taxonomy): domain Eukaryota; kingdom Metazoa; phylum Chordata; class Actinopteri; order Cypriniformes; family Gobionidae; genus Gobiocypris; species Gobiocypris rarus. The sequence continues at coordinate 14,075,273 of CM040920.1, forward strand.
GTCGAAACGCTGTGAGAACGCTTATACCCACATCGCCATAGGACCAAGTGCTTCGTATGTGTGAAACCGTAGCGCATACTGCGACTACGATAACACCTGTGCCCCAACTGTAGATGCTACGTCAAGTTCAGTAGAATCTTACAAAGGTCAGCGGCGAGGACCAACCCGCGCATTACAAATATCTTGGAGGAAGCCCCGACAGAAGTGCTTTAGAAGCAGCCATACCCTAGTAGAATGCGCCGGACAGCCAGAGGAGACGGCTGTCCGACGCTTCATAAGCAAGAGAGATGGCCTCGACCAACCACTTGCTCATTCTCTGCTTAGACACTGGCGCCCCTTTTAGGGGCTCCAAACAGACAAATAATTGATCCGTCTTTCTCCACAGGGCAGCTCTGTGGACATAGGCATCAAGCGCCCTAACCGGGCAAAGCAGATTTAATTTTTCCTGGTCTGACGTCACGAAAGGAGGAGGACAGAAGGCTTGCAGAGTAATAGGACCTCGGGCTCGACTGAACCTTGGGGATATATCCTGGTCTGGAGTGAAGAAAGCCTTCACCATGCCAGGCGCAAACTCTAGACATGAGGGCTACCGACAGGGACTGCATGTCCCCTACTCTTTGAGGGACGAAATGGCCAATAAAAGATGGTCTTAAGTGTCAGAAATTTATCTGGCACTTCTTCCAATGGTTCAAAGGAGCCTCAGACAGGCCCCGCAGAACAATAGCCAAATCCCATGTCGGGACCTCGAATGCACCACCGGCCTCAACCTCAAAGTGCCACGGAGGAAACGTGTAACTAAAGGGTGTCTTCCCAAAGACACTCCACCCAAAGGAGTGTGGCAGGCAGCGCCACGTACACCTTTATTGTGGAGGGGGTCAACCCTGCTGAGAATCTCGCCTGCAGGAACTCCAGCACTGTACCAACCGGGCAGTTAACTGGGTCCAACTGGCATTCTCTACACCACACTGAGAACAATCTCCATTTTAGTGCGTAGCTTCCTCGTGGACGGAGCTCTGAGTGAAGAATGGTCTCCACGACCTCAGTCGAGAGACCCTCTTCTAGGAGCCTAGCCCCTCAGAGGCCAGGCCCACAGTTTCCACAACTCCGGGCGGGATGAAGGAATCTCCCGCCCGCTTGGGAAAGGAGGTCCCTCCTGGTTGGAATCTCCATGGGAGAGCCTTCCAGGAGAGATATCAGGTCCGAAAACAAGATCCTGGTCGGCCAGCACGGAGCCACTAGTAGCACACGGACTCCGTCCCCGGCGCACCCTCTCCAGAACTCCCGGAAGCAGAGCAATCGGGGAAATGCGACAGGGGCAGCCTCGCCACTCCTGTACCATGGCGCCCAGCCCCAGAGGGGCTGGATGTGACAGAGAAAACCACTGAGGACAGTGGGAATTCTCTGCCGAAGCAAACAGATCTACCTCTGCTCTCTCGAACTTTTGCCATAGGAGCTCCACCACCTCGGGTGGAGTCTCCATTCCTGGGCCTCGGCCCCTGCCTCGACAGGATGTCTGCTTCCTGATTCAAGACCCCTGGGATGTAAACTGCCCTGATGGAACGCAGTTTCCCTTGGGCCCACAGGAGGATCTGACGTGCCAGCTTGTATAAGGGGCGAGACCTCAGACCCCCCTGGTGATTTATATAGGCGACCACCGATGTGTTGTCTGTCCTGACTAACACATGGTGGCCCCTGAGGTCGGGCAGGAACTGTTTCAATGCAAGAAACACAGCCAGCATCTCTAGCCGATTTATGTGCCATAGCCGCTGATGTTCCTGCCATAGACCCTGGGATGAGCGACCACTCATGACCGCCCCACCCCGTGAGGGAAGCATCTGTCGTTAGCGTTACGCGGCGAACCTGAGCCCCCAACACCGGTCCCTGGGCCAGAAACCCGGATCCTTCCACATGACCAGAGCACGAAGGCATCGCCGCGTGACTTTGATCGTGCGAGCGGATTTCCTCGGGAAAACCCTCGTTCTGAGCCACCACTGTAACGGCCTCATGTTCAGCAGGCCAAAAGGTATCACGTTGGACGCAGCTGCCATGAGGCCTAACAGTTTCTGAAACTGCTTCACAGTGATAGCACGGTCTAGCTTCAGTTCTTTTACTGCTGTGCGGATCGATGTTATGCGTGTCGGCGATAATTGCGCCGCATAATTACGAGTCCCACTTCACGCCTAGAAAGGTGGTCCTCTGAGCCGGAGAAAGCACACTTTTCTTTGCGTCAGTCTCAACCCCAACCTTGACATGTGTGCGAGAACAGCATCTCGATGCTGAACCGCCATCTGCTCGGAGTGAGCTAGGATCAACCAATCGTCGATATAATTGAGTATGCGGATGCCCTGCAGACGCAACGCGCCAGAGCTGCATCCACACACTTGGTAAAGGTGCGGGGTGACAGTGCTAGACCGAAGGGAAGTACTCGATATTGGTATGCCTCTCCCCCGAAGGCAAACCTCAGAAACTTCCTGTGATGTGGAAGGATGGAGACGAAAGTATGTCTTTGAGGTCTATGGTCACAAACCAATCCTCGGATCTGATCTGAGACACGATCTGTCTGAGTGTAAGCATCTTGAATCTGAGCTTTGCCACAGAGCGATTTAGTAGACGCAGATCTAATATCGGGCGCAACCCCCCATCCTTCTTTGGCACGATAAAGTAACGGCTGTAAAAGCCCGACTCCCTGCTGGGAGGAGGAACCCTTTCTATAGCCCCTTTCGCAGGAGTGTCTCTACTTCCTGTGCCATTACCAGAGCCTGCTCCGGGCCTACCTCTGTGGGTAGGACACCGCTGAACGGAGGTGGCCGCTCTTTGAACTGAATCGCACTCTCTATTATCTGCAGGACCCAACGAGATATGTTCGATAGACGTTTCCACTCGCCTAGAAACTCTACTAAGGGAACCAGCCTCTCGAGGCTGGCCTCTGGTGTACTTTGAGCAACAAGTGCAGTGCCCTGAAACGGCGGACCGGCAGGGAACGCCTGACTTGACTGCTCGGGAACCTCCGAGGAGGAAGCGGACCACCCTCGGTGGCCCGCGAGACCATCTGCGCCCGGCGTTGCGGCGGCGGGTTGGCAGCGTGGCCCCCAGAGGCGCCGCAGGAAGACGGGTACCGTGTGCTGAGGTAAACACCGCCTTCCCGCGGAGGGGACAACCCTCAGCGCCCTGACGTTCCTGGCGTCAGGACCGCTGACGAGGCCTTCTTGGCGATAAGGACTGTCCTCAGATCAGCACTACCCCTCGAAGGCCTGCTCTGAGAGCGCCGCCCGCCTCCCATTCCGCTGCGGAGGAGCACGGGTGGCGACGCCTGCTTCTGTTGCGCCCTGTGCGAGGAGCTCGTGATTGCCTTTCCTTGGGCTGCTGCCCGGGACTTGGATTCGGAGAGGAGAAACTGCTGCGCCGCTGCCTGTTTTCTTGACTCCTGGAACCTCTCGGTGACTGATTGTACAGCGTCACCGAAGAGGCCCTCAGGGGACAGCGCATCGAGCAAAAAGCTCTTCTCCTCTCCTTGATCTCAGTGGGGTTTAGCCACAAATGCCTCTCCGTGGCCACCAAGGCTGCCAGAGCGGCCCACACATCTAGCCGCCTCCTTGGTGGCCCGGAGAGCGAGATCGGCAGACTGCCTGAGCTCAGTAATTAAATCTGAGCCCACCTCATCTCTGCCATCCAAGTCCCTAAGCAGGTCGGCCTGGTATGCCTGCATGATAGCCATCGATGCAGGCATGCCGCGCCTGACCTGCCGCCGAGCACGCTTTACCCACCAGCGCCGACGTTGTTTTTAACGGCTTGGTGGGTAAAGTCGGGCCTTTAGGACGATGCCGAAGAAGGCGAGAGATGGCTCGCAAGGCGCCTCTTCAACCTTAGGCATCGCCCCATAACCATGCTGTTTCAGCCCTATGATATTACTATAGGTAGATGTCTGAGGGCTGAAAACTCTAAATGACGCCGGCTTCTTCCAGGACCTAGACACCTCGGTGTGCAGGTCAGGGAAGAACGGCAGACCCGACGTTGAGGTTCTGCTGCATGAGAGGGCAGGAACCGCTCATCCAGTTTACTCCTTCTCACTTGATGGGATTCTGATCTCTCGGCTGGCCAGTCTATATTTAACCTGGCCACCGCTCTCGTGAGCACCTCCATTAGCTCCTCGCCTGCTGGTGACTGAAGTGGCGAGTCTTCAGTTGCGATGCTCTCAACGCCCAACTCCTCAGAGCTGGATAGTTGGAGCATCGGCGCCACCCGGGGGGGAAGAAACCGCAGGGCGGGCTTCCAAACCCCGAGATGAGGCGCTGGACGATGCAGGTGAGGGCTGAGATAAGGCTGGGCCCGTCTCACACCCCTCTGCAAGGTCCATTTGTGAACCCCACGACTGAAGCCGCCGCTCTGCCTCGGCAGAAGCGGGACCCGAGCCGCGGGGAACATGCGCCGAGGCACCCTCCTCAAAGAGTGCCTGGCGGGAGCGCAGCGTTCTCAGCGGAAGCCGCTCACAATGCTCGCAAGCAGCCCCTCAAGGGCTGCCTGGGCATGCTGCGCTCCCAAACAGATCACACAAAGAGAGTGTGTATCCCCAGCCGTGATAAAACGAGGGCAGGGATGCACACATTTGGTGAACTGTTCACTCGCCATATTTCTCCTTTCTTTTCTCTTTTTTTGTAATATTTAACAAAAGGGTGGAAAATTCTCTCTCATAGACAGACAAAAACACCAAATAGACAGACAGATTCACACAGATCGCTTACTGAAGGCACAGAAGCTAGTTCCTGTTTGTTTTCACGGGTGTTTTATAGTTTCCGGTCGATGACGTCACCCAGCCGATGACGTTCTATCTCCTGATTGGATTGGTTCTACACGCTTCATGACGCGATCACGCAGGGCGTTCTCACAGCGTTCGACGCAGCTCGAGTTCCCAGATAGGGAACTAAGAAAGAGTGTTAAAACGGTTCTTTTGGCCTGGTGTGCATAAGGAAGTAGAGAATTACTGCCGTAGTTGTCCGGAGTGTCAGCATGCAGCTCCAAAGCCTCATTTTCGTGGTCCCTTGATTCATCTACCCATCATCGAAACCCCTTTGAGAGGATTGGACATTGTGGGGCCACTCCCAAAGAGCGGCAGGGATCACCAATATATTTTGGTGGTGGTAGACTATGCCACCCGCTACCCTGAAGCGGTGCCATTAAGGAAAGCCACAACCAAACAAATTGCCAAGGAACTATTCCTGATAAGTAGTAGAGTGGGTATCCCAAAAGAAATTCTTACAGACCAGGGGATCCCATTCATGTCTCGTGTAATGAAAGAGCTCTGCACCCTCCTAAAGATAAAGCAGATAAGAAGATCAGTGTACCACCCACAGACAGATGGCCTTGTGGAACGGTTTAATAAGACCCTCAAGCAAATGCTTCGTAAGACCATTGACAATGATGGCAGAAACTGGGATCAACTCTTACCCTATCTTTTGTTCTCAATTAGAGAAGTGCCGCAGGCCTCCACAGGGTTCTCCCCTTTTGAACTTTTGTACCAATACAAGCCAAGAGGTCTGCTGGATATAGCAAAGGAAGCGTGGGAGGAACAGCCTTGCCCTCATATGTCTTTTGTTGAGCATGTGGGGGAAATGAGAGACAGAATGGCAGCCATTTACCCTATTGTTAGAGAACACATGGAGAAAGCACAACGGGAGCAGCAAGCTATATATAATCGCCCAGCTCAGCCAAGAGAATTTCAGCCTGGAGACCGAGTGTTAGTGCTGGTGCCCACAGTAGAGTGCAAATTCCTAGCCACTTGGAAGGGACCTTTTGAGGTCATGGAAAGGGTAGGGGAGGTAAATTACAAGGTTAGGCAACCAGGCAAGAGAAAGCCTGACCAAATATATCATGTCAACCTCTTGAAACGCTGGCACCCTAGAGACGTGATGATGTGCTCTCTTTTCCCAAGGAAACCCAGTGACCCAGCACGAGAAGAGGTCAGGGTGAGCCCAGATCTGAACCCACAACAAAGACAGGAGGTGATGGAGCTAGTAGATCGTAACAAAAATGTGTTTTCCCCAGTTCCAGGCCATACTAGAATAATCCAGCATCCATACTGTCCCGGGGGAAAACTGTACAGCAGCGTCCTTACAGAATCCCAGAGGCCAGATGAGAAGCCATCAAGGAAGAGGTGAAGAAAATGAGAGTTAGGGGTCATAGAGGAGTCTCAGAGTGCATGGTCAACCCCTATTGTGATGGTCCCCAAGCCAGACGGTAGAGTAAGGTCCTGCAACGACTTTCAGAAATTAAATGAGATATCAAAGTTTGATGCATACCCTATGCCCCACATTGATGAATTGATTGACAGGCTAGGAAGAGCCTGTTTCATTACAACATTGGACCTAAAAAAAGGCTACTGGCAAGTTCCCTTATCTCCAGATTCCAAGGAGAAGACTGCTTTTGCAACACCAGAGGGGCTATACCATTATACTCATTTACCCTTTGGCCTGCACGGGGCACCGGCCACTTTCCAAAGGCTCATGAACCGTGTTCTTCAACCCCATCAGCAGTATGCGGCTGCTTATTTAGATGATGTGGTTATCCAGATTGGGAAAGTCATCTGGAATTGGTACAGAAGGTACTGGATTCCCTCAGAGAGGCGGGCTTGACTGCAAAAAATTTAAAATTGCCTACAGTGAAACTGAGTATCTGGGCTACACAATAGGCAGGGGTTCAGTACAACCTCAAGAAGCCAAAGTTGGGGCAATTAAAAACTGGCCTAGACCACAAACCAAGAAACAAGTAAAGTCTTTCCTGGGCCTGGCCAATTACTATAGGAGGTTTGTGCCGAACTTTTCCAGTCGGGTTGCACCCATCACAGAACAAACCTCTAACAGACACTCCAGAATGGTAAAATGGAGCAAAGAGGCAGAGGAGGCCTTCTCCAAGTTAAAGAGGATGTTGTGTTCCAGACCGATCTTGAAATCCCCAGACTTCACAAAAAAATTCATAGTGCAGACTGATGCCTCTGAAGTGGGTCTAGGAGCAGTCCTTTCTCAAACACATAAAGGTGAGGAACATGCTGTACTTTACATCAGTAGGAAATTGGCAAAGCACGAGAAATATTATGCCACAATTAAGAAGGAGTGTCTGGCTGTTAAGTGGGCACTAGAGACACTCAAGTACTACTTACTGGGGAGGAGATTTGTATTAATAACAGACCATGCACCACTGCAATGGATGGCCCGGAATAAGGAGAGCAATGGCAGCGTTTCTGCGTTAATATATTTAACTCTCCTGCGTGTATATATTTAACTCTTCTGCGTGTATATATTTAACTCTTCTGCTTCAGTGTTTAGTGAACAGTCGAAGCAGAGCTCTGCACTTTCTGCGTTATCTGATAACGTTCCTTGGGAAAGTATGCTTGAATTTGAAATATTCAATAGTCACGATATTTTCAAATTTTACATCATCGTCAAAATTATTGATATATATTTGATATATCACCCATTAATCTACACCACAGGTATAGTTCTCCAAAGGGAGTCGATCTCCACAGCCATTGTGTCCTTTAGCAATACGCTTCATCCCATTGCTCCAGGGCTATTGCCACTGTAATGTAAGTTGCTTTAGGGAGAAAGTATTTGCCAAGGGCACACATTTAAGTAGAGCTACCAGTATGAGTGTTAGTCTGATTTAAACCGGCTCACTCTACCACTGTAGAATTATGGAAATCATGTGAAATGTATTTATTTGTATAGCACTTTTCACAATACATATCATCTGCAAGACTCCAGCCATATACTGGATATTTATTAAACTTGTGCTGTTGATCATTGCTTCGTATGTCACCATGACAGAGATGCACGATAGATCCTAATCCAGTTAGTGTTGCTTACAGTTCATTTATATTTTGATTTGTCTCTTTCTTTAATAAACTTTTGTTTTCTTTGCACTCTATTCCAGATTACTTTATTCCAGAAGCACAGGAGACTGAAGTTGAGGACAGTGTGATATCATGCATGAACCTACGACCACAGAGCATGACCAATACCAGAGGAAGCTGACCAAACAGAGAGGTGAGCTTAGAGCAGTGGTCATTTTCACAGCTCATTTTGATTTAGTTTGTCATATTTTAGTCTCATGAGTTGTTTTTAGTTTTAGTCGACTCAAATCTAATGAGTTTAGTCAAACTGTAATGCATTAATTAATATACAAATAAAATTAATTAATTAGGTCTTATTTAATTCCATAAACTATAATACTGATCTGCCAACATTGTCGCTAAATGATCAATTAAAATAAGCTGAAAACATCACTGTTTTCTCCAGAACGACGGTACAGCCAAAATAAATTTTGTTGCAATATTGTCCTGCTTAACACTGTAAAGCTGCTTTGAAACAATCGTCATTGTAAAAGCGCTATATAAATAAAGTTGATTGATTGATAGATTAATTGAGCATTTAAGTATTACATAACCGACTATGACTGAATACACTGTTTTTGATTTTAGGTTTTTTTTACCATTCAAGCGCAAAAAAATATGAACTCAATTCACTTTGTTTTTTGAAAAAAATTTTTAGTTAGTATACTAAGGTTATGCTAAAGCTTCAGATAAGTTTATTATTTTTTATTTCAGTTAACATTTAATTTAAAGTCCCTGTAAAGGCAATTCTGAGATTTGTTTCTAAACACATGTTAGAAATGTATTGTTAAAACACATTACAAAGACTGTGAACTAGTATGTAGTACTGAATTCAGAAGTTAGACCGTTAAGAAGTTTTTCACCATTGCTGTGTTCCGGATTTTTTGGGCGGGGTTAAAACGGTGGCTCGATGACGCACTGGAGCCGCTTGGCATGTGGCCCCGCCCCCATAACTAGAGCACATTCGCAATTTCAGTTCACCCGCTAGATTGCAAGTTACTGTCAGTACCGTTAGTTACTACAGCCTACAACTTACAAAACCAAACCAAACAAAAGACGATCTCAAGAAGAGGTGGATTAATTTTGTGAACAGCTACCTTGATGGAGTGCTGACGATCACCACCAACACCTGCCTATGCAGTGTCTTTACACCGGATAGTTTTACAAACTTTCATCGGCAACAACTGGGATTCACTGATAATCCGCTGCAGAATGGGGCCAAACCGACTATCTCCCGCCCCGACCTTCATCCTCCCGTCCTGCCGACATCTGGTGCCGTCGTGACTCGTGAGCTGTACTTGAGTGTTGTTGTTGTCTTGTGTGTTTACGGCCCTGCGAGTGGGTGTGGTTTCGGCGAAGATCAACGGACACGCCCCCAGCGTTTGAGAGCAGAGAATGCTGCTTATTTTTTCAAGATTTCGATAAGATATTTTATGTACTTAGCAGATTTTTTTATGATTCAAATTTGGCCAGATGGTTAATAACACATTTATCTGTGGTGTGAGAAACTCAGAACACATGTTTAATTTTGACTTTACAGGGACTTTAATGGTTTTAGTTAACTATTATAACCCTGATACTTTACTGAATGTGTCAAATTCAGTTTTTAGTCTTTCCTCCTGACTATGTTAAATGGGAATGAAATTAAATACAGCCAATAACCAAAACTTGTATATAATGCGTGACTTTTAATTATAAACAAGATCAAATACACATTGACTTTTGAAATGCCTTCTATTGCAGTTCAGATGAGGAGATCAAATATGCATCGTTACAACCGTCTAACTCATATTCCTATATAAACATGGTGAAGTAAACACTGTCATTATTCCTCAGCATTAGTTCATAAACATCACCTGTCATACGTGTGTGTTATTCACTGATTGAGCCGCTCTGAAGCGCTGTCGCATGAGCCTGGAGAAGCTCCGGGTTTTCCAGCCGTTAGATCCGCACGTTACATTACAAACGAATGTGTGCATCCGTTACACAGGACATGAGTTCTAATGGGATCTCTTCCCTAATCGGCCCTCACTAACATTTCATCTCGTTTTTATTTGTTGATGACAATGACTTTAATTGATGATGATGATTAATATTAATATGTCAAAAGTTTTATTCAGAAAATGTCAGATGTCACCACAAGAGTACTTGTAGTCTCTGAATCAAGTCAATGTCAATGAATGACCTGTGTGATCAATCCAAAAGTCTTTCAGTTCAGATGAATTTTTAAAGTTCTTTTCATGCCTACTTAGGTAAAGAACATGGTGTCAAAAGAAGCTGGACGAAGGTGCAGTAGGAAGGCACCTGAGGAGCTTCATTGAGAGGAGCCGAGTTCCAGGAAAATGGACCATCAGTGCTGCGTAGATGCTGAAGCTCAAGCTTTAGGAAATCGAGACTGGAAGGTGGTCAAATACTTCATCTTTAAAATACTTCATAAATAATTAGAGTGAAATACAGGTTTCTCAACGTATCGGATGCCTTCCTACTAGCATTCACACCAGGACATGCTTTCTAAGTGTTTTAACAAAAGTTAAGAGAAACGATTGTATTATCCTCTTAAAGGGTTTGTTCACCCACTAATGAAAATTGTCATAATTTACTCTCCTTTAAGCGTTCCAAACCCGTGAGAAGTGTTCATCTTTGGAACACAAATGAAGATGTTTTGAGTGAAACCTGAGAGATTTGTTTGCATTGCTGCTCTCAGTCCATTACTTGACAGGTTCTGAGGTTCCCAAAGCTCTCTGTCCATCCTAAACTTTCAAGGTTCAAAACATTTATAATGTAGACGTAACCCATCTGGTTTAATCCGATTTTTTGAAGTGATGCGAATGCTTTGTATGTGCCAAGAAAGTCTTTGTCAATATATCTTTACCTCCATATAGGTTTGCGTTCATGAGTAAACCCCAACTGTGTTGTGTTGATCTGTGGAAGTGAAGACAGATCTTTTTGGCACAAAACATTCACATCACTCCATAAAATGGGGATTAAACCTCTGGAGTCACATGGATAACTTTCTTTATGAATGTTGATGAACAGTTTTTAAATGGAAAGATGGAAATCTGTTTCATTCAAAGATCTTCAGTGGTGTTGCAAAGATGAACACGTTTTGTGTGGTTTAGAGTGTCTTGAGGGAGTGAATGATGGCCGGATGTTCATTTTTGGCTGAACTAACCCTTTAAAGTTCCTGTTGTCTTGCACTACAGAAGATAAAAGGGTAGATCCAGTCAAATGTCTTTGAGACTGTTGACTCTTGCACTGTAATGCCATGCTTATTGCTGTCACACTGACCCAAAGCTTTATTTCTGTGCCCATTTGGAATGTAAATGAATGTTGTCGGACTTCTTTTTGTGTAGAACTGCCCATCCATTAAGAACTAAATACATATTAATTGAGGACCAATCATGTTGTGAAGTCGTTTTTTTTTTTAATCCAGTGTTTTATGTAAAATATTACTCCCTGTATTAGTGCTATAGTTCCACGGGATCTTAAAGTCTTTGTTCATCAGATGAATAGTGAGTCCTCATTTTAAAGGAGTAAATTATCTTTCGTGAACATGACTGGCTAGGAACACAAAACTTCATTAGAAATGGAAGAGAAATGGTAACACTTTACAATAATGGTCATTAGTTAACATGAACTAATAATGAACTGCACTTATTTATCTTTGTTAATGTTAGTTTCAGTATTTACTAATGGATTATTAAAATCTTGTTAGCATTAGTTAATGCACTGTGAACTAAAATAAACAAACCATGAACAGCAGGATTTATATTAACTAACATTAACAAAGATGAACAAATGCTGAACAGGTGTTGTTCATGGTTGGTTTGTTAACTAATGTTAACTAATAGAACCTTATTGTAAAGTGTTACTGTAAAAAATAACCACTCCCTTAAGTAAAACTGCTCAGAACATTAAAACTGTGTGTGATAATCATATTAATGCGTTAATTAATGTAGAGGAGTTAATTCAATGACCAATACAATGCAGGCTAAGTTCAGTTGGAGCCTTGCAGACTGAACTAGTACATATAATGGAATTATATATAATTCATATAATGAAAGTAGTTGGTATGTCCAGATAGTGACTTTGGTCCCTGCTAAGATATAAAGACTAGAAATATGTGTGTATCTGTGAAGGGGGACCCCACAACTCCTAAATGTTAGATTAAGACCCCACAGGTGACCCAAAAACGCATGTGGAAGAAATTTAGTTTGAATTTAGCTATATTAAAGTGATATTTCTTATCATGAATTTTTTGTTGTCTTACTTGATTTTTTATAAGGCTGTAGAAACACTGGAAATGGTGGACCCCACAATTGGGCCAAAAACGTAGGTCCCCCTAATGTGACAAAAACAAGTATGTGTGTGTCGGTGTGAGATGGGTAGGTTTAGGGGTAGGGGCAGTGTAGGGGGATAGATTGAAACGCCGTTGATAAACACGCTAAAAGCGATTATGCGTCTTGATTTCACGCCAAAATGGCATACGATTTGGCGTGTCATACATACGCCATTTCATGAGATCAGTCTGCAGCCTTTTACGGTGGCCCAGTAGTGCAGCCGTACTAAATTAAACCACAACACAAGGAAATCGCCACAACACAACGGAATTAAACCGCAACACAAAGAAATTGCCACAACGGAAACGAGCCACAAAGAAATCGCCACAACACAACGGAATTAAACCACAACACAATGGAATTAAACCACAATACAAAGAAATCGCCACAACACAACAGAAACGAGCCACAACGAAAACGCCACAACACAATGGAAACGAGCCAAAACACAAGGGAAAAGAGCCACAACAGAATAACCACAGCACAGCAAAATCGCCACAACGCAACAGAAACGAGCCACAACACAACGGAATAAACCACAACACAACGGAACGATCAGTTTTGTAACCGTTGTATATCGACATGAAATATCAATTCAAAATAACCTACATGCATTTAGGGTCTAATTTAAAGGTGTAAATTGGTTAACGGTCACAATTGTGACCAGTAGTACAACACAATGTTTCAATTGAAAACCCAGGAGATTCTGTGTGATGGTAACTCCCAGGAAAGATGACATCCTCAGTCAATCTATTTGCCTGGTAGGCAAACTGATAGTGGTCTTTATCAGCTGGTTCACAGTCTTTGATGTGAGCGGTTACTAGTCGTTCAAAACACTGTAAAAAATGATTCCGCATTTTAGTTCTATCAACGCAATTTTGTAAGTTGATACAACTTGCAGTTTCTGAATTTGTTCATTCAACTTAACATGTTAAGTTTTCACTGTCTCAACTAGTCTGCGAGTTGACTTAACTAGGGTATATGTCGACTCAACATCAAAACATTAGTATGCTAAGTAAGGTTAGCATATAAGTTCTCATTATTTATCGCAAGGTCACGTGAAGCGCAAAGGAGGTCTCGTTCATGCGTTCATGGGCCATGCAGTAGAGTTTATCGGCAGATGATTTAATCTTTCCATCATCATCAAATCTGGTAAGTAAATATTTGTTCATATATGTGTAATAACTTGTAAAATGACATATGAAGTAATTATCCATGTATTGTTTACATTTACAACGTTTCTATATAACATATGAGCGTTGCTAATCCAGCTTGGCCAGTTAGCCTATAAGTTAGTTGTTAGTCAGCAAACTAAAGGAAAAAAATCAATAAAACTACCCAAATATTACTTATTTTACTTTTATTTATTAAACGTATAGGCTATTTCATTAAGTTGCCAAAAGGCAGGTTGTCTAAACTAGACAAATATGGAGGATATTTCGATCCTCTCATATTTAAAACATATAGGCTACTTAATCACAATATTCAAAGTGTTGTGGAAATATCTGCACCGAATTCAGTGTTGTTGTTTTTAACGTTAGAGAGACTGCGATATGGACTGCGATATGGACTGCGATATGGATTCCTTAACTGAAAAGTTGTTGTACATCTGTCTAGTTTTACTATTAAATGACAAAATAGTTTAAATACGGTGGTCAGTTATGTTCAGTTTATTGTGAGAGATTACTTAACTAACGTTATAGCAATCGCTTCAACATCACAGCATTTTTCCAAAAACGATAGTGAAATGCTTAACATACAAGCTGTAAACAATTCGCCAAATTATACTTTAAACACTTAAAATCATGTACTCTCTTATGAATGCGTCTGAGTGTGTAGCAAAAAATTTGCCAAGCTTTGGGATGTACGTTGCTTAGTTCCATCGTGTCACGTTTAAACTGGCCTGTCAATCATCTTATTACAGTTAACATTATACAAACTGTACTTTCTCAACAAATCTCTTGATATGTGTTTATTAACATTTCTCTTACCGTGAAATAAGGTTTTGGTCATATTCACCCTATTTAGGATTATAGTAGTATAGCAAAGATAGTAAAGTTTAGTAAAGCTCTGTTTGAACTAACAGTAATGCTATATTTTCTCGGCTATGCAATATATTTGAAAGTTAATTGCATGCTTTTCAGCAACACCAGTTATCCAGCTTTTATTAATACTTTCTAATGTTGTTCTAGCTTACTGCAAGTGCCTCAGACAGCCACCAAGCTAACACAGTGAGTAATGTTAAAAACCTAACATTCTGCACACTCATATGTAACTTGGTATGATTGTTTAGGAAATAAAACAGCTGTTACCTTACAATTTTGATTTGACAAATACATGACAAAAACTATTACTCTATTCCTGATCTTGATTATGTACTCACTAAAGTATGTTCATTAAATGTTGGTTGACTTAACTTTTCTTTTCTTCATAGAATTACTTCAGGCAGTGATGCAAGCAGCGTGAGGCATTTGCCCTTGACCCCCTTTTTCATGACAACCTGTGGTACGTTAATCGTATTCAATGTGTAATATAATATTAAGCCCATGAAAATAATTATAGCAAGTGCATCTATGTAGGCTTTTATTTTTTTGTTATAGCCATAATACGACTTCAGATTAAACATTTTGAATGTAGCAAATACTTTACTTCTTCCACTTGTGTAGGCTAAACCTGTTTTTGTTTGTTAGCATTTCTACTAAGTACAAATTGGCTATAAGACTTGGTGTACTCGTATTAAGTTTAAGTCTTTGAGCTTCAGTGTTGTATGTGTGAAAGCACATTTTAAGTATGTCATTTTTTAATACAGCACAGATTTAGAAATAGGTGTGATCAGGGAATCTTGAAATCATCACAGTGGTGGAAGATGTGACCGACCCCATTCGATGCAACTCTATTGATGTGGCCCTTGTAATCGAGGAAGCAGTTGTTCTGCAGAGACTTGGTGACTTGGGACTTTCATTGTTTAATTTTGTTAAAAAAGATTTGGCAAAAACATATATTAAAGTTAGTTCACAGTTAAAGGATTAGTTCACTTAAAAATGCAAATTTCTTGTTATTATACTCACCCCCATCTCATCCAAGATGTTCATGTCTTTATTCTTCAGTCAAAAAGAAATTACGTTTTTGAGGGAAACATTCGAGGATTTTTCTCCACATAACGGACCTCAATGGGAACCAACAGTTGAAGGTCCAAATCAATGCGGTTTCAAAGGAAGGGCTTCAGAGGCTCAGCACGATCCCAGACAAGGAATAAGGTCTGATATAGACAAACCATTGGCCATTTAAAGAAAATATTAAAAATGTATATACTTTTTAATCTAAATTGCTAGTCTTGCGCTGCTCTGCGGCTCGCTAGTGATTGTGTAATCACGTCGAAAAAAATCACACTAGACGTAGTCAGAAGTCCTCGGACGTACGCTTGGGGAGGACTTCCACCTACGTCTAGTGTGACGTTTTCGTCACTTTGTCAATTGCAGAGCAGCGCAAGATGAGCAATTTAGGTTAAAAAGTATATTCATTTTTAATTAAAAAATAAATAATAACAGATGGTTTGTCTAGATAAGACTCTGTTCTTCGTCTGGGATCGTGCAGAGCCTCTGAAGCCCTTCCTTTGAAACTGTATTGATTTGAACCTTCAAAATTTTGGTTGTCATGGAAGTCAAAGGTTTGGAGAAAAATCCTGGAATGTTTTTTTAAAAAAACTTAATTTCTTTTCCACTGAAGAAAAAAGACATGAACATCTTGATGAGATGGGGGTGAGTAAAATGTCAGGAAATTTTCATTTTGAAGTGAACTAATCTTTTAAAGGGGTATTATTAATCTGAAAAGTGTTAGTTTACCCAAAATTATTTTATTAGATTCTCAACCTCATGTTGCTCCAAACCTAAAAGCTTTGTTTATCTTTGAAAAACAAATTAAGATATTTTGTAATTAAATCTGTAAGCTTTCTGTCTCTTCTTTGACAGCCTACGCAACTACACATTCAAGGTCCAGAAAAGACATCCTTAAAGGGATCACCCAAAAATGAAAATTCTGTCATCATTTACTCACCCTCAAGATGTTCCAAACCTGTATGAGTTTCTTTGTTCTGCTGAGACGTGTTACAGCACTTGCATATTGTTGCCCTTGACTGTTCTAGTTTCTTCTATTGCTCTCATTTGTAAGACTAAATGTAAATGTGATCCAATAAACCATTGACTAACATAGTAGGGAAAAGTGGTAGTCAATCTTTGCTTGGATCTGCTTGGTTACAAACATTCTTCAAAATGTGATCTTTTGTGTTCAGCAGAACAAAGAAACTCATACAGGTTTGGAACAACTTGAGGGTGAGTAAATGATGACAGAATTTTAATTTTTGGGTGATCTATCCCTTTAAGGATGTCTTTTCTGGACCTTGAATGTGCTAGTTGCGTAGGCTGTCAAAGGAGGGACAGTAAAAAGATCTTCATTTGTCTTCCAACTAAGTAAAGTCTTTAAGTATTAGTTCACTTTAAAATGACAATTTCTTGATATTTTACTCACCCCAATCTCATCCACGATTTTCATGTCTTTCTTTCTCCAGTCGAAAATATTTTTTTGAGGAAAGCATTCCAGGATTTTTCTGCACACAATGGACCTCAATAGCAACCAATGGTTGAAGGTCCAAATCAATGCAGTTTCAAAGGAAGGGCTTCAGAGGCTCTGCACGATCCCAGAAGAGGAACAGGGTCTTATCTAGACAAACCCTAGCCATTTTTAAGAAATAAATTAACATTTATAAAAATTTTAACCTAAATTCCTCATCTTGTGCTGCTCTGCAACGACCACGGATTGCACAAACATGTCGGAAAGGTCACGCTAGGCGTAGGAGAAAAGTACAGCTCCAAGCGAACGTGCAAAGACATATACAAACGTCTCTTTACAAAAAACTCCATCTCCAACTTCAAAATCGTCCGACATCGTTGTTTAACCTTTTTTGCTAAAGGAAGTTTAATATGTATTGTATTAAAGTAGGGGGGCGGTACTTCTGCCTACCCCAACTGTGACCTTTCCGACATGATTACGTAATCCCTGGGCCATTGCGGAGCAGCGCAAGATGAGCATTTTAGGTTAAAAAGTATATCAGTGTTGTAGTTGTTTTTTTTTAATAACCGATGGTTTGTCTGGATCAGACCTTATTCCTCGTCTGGGATCGTGCAGAGCCTCTGAAGCCCTTCCTTTGAAACTGTATTGATTTGGACCTTCAACCATTGGTTTCCGGTGAAGATGGAGAATCTCGGATGAGATAGGAAATTATCAGGACATTTTCATTTTAAAATGAACTAATCCTTATGGCATGAGGGTGAGGGTATGAGGGTGACCAATTAATAATGGTATTTTCATTTTTATGGGAACTGACACTTTTTTCTCACATGATTAAATTTTCCATGCATTCAAATAAATGTTCACCTTTAAACATTATGCAATTAAAATACCATTTTATTTGAGAGGTTTATTGCAGTTTTATTTGAGAAATTATTTTTCTGTAATTATTTATGTAATCTATATTCTATATAATTTAGTTTTTAGTTTGTATTTACAAATATTCCGAATTGTGAATTGCACTTTTACAAAGAGAAGTGTTAGTTTGTAAAGTATTCTGTTATGTAGTAACGTGTTCTGAATACTTGGATTACTTCCACATTGAATTCCATTTTAGGAATGCGGACATCAAATCCTGCTTACTAAACATATATTATAAAATATTCAGCTAACGTTAGCTAGCATTGCAAATGGGGTTAGTCAGTCTTTCAACAGCTCTGGCCTAGTAAATGAGCACACAGGAGAACATTAAGTTTATGTTGTGTTAAATTTAACATTAGGCTTACTGCATTTTATTCTACTGGACATGAAATCTCTTATTTATTTTTTCCAAATCTTCATTTAGCTACGTCTCTCACAGGAGATTATTTAAACGATTCTTCCTTTTGTTTGCTTTTAATTAGTCATTTGAGTCATTTAACCCTAGTTCTTTCATTGATTGTAAATGCTGAATCTTTTCTTCAGTCTTTTAATAATCATTGTTTATCTGTTTTAAACAATGTTGCTCCCCTGAAAAGTAAAAGCACTTTCCCGAAGAATCCTTGTCCCTGGGTCAATGAAGAAATATTGTCTCTCAGAAGAAAGTGTTGTAAAGTATAAACGCTTGTGGAAATCAACTAGTCTTGAAATCCATAGACTGCACTTCAAGGAGCTTATTACATCACTGAATGACATGATAAATAGACCAGGTCGGATTATTTTTCTAATCTTATAGTTGTGAACAAGAAAAGTTCTGAAGTCTTGTTTGATACAATATCTAAGAATGTCTCTCCTCTAGCCCCTCAAGTGCCGGTTTACTCAAAGGTTGATTGTAACAGGTTTTTACATGCTTTTGTAAACAAGGTACAAGATATTAGAGCTACTATAAACGCATCTGAGGATACATCCTGTTGTTTCCTTACCTTGTACTCTTGGGATACTTTTTCACCTTTCACTGGTGAGGATATTAAAGGAACACTCCACTTTTTTTAAAAAAATAGGCTCATTTTCCAAGTCCCTTAGAGTTAAACAGTTGAGTTTTACCGTTTTTTAATCCATTCAGCCAATCTTTTATCTGGCGGTAGCACTCTTTTAAGCATAGCTTAGCATACATCATTGAATCGGACTAGACCATTAGCATTGCACTCAAAAATGATGAACCAAAGACTTTCAATATATTTCCCATTTAAAACTTGACTCTTACAGTCCCTGACAAAAGTCGTGTCGCTTATCTTATTTGTAGAAACACCTGCTATTAACCTGACTTTTAATTCATCAATTGGTGTTAGAAATAGCTCATGTGAAAAGCTAAAACCCTCCCAAATGCACTGAAATAAATTTGTTTCACTGACAAAAGATTTATTATTTAAACAAGACAGAAAGGTCAAATTTTGGCAGGACAAAAGTTGTGTCGCCTATACAGAAATTGAACAAATTTACTGCAAATACAAAATTATGTCAGCAAATTAAGTAGTGGTGCTGTGAAAGTTGGATCAATGTAATATCTTGTATGACTTCCATGAGATTGAAGGACTGCATCCATGCGGTTTGGCAAGGACTTATACAATTTATTGATGAAGTCATCAGGAATAGCAAAGAAAGCAGTCTTGCATGCCTCCCAGAGTTCATCAATATTCTTTGATTTCGTCTTCCATGCTTTCTCTTTCATCCTACCCCACATATGCTCAATGATGTTCATGTCTGGTGACTGGGCTGGCCTATCCTGGAGCATCTTGATATTCTTCGCCTTGAGCAACTTTGATGTGGAGATGGAAGAATGCGATGGAGCACCATCCTGCTGCAGAATTTGGCCTCTTTTATGGTTGGGAATATAAGAGGTAGCTAAGATGTCTTGGTATTTTAGACTATTGAAGTTGCCTTCCACCCTGCAGATGTCTCGCACACCCCCATACTGGATGTAACCCCAGACCATGATTTTCCCCCAACAAACTTCACTGTTTTCTGGGTGAATCTCGGATCCATGCGGGCTCCAGTAGGTCTCCTGCAATATTTGTGGCGCCTGTGGTGTAATTCAACAGAAGATTCATCTGAAAAATCCTTCTTCCACTTTTCCATCGTCCATCCTTTTAGCAAGCTGTGGGCTTTGGAAAATGCCACATGGTTTTTCAATTGTCTCTTGTTTAGTGCTGGCTTCTGGGCACTGATTCGACCATGGAGGCCATTTCGAGACAGAATCCGACAAACTGTTCTGGTTGACACAGGGACTTCAGGTGACAAGGTCTCGTGCAGTGGAAAATGGGCTGGCCTTGGATTTTCGAGCCAACAAACGGTCCTCTCGAGCAGTTGTCTTTCAGGGTCTGCCTGACCTGGGTTTGTCATAAACGTCTCCAGTCACTTCAAATCTTTTTTTTTATCCTCTGTACTTGATGCTGAGACACTTTGAAGGTGTCTGCCACATCAGCAGTGGATCTGGTCTTCAGCCTCTTGATAATCAAAACATTCGTCTCAGGGTGAATCTTAGGCATGTTTGCAGAGGTCTATTTGCAGTTGATTTGAAGGTCTAGTGTACTGGGGTTCTTTTTATACACACCTGATATCTAATTGATCAATTATTAGTCACAGGTGAAGCTCATATGACAAGGTCACAACACTTATGTCTTTGCAAAAAGTCAAGACATTAACCAAGCTGTGAATATTAGAATATTTTTTGACAGTTTAATTTTGCACTGAAACATTATTACAAAAGCTGTTGGGATTAAAATGAGCCATTTCTTGTAAAAAAAATCTTGATAAGAAATATTTCAGCGGCACTTCAATTCAATTTGTACACAAGCGACAAGAATTTTATCAGGGACTATATAGTGACATTGTGTAGTAAGACCAGCGGAAAATGAAAAGTTGTGATTTTTTAGACTGATATGAGTAGGAACTATTCTCTCATTCCTGCGTAATGATCAGACTCTGATCAGACACTGTGTTGATTTTACTTGATTTATCATCGGCATTTGATGCATTAGACCATAATGTGTTAATAAATCAGCTACAAAATGAAATGGGGTTCTCAGGGTTGGTTTTAAATTGGTTCTCCTCTTACGTGAGTGAGATCATTTTGTGTTTGCTAACAACATTCTTTCAGAAATTACCCCTCCGTCATGTGGAGTTCTTCAGGGCTCGGTTTTAGGTCCTATTTTGTTATCCCCTCTTGGTGAAATCATTCGTAATTTTAATAATGTGTACTGCTCATTCAAAGAGTCAGAGTTAGTGTCACATGCCTGTCCTGTCTTGTGTGCACATGTGGGTTTTGTTAGTGTGGCCATGTGCCTCTGTCATTGTCAGATCCCACCCCCTTGTTATCTCGTTATTGGTTTAATTTGCCCCACCTGTGTTCTATCGTTCCCTGCTTGATTTCTCCCCTTTATATACCCCTTGTGTTTGTCAGTCGTTGCCGGATCGTTGTATTGTCTACGTCTCCCAGTTATCCGTGATCTTTGTTGGTTTGTGTAAGTTGTCTTTTGTTATTCTTATGTGTTTTTCCCCCTAATGGGTTTTGTTTTGAGTTTATGTTTTGTTTGTTAATAAATTCACCCTTCGTACTGCACTTGAGTCCTTGACCCTGTTTGTCCCTCGTTCTATGTGACCGAATGTGACAGTTAGGTAAGTTAACTGAATTGCTGGAATGCATGTCTTACATTAAGATCTGGTTAAATAATAATTACTTACAACTAAATGCAAAAAAGACTGAAAACTTAATCATTGCTCCAGACCAAAAACTCCCTCTCATTAAACAGCATCTCTGTTCCCTGGACTCAACTGTTCAGCTGAGCCTAAGAAACCTTGGTGTTCTGTTCGACCAATTGATGTCTCTGGATGGTCATTCTAGACAGTTGGTCAGAATCTGTTTTTATCACTTGAGAAATATCTGTAAACTGAGTGCTAGTAGGCTACAGGTAACGTAAATTTAAATAGCCTAAAAATAAAAAGTAATGAAACTTCACTTTGCCCTCAGCCTAAACGATTTGCCAGGGAACAAATTATAGATCCATGAGACCAAAGATTGCCCGTTACATATACACAAGATAAATTATAGCTCGAGACACCACAGAGACATCAGAGCAAGCGGCAAATGTCTGAAGGACTAGCCGAGGAAAGGCTGCTCTCGCCGGGGTTAATGAGTGAAAAGCACCGCTGATCCACTGGAACTCACAACTCCGAAAACGACAGATAAAAAGTTCAAATAGGCACTCTTTTTATAAATAAACCAGATTTTGGTTACGTTTTGTCACACATTAAAACAGTAGAATTTTGACAAAAAAGACATGTAAACACAGCCCATGTCAGCCATTTCTCAACAACACGAACTGCCTGACAGAAGCCCCTCCCATGACGCGAATTCATGTCTGTTGAGGAGTGAATGGCATGAGAGTATGAAGCGAATTTCATGCGCGAATTAAGCGAGTAAACTCAAAATGTTCAAGAGTCCAACTTAGCAGAAATAGCGCAAATTATTCGCGTCCGGTGTGAATGCCCCATAAGATGCACTTGATTCAATTTCCAGCAATTATAAAAACTCCATCTGGGTGTTTTTTCTGTTGTTTACGGATAACGTTATATAGCTGCTCCAGTACTAACTTAACATTAGCTTTAGGTGGTATATATACTGCCATAACAATCACAACAGCATATTCACTCAAATACGGAGAGCAAAACCTGTTGGTCGTAGTTGAATTAGCGCATTAGGAATCATTAACAAAGTCCTGCTTCTGTTTTCTTACCAGATTCGGGCATTCTGTCGGCACGATGTAGCGTGCAACCTTCTAGTTCAACTGCAGGGTCCGGTGTGCTGGGGTTCAATCACGTCTCCACAAAGATCTGAAGGCAACAGTCCTTTGTAGTTTTATCTGTGACAATGTCCAGTCGAAGCTCATCCATTTTGTTGGGAAGTGATCTAGTATTCACAAGAACTAGGGAGTGGGGTTTTATGTGGAACAGCTCTTTTCTTGCTAGTAGGCCCACTCGTTTACCTCTCTTCTGCTTCCTCACCCTGTACCACTAAACAGGGTACCACTAAACTTGGCCGATCTCACGAACCGATCGCAATTTGATGACGTCAGCGCATGGGGTAGTTGCAAATATTCAAACGAGAGCTTTGAAGGCCAAATTGGAGAAGGGTTCCATGTGAACAGCAGTTGAACATGGGTCAGACGGTCCTAAGTGATTTGTGAACGCCGTTCGGAAGTACCAATATACAGTAGATTGATACGATGAGCACATCTGAAAAATAGCGGAGTACGAAGAATGAGCTGATGCAGGGAAAATGCATGATACAATTTGTCCAAAACATGACACATGCTTTATATTAAGGGCTTTAAAATAACTGGTAAGATATAGTTAACACGTAAGTTATAGTTTAAAGCAGCTTGTCCTGTCAGATGCTCTGAGAGATAGGCTACTTGTGCTGTAAGACAGATACCCTAACGTACTTGCAATAATTCTGACTAAAATATACATATTTCTAAAATATTTGTTGTTGGTCAATAAATGTGCCATATGTGGAATTTTAATGTTTTTTAGTTTTTTTTTTATGAAAGTGACCATTAGAATAGAATAGAAAAACTGTATTAATCCCCAAAGGGAAATTGCGGTGTTGCAGCAGCAAAATTGACACAAAATACAGACCAGACATATTACACAAACTGACATATAATGTAATTTAATGTAATATGCAAATTGTCTTTAAAATTTAAGTTAAAAGATTAAAATAAGATAATATAAATAAATACAACAGTGTGCAAGGATGTTCAGTTTAGTATCATATGCAAATACTAAAAATGTTGAGTGTAATATTACAATAATGTGAGGTCCTTTATCATTTACGTGTCATTCAGTCTCCACAATCTCCTATCCCTACCCAGAGAAGAGTTGTTGTGTATTGTTATGGCAGTGGGTAGGAATGACTTCCTATAACAGTCCTTGCTACAGCGGAGTTGTAGGAGTCTCCAGCTGAATACACTCTTCTGCCCAACCAGCATGTTGTGCAGTGCATGTGAAGTGTTGTCCATGATGTTAAATAGTTTATGTAACATTCTTCTCTCCACAACCAACTCCAGGGGTTCCAGAGCAGAACCAAGCACAGAGGCAGCCTTCTTTATTAGTTTGTTCAATCTCTTACTGGCACTGGCTCTGATGCTGCTGCCCCAGCAGATGGCTGCAAAGAAAACTGCACTTTCGACAACTGACTGATAGAACATATACATCATCCTGTTGCATACATTAAAAGACCTAAGCTTCCTCAAGAAGTAGAGTCTACTCTGTCCCTTCTTGAAGATCTCTTCAGTGTTGCACTTCCAATCTAGTTTGTTGTCAAGGTACACACCCAAATATTTAAAATTCTCAACCACCTCCACCTCCTCTCCCATAACGTGAATGGTGTTTAATGTCGTTGTCCTGGTCCTCCTAAAGACCACCACTATCTCCTTCGTCTTTGTCACATTTAGGAGAAGGTGGTTTCCTCACACCACAACACAAAGCAGTCAACCAGATCCATGTACTCTGTCTCATCTCCACCGTTAATACACTCAACAACTGCAGAGTAATCAGAGTATTTTTGGAGATGACAGGACTCTGAGTTGTGCTGGAAGTCTGAAGTGTACAACATGAAGAGAAATGGTGAGAAAACAGTCCCCTGTGGTGCTCATGTGCTGCTGACCACCCGGTTGGACACACTACCCCTCAGTCGCACAAACTGTGGTCTGTCTGTCAGGTAATCCATAATCCAGGAAATTGTGGGGGTGTCCGCCTGCATCTTCTGAAGCTTCTCCCGCAGCAGTAAAGGCTGGATCGTGTTAAAAGCACTGGAGAAATAAAAAAAAAACATGATCCTCACCATGCTGCCAGCCTTATCCAGGTGTGAGTGAGCTCGCTGAAGCAGGTATATGATAGAATCCTCTACACCAACCCCCGGGCGGTAGGCAAACTGCAGTGGATCAATGGAGGTGGTCACCTGTGGTCTCAGATGGGCCATAACCAGTCTCTCCAGAACCTTCATGATGTGAGAAGTTAAGGCAACCGTTCTGTAGTCATTGAGGGCAGATGGAGAAGACTTTTTTGGTACTGGGACAAGGCATGATGTTTTCCACAGCAGAGGGACCTTAGACTGAGGTTGAATAGGTGTTGTAAAATCCCACATAACTGGTTTGCGCAGACCTTCAGGACTCTGGGGCTGATACCATACGGACCTGGAGCCTTGTTCTGGTGCAGTTTCTTCATCTGCCTCCTAACCTGACAGCTTGAGACAGACAGACAGGGGTGGGGGAGGTAGAGGGGGGCACGGTGCTTTCTGCTTGGAAGAAAGATGTTGATGTTGAGGGGTGGGTGGTGGCACCACCATGTGTCACCAGTCATAATCATTGAGGAGGTGTGAGAGGGGAGTAGATGAGGGGGAAGGGAGGATGTGGGACCTGTATGACAGGGGGCAGGGGAAGGTGCAGCTGAGCTGAATCTATTGAAAAACACATTCAGCTCATTAGCCCTATCCAGGCTTCCCTCAGCCTGATTTCCGTTCACCTTGAACCCTTTGATGGTCTTCATTCCTGACCACACGTCCCTTGCATTGTTCTGCTGAAGCTTATTCTCCAGCTTCTTCCTGTACACCTCCTTGCTCCCTTTCATCCTCACTTTCAGCTCCCTCTGCACATTCCTCAGTGCCTCTTTGTCCCCGTCCCTAAACGCTCTCTTCTTCCTCTTCAGCAGATCCTTCAGGTCGCTGGTTATCCATGGTTTATTGTTGGGAAAGCATTGCACTCTCCTAGTGGGTATAACAGCGTCTACACAGAAACTAATGTACCCCTGTGATGCAGTCTGTCATAGTGTTTATGTCATCACCATGGGAATCACAGAGTACATCCCAGTCCGTGGATTCAAAGCAACCCTGCAGAGCCTCATCCGCTTCCCGTGTCCATCTCCTCACAATCCTAGAGGGAACCGGTTGCCTCTGCACAATAGGTGTATATATGGAGATAAGAAGTACCAAATTGTGATCTGATCTAACATGAGGGCGAAGGGCTGCAGAGCTGTATGAATCCTTGACATTTGCATAAAATAAATTCAAAGTTTTATTGTCTCTGGTGGGACAGTTAACATACTGCTGAAATTTTGGGAGTAGCAGAGAGAGACATATGATAAAAATCTCCAGAAATTGCACAAAAAAATGCATTCAGGTATTTTGTTTGTAGTCCAGCAGTAACTGAATGAATAACGTCACACGCTGTGTTTGTACCAGCTGATGGTGGGATGTAAACAGCAACAATAATTGTGCAAGTGAACTCCCTCAGCAGATAGTATGGACGCAAACTCACAGCTGACAGTTCAATATCTGGGCTACAGAAACGCTCCTTCACAGTAATATGACCAATTACACCATCTATTGTTTACAAGCACTGTAATCCCCCCTCCTTTCTTCTTACTGCTCAGACAGCGATCTCTGTCTGCCCGTACCATCTGTGAATATGTTCCTGCAGCCATGTCTCTGTGAAACACATAACACTGCACTTACAATACTCCCGCTGTTTCCTCGTCAGCGCGCTCAGCTCGTCCATTTTATTTGCCAAAGACCTCACATTCCCCATTACAAGAGAGGGAAGAAAAGGGTTGTATTTTTTCCCCTTGTTCTCTACACGGCACCAGCCCTGCATCCTCTTTGTCTCCTTTTCAGTTCGACGTGGATCCGGGACCTCACTTCGGGCTGTAATAGTAGTGTGGACCTGGAGAGCGCAATCAGCTGATCGCGACGATAAACAATAGTCCTACCTCTAAGCCCGTTGGCAAAATGACCCGGCACAAGAAAAGTTATAAGTACCAGGAAAAGCCAGAGAAACCGGTAAACAATATTTTATTATAATTGGATAATAAAATATACGCTAATGTGCTTTTGTTTTTATTTTTTTAGTTTAGTGAATTTAAAAACAAAATTATTATTATTAATACATGCCAACATTTGTTTATAGTCTGCAAAATCAACCTTGTTTTTTTTAAGGACATCAATTGGCAATACAGATTATTTTTTATTCAAATAGGGAAAAAATGTAGAAAATACCGGGATATATACAGTGTCACCATTCAACCAAAAAATACCAAGATATATTTTTTTGCCATATCGCCCAGCCCTATTAAGTATCCTGATATGCATAGTGTTCTGCAGAAATCCCTATTTTAAAGGCATATTAAAATGTTCACTTAGCCTGTATAATGAATTATTTTTGTGATTTATTCAACACAGTCTCACTCCCAACTCGTCACATATTGCCGCTTGGTCAGGACCCCTCGGCGTCACTTTTTAACGCACAGGGTACCCCTTAAGCGTCATTTTTCGACGTTCAGGGGCACTCCACTGATTCCAATGAGAAGCCTATGGGGCGTCATATACAGACGTGTTGGGCACGTGAATGTTATCATCGTGATGAAATTATTTATTGGGTTATTATTTTCTATTATGACATGTTGGAGTGTGATTCTCAACGTAATAAGCCAGCACACTTTTATTTAAATTTATTTATTTTTATTTACGCTATTCAGACACGTTTTAAACAGCCCAACCCAACCCCGCACTAAACCTGCCCATTTGCGTATTATATGATATAAAACACAGAATATAACAGACAACAGACACACTTTATTGAAAAAGTCCTGCTATTGCAACTGTTCCGAGGCCAAACGATTGATTTGTGTGAAGAAAAGACCCAAAACCAATCACCGTCTCCACGGTACCCCCTCGGCGTCACGATATGGACGAAATGGGAACTCCGTTGCTTTCAATGGAATCCTTTGGCGTCAACAGAAGACGCAAATTATATCGGTATGAAATCGCGCTGAAGAAGTGAAGTCTCATTCAGAACGCATCGCGATGTTTGGCATCAGTTCACGTGTACGTGCCACATGTGGGTGAGTAGTCAAATATTATGTCCTAAAGTATTCGCTATCGATCAGATTATTTTCAGTCACTGCATTATATCTGTCATCTCCACTGAGGATTTGAATTGCTTTGCTTTCTAAATCAACACATCTTGCTAATAGGGTAATTGCACACTGTCACGTGACATACTATAGACCTTTAAACAGTTGTTCATATTTAATAATAACTACCAGTGTAGTTTCAACGTGGAATTTGTAGTAGAAGCACAATAAAAACAACACTTGCCACACTTTTACCACAGTAACCTTAGTTTTAATGTGATAGGTGCAGTAAAAGGACAGCAACCTCGAATCTTACCATGCTTTTACCACAGTAACCTTAGTTTTAATGTGATAGGTGCAGTAAAAGGACAGCAACCTCAAATCTTACCATGCTTTTACCACAGTAACCTTAGTTTTAATGTGATGTTTGTTGTAAATAGACAGTAACCACAACAATTACCATGCTTTAAATGCATTTTATGTAAATCCAAATATTTTAATGTAAATAGTACTTTTTCCTGTATATAATGCAATATGTTATATATTATGACTTTTTTCTCTTTCTTTTTACCTGAAAAGACCAAAAGGGCCTTCCGGACTCAGTCAGTACTTACTTTATCACTCAATCCAATAAAGTGTTGAGTGATAAAGTATGGTGAATATTGTGGTGTTTGGTACAGTAAATACACATTTTACAAGTTTATTTAGGTGATCTGATTATTTTACTTGAGACGTAAACATTTTTGTCTGGTTATATTATATTTAGTACAATAATGCACCAAAAGTTTGATGTACTTTTAGTTTTCAGTGAAATAAAGGGAAGGATTACAAACACTTCAAGCTTAACTGAAAATGATCCATATTGATAATTCTGGTACATCTACTACTGCAATAAAAATTAAAGAAAGCACATTACCGATTTCAGGAACGTGGAGACAGGGTGAAGATGAAATGTCTCTTGTTATTTTACTTAACGGTGCATTGACCTATATTTAATAGTAATAGTGAAGTGTAAATACATAAATAGTTTTTGTTTACACTGGAAACTGGATAATGGCAAGTTATTGCAGGTTCATCCATTATATTTATTGATGTCTATCCATAAAACGAAATAAATATTAATAATTTTTATTTTACAACATCTCTTTCAAATATTTCTGTATTTCATCAGATGGTCTCACAATACCCATCAAGAACTAATGCAAGCATGATGTTAGAATAGAAAAGACAAAATACTCTGATATTTAAATGTGACTCAAAATTTGTTGTCCATGATGAGGAGAATAGATTTGTGTAAGTTGTTCTGCCTTCCACCTCCAGGGACCCAGTAGTGGCCCCTGGAAGAGCAAAACAAAACTTATTTCAAATGGCTGTAACTCAAAGTCTGGTTAGCGTATCACAGAGGAAATAGGCAGGACAACTGCTTATGCTATGTTTACTAAATAATGTTTGGCACAGTTTTCAGACATATATGGAAAGCTGGCATAAAGGTTTTCTCAAAATGCTCACAGTAAAATATTAAATTTTTCGCCTGCCCCTCATAATGTCATAAAGGTTTGCACAATGCACATATTTAGATATCCAGTTGTCCATTAAAGATGTAATTTACTTAACATTTATTGTTTCATTATTAAACGTTTTAAACTACATTACCCATATATCTTTGTCATTGTATCAATGCAATGGTAAATATGGCGCTGTAGTTCATTGGAGTGTGCAGCAATGCTTAGGGTTAGGTTGTGTTCTCGTAAAGGAGTAATTTCTCACAACATACCGACACTTTATAGCTTAGTTAACGTATATATAACGTAATATTAACACCAATACATACTTTATAACATGAAACGCCGCTTTATATGGGTTAAAAGATAGTCCAATAGATAGTCCAATCACACCGAGTCCTACGATGAAGTCACAGCAATGACAATCCAGCTGAACAGAGGCGCCACACTTACCTGTCCATTTATGGTAAATGATGACAGATCTCATCCGGTTCCAACTGAAGGATTCTTTAAATATTTAATATTTAGGCAGCTAAATATTTATTTATTCTAATTAAATAATAAAACTAACAAATGTAACAAAAGCATTAAGAATGCACACAATTTTGTAAGCATATTCCAATATTTAATGTCAAACATTTCAAAGACATGCAGACCAGTATAAAGATCAATCCTCTCTCTCTCTCTCTCTCTCTCTCTCTCTCTCTCTCTCTCTCTCTCTCTCTCTCTCTCTCTCTCTCTCTCTCTCTCTCTCTCTCTCTCTCTCTCTCTCTCTCTCTCTCTCTCTCTCTCTCTCTGAACTCTCTCTCTCTCTCTCTCTCTCTCTCTCTCTCTCTCTCTCTCTCTCTCTCTCTCTCTCTCTCTCTCTCTCTCTCTCTCTCTCTCTCTCACACACACACACACGTGAAACATAACTTTTAAAAATATTACCATGATGAAGTACAAACCAAGAGATGAGGTGCAATTTTGTTATCTGAAAATATATTTCTTCCCATTAAAAAATAAATAGGCAAAAACTGAAGAACATTTTACATTCTCAACTTTAATAATATATATTTGTGATTATTGTAACTAAATGAAAGTCCAATTAAATTATTATAAATGTCAACCATTTTTAGTAAGAAAATGCTTCAATATAATACATTCATGTAACAGTTACATTAAAAAGTTAGTGATAATGATACCATAGATGTAGTTATTAATGATACCATGGAGGTAGATATGGTGGACATGTATTATAGTGACCACTGTATTGAAAGGTTTAATGAATAAATATTGATTTCAAAAGGTATTCACTCTCACTTCATTTGTTCGAACAAACAACAAATGCAGCAATATACATTGGACTATAGCATCATGAAGTCGCTGCATGACTAGAACTAGTGGATGGCAATAGATATGTCCTTCACTAAAACTCCTGATGAGAACTAATGCTTTTTTTGATAAAGGCATAGGCAGACATCAAGTACAGTTTATGAATATTGGTTCTGCATAAATTGAAGAGATCATAAGACTCCACATGAAGACATTGAGAAACTGTGTCAGAACAAAGGGTGCACTTCACTGGACATATCCTATGCATACCCGAACAACAACACCCAAAAACACTTGTGAAGTGGACACCACCAGGAGGACGCAGGAGACAGGGAAGACCAAGGAAGATATGAGACAGATGTTTCATGAAGACCTGAATGCCGGTGTTCAATGAGAAGATGTGAAGAACGTGGCCACAGATCGAATATGTTGGAGGACACATGTTGCCCAATGTGCCCAGGGCAGGAC
Source organism: Gobiocypris rarus (assembly GCA_023029165.1). Lineage (NCBI taxonomy): Eukaryota > Metazoa > Chordata > Actinopteri > Cypriniformes > Gobionidae > Gobiocypris > Gobiocypris rarus. Next base: position 14,106,229 of record CM040920.1, read on the forward strand.
ATGATGATGATGTTGTCAGTTTATACATAACTGCAGGATTTCTTTCTGTAAAAAGCGTTGCATAATTAAATGTTAAATACATTTATGTAATAAGTTCACTGATATGTGTGCATTCCCATTATTAAAAGTATATCTTTAATAGCAAGCTAGATCATATGAATGTGTTTATAAATGTTGATAATTCATTTGATTTTTTGTTGACGTTATCAACAGTGCAACTGATCTGAGTATGACAAAATAATCGAATATCTGATGTCATGTGAGAATTTTCACTCTTGCAAACAGCGGTAGGTTATGAGGTGTGAAGAGACATGTAACATTACATGAACAGACAGAGCCCAATTTGAAATCATTTTAAAGAATACAATGGACTTAATATAAACTTTCTGACAGTGTGTGGGACATCTGACTACTTTCCAAGAAAGGGCACAACAATACATATGTACAGGAATTGAGGCAGTAGCCAATGGCAGGAGTCATAGTAAAAGCTGCAGGATTATGTACGAGTCTATACAAATATGGACGAGTATCATATGAATTTGACTACTTGTTAAATCTTGTGAATTATTGAGACTTTGAGAATATGTTCTTACTGATTGAGCCATGGGATTTGTAAGAATAAGTTTAAGTAACAACAAATGCTGAATAAAATGTTTGATAAAGGGTTCAAACCAACACATACATACATACCCTTGCAAATATTTGCTGTTGCAGCTTTTGGTCTTTTCCGTTACTTCTCCACAAACAAGAATGGGCTGACTGAGTCCGGAAGGCCCTTTTGGTCTTTTCAGGTAAAAACAGAAAGAGAAAAAAAGTCATAATATATAATATATTGCATTATATACAGGAAAAAGTACTATTTACATTAAAATATTTGGATTTACATAAAATGCATTTAAAGCATGGTAATTGTTGTGGTTACTGTCTATTTACAACAAACATCACATTAAAACTAAGGTTACTGTGGTAAAAGCATGGTAAGATTTGAGGTTGCTGTCCTTTTACTGCACCTATCACATTAAAACTAAGGTTACTGTGGTAAAAGCATGGTAAGATTCGAGGTTGCTGTCCTTTTACTGCACCTATCACATTAAAACTAAGGTTACTGTGGTAAAAGTGTGGCAAGTGTTGTTTTTATTGTTCTTCTACTACAAATTCCACATTGAAACTACACTGGTAGTTATTATTAAATATGAACAACTGTTTAAAGGTCTATAGTATGTCACGTGACAGTGTGCAATTACCCTATTAGCAAGATGTGTTGATTTAGAAAGCAAAGCAATTCAAATCCTCAGTGGAGATGACAGATATAATGCAGTGACTGAAAATAATCTGATCGATAGCGAATACTTTAGGACATAATATTTGACTACTCAACCACATGTGGCACGCACACGTGAACTGATGCCAAACATCGCGATGCGTTCTGAATGAGACTTCACTTCTTCAGCGATTTCATACCGATATAATTTGCGTCTTCTGTTGACGCCAAAGGATTCCCATTGAAAGCAACGGAGTTCCCATTTCGTCCATATCGTGGCGCCGAGGGTACCGTGGAGACGGTGATTGGTTTTGGGTCTTTTCTTCACACAAATCAATCGTTTGGCCTCGGAACAGTTGCAATAGCAGGACTTTTTCAATAAAGTGTGTCTGTTGTCTGTTATATTCTGTGTTTTATATCATATAATACGCAAATGGGCAGGTTTAGTGCGGGGTTGGGTTGGGTTGGGCTGTTTAAAACGTGTCTGAATAGCGTAAATAAAAATAAATAAATTTAAATAAAAGTGTGCTGGCTTATTACGTTGAGAAACACACTCCAACATGTCATAATAGAAAATAATAACCCAATAAATAATTTCATCACGATGATAACATTCACGTGCCCAACACGTCTGTATATGACGCCCTAGGCTTCTCATTGGAATCAGTGGAGTGCCCCTGAACGTCGAAAAATGACGCTTAAGGGGTACCCTGTGCGTTAAAAAGTGACGCCGAGGGGTCCTGACCAAGCGGCAATATGTGACGAGTTGGGAGTGAGACTGTGTTGGATTTTACTTTGTTGTTGGCGCTGTATTTCTTATTTAATTACATTTTCTGATAATGGCCAATTTTGTATGTGGCATTACGATTTGGACAGGCTTCATTGTCATCAATGCAAGATATTCTGCAACAGTTTCCACTGACCAGTGTTTTTAAACTGACCAGATGGCACAAGTTGAATGCACACATTCAAATTCACTTCAAAAACCAGCTGTCCATGGAGGAATGAAGGTTTTGAGTTATTTGTTTATATACAGCGACAAGAAACAGTATTTATTTGTTGTCCCTTTAGAATTAGTTGGTTTTCTGCATGATTTGGTCAAAAATGTCATCTCATCTTCAAGGTTTCAAGTATATGTATTTCTATAAGCACAATGTGTTTAAGCTAACAAAATACAAACAATTTCATGTGTTAGAATGTGTCCTATTAAAATTCAATTAAACACCCAACCAAGCAGTGATATGTATTGCCAAATATAGATATTGTTCACAGATCAAGGTTTACTGTGTGTAAACCAATGATGTTCTGCATGTTTCTTTTATATTCTGAATTTAAAATATAGTTTTTGCAGTGCGATAAGAGGTCATTTTTGCTTTATAACAATGAAACGTGGCTCGCTCATACAATTCTTATATATTTTTAATGGGTAACACTTTACAATAAGGTTGTATTAGTTAACATTAGTTAACGCATTAGTTAACATAAACTAACCATGAACAACACCTCTGTTCAGCATTAGTTAATCTTTGTTAACGCTAGTTAATAAAAATACAGCTGTTCATGTTAGTTCACAGTGCATCAACTAATGTCAACAAGATTGTATTAATGCATTAGTAAATGTTGAAATTAACATTAACAAAGATAAATAAATGCTTTATAAGTGCAGTTCAGCATTAGTTCATGTTAACTGATGCATTAACTAATACAACCTTATTGTAAAGTGTTACTGTACCAATAAATGTACAGTATGGTTCAAAATAATGACAGTACAATGTGACTAACCAGAATAATCAAGGTTTTTAGTATATTTTTTATTGCTACGTGGCAAATAAGTTACCAGTAGGTTCAGTAGATTCTCAGAAAACAAATGAGACCCAGCATTCATGATATGCACGCTCTTAAGGCTGTGCAATTGGGCAATTAGTTGAATTAGTTGAAAGGGGTGTGTTAAAAAAAATAGCAGTGTGGCATTCAATCACTGAGGTCATCAATTTTGTGAAGAAACAGGTGTGAATCAGGTGGCCCCTTAAGGATGAAGCCAACACTTGTTGAACATGCATTTGAAAGCTGAGGAAAATGGGTCGTTCAAGACATTGTTCAGAAGAACAGCGTACTTTGATTAAAAGTTGATTGGAGAGGAAAACCTATAAAGAGGTGCAAAAATGATAGGCTGTTCAGCTAAAATGATCTCCAATGCCTTAAAATGGAGAGCAAAACCAGAGAGACGTGGAAGAAAACGGAAGACAACCATCAAAATGGATAGAAGAATAACCAGAATGGCAAAGGCTCAGCCAATGATCACCTCCAGGATGATCAAAGACAGTCTGGAGTTACCTGTAAGTACTGTGACAGTTAGAAGATGACTGTGTGCGAATCTATTTTCAAGAATCCCCATAAAGTCCCTCTGTTAAAAAAAGGCATGTGCAGGAGAGGTTACAATTTGCCAAAGAACACATCAACTGGCCTAAAGAGAAATGGAGGAACATTTTGTGGACTGATGAGAGTAAAATTGTTCTTTTTGGGTCCAAGGGCCACAGGCAGTTGTGAGACGACCCCAAACTCTGAATTCAAGCCACAGTACACAGTGAAGACAGTGAAGCATGGAGGTGCAAGCATCATGATATGGGCATGTTTCTCCTACTATGGTGTTGGGCCTATTTATCGCATACCAGGGATCATGGATCAGTTTGCATATGTTAAAATACTTGAAGAGGTCATGTTGCCCTATGCTAAAGAGGACATGCCCTTGAAATGGTTGTTTCAACAAGACAATGACCCAAAACACACTAGTAAACGGGCAAAGTCTTGGTTCCAAACCAACAAAATTAATGGTATGGAGTGGCCAGCCCAATCTCCAGACCTTAATCCAATTGAGAACTTGTGGGGTGATATCAAAAATGCTGTTTCTGAAGCAAAACCAAGAAATGTGAATGAATTGTGGAATGTTGTTAAAGAATCATGGAGTGGATTAACAGCTGAGAGGTGCCACAAGTTGGTTGACTCCATGCCACACAGATGTCAAGCAGTTTTAAAAAACTGTGGTCATACAACTAAATATTAGTTTAGTGATTCACAGGATTGCTAAATCCCAGAAAAAAAAATGTTTGTACAAAATAGTTTTGAGTTTGTACAGTCAAAGGTAGACACTGCTATTTATTTTAACACACCCCTTTCAACTAATACCCCAATTGCACAGCCTTAAGAGCGTGCATATCATGAATACTGGGTCTTGTTTGTTTTCTGAGAATCTACTGAACCTACTGGTAACTTGTTTGCCACGTAGCAATAAAAAATATACTAAAAACCTTGATTATTCTGGTTAGTCACATTGTACTGCTATTATTTTGAACCATACTGTATATATAAAATATATATCTGTTTGATTTTGTTGCAGTAAATTGACAAGCAGACTCACCCTGGACAATGGAAGCTGATCAAAAACAAGGTTAGTTTTAAAAGGCTCTCATAAAGACATATACGCTACTTATATAAAAAGTGTGTTGTTATATCGGTCACATCTTTTCCAGGAATAACTTAATAATGTTCCATTGTTTTAGACCAGGGTGTCCAATCCTGCTCCAGGAGGGCCAGTGTCCTGCAGAGTTTAGCTCCAACCCCAATGAAACACAGCTGAACCAGCTAATCAAGGTCTTATTAGGCATACTAGAAACTTCCAGCAGGTGTGTTGAGGCAAGCTGGAGCTAAACTATGCAGGACAGCAGCCCTCCAGGACCGAGTTTGGACACCCCTGTTTTAGACTGTTCCACAACAGTTGGCCGGCTCTATTGACTGTGGGATCTTAATGTTAATGGTAAGAAAAAGAAGGAAAAGGTAAAACATTTTTTTTTTTTTTTTTTTTTAATACAAGCTTCTCTTCATTAGGATGAAAAACATGAGGGATTTTCACACTTGAAATAGTAAACCCCGAGTATACAGAATCCTGGGTTTTCTTGCTTCATATTTCACACTGATCATCATTTACCTGAGATGAACCATTAATCCTAGATATTCATACACTGCCATTCCACACTGTCCTTTTCCTAAACCATGGGATAGCATCCTTATTTGCAGTGTTAGTGTCACTGATTGAATGGACACCGCACACAATATATTTACATAAATGCTTAAGCTTTACACGTCCTCGTATTACAAGTTTATACTGAATGGACATTTCAGACTATAAAATAATTAAAATGGTCACTTCTTCACTGCAATTGTTGCTATTTATATCAGCATTTGATGTTTTTCCTCTCCAACACTTAATGTATTATTTATATAGAACGCACAGCGTTTCAGTGACTGTCCAAAGCATGTAAATATAACAGTGTGAAATGTTACTTTACCCAGGGGTTAAAAGTGTGTTTAGAACCACGATAAGCTCAGTGTGAAAAGCCCTATTAAGTGCTTGCCTTTGATTTCTGTATAAACTGAATATTTGAACTGAAAATGGTTAATTAATTTGATTTGTGACGGGATATGTTTTATGTCACAAATGACATGCAACATCCTTCTTCAACACAAGATATCGTTAAAACACTTCCAAAATTTCATCCTTTTTTTTTGTATACCATTCTCTCATGAAGGAGCCACAGATCACAGAAGACCTCTTCACTGCAGTGGAAAGACTGGAACAACCAAAAGTTTTCAAAGGTTTAGTGGAAGAGGAAGACCAGGAAATAGCCCTTCAACTTTCACAGGCTGAAATGGTTGACCGACAACTGGCCAATGAGCCTTTAGTGTTGTTTAACTGCTTAGTGTTTGGACAAAAGGAGTCTCCAATTTGCATGTTTATGGATATTTAATTTAATTTATTTTAGATGTAATTTGTCATGTACCTGAAAGACTTGTTATAAACAAAGGACACTTTTTGCAGACGACGTCACACTGAGTGAATCAACTTAGAATGGCTCTAATTTACATGTATTTATTTCTCCCCCCATCCTACTTCCCCTCAGGCTGTGACCATTGAAAATATACCCAAAATCTATATGATCTAAAAATGAACAAATACTAAACAATATATATGTGTTTGATATCATTGGAAATGTCTTAGTGCGACTGGTACAAATATCTCATCCCCACAGAAATATTCAAGAAGATAACAATGGTTTTAAGAGTTTAAAGAGATGTTGCATAGTATGGTAGGTGTGGCTTTCAACCATTTGGTCTTTTGTCAATACAGGTCTGTATATACTGTCTGTATCAATACAGACAGTGATTAAATGTAAATTCCCTTTGTTAACATATGTTACCATTTGAAAGAAGTTACTGTCATGTCTGAATACTTAAGGCAGTGTAGAGAAGAGTCAGGGCGCAATTTTGTAATCAGATTCGCCAGTAACGTTGTGTCCAGTCAACGTTACGTAACCTATGGAAAGTCAGGAACGCATCTCTTTACTTAAAGAGTATTCGATGTTAAAGAAAAATTTAATGATTTATGTTTAAGGTTATACAGAAGTCAACATCTGTCTCTGTTATTCAAAAACACCTCTTAGCATGGGGTCACGGGACACCAGTTTAGAGACTCTCTCGGGCCTTAGGTGCCACTGAATAAATCACACACAGCCAGTGTCACATTGTTTAGATCTTCACACACACACACACATCAAACCTACATCGACCTCATAAAATGTATGCCAACCACACCTGCTATTCTCATGCAGGGTCGTAAAACCACTTGAGGCCTTGACACAAACACTGATAAGGGAAGACGGAGGGGGGATCATTGTGTCCCTTGCTTTCTTTTCATTAGTTACAGAAGGGTGGGGGGAAAGGCATTTGTTTTTCTTTTCTTCTGTACGGAAAAACACTGTGACACTGAGGAGTATAAAGGTTTGGACCTTCTTTTGTTTCCTCAGTTCACACTCGATGCAGGCATTAACTGGTTGTATTGACTGTGAATTCATTCTTGCAAGAATTAAATCTTTATAAAGACCATTGATAATATTTGTCTCTTATTCTATGAAGCGATTGAAGTAAGTTTTTAAATTGCCGCAACAATTGGTGTCAGTTTTAAGTGGGATTCCTTGGACGGAGCTTCCTGGACCTGGAGAGTGACCTGCAATCCTGACTCGAGTCAGCCCTACCCGTTTAGAATTCAGGAGAGGACCGACGCTGTAGGCCCAGGAACCCGACCACTGGAATCAGAGAAAAGAATCCAAACGCAAACGACACGCTTCTGGTAAGAGACAAATTCAAAATTCAGGGAATTTTAATGTGAATTTGGTTAAATTAAGATTTGGGAAACTAAGGGTTAAACCATAGGGGGAGTCTGGTTCTGTGGTCAACGCGATTAAGAAATTCTGGGAGAATTGAGATCATGGAACATGATTAAGAAATTCTGGGAGGATTGAGATTGGCGAGTGATTAAGATATTCTGTGAGAATTGAGATCGTGGAACGCGATCAAGAAATTCTGTGAGAATTGAAATCACATAGAGAGGGTGATTAAGATATTCTGTGAGAATTGAGATCGTGGAACGCGATCAAGAAATTCTGGGAGAATTGAAATCACAGAGGGCGCTGGAAGCGTCCGCCCGTCTGTCCTGGGTGAAGGATCAGATCTGTACGGAGACGTCCGACAGATTAATAGCGTGCACGCAAAAGACCACAGAAAGACTGCCACTATGGGGAAATCCCAAAGCAAGCTAGCAGAATATGATACACCGGTATTTTGTCAAATGAAAAATTATATGGCCAGAGATGCATGGGGGATATAGAGAAATTAATTAAATATCATGATTTCCCAAAAGAGGGAACACTTAGTAGTACAAGGTTGAAAACGGTAAAATTGTCAATTGAAGAAGGGAGTGACATAACAAAGGGTTGTGCAAAAAAACTTGTATGTGGGAAATGTGAGAAAACAATTAATTGCTGGGTAGAAGAGGCACATAATAGGGAAAGAAGAATGTTACAAAAAGAAAAGAAAAGTGAAGAAAAGGCAACTGCGCCACCACAGAATGAGATTAACAAATCTTATGCTTGTGCTTTTCCACATGAAACACCGCCGAGTTACACAATCTATCCCAATGCGGAGCTCCAAGGCCTGAAAGTGGACTCCGATCTCGACTGCTCTCTGTTTGCATTCAATTTTAAGGGAAAAGGGTACATACACTTTTACGAGATTGTGTCAGGGATATTGTGAATCACCAACAATTTACAATGAAGCGCTCAGGCGAAGCCTTGAAAATTTAACTCTGACGCCTGGATCAGCCTTGATTCAATATGTTGATGATATTTTGATTTGTGCAAAAGACGAAACAACATGTGTGAAAGACACTGTGGCCTTGCTGCAGCACTTGGAAGGTCATAAGGTCAGTAAAAGCAAGCTACAGTTTGTGAAAGAACAAATCACATTTTTGGGTCATGTGATATCTGCTAACACTAAATCACTATCTGAAAAACGTGTGCAGGCCATAATTGAGGTACCAAAACCAATAACAAAAAAACAAATGTTGTCATTTTTAGGAATGTGCTCTTATTGCAGAACATTTATTCCTAATTATGCACTTCTTGAGCAACCCCTAAGAGCCCTTACATTAGGGAAGGGTTTGAGATCATGTGACAAGATTGATTGGACGGAGGAGGGGCAGCAGGCTTTCCTAAACATGAAAGCTCAGCTAGCTGCCGCCCCCACTTTGGGCCTGCCTGCACCAACAAGATGCAGATGCAGATGCATGCAAGCTTATGGAGGGTAAAAGTGTAACGATTTACACAGATTCACGATACGCATTCGGAGTTGCGCATGATTTTGGAGCATTGTGGAAACATAGAACATTTTTAAAATCTGATGGACGTCCAATTCTGAATGCTTCACTTGTGTCTACTCTTCTAGACGCAATTCTCTTGCCAAAACAACTTGCTATATGCAAATGCGCAGCGCATACTAACAACAAAGATTTAATTTCAACAGGAAACGCGAGAGCTGACGTGGCAGCCAAGGCCGCGGCAGCAAAGCAGACAAATGAACCAGAATGTATTTTGTTATCTGAAACAAACACTAATGCTTTGTCTTCCTTACAGAGTATGCAAACGTTCGCAACAACAGCGGAAAAACGTCTGTGGAGTCGGTGTGGCTGTGGGGTGAAAGATGAAGTGTGGATGAGTGAAGATGGAAAGCCTTGTTTACCCCAACATTTTTTCGGACATTATGCTAAGTGGACACACGGGCGAGACCATGTGTCCAAAGGGGGAATGATAGCAGAGTTGAAAGAAAAATGGTTCACAAAGGGCTTCACAGTGTTTTCGGAAAACTTTTGCAAAATATGCATAATTTGTAACACACACAACGTTGCAAGGAGTTAAGATGCCCCTAGCATCTCACACACCATCAGGACAGCCTTTTGAGTACCTTATGATGGATTTCATTGAGTTGAGTCCGTGCGAGGGAAAGAAACACTGCCTGGTGATGGTTGACATGTGGTCGAAATGGGTAGAAGTTTTTCCAACCTCCAAACAAGACGCAGCAGTGGCTAAAGCCTTGCTGACTGAAATAATTCCCAGATGGGAATTCCAAGAAAAATCAGCTCAGACAACGGAACACACTTTGTGAACGAGGCAATCAAACAAGTGGGTCAATTTTTAGGAATAGACATGAGAACACATTGCAGTTACCACGCAACAGGCGGGCAGTGGAACGTGAGAATGCAACAATAAAAAACAAATTGGCAAAATGTTGTGAGGAAACTGGACTCACATGGGTAAAAGCCCTACCAATTGTCCTAATGTACATGAGGATGAGAAAAAGACCCAAAGCAAATTTAAGCCCGTTTGAAATAGTCTTTGGAAGACCGCCTTTATGGGCATGGAGGGGGTAAACAACAGCTTCCGTCCACAGATTTGTGTGAGCATGACATGTTGAATTACTGCAAGGAAATGTTGTCTCTGTTATCTAATATTTGTGTGCAGGTAAAGGCGACTCAAGGAAGGCCAGCAGAAACTGCTCTGCACAACATCAAACCAGGCGATTTCGTGGTAATACGAGACCTGAGAAGGAAAAGCTGGAAGGCGAAAGGTGGCTCGGACCTTTGTCGTGCTGCTGACGACACACACCGCGGTGAAGGTTGCTGAGAGAGCAACTTGGGTGCATGCGAGCCATTGCAGAAAGGTCCCGGCAGTGATCGAGGAGGAGGAGCCGAGAGGAGAGGAGCAGGAGGCACACGTCTGTGCAGGCAGAGATCAAATATAACCATTATCTGCTGTTATCATCTCGGGAGCAGAGACACTGGCACAACGTGGTACTGAGCCAACCAATTCTCAAAGGAAAACACAACAAAGACTAATCTTTCTCACACGTTCTGACGGTACAACTGTGCGATCCATTTAGTCAACCATAAAGAATCATGAATGTAACCACATACCTACTGACTGTATTCAGCTTGGTGATGAGTAAACCAGAATAACAACCAGAGAAACCACCTGTTACACCAGCCTTCACAACTGACATTCCCGGCTGGGATGAAACAGCGTGGACAGGAAATTAAGAAGTAGAAAAAGGAGGAGCAAAACCGGAAGTGGACAAGGCGATGATTATGGAAGTAAAATAATGCCAAATGTTTTTGAAATAAAAAAGCCTGTTGAATTGCACTACTTGAAAAAAATATGCATTGCATTAACCATGATTGCATTTTAATGCATTGTATTTTTAGGGCTTGCATTTATATGGGCTGAAATTCAACATGGTTGTATATTTAAGCTGTGAATATTTCAATTCAAAACATTTCAAACACATTTTCATTAATAAAAATTCAATAATCCATATTCTCCTTTCATATTTCACTTCCGAAATATTCAAACTGTTTAAAAATACAACCTATAATATTCAACAGGCAATTTTCGGTCTGTTTTATTTCGCTTTACAAATTCGCTCCACAATTCAGTGGTTCAAATTCGACGGCAAATTCGACATTGAATCAGGGACTGGAGGAAAAGCAATAGACTACCAATGCATTATATCTATCTGCTGTTAGTCGCCCTCACCAGTAGGTGGTGCAAGCGCAACGCGTGTTGACAACATCAAAGCAACAGACAGAGACGAGAAACTAGGCCTAAATACTTTGCAGTCACGTCACTAACATGGATACCTGGCGGGCAAAAGGCAAACACTGAGAGAATGAAGTACTTGCCAGCCAGTACTATCACGTGATATCACGTGCAAAGTATGAATTAATAGGATCTTGCCAGGACGTCTCCAGTATTAATATACAAAAGTTGGTGTTTTGAGGTGTAAACGATCGTCGCCTGCATGCCAGATAGTTGTGCGATTGGATGCACAATAACCAAACTTTGTCAGCGTTTGTTGCCGCGCCAGGTATCCATGTTAGTGACGTGACTGCAAAGTATTTAGGCCTATATCAATGCTAAAGGCGAGGGAATTCTGGATTAATCAGAAAAATCACCTTCCTTTTGAACGCTGTAAAAAGTCGTATCATAAGACACTTAAGTAAACGCTCGTGTGATGATTTGTGTCTTAAACTGCCTTTTCAACATGTAAGTTATATACTATATATACACTCGTAATAACTCGTACTCACCGCACGGTCCATTTCAGCAAATGAAGTTTATGAAAGTTTCTTCTTTTTTATTTCAAAAACATTTGGCATTATTTTACTTCCATAGATGATCAAATGCCAAGGGAACAAAGCTTGCACTCTGGCACTGCTGCAGAAACAGGAACTGAAGATAAACACCAGCTGCTGGCTTTGTCTGCAAATGTCTCACGCCTGGAAGACAATACCATTGACTGTTGCAACAATAAATGAAACTTGACTGTCTGATCCCACAGCAGATGACTGAGGTGCTTAGAGCTGCAGCGGACATCGAGCAAGGAAAGATTCCAACAGAACATCCAACATCTGCCTGCAAGAGAACGCAACGGTACAACCACACAGACATGTTGATTCCACCTTTGAGAGTGATGCATGTTCAAGGAGATGTGTGCGTGTGCTCACAGAGACTGAAGCCGATCGTGAACGCAGGGTGGTCTGACTGCAGAGTCAGAATTGACATCAAAATTCAACAACAGGGAACTGCACAGCGGTGATAGACGGTATCACAACAGACTTTATCTGTCCGCTTAAAAAAACCAAGTGACACTTCACCTGCGGCAGTTTGGGTTTGTGGTGACAGAGCATATCATTTCATGCCACAGAAAGACTGGACAGGTTGCTGCTACCCAGCTTTAATGAATGTGGGGACATCTGTGTTTTTTTCCGGGTAATGAACAGGAGAAAAGGCTAGACAGAAAGAGATATTTTTCTAAAATAGGACGTTGCCAGACCGTTACAATGGTTATGTCTTATCAGATCCATGGACAACACCAGGGGCAAATGTGGGTTGGTCTATTTTTCTGAGGGTGGGAACAGCAGTAACGATAAACAAAATTAATGGATTAGCATGGAGTGTGTTGGCTTTAGCCAACAGCACTGAACATGCAATGACAATGGTGAATGAGGAAATGAGACAAATCAGAGATGCAGTTATTCAAAACAATTTTAGACATTTTAGACATGCTGACAGCAGAAAAGGGGGGAGTTTGCAAAATGTTGGGACTGTCATGTTGTTTTCACATTCCAGATTACAGCGACAACATCACAAATATTATAAACCATATGAGAGCAGCTGTAAGGGAACCTGAGAAAGCTGATGATTCATGGTTTGGGTGGACAACAAATCTGAAAGGTTGGGAATACTGGCTAAGTTACACTGTTGCCAATTTTTGCAATATTGGTCCTAGCATTTCTGTGTTTACCATGTATTTTTCAGTGCATTTCAAGCATAGTGCAGAGAATGGTGAAGGCCAGCATGTCTCAGCAAATGGGTAAAATAACTGTTTATGACGATTACAATGAGTGGATGAACGAATTTGATGAGATGTTTAGCGAGGAGACACCTAAAACAAATTAGGGGATTTTAATTTTTATTTTATTTATTTTTTTTTACAAATAATTTAAGAGAGTGATCATTTATACAAAAATCAGAGATGAAGAGTGTAAGTGTGATGAATGACTTAAATTTGTTTGGATTATTATTAGTATTATTTTTTATTTATCTGCATCTTTATTTTATTTTATTATCACTACTATACATACACATTTTAAATTTTCTTATGCGTTATCAAAGATTGATAAAAGGAGGAATTGTTAAAGAAAAATTTAATGATTTATGTTTAAGGTTATACAGAAGTCAACATCTGTCTCTGTTATTCAAAAACACCTCTTAGCATGGGGTCACGGGACACCAGTTTAGAGACTCTCTCGGGCCTTAGGTGCCACTGATTAAATCACACACAGCCAGTGTCACATTGTTTAGATCTTCACACACATCAAACCTACATCGACCTCATAAAATGTATGCCAACCACACCTGCTATTCTCATGCAGGGTCGTAAAACCACTTGAGGCCTTGACACAAACACTGATAAGGGAAGACGGAGGGGGGATCATTGTGTCCCTTGCTTTCTTTTCATTAGTTACAGAAGGGTGGGGGGAAAGGCATTTGTTTTTCTTTTCTTCTGTACGGAAAAACACTGTGACACTGAGGAGTATAAAGGTTTGGACCTTCTTTTGTTTCCTCAGTTCACACTCGATGCAGGCATTAACTGGTTGTATTGACTGTGAATTCATTCTTGCAAGAATTAAATCTTTATAAAGACCATTGATAATATTTGTCTCTTATTCTATGAAGCGATTGAAGTAAGTTTTTAAATTGCCGCAACATCGATGTTTTGAGGATCTTTGAATTGATTATGTAATTGGAATTATACCTGACTGTTTAATAAATTGTTACATTTTGATTTATTCTGACTTACTCTGGAATTATTAACGATCTCTATGAGATCATGAATGGGTACTTTCCACAAAGGGTTAAACGGAATAATTAAATGTGTGTCTAACTATTAAATATGAATGACCAAATAACCAAATTGGCATTCTAATCTAAATTCTAATAAAATGGAGTCAGATAAAGAGGAATTGGAATTAGATCCATTTTGCCCAGCTGAGAACATCGAGCGCGCAAGTTCCTACACCCGCTCTTCGCTGCCGCCATTGGAGCGATTTCAGCGGCCCTACAGCTTGGTGACCCGGCGACGTGATTGCTGCAGTGCTCGAACACAACGAGCAGCATGTTTTTCAGCGAAGTATTGGATTCTAAAATCATCAAGAGGTTTGAGCTTCTCTTTCTTCAGCTGTTGTGGTAAGTCAAATTCATTCTGTCTTGTTTAGAAATGTTTTGGGAAAACCCGAATGTTTGACCGTGTAAATCCGGAGTTTGTGAATTGATTGAATAGACATTACCACATCAGACATGGTTAACAACAGCGCAGATAAGAAATGAAAACTCTTGCTATTAATTGTTAAAGATCTCCTTGTCGGCATTCGCGCAACAAGAGATTCAAACTAAACTAGAACGAACTATTTTCTGAGACTCGACGAAGAACTAAATTAAAGCCTAATGTGATAAAATCAGCTAAATGAGTCTCCATTGTCTCATTAACTATGTGCATAGCGCGATGAGAGCGATCAGACAATAGAATGAAAAATCTAAGTTCAGAAACAATTAGAAAACATGCGATTTGATACTGCATTTGTTTATGAAAAGCAAAATTGGGAGAAACAAGGGTGATGCAATGCAATATGTTAAAGCTAAGAAAACTTTTTGTTTGATTAATAGCTGTTACTGCTACAAAATCGAAAATACTCGACAAAAAATAATCAAGAGGCGGTAAGATTAAAATCTAAAACTGATAAACAGAATGATAGTGATGATTGTTACTATTTTTGTCAAGAAAACACATGATTTAATGTTTCTGAGTGGCTCAGCTGAGCCCACGGGGGATACCACGCCCACTCGGAGAACACTTTCTCTCCCTGTTCCATGGGAGCGTTCAGCCAAAGAAGTAACTCAAGCTAAACCTATCACATTTTGTAAATCAGTTAAAATTGCCACTGTGCCATCGTGCAGGTTAGTCTTTAAATAGACTAAATCAAGCAAATAGGCATTTGAAATCTAAAAAAGAGATACAATGAATGTGCCACATCATCCCTGAAGCACAGCCTTTTCATATTCAAATGTATTGACACGAAAATACAATACGAAACTTCACTCTCAAAAACAGGGTTTGAGCAGGGATTGGACTGGACAGCATGTGCTGCTAGTTCATTGGATGTTAACGACAACAGAGTCCTCTCATTGGCCTTAATCCTGACTGTTGTTGTGCATGCAATGAACATGCCAGTCGGGTGTGACTGCAGGGCCAAACCAAAATCACGGTCTTTAATACACTTTGACAAATATCTTGTTGCGTTTGACTTCGTTCTGATTTACTCCGAAAGTATTGATTTTAGTGCATTATGTGTACCCATTGTTTCCGCATATCTGTGTCAGGTTAGTAACGGACTGCAGTCCGGTTTTGGGTGGAGCTTTGAGGCACGCCGACTGAGATTGCAGAGCTCCGCCTAACATTTGGCATTAATTACCAAGACTGACAAGTTATGTGATCGTGGGCCCGCATAATGGAAAGTGCGAGGACCCTGTGCGACTCTGAGAACCTAATGAACGATTTCAATAAATGTAAAGAGTTAAGTAGAATAATCAAACGTTTATTCATATTTGTAAAGTATTAGAAATCAATAAAAACCTTGTCATTAATTGAGCCAGCTCAAATAACAAGGTAACATGGACCAGAAATAACATTAATATTTGATATTCTTTGCAATATAATTATATTATAAATAAAAATATAATATACATTGTATTACAATTGCCAAGCAGGACATTATGTGGAGAAAGGTGACACAAAACTGGGGAAATCTGTAAACAGAACTCCCACACTTTTGCTGTTTGTAATGTTCTGCTACATTTGAACTTACTATGATGTATGTTGTGTTTATAACTCAGTAGATCATGTTGTGTCCATGACACCACAAAACTACGCTCAGGTTAGTTACACGGACTAAGATGCGGATTTTGGTGAAACACACCAGACTGATGTTTTAGAGCTCCGACTAGCACATTGGCGTAAGGTACGTATACTTGGACTGTAAGGGGTTGATAGGCCAAACGAGTCTATTCCGTTTAGAACAATAATAAATTGTTAGACCAATCTAAATAGGGCAACCTCAATTCCTAATTATTGTAACGTTGTTCTAATTACGTAAACGTGGAAAACCACGGCATGATTATAGAAAGTTTCATTAGAGTTATAACAAGTTGGTCGCATAATTCATTGATAATGGTCATGGCCTCTGATTGGAAACAATTTTGCATTAATTAAGCGAAGTCAGATCCAAGAGAACTGAATAAAAATATTCTGGAATGATCACAGTGGTTACGGACGTCCAGAATATCAGTGTGTCCTCTCTGCCTTAATGACCAAGACTGACGAGTTGTGGCAAGAGATCGTAAACCCGGCCGGTGCGAGGCTCAATGTTACCGGAATCTTGATTGCTGAGTATAACACAATGTAAAAGATTTGACATGAATATCCTCAACTGCAGTGTTCATGCAAGATCTTCAGCTATTGATCTCTTTATAGTGGTCAATAGCAGTGAGTTTAATAATTAAAACATCCAAATTGCAATGATCCTGTCTGTATTTTCAAATTTGTAATTGTACTAAACACGTGCGCATAGAACACACATTATAGTTGTTTGTGCTAATAGATGTACATAGGCTAGTTAAGTTTATTCTTTAAAACACATGATTGCTTTACTGTAAGTGTTGCATTAAACACTTAGGTAAAGGTTGTAGAGATGCTATGCATTCTAGGCCACGTATCTTGTGTAAATTGGAATAATCGCAATACTGGAATTGTATAGCAATTTCAAGTTGCATGTGTGTCTGTCTATGTTGAATTTGTTTGTCTTCTGAGTGGAACACTCTGCTATTTCCCATATAGCTGCAGTAAAACCATGTACAGGAGCATAGAATTGCCGTCTGGCTACAGTGTGAATTACAATTGCACTAACCATGAAAATGTTTCCATCACAACAGGACTCAATAACTCTGACCTTTGCAATTTCTAATTTGAGCAAGTTCTAATACTTTTCATTGGTTCAATTCCCAGTGCCAAAATGGAGAGTTGTGATATTATCTTATGCCTACAGAACTAGAAAACTAGAAGTGTGGCACAGATAATAGAAAACCAATTCATCCTTCACTCAAACTAACTGTAATGAGAGCGACTAGAAGTTTCTGATTAATCCTGAAAAATTCTCCAGCAGAACTGGAGTTCATAATGCTCAAACACAACAGATTGTGAAGGCTCGACTGCAAGAGCAGCTTTAAGTGTTAAAAAACTGAAACAACAGCAGAAATTAACTGTGTTTCTCTCTAAATTGTTTTCTCTCTAAATTGTTTTCTCTCTAAATTTGTTTCTCTCTAAATTTGTTTCTATCTCAGGTTGACAATTGCAATTCCTTGGAGGACGGACGACCAAAAGTCCCCCTCCCCCTGCATCAGAGCCAGGGCAACGGAAAATTGTCAGAACTTGAGATGTGAGAGATGGGTGCGAATATAAATATGATGGGGTCATTCACATCTCACAATATGACTACACGACCTCCCAGTGTAGCACTGGTACTAAATTATGCAACACAGATTGATATTGATTAGATTCCACCCATCTCCCAAACATGAACATAGAACACACCCTACACTCACGACAACATCACCTGGAATAGACCAAATCTATTCAGGCTGAACATTACACATCATAGACGATAAAGATGGCATAGAGCCTAAAAGTGTTACTTCACTAAAGATCTATTGCCCATTTTTTCACACTAACAGATCCAGATAGCTTCACACACACAGAGCATAGAGATCCCATGATGACTTTATTTACAACCATCCACTAACTCAATGCATTGTACATATGCATGGCTACAGATCACAGGTCAATGATGCAAATTCTCAAGCAGAGACAGACCTGCTGCAATTAAACTTCCAAGTGTTTAAACCTTCTGATATTGGGATGGTTGGCAAACCAGAGGGCCCCTGGTTCCCTTTCGCTCAGTCACTACGACGTAACGTTAGTGACTAACGAATGGGGTTTCGCAGAAGCCTATCATCTTCGAGCTTAGAGAAAACGCCCAATGGCGTGCCAATGCCATGGGCATGCGGAATTTGCATACGTAACTCCGCCTCACCGTGTGAGTATATAAGGAGTGCGTAGCAACATCGCATTATGTTTCTGCTTTCGGAGCCAAGAGGACCTACCTCTTCACTCCTACAGCCTTCTGAGACTCTGTCAGCTTCTTCGAGACGAGCAGCTTTCCGGTCGGTGTTGGTGTAACGGCGTTCCAGTGATCGCATACTTCCTGCCTGCTGATCTCTGCAGTGGTCTGTTGACAGCTGGTGTGTGTTTCCCTGGGCGCCGGCATCGACTGCGAGGCTTCCTCTCACAAAAAGAGCTTGCGCGTGGCACGTCTTTTCAAGACGGTTCGCCTGTGCACTTCCGGGTGCGATCGATATCCATTGCTGTCTATGGGCACTTTCACTGCTCGATGTGTTTGGGCTTCAGCACGTTCGGGCAGTGTTTGTGGATGTGTCATGTTCCCACTGCGGGAATGTGACCATCGCGATGTTGTGGTCGAGACTCGGTGAGAGAGAGAGTCCTCTGCCACACCCCAATCTACCGTCTCCGAGAGAGGTGGTACTTTGGCTGGTGGCCAGGGTGACCTGAGGGCTGTGCTGTGGTTTAAGACCCCGGCGTTCATTCCTCGGGCCACACCCCCTAGCACATCGCTTCCCGTGAGTGCTGGACTGAAACAGCGCCCGTCTCTGACGCCTCGTTCGTTCAGTTCACACTCCAGATAGCAGTGAGATTTAGATCGCCGCATCCCAAGGTGGGCTGGAGTCCTTTGGGGATGACGATTAGGCAGTGCTCCGCCTCCGGGTGTGTCAGCGCAGCCTGATCTGACCCAGAGTTGACAGCCATGTTATCTCGGGCAGCCGCGAGCCTCGGGCTGGTGTGGAACTCCGCCCTGTCACGAGTGCTCGTGGTTGCGCGATTG
Source organism: Gobiocypris rarus (assembly GCA_023029165.1). Lineage (NCBI taxonomy): Eukaryota > Metazoa > Chordata > Actinopteri > Cypriniformes > Gobionidae > Gobiocypris > Gobiocypris rarus. The sequence continues at coordinate 14,125,506 of CM040920.1, forward strand.
GTTTTTGGGGCGGCACCTGACAGCTGAGGTGCATGAGGAGGTCACGCGGTCCGGGAGTCCCTGTGCTTCCCGTGGCCGCTCGGCCTCCTCCGCCTTCTCTGCCCTCGATGGGGCCGTGGCCTAGGTACACTGGGGTCCCCACTGTTGGGCACTCTGTTGCGCACTCTGTTGTGTCCACAGAGTGCTTCGACGTGGCGTGGCTATCCTAAGCACCCTCCCAGAGCCTCAGGGCCCGTCTACGCCCGGTGGCGTGGTCCTGCAGAGCTACGGGCAGGCCGCCGCCCTTTGCACATGCACGAGGTGGAGCCGACCCAGGGCTCTTCAATGAGCTGCGTGCCGCCACTGATCCCGCCCTCTGGGCGGTGAAGGTGGCCACACGCTCCTGGGCCGGGCGATGTCCACAGTTGTGGTCCGGGAGAAACACCTGGCCTTACCTGGTGATGTGGAGGTAGTTGAGTGAGCCACCTCCTCAACTCGCCCATATCCCAGGCTGGCCTCTTCGGCGGCGCGGCTGAGAACTGCGCCCAACGGTTCTCGGCCGCCCGAGAGCAGACTGAGGCTGTAACACGTACTGCCCGGCCGCTGCTGCACCAGCCGCCGGCTCAGTCGCCTCAGTCCGCTCGCCGCCGAGGGCGCCCTCCCCCCTCCTACCCGGCCCCAGCAGCAGCCTTCACCGGGGCCGTGTCATGGAGGAGGTTGCAGGATGACGCCCAGTCCGCTGCACAGCCTGACTAAACGCCAGGCTGGAGGTGGACAACTCAGAGATGGGTTCCAGTTCTTTCCAGGAGATGGTAGCAGGGCCTCTCCTTCCCCCGGTGGAGGGCCGGGGGAAAATCCTTCGCTGCTGGCCTCCGGGCTGGCGGCGCTTGGAGAGAACTGGTGTCCCCATCCCTGAGGACACAGAGACTGGTGATGGCAGTGTGCACCGCCCTCGGGCCGCGCCGCTCTCGTCCCTCTCTCTCGCCAGCCTCTCAGAGCAGACCCCAGTGGAACGCGTCCTTCCCTGGTCTCCTCTGTCAGGACGCAGCTGCTGGCTGTGCCCCACACCGGGACGCTACGCCTCCCACGTCTGGGCCAGTCACGCTGCCTCGCTGCCCCACCCGGGGTACGTCTGTGGTTCGAGTGACCCCCGTGGTCAGTTCCTGGGAGTCTGACTACAGCTTCCAGGACTGTCCGCAGGGCTGCAAAACCATCAGGCTCGGCTACGCGATTCAACCCGCGCAGGCTCCTCCTCGCTCTCGGGGAGTCCGCTCACCATGGTGGGGCCCAATGTCCCAGTCATGCGCGCGGAGGTTGCCACCCTACTGGCGAAGGGTGCGATCGAGCCTGTCCCTCCAGCCGAAATGAAGTCCGGGCCTCGGCCTTTACTTCATTGTACCCTAGAGAACCGGTGGGTTATGGCCAATCCTGGATCTGCCCGTCCTGAGCCGATCCTTACAGGCTTCCGTTCAGGATGTTGGCAGCGAACGCCTTCTCGAATGCGTTCGTCCAGTTGATTGGTTGCAGCGATTGACCTGAAGAATGCCTACTTCTTTGTCTCCTACCTCGACGCGGACCTTTCCTACAGGTCTGCTTCGAGGGGCGGACATTCAGTACGCGTCCCTCCCATTCGGGCTAGCTCTGTCCCCTCGTGACTTCACGAAGTCTGTCGAGGCAGCCCTTGCGCCACTCAGGCAGCACGGGGTTCGCATCCTGAACTGCCTCGGCGACTGGCTCAGACTGAGTCACTCTCGAGAACAGGGTGCGAACACAGAGTTCTAGTGCTCCAGCACGTAGCCTGTCTGGGCCTTCAGGTCAACTGGGAGAAGAGCAACTCTGCTCCGTGCAGGGGATCTCTTTTCCCGGTATGGTTTTCAACTCGTCGCCATGTGCGTGCAGCTTACCAGCGAGCACGCGCGCGTCAATGCTGACTTGCCTCCGTTAATTGAAGCAAGAGTGCGGTTCCACTGAAGTGTTTCAGAGGCTCCTGGGGCATATGGGCATCTGCAGCGCGGTGACGCCGCCGGATTGCTTCATATGAGACCGCTTCAGCATTGGCTTCGCGATCGGGTCCCGAGATGGGCATGGCAGTCTGGCGCTCCGGGTCCAAGTGACTCAGGCATGCTTACAGACGCTCACCCGTGGTCGAACCTCAGTTTCTATGGGCGGGGTGCCCTTAGAACGAAGTTTCCAGGCATGTTGTCGCGTTCAGCGGATGCCTCTGCCACGGGTTGGGGTGCCATGTGCAATTGACAAGCAGCCGCGGGCTCTGGACAGGACCCCACCGCCTCCTGCATGTCAATTGCCTTGAGTTGCTGGCAGTGCAGTTCGCCCTGCACCGCCTCCGGCGTTGCTGAAGGGTCAACATGTGCTTGTCCGACAGACAACACGGCCATAGTAGCGCATATCAACCACCAGGGCGGTCACGCTCCCGCCGTATGTCTCAACTCGCCCGCCATCTCGGTTTATGGAGTCAGAAGCGCCTGAGGTCCCTTTGTGCTGTCCATATTCTGGGAGTCCTGAACCTCGCAGCCGACGAGCTCTCGCGGTTTCAGCCTCTCCCGGGAGAATGGAGACTCCAGCCCCAGTCGGTCCAGCTGATTTGGGAACAGTTTGGGGACGCGCAGGTAGATCTGTTGCCTCCCACGACTCTTCCCACTGCAGCCTGTTCTTTCCCTGTCCGAGGGCACGCTCGGCACGGATGCACTGGCGCACAGCTGGCCGCGGGGCCTACGCAGGTATGCGTTTCCCCCAGTGAGCCTACTCGCACAACTTTTGTGCAAGATCAGGAGGACAAGGAGCAGGTCCTTGGTCGCCGTGCACTGGCACGGCCGGACCTGGGTCCCAAACTCGTACTCCTTGCGACAGCCCTCCTGGCCTATTCCTCTGAGACCTCCTCACTCAGAGACGGGCACCTTTGGCACCTGCGTCCCGATCGGTGGAGCCTCCACGTGTGGCTCCTGGATGAGACGCGGCAGGTTTGAGTGGCCTGCCACCTTCGGTGTTCGCCACCATCACTTCTGCTAGGGCAGAGTCCACTCGGCATGCCTATGCGTTGAAGTGGAACCTCTTCGTCACCTGGTGCTCTTCCCGCCAAGAAGACCCCTGGAAATGCCCGATCGGGTCCGTGCTCTCGTTCCTCCAAGAAGGGTTGGAGCGAAGGCTGTCTCCCTCCACCCTCAAAGTTTATGTGGCCGCTATATCTGCCCACCACGATCTCTTGGAGAACAGAAAGGTAAGTCAGCACGACCTGATCATCAGGTTCCTGAGGGGGGCGAGGAGACTGAATCCTCCTCGCTCTCCTCTCGTTCCCTCTTGGGACCTCTCAGTAGTTTTAAGATGCTCTGCAGAGGCCTCCCTTTGAGCCTTTGCGGTCGGCTGATATTAAGTTCCTGTCGATGAAGACGGCTCTGCTGACCGCATTGGCCTCCGTCAAGAGGGTCGGGACTTGCAGGCATTTTCGGTTGGGCGTGCCTGGAGTTCAGGCCGGCTAACTCTCACGTGATCCTGAGACCCGGCCTGGATATGTGCCCAAGGTTCCCACCACTCCGTTCAGAGACCAGGTGGTGAACCTGCAGCGCTGCCCGTGGAGGGCAGACCCAGCCTTGGCACTGCTCTGTCCAGTACGCGCGCTCCGCGCCTACGTAGACGTGACGCAGTGTTTCAGGACCTCAGACCAGCTCTTTGTCTGTTATGGTGGAGAGCGGAAGGAAGTGCTCTCTCAAAGCAAAGGCTGTCTCACTGGATAGTGGACACCATTGTTTTGGCTTACCAGCAGCAAGGTCGACCATGTCCCCTTGGGGTGCGGGCTCACTCCACTCGGAGTGTCGCCTCCTCTTGGGCTTTAGCGCATGGCGCCTCGCTAACAGACATCTGCAGAGCTGCAGGCTGGGCGACACCTAACACATTCGCCAGATTCTACAATCTCCGAGTGGAGCCAGTGTCCGACTATGTACTCGCCCCCCCGAGGGGCCGGTAATGGGCCAGGCTCAGGTGTCTTCGCTGCTTGCCATTCCACTCCTCGGACTGGATACGTGCGATATTCCTCAGGTGAGCTACCGAGAGCCCTGAGTTCCTCCAGCACTGCTTACGCCGATGCCTGTGTGTCTGCCCTCTAGCGAGCCCAGACCCTCGTGTCCGGCCAGGTGCCCGTGTGCATGGTTCCCCTCCGCGACCCCCACACGTATTTCACCGTAAGCCTCCGCAGTGAGCGGGTTTCTTCCCTTGGCATGTCCCGGCCATCCCTAGGGTTAAAATCCACCTTCTGCTGGTACTCTAGAGTTTTCCATATGCAACCCTTGCGGGTCATATGTGTACTCTTAAGTCCTCCCTACGGGTAGGCATCTTGGCATTTCCTCACTGGGATATGCTTCCCAGTGTACCTTGGTATTCCTGTGATAAGTGGGAGTCCTTCGTCCGTACTAGTCTTACGACAGGAACTCGCACTTACGCAGGGCACTGGAAGACAGCTGAGTGGCGGGATTAGATTGGACCCCCCATTCGTTAGTCACTAGCGTTCGTCGTAGTGACTGAGCGAAGGAACGTCTCGATTACGGATGTAACCCTCGTTCCCTGAGGAGGAGCGGAGGCGTAACGTCCGTTGCCACATCAGCTGTGCTACCTGGAACGCAGGAGTTCAGTCTTGGCTCCTCAAGCAGGTAACATAATGCGATGTTGCTACGTACCTCCTTATATACTCACACGGTGAGGCGGAGTTACGTATGCAAATTCCGCATGCCCATGGCATTGGCACGCCATTGGGCGTTTTCTCTAAGCTCGAAGATGATAGGCTTCTGGCGAAACCCCATTCGTTAGTCACTAACGTTACGCCTCCGTTCCTCCTCAGGGAACGAGGGTTACATCCGTAATCGAGGCGTTCCTTCGAGGAACTCACACTGCGCCGAACGACGATTTGGGGATGCTCCCTAAGCATCAGCGAATCTGAAGTCTGAATAAACACTAGTCCAATCCGATTGGTCGTGCGTGATGACGTCATTGTGACGGCATACCCGGAAGTATAAAAGGGGAGCCGCGGCAGTTATTGCTCTTCAGCATAGCGCTCTCTGTCAAATTGTCTGTCTATTTACTGTTGTTTGTCCAGTTGCAAAAGTGTGTGAATGAGTATGGAAAGAGTGAGAGAATACAAGCAGTGTGTGCATCCGTGTCCCGCTACATTTGGCTCGGATACACACCTGCTGTGTGTTCAATGCCTGGGTGCTCAGCATGCTCGGGCGGCTCTCGAGGGAGCCGCTTGTGAGCACTGCGAGAAGCTGACACTCAGGCTGCTTCGCTCCAGGCTGGCCGTGTTTGATGAGGCCGGCCAGCCTCGTGAGCCCCATGGTTCTGGACCCGCGGTTGCCGAGGCGGCGCGGCGTCGCAGATCATGGGGTTCACAGCGGGATTTGTCAGAGGGTTTTGGGACTGCTGCGGCACTTTCCCAATCCTCCTCTGACAGTTCCGAGGATCTTCCTCCCCGTGTGGAAGCCCGCATGGCGGCATCTTCCCCCGGGTTGGAGGGTCCGATGCTCGTGCTCTCCGGTTCCGAGGAGCCGGAGGAGGCGGGCATCGAGGCGGGGGATGAAGTGCACATAACGCTTCATCCACCCGCCCATGAGGAGCTGGTCGAGGTGTTGACCCGGGCGGTGGCCAAATTAAATATCGATTGGCCACAAGAGACGCAGGAAGTTCAGCCACCCAGTAGGCTGGACGACCGGTTTCTCTCGCACCGGGTCCAAACACCGCGCCGGGGCTTACCTTTCTTCCCGGATCTGCACACCGAGGTGTGCAGATCGTGGAAGAAGCCCTACTCTTCGCGTGTGTCCAATCCCCCGGTGTTGGATTATTCCAACGTTCTGGGGGCACGCGAAGCGGGCTATGGGGCGATGCCTCGGGTAGAGGGAGCTCTCGCGAGCTATCTTTCACCCGAGTCGGCATCGTCCCTGAAGGCCCCGGTGCTGCCCACCAAACCCTGTCGGGACACCTCATCTTTGGTGGGCAAGGCTTATATGGCGGCTGGGCGGGCTGGTAGTTCCCTGCACACACTTTCCATCTTGCAGGCCTACCAGGCTGACCTCCTGAAAGAGCTGGATGAGGCGAGGTTCCCTCTCCGGAGGATGTACTGGAGCTGCGGAAGGCCGCAGATTTGTCTCTCCGCATCACCAAGGAGACGGCCCGTGCCATCGGCCGCTCCATGGCTTCTATGGTGACTGTGGAGAGGCATCTCTGGCTGAATCTGTCGGGGATAAAGGAGAGGGATAGAGCTTTCCTCCTTGACTCCCGATCTCGCCTTCTGGGTTGTTTGGGGCCGGTTAATACCGTCGTCTCCAGGCACCAGGAGGCGAAGAGTCAGTCAGCGGCCTTCCACCAGTACCTCCCTCGCCGCTCAAAGCCCGGGAAGGCTGGCCCTAGTGGGCAGCCTCAGCCGTCCACCAGCTCCTTCGCACCGGCAGGTGCAGAAAGAGAGCGTCGCCTCTAGAGCCCCTCCTCCGGGAGCTTGGCAACAGAGGCGGCGCTCTCACCAGCAGCCTTCAGCACCTAAGGGCGATCTGAGGAACGTCCTTCAGGCGCGGAAGGCTGCAGGGAAGAAGTCCTAGCCACGGCAGGGCTTCTCAGAGCGGTCCCTCCCGCGAAAGGGCAACTGAGGTTGCTTCTTCCGCGGCGCTCTGGGGAAATCGATGTGGTAATCCCGCCGTCTATGACGCCTCGGGCCACATCGATTTCCCATGACACGCTGCTCCAGCCGCCTCCGAAAGGTCCGCACATAGAGGCTCGTTCCCAACTACTCCCTGCCGGTCAGCCGCTTCAGGGGGTTGGGAACGAGGCTCGTGTAACACCCGACGCCAGCCTCGAGAGGCTGGTTCCCTTAGTAGATTATCTCGGCGCATGGAAATGCTCTTCCGAATATTTCTACATGGGTCCTGCGTACTGTAGAAAACGGTTACAGACTGCAGTTCGGTCATCCTCCTCCAGGGTTCAGGGGGTTGAACTGGACTGTAGTGGTACCAGAGCGGGTTCGGGTAATGGAACTAGAAGTAAAAACCTTACTGGCGAAGGAAGCCATAGAGCGTGTTCCTCCGCTGGAAAGGGAATCCGGGTTCTACAGCCGGTACTTTATAGTTCCCAAAAGGACGGAGGGTTGCGTCCGATCATAGATCTGAGGTATTTGAATCGGTCTCTGAGGAGATTCAGATTCAAAATGCTCACTATCCCCATGATCGTGAGTCAGATCCAGTCCGAGGACTGGTTCGTCACGATAGATCTAAAGGACGCATATTTCCACATCTCCATCCTTCCATATCACAGGAAGTTCTTGAGGTTCGCTTTGGGGCGGCGTACCAATATCGAGTGCTTCCCTTCGGCCTAGCCCTCTCCCCACGCACATTCACGAAGTGCATGGATGCAGCTCTGGCTCAAATGAGGCTTCAGGGCATCCGTGTGCTGAATTACATCGACGACTGGCTCATATTGGCCCAGTCGTACGAGATGGCAGTTCGGCATCGAGATGTCGTTCTGGCCCACATAAAGTGCTTGGGGCTGAGACTCAACACCGAAAGAGTGTGTTGACGCCATCCCAGAGGACTACGTTCCTGGGAATTGTGTGGGACTCGACAATGATGCGGGCACAATTGTCTCCCACGCGAGTCGAGACCATACGGGCGATGGTCTCAGGAGTAAGGCTAGGCCACAGCATCACTGTGAGGCACTTTCAGAGAGTGCTGGGGCACATGGCAGCAGCGCCCAACGTGATACCTTTTGGCCTGCTATACATGAGACCCTCCGGTGGTGGCTGAAAACCAAGGGTTTTCCCCAGAGGGAATCCTTTCCCGTATGATCAGGGTAACGCGCAGATGCCTTCGTTCCTAGTCATATGGAAGAAACCTTGGTTTCTGTCCCAGGGGCCAGTATTGGGAGCGTCCTGTTGCCGGAAATCCGTTTCAACAGACGCCTCTTACTGGTTGGGGCGCGTCATGGGACGGCCACTTTGCGAGAGGTCTGTGGGAGGCCCGGCATTCCTCCTGGCACATAAATTGCCTGGAGATGCTGGCGGTCTACAAAGCTCTCAGGAGCTTTTTCCCGGACCTCCGCGGCCAACATGTCCTGGTACGGACAGACAATACGGCTGTCGTAGCGTACCTCAATCATCAGGGAGGGTTGAGGTCGCGCCCTCTGTGCAGACTGGCGCATCTAATCCTCCTGTGGTCCCAAGGGAAACTGTTGTCCATCAGGGCAAAGTATGTCCCGGGGGTCCAAAATCAGGGAGCAGACATCCTGTCGAGGCAGGGGCTGAGGCCCGGGGAGTGGCGGCTCCACCCAGAGGTGGTGGAGGCAATATGCAAGAGGTTCGGCCCAGTGGAAGTGGACCTATTTGCGTCTCGAGAGCGTCCCCACTTTCCACTGTGGTTCTCCTCACGCATCCAGCCCTCTGGGGTTGGATGCCATGGTGCAGACGTGGCCGAGGCTGCGTCTGTCGCATTTCCCCGATTGCTCTGCTCCCGGGAGTCCTGGAGAGGGTCCGTCAACAAGGGGTCAGCCTACTTCTGGTAGCACCCTGTTGGCCGACCCGAGTATGGTTCTCGGATATCATAGCTCTGCTGGCAGGTCATCCATGGCAGATTCCTCTGAGGAGGGATCTCCTGTCTCAGGCGGGTACAATATTTTACCCCGGCCCGAGATTTGGAACCTTTGGGTCTGGCCCCTGAGGGGGCCAGGTACCTAGAGGCTGGCCTGTCGGCAGAGGTGGTAGAGACGTTACTCAGTTCCAGGGCTCTGTCTACAAGGAGACTGTACAGCCTCAAGTGGAATGTATTTTCCACTTGGTGTAGAGAGCGTGAGGTGGACCCAGTTAACTGCCCAGTGGCTTCAGTGCTGGAGTTCCTCCAAGATCGCTTCTCTGCGGGTCTAACCCCGTCCACACTCAAGGTCTACGTGGCTGCCATTGCGGCTTTCCACACTCCTACGGGTGATGGGCCTTTGGGTAGGCACCAGTTGGTTGTACAGTTCCTCCGTGGGGTTCGGAGGATGAGGCCTGTGGCTCAATCCAGAGTTCCAACTTGGGATCTGGCAGTGGTTCTCGGAGGGCTGGCTGAGGCCCCTTCGAGCCATTGGAGTCGGCTGAGCCAAAGAACCTGACCCTTAAGGTGGCTTTTCTCCTCGCTATTACCTCTCTCAGGAGAGTGGGTGACCTCCAGGCCTTGGCGGTAACGCCAACTTGCCTGGAGTTTGCCCCGGGTGGAGTAAAAGCCATCTTACACCCTAGGCCAGGCTACGTGCCTAAGGTCCCATCAAGGGTGGTCAGGTCTTTGGTCCTACAGGCATTCCATCCTCCGCCTCACGTGTGGCGGAAGAGGAGAGGCTTCACCTGCTCTGCCCGGTTAGGGCACTCAGAGTGTATTTGGAGAAGTCAGCACAGTGGAGGAGGTCCCAACAACTGTTGGTGTGTTTTGGCTCACCCAAGAAAGGATTGCCTGCGTCTACTCAGACAATCAGTAATTGGATTGTCCAGGCGATAACCATGGCTTATCAGGTGCGCAGTTTGCCTTCACCTATGGCCGTGAGGGCTCATTCCACCAGAGGCATGGCCTCTTCGGTGGCCCTCCTTTCTGGGGTCCCCTTGCAGGATATCTGCGAGGCGGCGGGGTGGGCTACCCTACACACCTTCATTAGGTTTTATAGCCTAGATCTCCCTACGACGCCTGGCGCTAGGGTGCTCCAGTCCTAGCTGTGCCCAGTCTCCAGCTTCACACTAGGGCAGGCGCTACCCTCGGTGTGGCCTAGTGGGTACTGCGTTCCCCAAATCGTCGTTCGGCGCAGTGTGAGTTCCTCGAATGGGAACGGCTCGGGTTATGTATATAACCCTTGTTCCCTGAGAAAGGGAACGAGCACTGCGTCGCGTCGCCACACCTCGGCACGCCTGGAGCGCATGCTTCAGAGCAATAGCTGCCGCCATTACGCGCCAGCTCCCCTTTTATACTTCCGGGTATGCCGTCACAATGACGTCATCACGCACGACCAATCGGATTGGACTAGTGTTTATTCAGACTTCAGATTCGCTGATGCTTAGGGAGCATCCCCAAATCGTCGTTCCGACGCAGTGCTCGTTCCCTTTCTCAGGGAACAAGGGTTATATACATAACCCGAGCCGTTTTCCTCAACACATCGCTAATATCAGAAACGTTATAAAGCACAGATAAATCTGAAGTGTGAGAACTTCAATCAAATTTATTTTTGTCATTGACTGTACCAGCATACATAACACATTATCACACACACACACACACACACACACACACACACATACAAACGCACACACAAACAAACAAACAAACAAACACACACACACACACACATACATACAAACGCACAAACAAACAAACAAACGCACAAACAAACAAACAAACGCACAAACAAACAAACGCACAAACAAACAAACGCACAAACGCACAAACAAACAAACAAACGCACAAACAAACGCACAAACAAACGCACAAACAAACGCACAAACAAACGCACACACGCACACACACACACACACACACACACACACACACACACACACACACACACACACTCTGTTACCAGGAATACACAATCCCCATTATTGTATGACTAATCATATTTAGATCTGCATTAATAACATAGGGGATTCCTGAACAAACACAGTGGTTATTATATACCGATATACACCTTTATAATTGTGATTGATTTGTTGTTATTCTTATATGGTTTATTGATGCATATCATATATTTAAATATATAAATTGAACTGACTTTTTGCTGCTTTTCCTTGAGTGATTCAGACCAAGAATACTTAGATTGCACTACCACCACAGTGATAGTGAAGAATTAGATGATAAAATGAGACCACCCTACCATTTATGACCTTGAAAAAACACTTGAGAGAAGATGTACCAATCGCACTATCTGACATGAACCTACTTTTATGTTTCGTTTTTTGCTGCATTATGTGTTCCTTATGACTTCAAGTTCACCAGTGTTCAGTCGTTAAGAGGTCATTAAGATGCTTTTCAGGTGTCATGCACCAAATGGCGTGTAACTACAGAGAAGCCTTCCTCCTATGGAAGTCTACCCAGATAACCGCACCGTTGGAGGTGAGAGGATTGGACAAGGAGGTTCAGATTATCATCGGAAAGGTGCTACAGAAGCAGAAAGTTCTCCATGAAGGAGTGACACGTTAACTGAACAGGTCACAAGGTCCGAGACTGACTCTATGAATCGATGCCCACATGTGCTGGACTTCTACCACAGGTAGAACACCTGAAAGACACTAATCCACCTGCTGAACTCAAACTACATGCACCTGATGAGACTGGGTGTCCAGCCGGTGAACACAGAGCCCTAGGAAGGTCCCTACAGCTGCTTACATTACAAAGACAACTTACATCTCAAAAGATATCAACGAACGTCTAATTATGATCCCATGGGATCCACTTGAGTTTGACCCAATGGATCAAGAGGCGGACTGAAAGACTTGTTATAAACAAAGGACACTTTTTGCAGACGACGTCACACCGAGTGAATCAACTTAGAATGGCTCTAATTTACATGTATTTATTTCTCCCCCCATCCTACTTCCCCTCAGGCTGTGACCATTGAAAATATACCCAAAATCTATATGATCTAAAAATGAACAAATACTAAACAATATATATGTGTTTGATATCATTGGAAATGTCTTAGTGCGACTGGTACAAATATCTCATCCCCACAGAAATATTCAAGAAGATACCAATGGTTTTAAGAGTTTAAAGAGATGTTGCATAGTATGGTAGGTGTGGCTTTCAACCATTTGGTCTTTTGTCAATACAGGTCTGTATATACTGTCTGTATCAATACAGACAGTGATTAAATGTAAATTCCCTTTGTTAACATATGTTACCATTTGAAAGAAGTTAGTCATGTCTGAATACTTAAGGCAGTGTAGAGAAGAGTCAGGGCGCAATTTTGTAATCAGATTCGCACGTAACGTTGTGTCCAGTCAACGTTACGTAACCTATGGAAAGTCAGGAACGCATCTCTTTACTTAAAGAGTATTCGATGTTTTGAGGATCTTTGAATTGATTATGTAATTGGAATTATACCTGACTGTTTAATAAATTGTTACATTTTGATTTATTCTGACTTACTCTAGAATTATTAACGATCTCTATGAGATCATGAATGGGTACTTTCCACAAAGGGTTAAACGGAATAATTAAATGTGTGTCTAACTATTAAATATGAATGACCAAATAACCAAATTGGCATTCTAATCTAAATTCTAATAAAATGGAGTCAGATAAAGAGGAATTGGAATTAGATCCATTTTGCCCAGCTGAGAACATCGCCCGCTCTTCGCTGCCGCCATTGGAGCGATTTCAGCGGCCCTACATACCTGCTGTGCAATAACTTTAAACTTAGTTCAATTTATTCTCTTTGGTCTGAATGTGTATTTTTTAAAGCAAACCACAGCTAGTGTATGATGCCTTTGCTACTTAAGGGGAAAGTACTTTTATTAAAATTAAATAATTTTGTTAAAAAAAAGCGCATTCAAAATGAGTGTCCCTTTTAAACTACAGCCTGTAAAATATGGCCAAGTTCATGTGCACATTTGCGTCCTTTTGGGCAGATTTAAATTGTAATCGGCATATTTGATTAATCTCATATATACGTTTGGTTGAGTTTTTTAAACCGCTAGCAAAAGACAGTTATTTTGTTTTTAGATGTTTCTTTTTCAAAGACATTTATGCATCATAATCTAGCAGTTATTTTTTATAGTCATATGTTCATGTTTTCATAGACAAGTCAACATTAATTTACGTAACAGTCTTAAAATCATTTCATATCTCCATGACGGAAACACCCCGCCAACGAGTAGCCTACTCGAGTACCTGTTTTTGAGACCTATATCGATGATCGAAATGAGAAATTGACAAAAATTCCCATCCCTAAGAGACGATGGCGTTTACTTGTGTGCCGCGTCGCCGATTGAACTGACGCGCCTATACAGTTATCAGTCGCGTCACATTAAAGAGCGTCAAAATGGCATTTGTCGTTTGGATTTCATGATAAAATGGACTGAATACTTAATATGTTTGTGTGGGAACTCAGAGTAAAGTGTGTTCCGTGCTTAAAACAAGCCGACTGTTAACTCTTAAAGATTGCAATCGGTAACCGTTCAGTACACATGTGCAACGAACCGAAAACCCTGAAACGAAACGGCTCGGTATGAATACCGTTACACCCCTACTAAACAGTTGTTGATGTGGACAGACTAGGGATGCGCGGTATACCGGTACTGGAAAAATACCGGTATATATTTTATTTCAAACGGTACTATATCATGATTTTGCTCATTTCGGTATATGCTGCTGTTCCGAAGTTCACCGCTAGGCGGCAGTGCGCTAACCAAACTGACGCGAAACCGGAGGAACACGATGGATCAAACAGATGAGACGCATTCTACACACCCGAAATTAACAAATAAAGAGAGCAGTAGGAGTGAGATTTGGCATTACTTTGCCTACAAATGTATTGAGAAAGGTGAAGCAACAGACCTCAATGCACCGCTCTGCAAACGCTGCTTTAAATCATGCGTTGCCACGGGAGGCAACACATCCAATCTGGCTAAGCACTTGTCACCTGCTCATCCCGACTTGTTCAGAGAGTTCAGAGATCGACAGGTGAGTCCATCATTCAACTGATATAATTTAGTCTTTTCACGAGTTTGTGTGCCCATATAATCTTAGTAAAAGTGGTAAACAGATTTGGCTTGCTGTCTGCTATAGAGGGGCTCGGAGAGGATATTCTACCCGAGCTCCGATTGCCCCCCTATAACAGGCAAAACATTTTCAAAAAGGGGAGGAGCCGGGGAGGAGGAGGGATGCTGCAAGAACTAACAATGGGAAGAGGTAGGCTGCTGGTTTTATACCTTGGTATTAATTGGAAGATTAGATGGGCGTACTTCCTCCCGAAATTACGTTTATTAACTTCACTTCACGAGTTTGTGTGCCCATATAATCTTAGTAAAAGTGGTAAACAGATTTGGCTTGCTGTCTGCTATAGAGGGCTCGGAGAGGATATTCTACCCGAGCTCCGATTGCCCCCCAAAATATGAATGCAGAATCAGACAGCAAGCGAGAATTCTGTAATTTAAACTTAGAGGGGCTCGGAGAGGGTATTCTACCCGAGCTCCGATTGCCCCCCCAAAAAACATGAATGGAGAATCAGACAGCAGCAAGAATTCTGTAATTTAATGGATTACTTCAGGAATTGCATGATTGTTGCAATAGTCTATAAGACCCCCCAAAATTGGAGAACAGAAGGAATGGAACTGTACTGCACTGCAGCAGCAGTATTGGGGTAGGCAGGTCACTGCTGTGGCGGTTTTAAACAGATGAGGTGCTGCGGTGGCAGCATGGTCTGAAGTGGGGCACTGCAGCGGCAGATCAAGCGAAAGTACTACAGTGGCAGCATCAGCGGAGCACTGCGGCAGTAGTATCGAACTGGTGGAGCACTGTAGCGGCAGAATCGGGTAGAGCAGTGCGGCAGCAGCATCAAACTGGAGGAGCACTGCAGCAGCATCAAATTGGCGGAGTACTGCACCATCAATTTGGGGGAGCACTGCAGCATCAAATTGCAGAGCAATGTATCATCAAATTGCAGAGCACTGCAGCAGCAGCTGGAGCACTGTACCGGCAGCATCAAATTAGCGGAGCACTGCAGCATCAAATTGTGGAGCACTGCAGTGGCAGTATGAAATTGCGGAGCACTGCAGCGGCAGATTCAAATTGGAGGAGCAATGCAGCAGCAGTCTCAAATTTGCAGGGCACTGCAGCGGCAGTCTCAAGTTGTCAGGGCACTGCACCGACATTCTAAAATTGGGTGGGGCACTGCAGCGGCAGTATCAAATGGTCCGACACTGCAGCGGCAGTATCAAATGGTCCGACACTGCAGCGGCAGTATCAAATGGTCCGACACTGCAGCGGCAGTCTCAAATTGTCAGGGCACTGCAGCGGCAGTCTCAAATGGTCCGACACTGCAGCGGCAGTCTCAAATTGTCAGGGCACTGCAGCGGCAGTCTCAAATTGTCCGGCACTGCGGCAGTCTCAAATTGTCCAGCACTGCAGCGGCAGTCTCAAATTGTCCGACACTGCAGGGGCAGTCTCAAATTGACGGGCACTGCAGCGGCAGTCTCAAATTGTCCAGCACTGCAGCGGCAGTCTCAAATTGTCCGACACTGCAGGGGCAGTCTCAAATTGACGGAGCACTGCAGCGGCAGTCTCAAATTGTCAGGGCACTGCAGCGGCAGTCTCAAATTGTCCGACACTGCAGGGGCAGTCTCAAATTGATGGGGCACTGCAGCGGCAGTCTCAAATTGTCAGGGCACTGCAGCGGCAGTCTCAAATTGGCAGGCACTGCAGCAGCAGTCTCAAATTGTCAGGGCACTGCAGCGGCAGTCTCAAATTGGCAGGCACTGCAGCAGCAGTCTCAAATTGTCAGGGCACTGCAGCGGCAGTCTCTAATTGGCAGGCACTGCAGCGGCAGTCTCAAATTGTCAGGGCACTGCAGCGGCAGTCTCTAATTGGCAGGCACTGCAGCGCAGTCTCAAATTGTCAGGGCACTGCAGCGGCAGTCTCAAATTGTCAGGGCACTGCAGCGGCAGTCTCAAATTGGCAGGCACTGCAGCAGTCTCAAATTGTCAGGGCACTGCAGCGGCAGTCTCTAATTGGCAGGCACTGCAGCGGCAGTCTCAAATTGTCAGGGCACTGCAGCGGCAGTCTCAAATTGTCAGGGCACTGCAGCGGCAGTCTCAAATTGGCAGGCACTGCAGCAGCAGTTTCAAATTGGCAGGGCACTGCAGCGGCAGTCTCTAATTGGCTGGGCACTGCAGCGGCAGTCTCTAATTGACGGGGCACTGCAGCTGCAGTCTCTAATTGGCTGGGCACTGCAGCGGCAGTCTCAAATTGACGGGGCACTGCAGCAGCAGTCTCAAATTGACGGGGCACTGCAGCAGCAGTCTCAAATTGACGGGGCACTGCAGCAGCAGTCTCAAATTGGCGGGGCACTGCAGCAGCAGTCTCAAATTGGCGAGGCACTGCAGCAGCAGTCTCAAATTGACGGGGCACTGCAGCAGCAGTCTCAAATTGGCGGGTCACTGCAGCAGCAGTCTCAAATTGGCGAGGCACTGCAGCAGCAGTCTCAAATTGGCGGGGCACTGCAGCGGCAGTCTCGAATTGGCTGGGCACTGCGGCAGCAGTCTTAAGCCAGCAATAGTATCAAGGAAAGTGATGCACAACACAGCAGCAGCATCGATTCAACAAGTTTGCAGGCACAATTTGGATTGAGTTTCAATGGGCAGCTATCTTAAAGAGAAGTGAGATTTAGATGGCTTGTTTGATGAGGCTGAGGTTAGATCGAATGGAAGACTGAAAAGCTTCTGAGGACCACCGTCCTAGTAGTTTGATTTGATGGTCCAGCGGACCTTTTGGCTGTGGTTGTGGCTTCTCCAATACTAAAGGAGTGAGATGAATACAAGTGAGCTTGGATGCCAGAGTGGTTGAGGATATGTTTAAGATTTTTATGGAACCAATGCTTGGTGACAGGAAGGTTGGTCTCATCAATGAAAGGTGGGTCGAGCTTAGAGGAGATCTGAGCCTCCTTTGTGCAAGGAAGAAGGAAAGAGATTGATATGGCTGGATGGGTGACGGGAGATTGAAGATATGAATGAAATGGTCATTTTATAATTGATCAGTTTTGCTACGTTTGATCAGGAAACGGAAGGTGTCCTTGTATAAAACTTGGAATGGATGGCTGGGTTGAATATAGAATTGGTTGTGAATTCAGGAACTCTGAGGAATCCAAAAGGCCAGGTAAACATGGCATCTAGAGTTCTTGCTGTATCTGGGGCATGTGACCGGAGTGGAGGAAGGTCAGACATTTAGCTAAAAGATCAATGGTTAGAGGCTGCCTGGAATCAGAATGAGTAGGGCTGGTTTTTGAATTCCTTTGATTAGGAGTGTGATCTGGGGTTTGTTGTGGCAGGACCTGGATGGCCGTAGATTAGTTGCAAGAATTGAATGCCACTGAGATAGACTTTGATGGTACTGGGTTGGATTGACTTGATCTGGTGGAGATATGAGATGAAGACATTGATAGGAGGGAAGGTTGAGGAAACCTTTTCTAGGAGGAATGGAATTTGTAGATGGGTGGAGACGGATGGTGGATCCATAGCAAGGGCGTTGGAAAGAACTGGAAGAGCAGATGCAGTTGAGAGTGTATATGTTGGGAGCCGAGGAACTGTTGAGGAAGCAGTGGCTGGATGGAATAAGCTTGGAGAATAGATCGGAGTCAACCCCATGCTTGGATCAGCTCCATTGGCGGCAGAAAGTGAAAGAGAGGGTGGCAGGACCGTTTGCGGAGGCAGCCTCACACTTGGGTCTGTGCCGATAGCAGAGGAGAAATTAGTAAAAGGGAAAAGGAGGGGGTGGCAGGACCGTTTGCGGAGGCAGCCTCACACTTGGGTCTGTGCTGATAGCAGAGGAGAAATTAGTAAAAGGGAAAAGGAGGGGTGGCATGACCGTTTGCAGAGGCAGCCTCACACTTGGGTCTGTGCCGATAGCAGAGGAGAAATTAGTAAAAGGGAAAAGGAGGGGTGGCATGACCGTTTGCGGAGGCAGCCTCACACTTGGGTCTGTGCCGATAGCAGAGGAGAAATTAGTAAAAGGGAAAAGGAAGGGGTGGCATGACCGTTTGCGGAGGCAGCCTCACACATGGGTCTGTGCCGATAGCAGAGGAGAAATTAGTTAGAGGGGGAAAAAGAGGGGGCATGACCGTTTGCGGCAGCCTCACACTTGGGTCTTTGCCGATAGCAGAGGAGAAATTAGTTAGAGGGGAAAAGGGGGTAATAGTGGCATTTGCACGTAGCCTCAAATTTGTATTTAACGTTATTCCATGGCTAGATGGACTTAACTGGGGTTTAAAGACAGGAGGAACTGACATATACTCATATACATATACTGATATACTCACCTGTGGCAGGAGGAAAGGTAACAGTCACAGTTAGAGAGGCCGCAAAATGATCGCGGCGACGCGGAACTAATGTTTGCGGCGCGATGACGGCCGGCCGCATGATCGCGGACGAGGAACCTGTGGCGGCTGCGGCTGCCGGCTGGAACTGTAGCGGGATGGAGGAAAACAGTGCGGATCGTAAAGATGCATGCGCTGAGGCTTGCGTGGTGCTTGGAGGACACTGGGTGTTTTGGTGAGAGCGCCGAGCAGATTGTGAAGTTGCGCTTTTAAGTTCCTCCGGAGAAATTGATACCCGCGTTGGATAACGCTTGCCTGAGCACGTTGGCGGTCCATTTCTCGGCGGGAGGGACTGAAGGGCTCGCTGCAGATGATGCTGATGATGAAGGACGAGATGAATCACGAGGATCTATCAAATTTTGGTTCGTGGAGCGAGAGACCGGCGACCTGGACGATCAACAGGTGAAATGTGCAGTGAAGGAGAATCCAAACTGTTGGGAGAAGAGCGTGCTGGTGTTTCTGGCACGTTAAAAAGTTCGTCGTCTGAGGGAAACAATTCGATTTCCTGGAAGTCAGTCATGATGCGGTTTGGGCGGGTCAAATGCTGCAAGAACTAACAATGGGAAGAGGTAGGCTGCTGGTTTTATACCTTGGTATTAATTGGAAGATTAGATGGGCGTACTTCCTCCCGAAATTACGTTTATTAACTTCACTTAATCACAACACTGGTCAGCGCACATATGAGCTTATCAATTAAATATGATACTGTAAACACGAAAGCTCAAATGTGCATGCATGAAACGTTAGAACCAATTAAGTGTTTGTCTCTTACAAACAATCATATACTGATTTAATTTTAATTAATAAAGAGATTACTTATATTTATTTTAGTGTTAGTGATAGTACTATGAATGGCATATTATTGCCGCTGTGGCGACCCCAAGAGGATGCAGTCGAGAGAGAGAGAGAGAGAGAGAGAGAGAGAGAGAGAGAGAGAGAAAAAGACATTACTGATGTGAAAGTTATAATAACATTTTATAACAAAGCTAAATTCGTCAAAATGTATTGGGTAACTTGACCTAACATAGCATTTATTTATAGCATTTATTAATCTAGGTAAATTTGTAATTATTTATAAAATACAAATACATGTTTAGCATGTTAACATTACTTTATGAAATGCATTAATCTAATATGAACCCAAACAATGACCAAACCAAGATTAATAAATGCTAAATGTTGATCATTCTCTGTTTATGTATGACAGCTAATGTTTTACATGTAATTTCATTATTGCTCATTTTGATACCTACAGAAAGGAACAAAAAAAGCTCCTTCAGCTTCCGGTAGCCAGCCTACTATTTCAGAAGTGCTAGCAACAACAAGAAAATATGAAAGCCACTCCAAAGAAGCAAAAAGACTCAACAGAGCCGTTGCAGAGTTTATTTGCATGGACCAAATTCCCATTTCTGTTGTTGATAAAACAGGGTTCAGAAACCTTGTGGAACAGCTTGACAGAAGGTATGAAATGCCAAGGAGAAAATACTTTACTGAGAAACAGATTCCCACTTTGTACAATGAAACAAGGTCTGTTCTTGAATCACAGCTGTCCAATCAGCCTTACTTTGCTTGTACAACAGACCTTTGGACGAGTCGAACTGTAGACACTTATATGGCTGTTACAATTCAGTTCATTAGTGACTCTTGGGAAATGCAGTCCTGGTGTCTTGGATGTGCAGCAATGCATTCAGATCACACAGGAGAGAACATCAGGGAGGTCCTTGAAGAAACAGTAACTCAAACATGGAAACTGGATATGACACGCCTGAGTGGAATCACAACAGATAATGCATCCTCAAACATCAAAGCATTTAAAGGGAAGTCTTACCACTGGGTTCCTTGCTTTGGCCACAACCTACATCTGGCAGTGAACAAGGCTACAAGCCTGGAACGTGTGGCATCGTCTCTGTCCAGGCTCAGAAAGACTATATGTGCATTTTCTAGATCTAACAAAATGACAAGGCTTTTAAAGGAAAAGCAACAGCTCCTTCACCTCCCAGATCACAAGCTGGTTCACGATGAACCTACCCGCTGGGGTTCAGCATTCGATATGGTGGACCGTTTCTGTGAACAGCAGCAAGCCATCTGTGCTGCTTTAGCAGAAAACCGGAATAAGTGGTGCCTAATGCCTACTGACACAGACATCTCCACACTCGAGACAGTGCGAGAGGTCCTGGGCCCTCTAAGGACCTTCACTGATGCCCTGTGTGGAGAAAAAGAGACAACACTTTCTTCTGTTATCCCTGTGATGTGGAAGATAATGTCACATCTGCAGGACAGTGATACAGGCTCTGTGCTAACCTGCAACATGAAAACAGAGATCAGGAAAGATCTGGAGATGAGATATAGCAATGAGGAGCTACAAATCCTTCTTAATGCAGCAACCTTCTTTGATCCTAGATTTAAGAACACATTTGTAACTAAGGAGAAGGAAGTGATAGAAGTACTTATGCAAAAAGGTGTCACAGCTGATCTCTCCAATCAACAATCAGTGATGGAGTCCACTCAGGCAATGCAGGAAGAACAAACTGCTGCCAAAAAACAAAAACAAGACCTGGGTAGCCTTTTGTCTACCATTGTATCAGAGAAAAAAAGAAAAGAGGTGGGACAGGGAGATGAATGTCAAGCCTGGAGAGAAGAGGTGCCAGCTGACAGACTAAAGAAAGAACTCCAAATGTACAAGGCCATGGAAGAGACCAATGCCACAGAAAACCCACTTTCTTGGTGGAAAAGTCAAGAATCAAGCCTCCCCATTCTTTCAATGTTTGCCAAATATTACTTTTGCATTCCAGCATCAAGCTCAGCCTCTGAGAGAGTTTTTAGTACGTCTGGCCTCATCTGTAGCCCACTAAGATCCAGACTATCAAGTGACAATATTGACACACTAGTTTTCCTGTCTAAAAATCTGCAGCTTGCAAAGGATCTGGCCAAAAAATAAAGGCTGAAGAGATGTGAAGATGTGACTCCATTTTTTTTTCCAAAATCAAAATGTAACAAATGTTCCCTGTAGTTTTTTGTTGTTACATTTCGGTACATTTTGTTTATTTTTTCCATTACCAGCATACTGCACATCCCTAGCACCATGTGATAAAGACTGGAAAAATATGAAGATGTGAACCTATTTTAAGAGGTTTAACCTATTTTACATTTCAGTTTTGTGTTCCAAAATCTAAATTAAACTTATATTTTCCCTGGCTGTAGGTTGATATATTTTGTTTGCACATTTGTTACTGCAGAATTTAAAGCAGTGTTTGTTTTTGTTTTTTTAATAAAATTATTTTGAATTTACTTATTTTTTGAGGTGGGTTATTTGTCACCTATGGTATCGTTTATAGATGTCCTACTACGTTCTGCCTGGAGGAGGGTGGCAGAGGTCGTACCTGGTGGGTTTTATGAGTCTGCACTGTGTAAAATAAAATGTTAATTCAACAGTTGAGTTGTAATGGTAGCAGACAGCACAGGTGCATCTGCAGACACTAGGGATGGGCATGATTAATCGACAATTGAAATTCTTAACGATCAATTATCGTTGATCACGTTAATTTGTTATCGATTAATCGAATGCATTTTTTATTTTATCTAATGCCAGTTGTGTTGCGTAGTGTGAGTCAGCAATTAAATAAATTTCACTGTGTGGCAGCAATTAAACATTTTACCACCAGGGTGCAATACCACTCAATGCGAGGCTGGCATCGAAGTAGAGGTCTGCATTCCTGCGGGAACCGACCATATATTTTGCGCCGCGGGATTGCATTTCCGACTACAACACAGTAGCGGTCGGTAACTCTGGTGTAATTTGAATGGGAGGAGGTAAATATACGGCCCTCAGAAAGAACAGGCAGGTTGTCGATGACTGACAGAGCAGAATATGGCAGAGCAAAGTGTGGATGCAGCGTCCTCGAAGGACTGGAAAATGCTCAGTTTACTGCTAAGAAACCCTGTCAGGCAAGTCTGGTGTATGGGAGTCTTTTTCATGTCATAGACGCAGAAGGAAAAAAATACCCTTTGCGCAATGTGATAAATGGCTAAAAGTGTTCCCGTTCAGCAGTCAAAATGTTAAATTTATGCAGACTACATTTTTATTTTCTCTGTGGAAATTTAAATGTTAAATTCTGAAAACGAGATCTAAATTTAGCGGGATGGTCGGGTCGGGAGGAAAATTATTCTAAGCAGACAGCGGGTGAACAAAGATATATCGGGAACGGGTGGGTGCGGAATATAACCCCAGCGGGAGCAGGACTTAAAAACAGTCCCGCGCAGACCTCTAAATCGAAGCAGAACTTCAGAACTTTCTGAGGGAGACTTCCCCACCCCTGAACTGCACATCTACAGGCTGGTAATAAGTGAACGGAAAAAGGTTTCCTGGGCTGGCCAAGTTAGTGCGGAGGTCTGTGCATCCCGGTAACGTCAGTCCCCTCAGAGCGGGTGTTTTCGGCGGCTGGACTGACTGTCACCAGGTTGCGGGCGGTCACATCTAACCCCAGATCATGACAACATGCTTATATTTAGCACAAAACATGCGTGATGGTGGCAGTTTTTACCATAGCGGTGGTCTAGGTCTGTGCCGGTGAACGTGACCACTCCACTGCGGTGGTAGAGAGCCAACGTGGTGGCTGTGTAGCACCGGCGGTGGTCGGCCAAACTATTTTTTTTTTTTGTATGTGAATGCTGTTTTACATGAATATTATGACAGGAGTGAAGCACAATGCTTTATTTACAAAATAAATAATAGGTTCGCAATTAAAATGTTACCTCACAGCCATGGAAACATAACATTAACGTACATGAAAAATATATGTTCGGTTTGCCTAACTGAGCGTAGTTTAACTGTCTGGCACAAGTTGATCTTTTAATAATGGTCTCATCGAGGAAAAACACGCTGTATTTTTGTATTCATTGCATTTTTGAATTATAAAAGTTAAATAATTAATTATGTTATAAAAAATATTAATGATTAATCGATAGTCGATCGTTTATTCTCCCGACTAAGAAAATTTAATCGAATGCCCATCCCTAGCAGACCCCTGTTCTGATGAGGATATTAATAACAACTCATGACAGATCTGAAAACTGCACAGCAAAAAAATGCTCTTCTTACTTTAAAGTTTGTTTTTTTTCAGTTAAAATATTACAAATTCTTACATGAAGATGCATTTACTAGATACGTGAAATGACAAGATATTTTTATTGTTTTCTGGGACCACACTGAACTCATCATAAGCAAGTATGTGATAAAAATAAATAAATAAAAAGTTATCTGGCTATGACATCACTTCTGGGGGTGTGGCTAACCATATTCAACAACCTTGCAGTGAATCGGGATGTTGCAGTTTTTTTTAAGCACAATTTTGAAAACAGGGCCCGCTTTGTCAAAACACTACACACAATTAACACAACACTTCAGATCATTTGCAAAATGGAACACTTTTGTCAAAACTATACACGACTTTGTAAAAACAATATTTTTATCATATGAAACACACACATTTCATATGACAGTCTTTTTGAAGCAGTTACACACTGACTGCTGTTCTCAATCTTAAACACTTGTAAAATGTCTACTTTTCTAATGATATAATCTGGGTTTGATTTTTTTTTTTTTCTGAGATATTGTACACACAAGACCAGTACTGCATATTGATGACAATATTTATTTATTTCTACATTGTAAAATCATTTGATTCATTCATGCATTTTCAAAGGTTTGTTTTTTATATCTGCTGAGGTTGGGCTAAAGTCTCTGTCCAGCCTCTCTCAATGTCAACCCATGGGTACTCAGTAGTCTCTTCCCCTCTCTACCCCTGTCTTACCCTCTCATCTGAAGCTAACAATGTGCTTACAGTTTGTAAGGTTAAGGTAAGTGTAAGGTTTTGCTAATTGTGGGAAAGTTTTAATTTTAGTGTGTAAGCAATCGTAAAAAAAATAAGTAAAATGACATAGCATTTTGAGGTGAATAGTGTTAAGGTTATTATAAAAATGAAAAAAAAACTCATGGATCATTTATAATTGTTATATATTTTGTTATGGGAATTTATTGGTGAATCTAATTTTAAAAAATCGAATTTAATATTAATCTTCTAGTTTTTTTCCCAGTAGCATATTGTTAAACTGGGACAGGGTATTACTGGCAAACTGGGACAGCCATTTAAATCATTCTAATGGGAAAATTGAGTTCCCTTTTTATATACCCCTCATAAATTTAGTTAGCTTCCATATTCTCTCATTCAACATTTCATACATTGCCCTAAAAAAACTAAAAAAAGGAAGATGGAGGGTATAAGCTCGGATGGCCAGGACATTTGCAATGTTTGTAAAGCCAAATTTGGTGATGAAAATGATCCCAAGAAGACAGAGGATTGGATTTTGTGGACTATTTGCGAGGACTGGTTTCATGACACTTGTGGCGAGGAGAATGGCATCATTGAAGACGGGGAGGCACTGACTGTATTGACACGTAGACTAACCATACAAAAAGTAGAAATTAAATTTAGCCTGTGTCAAGTGAATTAGCCAATGAGAAGATATGTTAATTGAGGTTAATTGATGTAAATTTATATGAAATAAATTAAACCCAATGCAAAATATTGTGGGCAGGCGAGATGGAGGGGGTGAAACTGCTGTCCCTTAAAAATGTGATGTTTATTATTGTTTTTATAGTGCATTTAATTAATTTAGCCTAAACTTGAATCATAATTGTATGTGTTTGAGTTGAGTGTCGCAGTTTGACAGTAACGCCTGGAAGAATGTGGTCTGGGGTCAATGAGTGTTTAAGGAACAGTCACCCTTCCTGTGTTTAATGTTTCTTTCTTTTTTATTCTGTATATAGTATAGTAGAGCTCTTAAGCTATTTAAAATAGTATCATATGAGGGGCTTAGACATTTGGATCATAATAAAAAAATTATGCAGATGGTAAATTATCAAAAAGTGTCCCACTTTACCAGTATTCACCCTATTTATTGTAAAGTTTTAAATCCATAAATGTAAATATATGAAAAATAAACCCCACTTTAACATTTTCAAACAAGAATGGAAGATGTATGCCTATTTAAATACAAAATGTAACTTCTGTTAACAAGAAAGCAATGAAAACATCCAGAATATATTGTTCAATATATTTAATTAAGTTTCTTTTACATTTCCTCTGTAATAGTATTGAAGCATAATTTCCTTTTTGTTGTGAAAGATTTATTTCTTGAATGTATTGATTCTGTTTGTTAATATTGGAATAATAATAATAAACAAATGGCTCAAAAGCACACCCATAGATAGGTAAACTTTCGACGTACAAAAAAAGGGGAAGCGTCGCAACACCACGCTTCAGTCGTGTCGCAAAAGTGGATCTCTACCGTCACTGATTCGAACTTCACTCACCCAACAAATCTTCCTCCCATTCACAACAATAGAGGCAGACAACCTAGACAGTTTACGTATTAACTTCTATCTGTGTGATTTTCTTATTGCCAGTGAGGGACAAATCTTTCATACAAATTAAAGCTTGAAGTTCAAGATAGACATATGATTACTGATGTATAATGATAGCCTTTCACAGAAAAAAAAGCCTTATATCTATCTACCACACAAAGTCAGCCACATGTGTCCTGACAATATTTTGCTTTCCGTAAAAACAAAACTCCTCAAAATAACCTCCAACATTTAGTTTGAATGCATGCACCAAACATGTCAAGGCCTGCTGGTGAAATCCATAAAGGATGTGTCGACCAGAGTATATAAAAAATAGATATAGAATGACACAGTAGTAAAACATCGACTGTAAACCGCTACGCCCAAATTTTTCTTAAACAGTTAAGATACATCATAGCAATCAATCAAGATCATGTAGGCTAACAACGTTCGTTACAAATGACTGTTGTTTTCCAACACTATTTTAATGTTGCATTATATGCATCTAGATTAATAGTAGCCTACTAGTTTTCATTTATAGGATTGTGCTGCTACGGAAGTTGAAATGTGATGCCAACTTAGTGCTAAATGAGACAAGTAGAGGTAGCTGCAGGCTGGAGCAATGGGCGTGCCATAAGGTCGGAAAGAAATGGGGCGTGCCATGAGGAATGGGGCGTGCCGTAAGGTCTTTTCAATTGACGCGAAAAGCTTCCTGATCCGCATAAAAGCGAGCCGTAAACTGAATCACTATAATTACACAAATAAGACAAAATACATTTCTTTCATTGAAAAAAGCAATAATGATATTGAGAATACATTCAAAAGTATGTTACTTTCTGTATGGCGCGGGTTACGTGACGTCATCACCACCGCGACTTTTTAAGGTTCAATCATAAAAAACATTCATACTGTTTGTGATAAATGCACTTTTGTGACACATCACTTGAAGATTTTAAACATTTATTTTTGTATTGCCCTTTTTCTATTTCATTTTGGACTGACTTTAAAATAGATATTCCTAAAATAGAAGTTCCTATTAGAATTTAGAACCTCTTGATATTTTACTGTTTCCAAAACCCATATTTTTCTGAAAAACAAAATATAATTAAATGTTGCGAAGTTTTATATGCATGACACAAATAAAATAAACCCTCCTATATTACCTTTAATAAGACTGATCTCACAGTATACTTTGAAACCCTTTCAAACATGAGATCACAAAACAGTTTTCTACCTTGATTCATAAACTTTTATTTTTGTATTTATTAGTATTGTTCATTTTATACTTGTTATTCTCTGATTTATACATTTTGAGCTGTATTTACAATGCTTTGTAATAATCGTTTTTTATTGCATTATACTTGAAATGTCTGTAATAGTAAAATAATTTGTTTTTAATTATTTTTAAGATAAAAATGTCTCCTGACACTATTTAAGTCATACTAATTTTGTACTTTCATTTTAAGTACATACAAAGTAAAACTAATGTTATTTTTATAATAGTACAGCAAATGTTTTTGTTGTATAAAGGCATATATATATATATATATATATATATATATATATATATATATATATATATATATATATATACACATATATACACATATATATATATATATATATATATATATATATATACATATATACACATACATATATATATATATATATATACATATATACACATACATATATATATATATAAATATGTACACATACGTGTTTGATCAAAAACTCACCATATAATTATAAAATGAAGTAAAACCAGTTTAATGAACTTCTTTTGAGTGACATTAATCAATTAAGCAAAACAAAACATTTAAAAATCCAAAAAACATTTATTCAGAAGTCATTTTTACTTGAATTTACATGTAATTTGTCATCAAAGGCTTGTGTTCGAAGTCAAAACTCATTCCTTCACGGATTCATACTATAGTAGCAGTCCATTGAACAGAAGCCATCAAACTCTCTATCTGAATAGAACGCAGTGAAGACCCCCTTCACACTGCCGCAATATCCAGTGGTGTTTTTATAGAGGACTCCACAGGCATCACATCTGGTAAGCTTAAACTCCACCCTATATTCCTCCCTCACATCCGGATTGACTGACTTCCAGTCAACGATACCTACAAGATAAAAGAAAAAAGGAATTTTTAATGCAAAATTATTTAATATATTAGCTTAACTTGTTAATTTCATAAAGTACATACTGTCCAGCCAGGCAAAGTGAGCTTTTTTAAGGAAACCTGGACGGTGGACTGTTTCATTAAACTCGTTGCACACTAGTGACAAAGTGTGAATGGCTTTGTCTCCTTCTTCATAAACAACATCAAGAAGAATGTGACTGAGCACCTCTAGTGGTAGCTGGAAATGAGAAAACAGAAAAACTATTTTAAAATATTACTTTACTCCAATTTGTTTAAAAAAATTATAATATTCAACAGTACATCAGCAAGGCCTCTTGTTGGGTCCATGGCTGAAAAAAAAGGGAAAAAAAAAGTTAATTTTCACTGGCCATTTTTTTACGTGTTATTTAAAACAGTTTACCATACCAGTTTTGACTTCACATGGGCCTTCAACCTCAGCATCTTTTCTGTGCCTTTTCTGATCTGTAGGAGACCTAGAGAGAGAGTGAGAGAGAGTGAGTGAGAGAGTGAGAGAGAGAGACTTCCAAAATGCTAACATGTCATTACTTTATACAGGTCCTTCTCAAAAAATTAGCATATTGTGATAAAAGTTCATTATTTTCCATAATGTAATGATAAAAATTAAACTTTAATATATTTTAGATTCATTTCACACCAACTGAAATATTTCAGGTCTTTTATTGTTTTAATACTGATGATTTTGGCATTCAGCTCAAAAAATTCTCAAAAAATTAGCATATAATGAAAAGGTTCTCTATTAACCTAATCATCTGAGTCAACTAATTAACTCTAAACACCTGCAAAAGATTCCTGAGGCTTTTAAAAACTCCCAGCCTGGTTCATTACTCAAAACCGCAATCATGGGTAAGACTGCCGACCTGACTGCTGTCCAGAAGGCCATCATTGACACCCTCAAGCGAGAGGGTAAGACACAGAAAGACATTTCTGAACCAATAGGCTGTTCCCAGAGTGCTGTATCAAGGCACCTCAGTGGGAAGTCTGTGGGAAGGAAAAAGTGTGGCAAAAACGCTGCGAGAAGAGGTGACCGGACCCTGAGGAAGATTGTGGTGAAGGATCGATTCCAGACCTTGGGGGACCTGCGGAAGCAGTGGACTGAGTCTGGAGTAGAAACATCCAGAGCCACCGTGCACAGGCCTGTGCAGGAAATGGGCTACAGGTGCCGCATTCCCCAGGTCTAGCCACTTTTGAACCAGAAACTGCCGCTGTTTCTGGTTAAAAGTGTCTTGACCTGGGGAATGCGCATGCACCTGTAGTTAATAAACAAGCGCCTGACCTGGGCTACAGAGAAGCAGCACGGGACTGTCGCTCAAATTTTGCATGTCATTCGGAAATCAAGGTGCCAGAGTCTGGAGGAAGACTGGGAGAAGGAAATGCCCAAATGCCTGAAGTCCAGTGTCAAGTACCCACAGTCAGTGATGGTCTGGGGTGCCATGTCAGCTGCTGGTGTTGGTCCACTGTGTTTTATCAAGGGCAGGGTCAATGCAGCTAGCTATCAGGAGATTTTGGAGCACTTCATGCTTCCATCTGCTGAAAAGCTTTATGGAGATGAAGATTTCGTTTTCAGCACGACCTGGCACCTGCTCACAGTGCCAAAACCACTGGTCAATGGTTTACTGACCATGGTATTACTGTGCTCAATTGGCCTGCCAACTCTCCTGACCTGAACCCCATAGAGAATCTGTGGGATATTGTGAAGAGAAAGTTGAGAGACGCAAGACCCAACACTCTGGATGAGCTTAAGGCCGCTATCGAAGCATCCTGGGCCTCCATAACACCTCAGCAGTGCCACAGGCTGATTGCCTCCATGCCACGCCCCATTGAAGCAGTCATTTCTGCAAAAGGATTCCCCACCAAGTATTGAGTGCATAACTGAACATAATTATTTGAAGGTTGACTTTTTTTGTATTAAAAACACTTTTCTTTTACTGATCGGATGAAATATGCTAATTTTTTGAGATTTTGGGTTTTCATGAGCTGTATGCCAAAATCATCAGTATTAAAACAATAAAAGACCTGAAATATTTCAGTTGGTGTGCAATGAATCTAAAATTATGAAAGTTTAATTTTTATCATTACATTATGAAAAATAATGAACTTTATCACAATATGCTAATTTTTTGAGAAGGACCTGTATTTATATTAGAATTAGAATTTACCCTGATTCTTCAAGTAGCAGTACACACCACCATTTCCTTATTCTTGACATATTAGCCTTGAAAAAAATAAAAATAAATAAACATTACAATGTTTAAAATTGTTTTTATACTGGCTTGCAAAACAAATGTGATGAACAAATATCAGAAGACTCACCTCTGAAAAGTCAAAAGCCACCCCCAGAGAAATGTACAGGCCATACTGAAATTCAAAAGCTTGTTTAGACCTTTTATTATTTTGTTTCTAAATTAAACTGATGTTACTGTCATATAAAAACTCACCATGAGCACAAAGACTCCACAATTATTGGACAAATGCTGCATTGGAATCTCCTGGATAAGGTTTGCAAGAAAATCAAGAAATGGAAAAAAGCAAGTAAGCAAGAAAGTAATGAATTGAATTGTGTGCTAGAAGAATAAGTGATGAATGATTCAAAAACTTACTGGAAGATCCTTACAGGAGATCTCAGTCCAATGGCCAGGAATAACAGTCTGAGCAACCCTCCTATTAAGTGATTTTTAGAAATTGATATATGTTGAAATTCAAAATCAACAAAAAACACCCCTTTTCAAAAGTTATCTCACTGTCATCTGTCTTTATAACTCTGCTGCTAAACTTACAGACACTACATAACAGTCCCCATTTTGATTGTGTATGCCCCTTAGGCCTACTGTTGATTGGTTGTAAACGTTTTGGTACTTTCAACGTTAATAAAATGACCTCATATAATTCACATCAGACATCAAAAACACGAACATCACAAATGAAAAAAAAGGAAAAAAAGAAAATGCTGAATGGTTTAGAACTGAACCACCATACAGCAGCTGAGAACATTTGAACAAGAACTGTTCAACTGGAACTTCTGAAAATGAACTTCTGAGCTATGTAAAAGACCTGTACACTTGACTGTATCTTCCATCACTCAGACCACTCGGGCAGAGTGAATCAAGAAAAAACATCTGTTTCAGCTTTGGACGCAAAATCTGAAAATGGTTGTTAAAAACAAAATACAGAAATCAATTTGAAATGGATAAAAATGTCTTAATGACTTACACAAAGCATCCAGTGTGACTTGATCCACGATGGAAATAGAATGCAGTCTTTTGTAGAAGCATCAACCTATCACAAATAAATATAATACAAAATGGTGCACAATGTTTATTTTGCTCTGTGAAATCTTTTTGGCCGCTTTGAAAGAATGCTAACAACATCGAAACAGTCAATGAAATCCAAAGTATGCATGCTAAACAATAAATGATAACTACAATATTACACTGTTGGAAAAATATATATAATTGCTTACAGGGATGTGTAACATGGGATCTGCACAAAGTGGTGGAATCAGCGTTGCATTCACATAGCTGTTAGATGTCCAGACTTGGATGCCCTAATTACAGAAACATACACATTTATTTATAATAGCTTTTTACATTTTATACAAGCAATGACATTTTACCTGCAATTTGCTGAGGTCTTCAATTTTCTTGAAACAGCAATTCAGAATCTGTTAAGATATCACAGCTTCACTTAAAAACAGGAACATTTTTGAAAAGTAAATTGGATCAAAGAAATTTAAGATGATCCTAACTGTTGCCTCCACATTGCGTTCCAATCCCAAGGTCTGAAAATCTTCTCGCATCAGGGTTGTAGAATAAACACGTGCCACATGTTCACGCCCATTTTGCTTTGTGTCTAAAATATGTGTGAGCTATTTAGGAAAAAAAACAAAACATTATCAACATACATTACAAAATGTTTGAGGCTGCTTGCAACTCGTCTTAGTCAAGGGAATAACAGTTTAATATGAAAAAGCGGTGAAGTATTCCTTTAAAAGATTTCAACCTTCAAGGAGCAAATCACCTTTTCTTCGCTGAATGGCTGCTCCCATCCAGTCTTGTTGGGCATTACATCCTTCAGCCATGTCACAGAGGCCTTGTCTGTACTTGGCTCATCATCCATTTCGACTGTGCTTTTACTTAAAGTCCCTAGCAATAAAGCATGTGAGTCATCTAACCCCAGTGTCAAATAACATTTCTGGAGAACCAAAATAATGACATTAAATTGCATTATGAAAAATTAAGTTTACCTGCAAGTGCTTGGCCATGCTCATCCAGGACAACCTGAGTGCAACCAACAGCCTTGGTAAGCTGTTCTGTAAACCTAGTGTTAATTGCAACGTTGTAGTGGTGCAGCAGGTTTCGCATAAGAAACAAGTGATTTGTTGGCTTCATAACATTTAGGAAGTAATTGTTTTTTCTCATTTGAGAAAACAACTGCTCCGCACACTGAGAATTAACTCTTCCAGCCAACTCAGGCACAAGCTGTATTTCTGAAGTTTATCACGGGATCCTTTGTGTTATTTTCATGGAATCTGTCAGAAAGTACATAGTGATCAGATGAGCCAGTTAATGGATGCCCATTCACATCAGCAGGTATTTTCTTCTCTTTGAGCCATTCCAATGAAATTTTAAGTCTTCCCTCTTCTGCTGCTGCAATATTGGCATCATTTGGCTCCAAAAGCCGACCCTCATGTGGGCTGAAGGGAATCATGTTTGGACTACGGAGATTTGCATGAGTGGAAAGTCCTCTTGCAAAGTCATAAATTATTACGTTGGGAAGGTGTTTCCAGGACAGCAAAATGTCAGTGAAGTCCCTTGGACTTTCAGCTCGCACCAGGACTTTAATGCTGTTAACGACCCCGCAGGGGCACATAACAACTGCCCAGCCACCTAAGTGATAGATTGTTTAAAATTAATGATTGCAGCACTTATAAAAAAAGAAAAAATAAAGAAATGTGTTTTCTATTATAAATTAAGATATATCTGTGCATACAAACCTGATGCACCCCAAACCTTTTGAAAAATTTTGTCATATGCTGATCTGTTTTGCATTTCACTCCTCAGTCTCATTATTAGGTCCATCTTTGATCCCTTGTTATCTAACCCACATGATGCACATAACTGTCGGACAGCAGCCACCTATGAATTAAAACAACAAAAAAACTCAGAATTTATCAGAAATAAACAATGACAATAGAATACTGTTACAAAAACGTAAATAAAACAACACTACACCTTCAGTGACATCAGCTCATCAATAAGCCTTTCCTCAGTTACTGGAACTTCAGCTGCAGGATTAGGATTTGATGAATGTACTTTCTCCCATTCAGTATTTAAGACAGAGCCAGACTTCCTAGTATTTGGTCCAATCCAGGGAGCCCAAAGGTGATAACTTGGTTTGACTGCAAAAGGATTGGAGTTTCCAGCTGCAAAAACAAAACGATAAAGTTGTTGCCAGTGATAACTTTTATTTCTTAAGTTTAACAACAAAAAGTTATACATAAATAAAAGTTAATTATTAGGTAATAACTCATAATGTCATAAGATACACTCATAGCAGTTGTTTCTGGGATGTTTCTCAAATTTGTGTGTGCATGTGGCATCCATGTGTAATGTCTCCCAGTGTAAAAGTTTAGGCATAATACAAGATAAAACAAATGCCCGTGTCTGTGTAGTACTTTGATCCAAATGATTAAAATAACTTACTCTCCACAAGACCTCTAGCAATAATCTCCAATCGCAGTGAATTCCAAAAGCCTCCACATCCACCTGTCCATCAAAGTTTGCTGGTGGTTCTTCTATTTCACTGACTAAACAAAATAAAATTACAAATACAGTGCCAAATCAAAACTTATGAAACATCACTATTTTTAATGCTTTGAAGAAAGTCTCTTATGATCATCAAGTATGCATTTATTGGAGCAGAAATTATAATTTAAAATTATGGCATTCTATTTTAATATACTATCAAAAATTATTTCTGTGATGCAAAACAATTTTCAGTGTCAGTCATCAGTGTCACATGATATAAGTATAATTTATTCTGACTTATCAACATGACATTATTTTTAATAACCTGTGAATAAAAGACAGCTCAACTAAAAACTTCAATTGATGATTGATTCTAATAAGTTACATGCAAGTCAGGATATTTCAAATTGTAATTAGATCTGTATCATACCTGGCATGCTAAAAGCTGCTTTTCGATGAGCATCCATGATAACAACAGATGGATGGAATCCACACTTTAAGCAGGAAAACTGGTAGTTGTGATCAGTTAATGCTTCAAAGTGCAAATAAGCAGAAAGCACTGTTTTACTTGGGTAAACCACTCCATTGGATATTGAAAAAGCTTTACAGACTCTTTCAACAGCGGTGTGAGACTAAAGAGGACAAATTAATTAGACATTGTTGTGACAATAACATTAAACACTGTAAAGCAGGGGTCGCCAATCCTGCTCCTGAACGGCCAATATCCTGCAGAGTTCAGCTCCAAACCTAATTAATAAAGTCTGGTCCAGCTGATCAAGTTCTTACTAGGAATACAAAACACTTCCTGGCAGGTGTTTTAAGACAAGTTGGAGCTAAACTGCAGGACAGCAGCCCTTCAGGACTGAGTTTGGACAACCCGCAATAAATAAAGCAATCCACAATACCTGCAAAAACTGCGAAGCATAAGACAAAATTTCAAACTGAGTATGATGTGGTCATCATAGTTATGCACACCAGTGCTCCATTCTTGATAGCGATATGCAAGTCCACACACTGGGCATGTCTTGCAATAGGTTTCAACACCTAAAAACAAAAACAAACAAAATAAGCAGCTAATCTTAACACACATTATTGAAGTAAGAATTTACTAGTAATAAATAAATACCAACCTTCAATTATTCCAACTGTTGTGACAATTTTAGCTTTATTAGAGATGAGCAAAGGATCACTAAGGGGTTCCGAACACGATGAACAGTGCATTTCATCAGGAACCAAAACTTTTGGGAATTCCTTTTCATCTAAATTGGTTATGGAGATGGGTAGGGAAGAAGGTATTGTTTTCTTTGAAAAGATATATTGCACCATTTTCTTGAGGTTCTCAGTTTTTGGAGGGTACACAATGTTCTCAGTATAATCTTTTTCTGAATCAGAAAGTCCAGTGTCCACCAGCAATGGTGTCTTACAGGTCAAGTCCACCTCTGTGCTCTTCACTCTTTGGAACATTTTTCTGTTGGTTTGGAAAAGATACCATTTGCACACAGCCTTGTGTATACAGGAGCGTCTTGGCCGAGAACAAGGGCAATGCCATGTGTTGTTTTTTGCATTATAAACAACCATGATTCTTTCCAATCGGTTATAGAATGAAACTTTTGGCTCAAAAACAGACACATAGTGCATATAGGATGGACCACCAAGAGTCACATAGGACGCAAAACACACATTTTGTTCTTCAGCTTTTTTCTGAGCATTTAAGCACTGTCTTTTGCGTTCCTCTGAAAACCATTTGTGCTGTACCATTTCTCTTAAAGCCTCTTCATGCAGGACAGCATTTCCAGCATCAGATCTGCAGTAATCCACTGATTTTAAGTGTGTACACTGACAAGATCGCATGCCACTTCTTCTTTTAAAATCCATTACAGAATTGCAGACATCAAGTTCACAAGTCACCTTGTGTGAAATGCCCCATGTTTTATTGATAACATGAATGGGTATACAAGGGCCTTTAGAGGATTTTGCTACAGCAAAAACTGCATTTTTTGGGTCAATACACTGACTTTGAAGGTGAGACTGTGCAGTGATATCAGGTTCAATATTCAAGTGTGCCCTTTGTATATGTTTCTTGAGGTTTTTTTAAAACGCACAGATTACAGTGGGGACAACATAATCTTTTCCCTGTTTTCTCTGAACACAAAGAGGTGCAAAAGACACAGTTTTTGTCACTTGCGGTGTTGTCTCTTTGAGCAGGAAAACTAACTGACTGGACCGGTTTTGGAGCTGCGTCACTACTGGGAGGAGACAAAGATGCAGACTGGACCATCTTTGGAGCTGTGTCACTACTGGGAGGACACAAAGACGCACACTGGACCATCTTTGGAGCTGTGTCACTACTGGGAGGAGACAAAGACGCACACTGGACCATCTTTGGAGCTGTGTCACTACTGGGAGGACACAAAGACGCACACTGGACCGGTTTTGGAGCTGTGTCACTACTGGGAGGAGACAAAGACGCACACTGGACCATCTTTGGAGCTGTGTCACTACTGGGAGGACACAAAGACACACACTGGACCATCTTTGGAGCTGTGTCACTACTGGGAGGACACAAAGACGCACACTGGACCGGTTTTGGAGCTGTGTCACTACTGGGAGGAGACAAAGACGCACACTGGACTGGTTTTGGAGCTGCGTCACTACTGGGAGGAGACAAAGACGCACACTGGACCATCTTTGGAGCTGTGTCACTACTGGGAGGAGACAAAGACGCACACTGGACCATCTTTGGAGCTGTGTCACTACTGGGAGGAGACAAAGACGCACACTGGACCATCTTTGGAGCGGTGTCACTACTGGGAGGAGACAAAGACGCACACTGGACCGGTTTTGGAGCTGCGTCACTACTGGGAGGAGACAAAGGCACTGTCTGTTTGACTACTTTGCACATATTTATGTGCTTTATAAAATCAGACTTTTTAATTAGGGTTTTTGAGCAGTGGAAGCAGTGGAAGTGTTTGGTTTGTCTGCATTCCAAGTGGCAGTCAAAGATGATCAAACCTATAAGAATCATAAACATCAAACACAATAAAAAAAAATCATATATAAACCAAAACATGTTTGTCATAAATTTCCAATTATGATACGTAACATCACCATTCACGTTAATATCTTTAACCTTAAAAAGTTATAACATGCATGCATATCACAACTTAACTCATACTTACGTTCATGGCGAACCGCGCGAAGTCTGTGGCTTTGCAAATGGCTGTGTATCTTGTGATATTCACAAGGTCTAAAAACACTGAGAGCACAGAACGGACATCGATATAAATCGCCGACTCTGATGTCTTCGATGCAAATGCAGTCATTGATTCTTCTCACTGTAACATGTGTCTGTCAACAACAATTAAATAATTACCAAAGGGGAAAAATGTCAAGCAAAGAGACCAACAAATTATATCGCACATTACCCCCGTCATCTTTTTTCCTTCTAAAGGAAATAACGATTTTTTTTTTTAGCTAAAGGAAATTACGTATAACTATGGTTACTGCTGATTGGCCAACGCAGTTGCCAGGAGGAAGCTCCTTTGACCAATGAGAAACCTCTTACCACGCCCTACCTCTTGCCACGCCCCTACCTCTTGCCACGCCCATTACTCCAAGCTGCAGCTACCGTGTCTACGCTACCCGTGTCTCAAATGAGACAAAACACGTTTAAAACTGATCAAATTTGCGCACACGTTTTGATGATCATTCAATACAAATAAGGCAGCGTGTATTTTTCATTTACATCACGGAAGGAGGAATTCAATGTAACAACTTGAATTGTGTAAGTGAAAATAAATCTGACTCGCTCATATAGACCAATACTAAAATATAGCCTACAATTTGCTTACAGAATTCAACGTAATTGAAACGTGTGGCAGATATTTTTATTGTATTAAGACATAAGCATCACTCACCTTGTCCAAGCAATTTACTTTTTCTGTAGGGTACACTATCTTGTCACATCTGCTGCACAACGGGTTCATGATGTTCATTTTGCCTTCTCCTTTAACGGTTCTAAAGCAATTGACCAAAAACACAGGTCGATCTAGTAGTCCAAAAATACACGGAAGAGGATGATGGAAATGCGCTGTCACCACCAACTAAACGCTCTGTAATGGACGCGTTCCTAAACCACGCCTCACGAACGCGTGTAGCGTTGTCCGATTTATAGAAGAATCGTTTATTTGAGTGGGATCTTTTCCATGAATCGTTTGAAGCGACTCACAACCCGTAGTGAATGAATAATTTACGGATTCGCCCTTTTAGTTTTCACATACATATGAAGGGTCTGGCTGCAGACTTGCACTTGCATTCTCGGTCGGTGGTCGAAATCGCCCCCTATAGGGCCTACCCTCATTCTAAATTCAGTTAACTTGGAGTAGAAATGAAAACGAGGGAACTGTGTGCCGGAAGGGCTGCCGCTTTTGCGTAATTTGAGCTTGCAGTTTAAAAATCATCAGCCAGGGGTATAGCAAAGGGACTCATGGGAGAAACAAAGGGTGCGCCTCAATCAGCTCCCTACAGTAGTCAGGGAGTCGGCCCATTGACTATGGCCCTGTCCCAAATGGTACCCTAAACGAGTTATCTGCGGAACAAGCGTGGGCGTTTCTACATTTGTGGGTGTTTTCAAACTGATAGGTGTTTATAAATCACGCAATGAAAATGATCCCCTTCACCCGACCCCACCCCTAAACCCTACCCACACTATGACGTAGGCAAATCAGGTAACACAGTTGAAAACGTCTCTCTGTTTATGGGCACACCCACTGATGAAGTAACGCCTATTACTAACCTGCAGAGACATAAACTTGCCCTAAACCCTCACGGTCTTCCTCTGAGTTAGCACTTTCAAGACGTCACGCTTTGACTGCCGGTGTTACGAGATTTTCGGTTTCTGAGATTTTCGGTTTCAGTGGGCGGAGCTTACATGAATATTCATGAGTTTCACGGACATGCGCATGAAACTGAGAATATTATTTCACGCTCCTCCTTGTATCTCCGCAGATATAATGTATTGTTTAAAAAAAAGGTAAATCGTTTCAATGTCGCGCAAATGTATGCCTAAACTTCAATTGTTTTTTGTGTTTACAAAGTATTTATTAGTTTGCAAGTTTTGTGCAGTCGTAGGCCTACCTGACTGAAAGATTGCAAGCATTAAGCAAACTTCAACTAGTCGTACTGATTTCATTTCGTTTTGATTTTTTTTTCTTTGTGTCATGTGATGCTTTAAATCGGTCTTTTACTAATTGTCATAATTTGTTAATAAACAAATAATTTGGATTAAAAATTATGTTGGATTAAAACATAATTAGCTAATAAACTAAAAACTTAATCTATCCTGGTGTGATTGTTCTTAAATTCTTGTTCATTTTTCTTCATCAAATAACTTAACCACACACAAGCATGAATGTGTTGAAGTACAATTTGGATTAAAACTGTCATGAGAAGTCTACATATTTTGTTATAGGCTTATAATATTGTTCAAAGGTCTTTATTTTTATGTTCACCAAGGCTGCATTTATCTGATGAAAAAAAAATAAAAAAATGTTGTGAACTTTTCTTTAATTTATTTATTTATCCTGTGATGGCAGAGCTCCAACCTTCAGTGTCACGTGAGTCATGACCCTTCAGAAATCATTCTAATATATGGATTTTCTGCTCAAGAAACATGTCTTATCACAGTTGAAAATGGTTGTGCTGCTTAATGAAGTGTGGAAACCATTATACAGTCGTCTGTTTTCCGGATTCATTATGAATTTTAAGTTTATGTCTTTACTGTCTTTTTTTAAAAACCAATATAATGCATTCTTGCTGAATAAAAGTTAACATTTAAATCATAGCATGGGTGTCGGAACCATTGTATGTGGGTGGGACAAGACCCACTCACTTTTTACGATCAATGATATTGGACCCACTCACTTTTATCGTCTCTAACATTCAGCACATGTCTGTTTACCTACCCCTAATCGATACACTTATTATTAAACACTTGTTAGACGCTTTATTTCCACTTCTCTAATATTTTCTAAATTTTTATTGAAAATAAATGCCTTTCCGATCTGATATGTGATGGGAAAAGGGAGAAGATTAAGTTCGTGAAGGCGGACTCGAACAGCGGGTCCATTTGTGTCAAAACTAAAGGCCGTGTATCTTACCCCTACACTACTGCCGCTCTCGGTGATTCAGCGATTTCCGTAATTTTGTCTTTTCGAACTATACGTTTAGCAAACAAAGCTCTATATTTGTACTTAATATAATTGGCATCTATTCCAGTAAAGATTTTCTGAGGACCCACCCACATTTTTTTTGCTTCCGACGCCCATGAATCATGATTCCAATTTTTTGTCATGCAAATCTTAAGAGTGATTAAAGTCAAGATGACAGAATGTCGTATACATGTTTTTAACATAGATTCAATAGTTTAAAGAAGTTTAATTTATCAAGATTTAAAGTCAAAAGTGTTTCTAATGAAGCCCAATTAAGAACCTATATGTTTATGAAACACCCCGGTTTCACAGAAAAAGCTTAAGCTGTTTTAACTGAAAGCATATCTTAAAATATGTCAGTTCCATTGTTTTGTCTCAAGATTTACCCATTAATGTTTTTTTTCTAATGCATGTTTAATATTAAAGCTAAATGTCCTAATTTAACTAAGGCCTAATGCTGGCTTAATCTAAACCATGTCTGTGGAACCAGGCCTTTATGACTCATAAATTTAGTGTTTGTTGTGCACCAAAATAGATCAGATATAAATGATCATCAATGTGTATTATCCAGGCAGGGCAACACATGGTCAAAGATCAGATGACAGAGAGTAATAAAGTGTAGGTTGCAAAATGTTTATTAGGCCACTAACATGGTTGTGGATATTATTTCAGTCATTTCCAGAGGATAACACAGTTTTAAAGCTTCATAAGGTAAGGTAACAGAAGTGCATAACAATAAATAAAATGATAATCTGTCATAAGAATATTCTTTATCTTCTCTTCTTTTGGAAATCAGTGTAATAATTCAGGTGTTCTGGAATATTTGGTTTCACAGTGTAAGTGGAACCTTAAACCATGAGATTATTACTCGTAAATTTATTTGTTTGTACAATTCATTTTATTGGAAACATGAAAAAACAATGCAATTTCAGCAACATTTTTCAGCACTGCGACTTGTACAACCACACAGCAGACAGTTCACAATAAGAGAACATGGAGAATGTTCAATTGTTTGGCTCTTGAAAAGGGAAAGTTTACAAATCATCTTCACTGTAGGCTATGTTACAAAAAATATAATGTTCACAGATACAATAAAATAAAGGTTTATTTCAGTTGTTACGGGTAGTTCATCAACTGATAAAAGACGCTATCTCAAAAGTACAAAGGGAAATAACAACGAAATGAAATAGCTAAATGTATACGACTAGTCGAAGTTTGCTTATCCTAACATTACACGAAGTGAATGACTGCATTCAGTCAGAGACGAATTGCTCTGCATTCAGGCACACAAAACGTGCAAATATAATAATAAACAAACTCGTCTGAAACGATGTAGTTGTAGTTAGGCCTAGTCATAAACTCGCGCTGAAACTCTTTACCTTTTTTGAGATAATCCATTAAACATGCTGAGTAACAAATGTGCGTGAACTAAAATTCTCAGTTTCACGTGCATGTCCGGGAAACTCATGAATATTCATGTGAACGCCGCCCACTGAAACCGAAAATCTCAGAAACCGAAAATCTCGTAACACCGGGAAGAAATCCGCTGCGTAAATCAGCTGAGGCTCGCGCTACGGAGCCAGGCGGGCTCGGCAGTAGTGCGCATCAAGGGCGCATATCCACCTCAAGGGGGCGCTCGCGAGCACCCTTCTGAGACCTAAAATGACAAATGGGACACTCTGCAGTCTCGTGGATTTAACACAGACGTAGGCTACCTCAGCGGCCGTCCACAAAACCGAAAGTGCACATGAAGTCTTGATCAGTCTTGATCAGTGCTCTGACTACAGAACTAGGGAGTTGATTGAGACGAAGGCATTGACTTCAAACCTTCGCAAAAAGATTCATTTTTTCAAAATGTTCGAAACGCAACACGCTGGTGACCCCTGCTGGTCAGAACAGTGTAAATGCAACAAAAACTCAGGTCAAACACGCATAAAAACACCTTTTACAAACCCATTGCAAATGTTTTATTGAAAGTAAAATCTATCAAATGCAATAAACTCATAATTTATTAAGATTAAATATCAGTGTCTGTATAATAAGCATTCTTTTATCAAATTCCAGGGCTTCCACTGCAAACTGGGTTGTGTCATTGAGAATTTCATTGTGACTCTGTTACAATGACAATAAAGAAGTCTAAAGGCCCGTTTACACCAAGGACGATAACTATAAAGACAACTATATAAGTGTCCACACGCCACACCAATGGACAATATATCATTCTGTTAAATTCTAAGTGCGTGCTTGTCTGCCCTTTTTTTTTTTAAGCCAAGGACGATCTATAAAGAGGACGATCTATTCATTACCTAATATCATGTATACTTAATATAGCTAAGGCTGCAAAGCCATCCTCGCTTCAAATATGGCAGGACTATAACCTGCGACTAAAGATTGCTTTATACATAATCTTCCTCATCAGTTCCATCTCCTCAGAATTACAGATAGCCAAGAGGAACTTGATGTTGCAACAGAAACTACTGACTCTCTCTTTACTAGCACTTTAGACATAGTTGCTCCTCGGCGCTTAAAGAAGATTAAAGCAAATAATCCAACGCCGTGGTACAACGAGCACACTCGGGCCCTTAAAACAGCAGCCAGAAAAATGGAGCGCAGCTGGAAGAAAACAAAACTGGAGGTTTTTCGCAATTTGTGGAAAGAGAGCATGATTGCATACAGAAAGGCCATAAAACTGCTAGATCTGCTTATTTCTCAACTCTTTTAGAAGAAAACAAACACAACCCTAGGTATTTATTCGATACAGTGGCTAAATTAACAAAGGATAAAGCTTCAACTTCTGACGTTTGTAAACAACACAGCAGTAATGACTTTATGAACTTCTTTACTAGTAAGATTGATAACATTAGGAATAAAATTATAACCATGCAGCCGCCTACTACAGTATCACTTCAGACAGAACATTGTAGTCTCACTGAGGAAAAATTACACTCATTCACTGCTATAGGAGGAGAAGAATTGGCTAAACTTGTCAAATCATCAAAATCAACAACATGTATGCTTGACCCTATACCGACTAGGCTATTAAAGAGATGCTTCCAGAGGTCATAGATCCTCTGCTTAATATTATTAATTCATCCTTGACATTAGGATATGTTCCAAAAACTTTTAAGTT
Organism: Gobiocypris rarus; assembly: GCA_023029165.1. NCBI lineage: Eukaryota > Metazoa > Chordata > Actinopteri > Cypriniformes > Gobionidae > Gobiocypris > Gobiocypris rarus. Next base: position 14,168,225 of record CM040920.1, read on the forward strand.
GGCTGTAATTAAACCACTTATTAAAAAAGCAACTTGATCCTAAAGAATTAGTCAATTACAGACCAATCTCGAATCTACCGTTTCTATCAAAAATATTAGAAAGGCAGTGTCTTCACAATTATGTTCCTTTTAGAAAGAAATTGTATATGTGAGGATTTCCAGTCAGGATTTAGACCGTATCATAGTACTGAGACTGCTCTAATTAGAGTTACAAATGATTTACTCTTATCATCTGATCGTGGTTGTATCTCTCTATTAGTGTTACTCGATCTTAGCGCTGCATTCGATACTATCGATCACAATATTCTTTTGAATAGACTCGAAAATTATGTTGGCATTAGTGGAACTGCATTGGCATGGTTTAAATCTTACTTATCTGACCGTTATCAGTTTGTAGCAGTAAATGAAGAGATGTCACACGATCACAAGTTCAGTATGGAGTACCGCAAGGCTCAGTGTTAGGACCGTTGCTTTTCACCCTGTATATGCTACCACTGGGAGATATCATTAGGAAGCATGGCGTTAGTTTTCATTGTTATGCTGATGATACTCAGCTCTATATTTCTTCACACCCCGAAACTTACCAATTCACAAGATTAACGGAATGCATAGCTGATATTAAAAATTGGATGAATAGTAATTTCCTGCAACTTAATTCAGATAAAACTGAATTTTTAATTATTGGACAGAAAAGCTCCACAAGTAGTGCCCTAGAATACTGTCTAACCCTCGATGGCTGCTCTGTCAAGTCCTCTCGTCAGTGAGGAACCTGGGTGTGCTCTTTGATACCAATCTTTCATTTGAAAGCCACGTTTCTAGCATCTGTAAAACTGCATTCTTCCATCTTAAAAATATATCTAAATTACGTCACATGCTTTCAATGCAAAATGCTGAACAACTAGTACATGCGTTCATGAGCTCAAGGCTAGATTATTGTAATGCTCTACTGGGTGGTTGCCCTGCTCGCCTAATAAATAAACTCCAGCTGGTCCAAAAGCGCAGCAGCTCGAGTTCTTACTAGAACCAGGAAATGCGATCATATTAGTCCAGTTCTGTCAACACTGCACTGGCTCCTATTAAACATCGCATAAATTTTAAAATCTTGCTTATTACTTATAAAGCAATAAATGGTTTAGCTCCCAGTACTTAGCGAGCTCTTAAGCATAATATACTCCATCACGTCAATTGCGGTCTCTAAACTCTGGCCAGTTGAAAATACCTAGAATATCTAAATTAACTGCAGGCGGTCGATCCTTTTCCTATTTAGCACCTAAACTCTGGAACAGTCTTCCTAGCATTGTTAGGAAGCAGACACACTCTGTCAGTTTAAATCTAGACTAAAAACACATCTCTTTACTATGGCATACACATAGAACATTTTTAACTTTCTTTATTCAAATCAAATGACTGATTGTTAGGCTGCATTAACTAGGTCAGCCGGAACCGGGAACACTTCCCATAACACCTGATGTACTCGTTACATCATAAAAAGAGTGGCATCCACACTAATGTTAGTCTCTCTGTTTATCCCGAGGTTTACTGCAGTCGGCGGATCCAGGCCGTGTCGGATCGGATGGTGGACCTGCATCTGGACATGACCAGCTCATCTCGGAGTGTCTGCTGAGACCGTGTCCATTAGTGTCTCCTCTGAATTCGCCTCACCGAACGTGATCCTCAATTAACTCCGCCTCCGCGCAACAACTCCGATCTTCAAGTATTCATATTCTGGAATCGACGCCCATCCTAAATGAACCCGCCTCAAGGCGTCATACCCAAAATTTCGAATATTCCTATCTAATATGATTTAAGACCTGCAAGGTTGCCAGAGTAATAATTATACACTGTTAATAATAGGCCAGAGGAGAACTGGCACCTCGACTGAGTCTGGTTTCTCCTGGTTTATTTTTCCATCATGCCCTGATGGAGTTTTGGTTCCTGCCACTGTCGCTTTGGCTTGGCTTGTTCAGTTGGGGACACTCAAATTATGATCCAAGTTACTCAACTAAATATACAAATAGAATTTATTAATTTGGTCATATATAATTCTATAAACTATCCAAATTAAACTAGCCAAATCAAATTTTGTTGCAATGTTGTCCTGTTTAACACTGTGAAGCTGCTTTGAAACAATCGCCATTGTAAAAGCGCTATATAAATAAAGTTGATTGATTGATTGATTAAAGATAACAATATAGATATAGTTTAAATATCATTCTCAATATTAAAGATTAGCAGAATTCACACCACAGCAATAACAATATAGAGAAACAATGTCGTTGGAATCACTTTCAGAATGATTTTATCCAGCTGATGAACGATAAAAAAATTGGCTGCATGCGTCCAAAACATGGAAAATGCTGCCTTTGGAGGACACATTTCAAGGTAGGAAGGCATCAAGGCACGTCTGAATCTAATGTTAGCTTCACTTCCTGTCTCCTAAGAGACCTTCACCTGATCGATTTTTGAAGGCAGCATATAGGTTATCCTTCACTGCCTTTGTTATCCCAGAATCCTGCGTTGAGCTGGAAAAAAAGATGATGTCCGAAAGTTGCATTTTCTAGTTTTTGTGTAAATGTATATATTTTTTAGCAACATTTTCCACTTCTGGTGTCATTTTTTAGTGAGAAATGACTAATGTAGTAGTTAAATATTTGTTTTTCTCACCAAAGCTCTCTCTATTTTGCTGTAGATCATTAAACTGTTACACTGCCTTAGAAGTCAGTTTCATGAGGGGCCTTCAATCAATCATTCAATCAATCAATCAACTTTATTTATATAGCGCTTTTACGATGACGATTGTTGTGTTAAACAGGACAACATTGCAACAAAATTTGATTTGGCTAGTTTAATTTGGATAGTTTATAGAATTATATATGACCAAATTAATAAATTCTATTTGTATATTTAGTTGAGTAACTTGGATCATAATTTGAGTGTCCCCAACTGAGCAAGCCAAGCCAAAGGCGACAGTGGCAAGGAACCAAAACTCCATCAGAAAAATAAACCTTGGGAGAAACCAGACTCAGTCGGGGTGCCAGTTCTCCTCTGGCCTATTATTAACAGTGTATAATTATTACTCTGGCAACCTTGCAGGTCATAAATCATATTAGATAGGAATATTCGAAATTTTGGGTATCACGCAAGAGACTTGAATACTTGAAAGATCGGAGTTATTGCACCGGAGACAGGTTAATTGAGGATGACGTGCCGGTGAGGCAAATTCAGAGGAGACACTAATGGACACGGTCTCAGCAAACACTCCAGGTTGAGCTGGTCATGTCCAGATGCAGGTCCACCATCCGATCCGGACACGGCCTGGATCCGGCCGACTGCAGTAAACCTCGGGATAAACAGAGAGACTAACATTAGTGTGGATGCCACTCTTTTTTATGATGTAACGAGTACATCAGGTGTTATGGGAAGTGTTCCCGGTTCTGGCTGACCTAGTTAATGCAGCCTAACAATCAGTCATTTGATTTGAATAAAGAAAGTTAAAAATGTTCTATGTGTATGCCATAGTAAAGAGATGCGTTTTTAGTCTAGATTTAAACTGACAGAGTGTGTCTGCTTCCTGAACAATGCTAGAAAGACTGTTCCAGAGTTTAGGTGCTAAATAGGAAAAGGATCGACCGCCTGCAGTTGATTTAGATATTCTAGGTATTTTCAACTGGCCAGAGTTTAGAGACCGCAATAGACGTGATGGAGTATAATGCGTTAAGAGCTCGCTTAAGTACTGGGGAGCTAAACCATTTATTGCTTTATAAGTAATAAGAAAGATTTTAAAATGTATGCGATGTTTAATAGGGAGCCAGTGCAGTGTTGACAGAACTGGACTAATATGATCGTACTTCCTGGTTCTAGTAAGAACTCGAGCTGCTGCGTTTTGGACCAGCTGGAGTTTATTTATTAGGCGAGCAGGGCAACCACCCAGTAGAGCATTACAATAATCTAGCCTTGAGCTCATGTACTAATTGTTCAGCATTTTGCATTGAAAGTGATTCAATGCAAAAGCATGTGACGTAATTTAGATATATTTTTAAGATGGTAGAATGCAGTTTTACAGATGCTAGAAACGTGGCTTTCAAACGAAAGATTGGTATCAAAGAGCACACCCAGGTTCCTCACTGACGACGAGGGCTTGACAGACCAGTCATCGAGGGTTAGACAGTATTCTAGGGCACTACTTGTGGAGCTTTTCTGTCCAATAATTAAAAATTCAGTTTTATCTGAATTAAGTTGCAGGAAATTACTATTCATCCAATTTTTTATATCAGCTATGCATTCCGTTAATCTTGTGAATTGGTAAGTTTCAGGGCGTGAAGAAATATAGAGCTGAGTATCATCAGCATAACAATGAAAACTAACACCATGCTTCCTAATGATATCTCCCAGTGGTAGCATATACAGGGTGAAAAGCAACGGTCCTAACACTGAGCCTTGCGGTACTCCATACTGAACTTGTGATTGGTGTGACATCTCTTCATTTACTGCTACAAACTGATAACGGTCAGATAAGTAAGATTTAAACCATGCCAATGCAGTTCCACTAATGCCAACATAATTTTCGAGTCTATTCAAAAGAATATTGTGATCGATAGTATCGAATCCAGCGCTAAGATCGAGTAACACTAATAGAGAGATACAACCACGATCAGAGGATAAGAGTAAATCATTTGTAACTCTAATTAGAGCAGTCTCAGTACTATGATACGGTCTAAATCCTGACTGGAAATCCTCACATATACCATTTCTTTCTAAAAGGAACATAATTGTGAAGACACAGCCTTTTCTAATATTTTTGATAGAAGCGGTAGATTCGAGATTGGTCTGTAATTGACTAATTCTTTAGGATCAAGTTGCGTTTTTAATAAGTGGTTTAATTACAGCCAACTTAAAAGTTTTTGGTACATATCCTAGTGTCAAGGATGAATTAATAATATTAAGCAGAGGATCTATGACCTCTGGAAGCATCTCTTTTAGTAGCCTAGTCGGTATAGGGTCAAGCATACATGTTGTTGATTTTGATGATTTAACAAGTTTAGCCAATTCTTCTCCTCCTATAGCAGTGAATGAGTGTAATTTTCCTCAGTGACACTACAATGTTCTGTGTGAAGTGATACTGTAGTAGACGGCTGCATGGTTATAATTTTATTCCTAATGTTATCAATCTTACTAGTAAAGAAGTTCATAAAGTCATTACTGCTGTGTTGTTTACAAACGTCAGAAGTTGAAGCTTTATCCTTTGTTAATTTAGCCACTGTATCGAATAAATACCTAGGGTTGTGTTTGTTTTCTTCTAAAAGAGTTGAGAAATAAGCAGATCTAGCAGTTTTATGGCCTTTCTGTATGCAATCATGCTCTCTTTCCACAAATTGAAAAACCTCCAGTTTTGTTTTCTTCCAGCTGCGCTCCATTTTTCTGGCTGCTGTTTTAAGGGCCCGAGTGTGCTCGTTGTACCACGGTGTTGGATTATTTGCTTTAATCTTCTTTAAGCGCCGAGGAGCAACTATGTCTAAAGTGCTAGTAAAGAGAGAGTCAGTAGTTTCTGTTGCAACATCAAGTTCCTCCTGGCTATCTGTAATGCTGAGGAGATGGTACTGATGAGGAAGATTATGTACAAAGCAATCTTTAGTCGCAGCGGTTATAGTTCTGCCATATTTGAAGCGAGGGGATGGCTTTGCAGCCTTAGCTAAATTAAGTATAGATGATATTAGGTAATGATCTGAGATGTCATCGCTCTGCTGCAGAATTTTAATGGTATCAACATTTAGTCCATGTGACAGTATTAGATCTAAAGTATGATTAAGGCGATGAGTGGGTCCCGATATATGGAAGTAAAACTGTGCCACTGGATTTTGAATTCAAATTTTTAGCACTGAATTTTTTTACATCGAATTTTTAACACTGAATTTTATTTTGCATCTAAATCAGACTTTGAATTTTAAAAGCCATCGAATTTCTAGCACTGTTTTTTTTTTGCCTATGATTTTTTTTTCAAAAATTCAGTGTAAAAAGAAATTCAACGTCTCAAAAGATTCAGTGTAAAAAAATTCAACGTCTCAAAAGATTCAGTGTAAAAAAATTCAATGTCTCAAAAGATTCAGTGTAAAATAATTCAAAGTCTCAAAAAATTCAGTGTAAAAATATTCAGAGTCAACATCCGGGTAACCAAGGAGAAGCAATTGATCCCTGTATCAAATCATTCAACATCCAGCCAATCATAGACGCTCCATTGGTCATGTGACGCTGAAACCGGAAGGCGGGGAAGTTCAGGTGAGCTCCAGTTAGAGCTCAGCAGCATGGCTCAGAACGCAAATGATGGCGCTTCGGTGAGTTTACTCTTTCTTTACCTTTTGTGTTCGTAAAAGGCAGTCATAGTTAGTGATGGGTAGACCGAGGCTTCGTGAAGCACTGAAACAGTTGAAGCAAATGTGCCGAAGCTTCAAAACAGCACCCGAAACCCGTCTCCATGACGCCATCTAGTGGTCACCTGCATGTATTTATCTGAAATAACCGTGACAGTGATCAATGTTAAAAATATATATAGTTTTTAACATCTGTCTGACAACTACTTGGTTTTGTAACCTGTAGCCTCCTTGTTGTTGTTTTTTCATGAAAAATGAAGATTAATAAAATAAATACAACCACAATGTGTTTATTAAAAAATATTAATTGCTCAGCTGTTGAAGGACTTAGCCGACATCTTTTTTTTTTTACATATAATTTCTCCAGCCTTTGAAAAAAATCCTCTCACTAGGGACACTTGTTGCTGGCATGCACAAATATTTTTTAGCAAGTATACAAATGAGGGAAATTTATTGCCCTCTCTTTCCAATAAATGAATGGATCATGCGTTCTGGGCAAAACCCAAACGCATCCTTGAGGTACCTTTTCACTTCTACTGTTGCAAATCATACATCTCACTTTATTTGGTATTTCCAAATGGAAATGCTCCCACACCACAGATGTACGGCATCTCTTATGTGGAGCCTCCATCTATATATCACCCATGAATAGCCTATATATCTATATAATCTATATCTATATAATTATATATCTTATGCTGTGCTATCTGTCACTATCTAACTTAGCCTATATGAATGTGTCACTTGCCTATATCTATCCTAACTATCTGTCACAGTCTATACCCATCAGTCAATATATCTAAATTAAATCTAGCTTAAATATAACTAACAATGCGCACTATAAATATTAATAGTGCGCATTGTTATATCACAAAACCACTGCTATCACAAAATGTTTCTCCTCTCACAAAACCCACAAGGCGAAGATGCACTTCACTTTTAAACTGTGGGGAATTAGGTTCAAAGATGTGTGACTGTGTGGTTTGTTCAAGCGCCTTTCAATCAAACGCCGCTTCGACAGGCGCACCTGATGAAACACTCCGGCGCTTCATTTAGCGGTAGTCACGTGACATGGGTGTGTCGAATCACGGTTCGGAGTATGGCGCGCACTCCGGGCCAAAATTAAACATCCGAACTACCGATCGATCGATCGAACGTCTTACCGAACGTCTATCCGAACGTCTTGTTCTCTGAACGTCTGACTGAGCGGGTGACCCACGTGACGACCTGACGTGACGTCAACGTCTTGGAATTAGTTTTTTTTCCCATGTAAGTATCCAAGCTGATGTGTAAACACTATAAATTGACATTGCAGGCACTAAATACAGAGATAGGGTAAATTTTATACCTTAAAGAATAACTCAACCATTTCCTGCATCCTGCAGTACTTCCCTGAACAAGCCTTTAAATATGTTGTAGGCTATTCTGTAGTCTTTCTGAGCGATGAACTGAAAAAGCTATCACCTATCATGACTATCTCTGTATTCCATGACAGAAGGAGCTAATGTTTAAAACTTTCAAACACCAGACTCACCTATTTTAACTGTAGGCCACTGTTAACTAGTGTTTTTTTTTCATATTTGATTTACATCTAGGCTAAGCTTTATCATTTTATGTAATCATTTGCTTGTTTGTTTTTTTTTATTTATTTGATTATTATTTGTCAAACAGATTAATTTTATATTGTGTGTTATTGTTAAGAGAGTTAAAAGTTAGAAGATAAAGAGTTTTATTTTCTAAGTCTTCAATGTCATGGAACCATGTTGTCATTGACTTTTCATAGAAACACATTGAGTAAGATTAAGATTATTCAATAAGCACAATGTTTATTTTTACCACGATTTTGTCTCCTTCTTTCTGATATTTCCTCTGCTGACTCCACTGACTCATGGGCTGGTAAGACAATGAGTTAACATAAGCTGTTGATGTTTTTGGATATCAAAATTAACTCTGATTTATGAATACTGTGAGGTCATGTCAACTCAACACTGGATCTAGCATTTCCACTGTCTCTCATGTTCTCATCTTGTATTATTATCATTGAATACTGTGCTAGGGGCATAAAGTGGTTTGCAGAATATGGTTAGAATGCATTATAATCATCCCACAGCCTTGTTAATGTACATAAAGACTGCATCCTAGTCTGTAAGATTGTACATTTTACTATTTGAAACAGTAATAATAGTATAGTCTAGATGCCAGATATTTTAGAAAATATTTTTAAGATACTTTTGTTGTTGTTGTTTGTTTCTGGATAATATAAAACAAATTTTCATGGTTATCCAATGATTCTGAAAACAAAACATTTGACAACTAAACAAAATAACACGTGGGCCTAATTTACTTGAGGTTCTACTAAACATGGTGTCTATTAAAACATATTCATTTAAATTAATTAATTACAAAATTTAAATTTATGAATAAATACTTTTTAAAAGTTTTGTCCTGAGTTTTTGAAGGATCTCTTGAATGAGTGATATCAGTCACTGGTGAGTGGTGACACCTAGTGGAATAAAATTGTAATAGAATCTTTATTTAACCCTCTACACTCAAAAAATGATTCATGGCATAGTTTATAATTAAGTATTTGCATCCTTTTGATTTTATTTAAATTATGTGTTTTTTAAAATGTATGTAGCCAGATTGCTTAAAGTCAATGTAAATTTGTTAATTGTGCAAACTATTAGATTTAATCAGTTAAAAATTATGAATATGGTTTAAATAGAGCTAGCTGTGGAACGAGCCAGATTCAGTTAGTTAGATTGTATGAGATTGGTTTGCATAAAGTTTAGTTTATGGAAAATGGAAATTATGCCGATCCATACTCCAGTCGGTAGGTGGCGGTACTGCACATAGACGTGTCTATGGTAATAATCCGGCAAAGAAAAAGCACCAGGAGCAGATGAAAAAACGTTCGCCTCTAATCTTTCATCAGACCATGGTAAGTTACATCTGTGTTCATTCTATTTTGTTTGACTGTTTTCATATACATGTGTTATTCGTACTGTTTATATTGTATTACACTAATACCAATGAGCTGACTATCACATTTTCGTTTAGTCCACTAGATAGCTAACTTGCATATGGTGCTAATAAATAAAAGCTAACTTTAGCATCTTTTTTAGCTAAAAGTCCTTCATCATTGGACAGTGTTACACGTAAACTAATTAAATCTAACAGGTATGTCATTTTTGTCCTGTGTTTATATGAATTTCTGAATTTTCCATGAGTGGCGATGCTTTACAACAGCTTAATGTAACTTTACTTATGCAGTTTGCATTATTTTTCTCTTTACCATTTTGAAAATGTATGCTCCGCATTTTTGTCCTTTGGCAAAACATGTGCAGTTACTTTGTAGACCAAACATAATGATAGTAGCCTTTAATAATTCTCCAAAAAAATTAGTTCATTAGCAACAGTATGCATTTTGTTTCTAACTACAACATTTTTATTTCACAGATACCTAAATCACCCTTTCTTACATATGTATGGTGGACAACCTCCTAGACCTTGTATGTATGCTACAAAGATTGATATATAATGCATAGAAAATTCAATACACTAAATTACAAACAATGAATCGCAGTTTGAAATTTTTGATTCAATAAAAAAGAATAATATAACACGTAATCTGGTCCTTTTTCATCTTTCAGGTCAGCTTCATGCATATAACTACGGTTTCACTGACATCAAAATTCATCGGTCAACTGGACAAATACACTGATGACTTGATAAGGGTTTTCCATCGCAAAGGAGGATATGCTGGACAGAAAAAAGCTAAAGTAAGTGTGTTTTTATGTATTGCATCATATATTACACTGGTTACTCTTTTGTCTTGACATTTTGTCTTTTTTTAAATTTTATCTAAGAACTTTCTGTCGCTACATAAACTGCTATGCACCTACCACTTTGACGCTCCAAAAATTTGTAAAGAGATCAAAACGAACTCAATATGAATCGAAACTACATTTTCTGAAGATTTTATTCACACATATACGTTCAACAATGCACACATCAGTTGTAGTAAACAGAAACTCAAGCATGTTAGCTTGAAGTGTGAGAACCAATGAGATTCATTCTTGTGTTACGCAGCACATTTGAGCTTCTCAAGAACAAATGAGGTTCATTCTGGTGTTACGCAGCACGTTTGAGCTTCAGCAAGAACCAATGAGGTTCATTCTCATGTTACGCAGCACGATTGAGCTTCTCAAGAACCAATGAGGTTCATTCTGGTGTTACGCGATTGAGCTTCAACAAGAACCAATGAGGTTCATTCTGGTGTTACGCAGCACGATTGAGCTTCAACAAGAACCAATGAGGTTCATTCTGGTGTTACGCAGCACGTTGGAGCTTCAGCAAGAACCAATGATGTTCATTCTCATGTTCGCGCAGCACGTTTGAGCTTCAGCAAGAACCAATGAGGTTCATTCTGGTGTTACGCCACGATTGAGCTTCAACAAGAACCAATGAGGTTCATTCTGGTGTTACGCAGCACGATTGAGCTTCAACAAGAACCAATGAGGTTCATTCTGGTGTTCGCAGCACGTTGGAGCTTCAGCAAGAACCAATGATGTTCATTCTCATGTTACGCAGCACGTTTGAGCTTCAGCAAGAACCAATGAGGTTCATTCTCATGTTACGCAGCACGTTTGAGCTTCAGCAAGAACCAATGAGGTTCATTCTCATGTTACGCAGCACGATTGAGCTTCTATAAGAACCAATGAGGTTCATTCTGGTGTTACAGCACAATTGAGCTTCAACAAGAACCAATGAGGTTCATTCTCGTGTTACGCATCACGTTTGAGCTTCTCAAGAACCAATGAGGTTTCTTCTCATGCGCCAAGCAAGTTAGTTTGAGCTTCTGTTTATGTTCCTGATGAAAATGTTGACCAAACCACTGTATTTTACGATCTCTTTATGAACTTTTGAAGCATCGAAAAATAGCATTTTCATTTTTGAGCGAACTATCCTTTTAAAATTCAGCCTTATTTAAACTAAGTTAATGACTACCTTCATGTTTTTTTTCTTATTCTTAAGTTTATCTAAGAATGAAGACATAGACATCAAGCGTGATTGTATCATGAGGTGCCTAAGTGTCTACCTAACGAAGACACAGAGACACTCATCAAAGAATATGTGGTAAGTGTCGTCAACCTTCTCTCTTTGTTGTAAATGTCTTATTGATATATATACATTGATAGTTATGTTAATGTACAAAGTAAGGAAATTGTGAAATAAGAATCATTAAACATTGGTGTAGATAGGAAATTAATACATAATTCATGGAAAAACTATGACAGTACAACTATCACTTCAATTACATGAGTTGACTGAATCAATAGGAAATAAACCGTCTTGCTGCAAAAGCAAGTTTAAATAGATAGTTCACCCAAAAATTTAAATGTTGTCATTTACTCACCTCCAAATTGTTCGAAACATGTACAAGTTTTTCTGTTGAACACAAAGAAGATATTTTGAAGAATTTTGGTAACCAAATGGTTGACTGTAGGCATTGACTTCCATAGCAGGAAAACAAAAAAGTACAATGGAAGTCAATCGCTATCATCCACTGTCTGGTTACCAGTACTTTAAAAATCATCTTTTGTGTTCAACAGAAGAATGCATTCATACAGGTTTGGAACAACATGAGGTTGAGTAAAAGCAAAAATGGGTGAATATTTGGGTGAACTATCCCTTTAACTTGAAAACTGAATTTTGCAGCAATTAAACCACTTTGATGTTTTTCTGCAAATTAAGCCAATTGATCACAATAACTAGAACTGTGATGCATTTAGATTGGGTTGGCTTGCAGGTTTACAAAAGTATTTTTGTAATTTGGTGGCAAACTTTAAGGGCTTTGGCTAGCTATCTGGATTTTTTTTTTCTAAACTGGATGGTTAGACAAATGGGTGATCTGTGTTCAAGTCTTTCTGATTGTATTTATACGTTTTGAAAAGTGTTCCATTTATTTTTACGTGTTTACATTTGACTGAGTCTACATATCTGAAATGTCAGTTTACAAAACATTGTGCCTTTATATTTCTGAATATAACACTATGACTGGCATTGGGACACAACTCATTATCTTTGTCTATTCTCCAGGACTGTGAAAGTGAAGAGGCTGATATGGGATAGCACAGACAACAATGGGAATATATGCTTTTCGGCCAGAGGGACCTTCAGATGTTGGTGTTGTTTTGGAAGGTTTGTGTGAAGTATCACATTTGGATGTGTGATGCCTTTTGGACTGATGAATGCCCTTAATATTGTAAAAAATTATTGACCTGAAAGATGAAAAAGGACAAGATTATGTGTTATGTTATACTTTTTATTGAATCAAAAATTTCAAACTGAGATTCATTGTTTGTAAGTATTTAGACCCCCTTAAATTTCTCACTCTTTGTTATATTGCAGCCATTTGCTAAAATCATTTAAGTTCATTTTTCTCATTAATGTACACACAGCACCCCATATTGACAGAAAAACACAGAATTGTTGACATTTTTGCAGATTTATTAAAAAAGAAACACTGAAATATCACATGGTCCTAAGTATTCAGACCCTTTGCTCAGTACAAGCACCCTTTTGATCTAATACAGCCACGAGTCTTTTTGGGAAAGAAGTTTTTCACACCTGGATTTGGGGATCCTGAGGTCTTGAGCACTCTGGAGAAGGTTTTGTCCTGGATATCCCTGTACTTGGCCACATTAATCTTCCCCTCGATTGCAACCAGTCGTCCTGTCCCTGCAGCTGAAAAACACCCCCACAGCATGATGCTGCCACCACCATGCTTCACTGTTGGGACTGTATTGGACAGGTGATTAGCAGTGCCTGGTTTTGTCCACACATACCGCTTAGAATTAAGGCCAAAAAGTTCTATCTTGGTCTCATCAGACCAGAGAATCTTATTTCTCACCATCTTAGCAAACTCAAGCGGGCTTTCATGTTACTTGCACTGAGGAGAGGCTTCCGTCGGGCCACGCTGCCATAAAGCCCCGACTGGTGGAGGGCTGCAGAGATGGTTGACTTTCTACAACTTTCTCCCATCTCCGACTCCATCTCTGGATCTCAGACACAGTGGTCCTTGGGTTCTTCTTTACTTCTCTCACTAAGGCTCTTCTCCCGATAGCTCAGTTTGGCTGGATGACAAGCTCTAGGAAGGGTTCTGGTCATCCCAAATGTCTTCCATTTAAGGATTTTGGAGGCCACTGTGCTTTTAGGAACCGTAAGTGCAGCAACAATTATTTTGTAACCATTGGCAGATCTGTGCCTTGCCACAATTCTGTCTCTGAGCTCTTCAGGCAGTTCCTTTGACCTCATGATTCTCATTTACTCTGACATGCACTGTGAGCTGTAATGTCTTGTATAGACAGGTGTGTGACTTTCCTAATCAAGTCCAATCAGTATTATCAAACACAGCTGGACTTAAATGAAGGTGTAGAACCATCTCAAGGATCAGAAGAGATGGACAGCACCTGAGTTAAATATATGAGTGTCACAGCAAAGGGTCTGAATACTTAGGACCATGTGATATTTCAGTTTTTCTATTTTAATAAATATGCAAAAATGTCAACAATTCTGTGTTTTTCTGTCAATATGGGGTGCTGTGTTTACATTAATGAGAAAAAAAACTTAAATGATTTTAGCAAATGGCTGCAATATATAACAGAGTGAAAAAATTAAGGGGGTCTGAATACTTTCCGTGTGTGTGTATATATATATATAATATTTGTGAAATGAGCTTGTTTGTGGCAAAACATTTTTTATTAAAGAATATATATAATGTGAAACAATGTGGTCTGCCCATTTTTATTATATGTTGTGATTGGGGAGTAAAATGAAGGAAACATATTTAAAATACATAAATATGACTTTAAAATACATTGGGTTTATAATAAAAATACTTAAACATAAAGCATTTTAAGTAAATTGGGTTTATTACATAATAATACAAAATCCTGTTTCTTATTCATTTAAAACTAATTGGATTTATTGATGCTTTTACATAAATATTATTCTTACTTGTTAAATTTATATATGACTTACACATATATATTACATAAAGTTTATTACTTTTTTTATGTTAAAAATATGTAATCAAAATGGATGGAAAATTTATATGCAATCAAATTACATAAATCTTATTTATTGGGCCTAAATTTTTTTGAGTGTATGATATGCAATATATCAATGAGGAAAAAACAATATGTGTGGTGTTTTTCCTGGTTAAAATGGAATACTATAACAATATCAATAATATATATATATATATATATATATATATATATAACATTGTACCACAAAGGACAAATTGAAACATTTAACATTTTCATGTAGAAAAAATAAATATATTGATTGAAAACATCAATTTGTTTAACCAAACACTTTCACAAAGAACAAACATATTTATCCAGCTTTTAATATATTAAAAATGTCGTATTTAATAAAAAGTAACATTTGAAATTAAGCTGTTGCTCTCAGGCAACATTGTACCATTGTGGAACACAAGTAGCCTATTACCAAACCATCATAGCTTAGGCTACATTAGGCTACTTTCAACGGTCATATAGGCCTACTCATTTTGATCACGGCTGCCGCAACATCAGTGTTAATATTTCCGGATCATAAACTTTTTATTCCAATACTTTCATTATTAGGCTATTTGTTATTATTTGATGATTGCAAAATAGAAATGATAGAGAAAATTATAGAGAAATTAGCTATATATATATTAGAAATAGCCATCTTTTAATGAATATTAGTTCAAACAAGCCTTAAAATACATATACAGGTGAAGAAATTAGTCTTGCGATATTCAGAACTTATAAGTTGCTTTAATAGGCTAAAGAAAAGTGGAAAAAGTATATATAAATATATATATAACATTGTACCACAAAAGACAAATTGAAACATTTAACATTTTCATGTAGAAAAAATAAATATATTGATTGAAAACATCAATTTGTTTAACCAAACACTTTCACAAAGTACAAATATATTTATCCAGCACGAAGTCTTCCCAATGTGTTGTCTTCGTGTTAAGACACAGTGTAACACGTTTGTCTTTCTTACCTAAATTAAGGTTCTTATACTTCGATTTTGTCCTTTATAGTCCCCATTTGATTACAGCAATTGCTGATTTATAAAGTTATGTGCAGTGTATTAATAAAGTTTATTACAGAGGCTATTATTAACAAAACAGGCCAGCTCTGACGGCTAATTCGAAAAAGCATGAGATATATCACAAATTTTATCCATTGCTCAATAAAACGGAAGGTTCAGGAATAGATCTAGATCTAATTTCGTCTTATTTAATAGAAATATCCTGTAGCTGCACATTTAAATGCAGGAAAACTGCAGTCCATATATTGATTATTTCTCTTTAGTTCTTGAAATAAAAGCTTAGATTTGACATACATTGTATTAGTTTGTTATTTAGCCTAATTTGTTTGCATATTTTTAATATATTGCAACTTAATTATGAATATTGCAAGACCTTGAAAAAGATTATTCACCTTAAAAAGAAGCTGGGGCTGGTTTACTTATTTTGAGGTCTGACACAAATATGATAATATACAAAAATATGTATTTCAAGGCTTGTTTGAACTGTTATTCATTAAAAGATGGCTATTTCTGTTTATAAACATCAAATAATAACGAAAGTATTGGAATACATTTTTTATTTATTTTATTTTAGAATGTAAGTTAGGCTACAAACATTCAGCCATTACAGTCCGTGAATAAAGATCAAATAATTACAAATAACAACATACAAATCAAGTATGAAATTAATTAATAAATTCAAAAAATGTAATAAAAGTTTATGGTCGGAAATATAAACACAGAAGTTCCGGCTGTGATCAAAATTAGTAAATGACATTTGAAAGTAATTTTAGGCTTTAAATAAAGATTCTATTACAATTTTATTCCACTAGGTGTTGACCAGTGACTGATAAAACGTATTTGATGTAGCCTATCATTATATCATTCATTCAAGAGATCCTCAAAAACTCAGGATGACAAAGGACTCTGGTCTTTATTCATAAATGTATAAATACATTTTTTAATAGACACCATTTATACTAGAACCTCAAGTAAATTAGGCCCACGTGTTATTTTGTTTAGATGTCTAATGTTTTGTTTTCAGAATCATTGGATTACAGTGAAAAAAATCCCTATTATCCAGAAACAACAAAAAAAAAAAGTATCTTAAAAGATTTTCTAATATATCTGGCATCTAGACTATACTATTATTACTGTTTCGAATATTAAAATGTACAATCTTACAGACTAGGATGAAGTCTTTATCTTCTAACTTTTGACTCTCTTAACAATAACACACCATATAAAATTAATCTGTTTGACAAATAATAATAAAATAAATAAATAAAAAAACAAGCAAATGATTACATAAAATGATAAAGCTTGGCCTACATGTAAATGAAATATGGAAAAAATAATCTGTTTGACAAATAATAATCAAATAAATTAAAAAAAACAAACAAGCAAATGATTACATAAAATGATAAAGCTTAGCCTAGATGTAAATCAAATATGAAAAAAAAAACACTAGTTAACAGTGGCCTACAGTTAAAATAGGTGAGTCTGGTGTTTGAAAGTTTTAAACATTAGCTCCTTCTGTCATGGAATACAGAGATAGTCATGATAGATGATAGCTTATTCAGTTCATCACTCAGAAAGACTACAGAATAGCCTACAACATCTTTAAAGGCTTGTTCAGGGAAGTACTGCAGGATGCAGGAAATGGTTGAGTTATTCTTTAAGGTATAAAATTTACCCTATCTCTGTATTTAGTGCCTGCAATGTCAATTTATAGTCTTTACACATCAGCTTGGATACTTACATGGTAAAAAAAAACTAATTCCAAGGCGTTGGCGTCCGTCAGGTAAATCACGGGTCACCGCTCAGTCAGGCGTTCAGAGAACAAGGCGTTCGGATAGAGCGTTCGGTAAGACGTTCGATCGATCGATCGGTCGTTCGGATGTTTAATTTTGGCCCGAAATGCGCGCCATACATTTCGGGCCAAAATTAAACATGTTTTTTTTAACCATGCAAGTATCCAAGCTGATGTGTAAAGACTATAAATTGACATTGCAGGCACTAAATAGCGATAGGGTGAATTTAAGGTGATTGGGACACTCTTTCCAAGGCATCTCAATGGCAAAAATGTGTCCCGATCACCCTAAATTCACCCTATACCTAAAATAATAACTCAACCATTTCCTGCATCCTGCAGTACTTCCCTGAACAAGCCTTTAAAGATGTTGTAGGCTATTCTGTAGTCTTTCTGAGCGATGAACTGAATAAGATATCATCTATCATGACTTTCTCTATTCCCTTACAGAAGGAGCTAATGTTTAAAACTTTCAAACACCAGACTCACCTATTTTAACTGTAGGCTATACTGTTAACTAGTGTTTTTGGTTTTTTCCATATTTCATTTACATGTAGGCCAAGCTTTATCATTTTATGTAATCATTTGCTTGTTTTTTTATTTATTTATTTTATTATTATTTGTCAAACAGATTAATTTTATATGGTGTGTTATTGTTAAGAGAGTTAAAAGTTAGAAGATAAAGACTTCATCCTAGTCTGTAAGATTGTACATTTTAATATTCGAAACAGTAATAATAGTATAGTCTAGGTGCCAGATATATTAGAAAATCTTTTAAGATACTTTTTTTTGTTGTTTCTGGATAATAGGGATTTTTTTCACTGTAATCCAATGATTCTGAAAACAAAACATTAGACATCTAAACAAAATAACACGTGGGCCTAATTTACTTGAGGTTCTAGTATATATGGTGTCTATTAAAAAAATGTATTTATACATTTATGAATAAAGACCAGAGTCCTTTGTCATCCTGAGTTTTTGAAGGGATCTCTTGAATGAATGATATAATGATAGGCTACATCAAATACGTTTTATCAGTCACTGGTCAACACCTAGTGGAATAAAACTGTAATAGAATCTTTATTTAAAGCCTAAAATTACTTTCAAATGTCATTTTCTCATTTTGATCACAGCCGCAACTTCTGTGTTTATATTTCCGACCATAAACTTTTATTAAATTTTTTGAATTTATTAATTATTTTCATACTTGATTTTTATGTTGTTATTTGTAATTATTTGATCTTTATTCACGGACTGTAATGGCTGAATGTTTGTAGCCTAACTTACATTCTAAAATAAAATAAATAAAAAATGTATTCCAATACTTTCGTTATTATTTGATGTTTGAAACAGAAATAGCCATCTTTTAATGAATAACAGTTCAAACAAGCCTTGAAATACATATTTTTGTATATTATCATATTTGTGTCAGACCTCAAAATAAGTAAACCAGCCCCAGCTTCTTTTAAGGTGAATAATCTTTTTCAAGGTCTTGCAATATTTATAATTAAGTTGCAATATATTAAAAATATGCAAACAAATTAGGCTAAATAACAAACTAATACAATGTATGTCAAATCTAAGCTTTTATTTCAAGAACTAAAGAGAAATAATCAATATATGGACTGCAGTTTTCCCTGCATTTAAATGTGCAGCTACAGGATATTTCTATTAAATAAGACGAAATTAGATCTAGATCTATTCCTGAACCTTCCGTTTTAATGAGCAATGGATAAAATTTGTGATATATCTCGTGCTTTTCCGAATTAGCCGTCAGAGCTTGCCTGTTTTGTTAATAGCCTCTGTAATAAACTTAATTAATACACTGCACATAACTTTATAAATCAGCAATTGCAGTAAACAAATGGGGACTATAAAGGACAAAATCGAAGTATAAGAACCTTAAATTAGGGTAAGAAAGACAAACGTGTTACACCGTGTCTTAACACGAAGACAACACGTTGGGAAGACGATCGGTTACCGGACTCGCGACCGGTCGCCATGGGTACGCGTTAACAACACGTAAGCACATTTAGGAACGTGTTACATGCGATTTAATGAAACTGATCACTAATTTAGTTTGAGCTCATTGTTCATATATGTGGAAGACATTGAAATCAACGAACCCTGATTACAGTTTATTTGAACAGAATCAGCTGAATGCCTACATGTAAAACTAGAACACAAAACATATGTTTTTAATAAACCTTTCCACTTTTTCACATTATGATGTTTATTTGTGAAAGATTATGATAATTTAGTTAGGTAATTTTATTAAGATTAAGTCAGTATGACATTTCTCTTTAGTTCTTGAAATGAAAGCTTATACTTTTTCCACTTTTTAGCCTATTTGTAGGCTTTAGCCTATTAAAGCAACTTATAAGTTCTGAATATCATAAGACTAATTTCTTCACCTTAAAAAGAAGCTGGGGCTGGTTTACTAATTTTGAGGTTGGTACAAAAATGGAAATATACAAACATATGTATTTTAAGGCTTGTTTGAACTAATATTCATTAAAAGATGGCTATTTCTAATATATATAGCTAATTTCTCTATAATTTTCTCTATCATTTCTATTTTGCAATCATCAAATAATAACAAATAATAATGAAAGTATTGGAATAAAAGTTTATGATCCGGAAATATTAACACTGATGTTGCGGCAGCCGTGATCAAAATGAGTAGGCCTATATGACCGTTGAAAGTAGCCTAATGTAGCCTAAGCTATGATGGTTTGGTAATAGGCTACTTGTGTTCCACGATGGTACAATGTTGCCTGAGAGCAACAGCTTAATTTCAAATGTTACTTTTTATTATATACAACATTTTTAATATATTAAAAGCTGGATAAATATGTTTGTTCTTTGTGAAAGTGTTTGGTTAAACAAATTGATGTTTTCAATCAATATATTTATTTTTCTACATGAAAATGTTAAATGTTTCAATTTGTCCTTTGTGGTACAATGTTATATATATATATATATATTATTGATATTGTTATAGTATTCAATTTTAACCAGGAAAAACACCACAAATATTGTTTTTTCCTCATTGATATATTGCATATCATAGAGGGTTAAATAAAGATTCTATTACAATTTTATTCCACTTGGTGTCACTACTCACCAGTGACTGATATCACTCATTCAAGAGATCCCTTCGAAAACTCAGGACAAAACTTTTAAAAAAGTATTTATTCATAAATTTAAATTCTGTTATTAATTAATTTAAATGAATATGTTTTAATAGACACCATGTTTAGTAGAACCTCAAGTAAATTAGGCCTACATGTTATTTTGTTTAGTTGTCTAATGTTTTGTTTTCAGAATCATTGGATAACCATGAACATTTGTTTTATATTATCCAGAAACAAACAACAACAAAAGTATCTTAAAAATATTTTCTAAAATATCTGGCATCTAGACTATACTATTATTACTGTTTCAAATATTAAAATGTACAATCTTACAGACTAGGATGCAGTCTTTATGTACATTAACAAGGCTGTGGGATGATTATAATGCATTCTAACCATATTCTGCAAACCATTTTATGCCCCTAGCACAGTATTCAATGATAATAATACAAGATGAGAACATGAGAGACAGTGGAAATGCTAGATCCAGTGTTGAGTCGACATGACCTCACAGTATTCATAAATCAGAGTTAATTTTGATATCCAAAAACATCAACAGCTTATGTTAACTCATTGTCTTACCAGCCCATGAGTCAGTGGAGTCAGCAGAGGAAATATCAGAAAGAAGGAGACAAAATCATGGTAAAAATAAACATTGTGCTTATTGAATAATCTTAATCTTACTCAATGTGTTTCTATGAAAAGTCAATGACAACATGGTTCCATGACATTGAAGACTTAGAAAATAAAACTCTTTATCTTCTAACTTTTAACTCTCTTAACAAATAACACACAATATAAAATTAATCTGTTTGACAAATAATAATCAAATAAATTAAAAAAAAACAAACAAGCAAATGATTACATAAAATGATAAAGCTTAGCCTACATGTAAATCAAATATGGAAGAAAAAAAACACTAGTTAACAGTATAGCCTACAGTTAAAATAGGTGAGTCTGGTGTTTGAAAGTTTTAAACATTAGCTCCTTCTGTCATGGAATACAGAGAAAGTCATGATAGGTGATAGCTTTTTCAGTTCATCGCTCAGAAAGACTACAGAATAGCCTACAACATCTTTAAAGGCTTGTTCAGGGAAGTACTGCATGATGCAGGAAATGGTTGAGTTATTATTTAGGGTATAAAATTCACCCTATCGCTGTATTTAGTGCCTGCAATGTCAATTTATAGTCTTTACACATCAGCTTGGATACTTGCAGGTTAAAAAAAAATAATTCCAAGGCGTTGGCGTCCACGTCAGGTCGTCACGTGGGTCACCCGCTCAGTCAGGCGTTCAGAGAACAAGGCGTTCGGATAGGCGTTCGGTAAGGCGTTCGATCGATCGATCGGTCGTTCGGATGTTTAATTTTGGCCCGGAGTGCGCGCCATACTCCACTGATTCCAAGGAGATGCCTAGGGCGTCATATACAGACGTGTTGGGCACGTGAATGTTATCATCGTGATGAAATTATTTATTGGGTTGTATTTTTTCCATTATGACATGTTGGAGTGTGATTCTCAATGTAATAAGCCAGCACACTTTTATTTAAATTTATTTAATTTTATTTACGCTATTCAGACACGTTTGAAACAGCCCAACCCCACTCCGCACTAAACCTGCCCATTTGCGTATTATATGATATAAAACACAGAATATAACAGACAGCAGACACACTTTATTGTCTAACTTTATTATCCGGCTATTGCAACTGTTCCGAGGCCAAACGATTGATTTCTGTGAAGAAAAGACCCAAAAGCAATCACCGTCTCCACGGTACCTCGGCGTCACGATATGGACGAAATGGGAACTCCATTGCTTTCAATGGGAAACCTTTGGCGTCAACAGAAGACGCGTTTGAAATCGCGCTGAAGAAGTGAAGTCTCATTCAGAACACATCGCGATGTTTGGCGTCAGTTCACGTGTGCCACATGTGTGTGAGTAGTCAAATATTATGTCCTGATGTTTGATATAAAGTATGTTCTGCTTGTTGCTATCTATCAGATTATGTTCAGTCACTGCATTATATCTGTCATCTCCACTGAGGATTTGCATTTCTTTGTTTTCTAAATCAACACATCTTGCTAATAGGGTGATTGCACACTGTCATGTGACATGCTATAGACCTTTAAACAGTTGTTCATATTTAATAATAACTAGTGTAGTTTCAACGTGGAATTTGTAGTAGAAGCACAATAAAAAACAACACTTGCCATGCTTTTACCACAGTAACCTTAGTTTTAATGTGATAGGTGCAGTAAAGGACAGTAACCTCAAATATTACCATGCTTTTACCACAGTAACCTTAGTTTTAATGTGATGTTTGTTGTAAATAGACAGTAACCACAACAATTAACATGCTTTAAATGCATTTTATGTAAATCCAAATATTTTAATGTAAATAGTCCTTTTCCTGTATATAATGCAATATATTATATATTATGACTTTTGTTCTCTCTTTCTTTTTACCTGAAAAGACCAAAGGGCCTTCGGACTCAGTCAGCCCATTCTTGTTTGTGGAGAAGTAACGGAGAAGACCAAAAGCTGCAACAGCAAATATTTGCAAAGGTATATATATATACATGTATGTGCTGGTTAGAGCCCTTTATCAAACATATTATTCAGCATTTGTTGTTACTTAAACTTATTCTTACAAATCCCATGGCTCAATCAGTAAGAACATATTCTCAAAGTCTCAATAATTCACAAGATTTAACAAGTAGTCAAATTCATATGATACTCGTACATAATCCTGCAGCTTTTACTATAACTCCTGCCATTGGCTACTGCCTCAATTCCTGTACATATTTATTGTTGTTCCCTTTCTTGGAAAGTAGTCAGATGTCCCACACACTGTCAGAAAGTTTATATTAAGTCCATTGTATTCTTTAAAATTATTTCAAATTGGGCTCTGTCTGTTCATGTAATGTTACATGTCTCTTCACACCTCATAACCTACACTGTTTGCAAGAGTGAAAATTCTTGCAAACACATGACATCAGATTTTCGATTATTTTGTCATACTCAGATCAGTTGCACTGTTGATAACGTCAACAAAAATCAAGTGAATTATCAACATTTTTAAACACATTCATATGATATAGCTTGCTATTAAATATATACTTTTAATAATGGGCATGCACACATATCAGTGAACTTATTACATAAATGTATTTAACATTTAATTATGCAACGCTTTTACAGAAAGAAATCCTGCAGTTATGTATAAACTGACAACATCATCATCATGTCCTGCCCTGGGCACATCAGGCAACATGGGTCCTCCAACATATTCGATCTGTGGCCACGTTCTTCACATCTTCTCATTGAACACCAGCATTCAGGTCTTCGTGAAACATCTGTATCATATCTTCCTTGGTCTTCCCAGTCTCCTGCGTCCTCCTGGTGGTGTCCACTTCACAAATGTTTTTGGGTGTTGTTGTTCGGGTATGCATAGGATATGTCCAGTGAAGTGCACCCTTTTTTCTGACACAGTTTCTCAAAGTCTTCACGTGGAGTCTGTGGAGTCTTATGATCTCTTCAATTTATGCAGAACCAATATTCATAAACTGTACTTGATGTCTCCCTATGCCTTTATCAAAAAGCATTAGTTCTCATCAGGAGTTTTAGTGAAGGACATATCTATTGCCATCTACTAGTTCTATCCATGCAGCGACTTTATGATGCTATAGTCCAATGTATATTTCTGCATTTGTTGTTTGTTCAAACAAATGAAGATAGTGAGAGTGAATACCTTTTGAAATCAATATTTATTCATTAAACCTTTCATCTACCTCTATGGTATCATTAATAACTACATCTATGGTATCATTATCACTACCTTTTAATGTAACTGTAACATGAATGTATTATATAGAAGCATTTTCTTCCTAAAAATGGTTGTCATTTATAATAATTTAATTAGACTTTCATTTAGTTGCAGTAAAAGTGAACAATAATCACAAATATATTGTATTAAAGTTGAGAATGTAAAATGTTCTTCAGTTTTTGCCTATTTATTTTTTAATGGGAAGAAATATATTTTCAGAAAACAGAAACAGAGCACCTCATCTCTTGGTTTGTACTTCATCATGGTAATATTTTTAAAAGTGTGTGCGTGTGTGTGTGTGTGTGTGTGTGTGTGTGTGTGTGTGTGTGTGTGTGTGTGTGTGTGTGTGTGTGTGTGTGTGTGTGTGTGTGTGTGTGTGTGTCTTTATCCTGGTGTGCATGTCCTTAAACTTTTTGACATTAAATATCGGAATATGCTTACAAAATTGTGTGCATTCTTAATGGTTTTGTTACATTTATTTTAATTCCAATAGTTCAGATGGTCAAGGGTGGCATAAAGAAGTTTAAAATGTATACCTATATTTATATACATACCTAAATATATATACACATAAACACACACTATAAATGTTACAAAAGATGCAAAACTACCAGTGCTGTTGTAGCTTGTAGGCCATTGCATAGAAAAAGAGGTTTCTCTTTCAAATATATTTATGCATCAGTTTAACCACACACATGAGTCTTTCGTTTTAAAATGTTAGTTTTATTATTTAATTAGAATAAATAAATATTTAGCTGCCTAAATATTAAATATTTAAGGATCCTTCAGTTGGAAAGAAATCCCCGGATGAGATCTGTCATCATTTACCATAAATGGACAGGTAAGTGTGACGCCTCTGTTCAGCTGGATTGTCATTGGCTGTGACTTTATCGTAGGACTCACCATGATTGGACAATCTTTTAACCCATATAAAACGGCGTTTCATGTTATAAAGTATGTATTGGTGTTATTATTATGTTAGTTATACGTTAAGTAAGCTATAAAGTGTCGGTATGTTGTGAGAAATTACTCCTTTACCGAGAACCCAACCCTAACCTAAGCATTGCTGCACACTTCAATGAACTACAGCACCATATTTACCATTGCATTGATACAATGACAAAGATATATGGGTAATGTAGTTTAAAACGTTTAATAATGAAACAATAAATGTTAAGTAAATTACATCTTTAATGGACAACTGGATATCTACATATGTGCATTGTGCAAACCTTTATGACATTATGAGGGCAGGCTAAAATTTTATATTTTACTGTGAGCATTTTGAGAAAAACCTTTATGCCAGCTTTCCATATATGTCTGAAAACTGTGCCCAACATTATTTAGTAAACATAGCATAAGCAGTTGTCCTGCCGATTTTCTCTGTGATACGCTAACCAGACTTTGAGTAACAGCCATTTGAAATATGTTTTGTTTTGCTCTTCCAGGGGCCACTACTGGGTCCCTGGAGAGGAAGACAGAACAACTTACACAGATCTATTCTCCTCATCACGGACAACAAACTTTGAGTCAGATTTAAATATCTTTTAAATAAGTATTTTGTCTTTTCTATTCTAACATCATGCTTGCAGTATTTCTTGATGGGTATTGTGAGACCATCTGATGAAATACAGAAATATTTGAAAGAGATGTTGTAAAATAAAAAATATTAATATTTCGTTTTATGAATAGACACAAATAAATATAATGGATGAACCTGCAACAACTTGCCATTATCTAGTTTCCAGTGTAAACAAAAACTATTTATATATTTACACTTCACTATTACTATTAAACATAGGACAATGCACGTTAAGTAAAATAACAAGAGACATTGCCAGAATTTCATCTTCACCCTGTCTCCACGTTCCTGACATCGGTAATGTGCATGCTTTAATTTTTATTGCAGTAGTAGATGTACCAGAATTATCAATATGGATCATCTTCAGTTAAGTTGAAGTGTTTGTAATCCTTCCCTTTATTTCACTGAAAACTAAAAGTATACACAACTTTTTGGTGCATTGTTGTACCAGATATAACCAGACAAAAATTTTTACGTCTCAAGTAAAATAATCTTGGTAATTAATTAGATCACCTAAATAAACTTGTAAAATGTGTATTTACTGTACCAAACACCATACACAATATTCACCATACTTTATCGCTCAACACTTTATTGGAGGATACAGCATACAGTTGATAAAGTAGCATAAAGTCAAATAAGATTCAAGATAAATAAAAATGCGTCTTCAAAAATACATTAACATCATATTAATCCATTCACAGCTGCTGAAGCCACACAAATGAGTTCCATATAATCCCATCCAGTGATACAGAAAACAGATTTGATATTGTGTTGGAAAATAATGATTCATTATCACAGCTAGACTGGTTTCTGGCTCTTTCCTGTTCATGGTCCATCATTTTCTTCTTCTTCTAAACACTTTGCCCATTTATACCCTACAGTATAACTGATGAACAGAGGATGTGGTCACTGATGTTGTGTAGCTTTTTCTCAACCAGAGGAAGAAGAACATTCCAGTGTCAGGAGTTCTCCAGTCCTGGTCTAAAGTAAAACAAAAACACAATTAAAATGAAGTTTAATGTAAAGTCAGGTTAGCCTTTGTTCTGCATGATTTAAGCAGTGGTGGGTGACTCTGGCCCTAAGCATCCACTGTCCTGCATATTTAGCTCCAACCTCAAACCCACCTGTCTATAACTGTCTATAAGTAAACCTGAAGACTTTGGTTAAAAATTTCAGGTGTTCTCGATTAGGCTTGGAGGTAAACTCTTCACCTCCCCATTCTCATTTAAATTTACAAAGCAGTCAGTACATTATATAATATACACATTGAAGCATTATGTATATAATATTGCAGCACATAATATTAGCCAAGTACTGGACAAAACTATTTTACCCATATCAACAGAAACATTTTAAACAGCATATCTTTTAGAAAGGCATGGTCTCTTCGGAGCTTTTATAATTGATGCTAGATTTCTTTAGTCACTTTCAAGAGCATCACTTGTGATAGCCTTAACAATGTACAAGTATTAAATACTGCAATACAAATTTCATGGTAAGGATTAAGAAATAGGTACCGAGGCACCAGACTTACCATGCTTATGAAGTACCCATGGCCATGCAGAGTTCTCAGAGAGTTTTTGCCTCTTGTATTCCTCCTTGGCAGCACATTTGTCTTTTTCCTGTAGAATCTTCTGAAGTTTGTGCCTTCTCTTGCCATCCATCTGATAACACAAATAAAATGTGTTTTATTCAGTGGAGTATATAGCCTTGTTTCAAGCCAAAGAACTAACCAGATATTTCACATAATTTAAAGAACATTTACTATTTGATTCCTAATATATATCACAACTCATTATCTTCCAAAGCTACCCAGAACCATCCATGGTCTACAAAACAATAGAGAAATAGCTGGAGTTTATAACAACGACATGTCTGCTTTTATCTAAGACAAACAGATAGTGATAAGAACTGAAGGCCAAAGTGTTTCAGCCTTTATGCTAAAAGGCAATAATTGTAATAATAATTGTATCAAAAGGGAAGAATATATATATATATATATAAATATATATATATATATATATATATATATATTTTCTCATGTTAGATAAATCCAAGAAACAGAACCTCATTTGCTCATTTTAGGAGTTATAAAAGATTTAGACATGAATATTGGTGTGTATTTTATCAGAATAGAAAGAATGATCGCTGCTGAAATGAATAGTTATTTTTAGAGATCAACATCAAATTCTTAACTACATATTACAGCATTGCTTCAATACAAGACATACCAGTGGACTTGCAAACTTTTCTGTCTTCTTCGGGCACAAGATTGCCATGTTCCTTCCTCACCCAAAACAAAGGACTTATTCTATTAGCTTGCTTGATATACGGTCTGGTCTTTCTTCTCTGCTGTAAAACAAGAAAGTCTCACTTACTCTTTGTGCAAATACTATTGTTTTTGAAACATCTAAAAAAAAGACAGTTACAATAAAGTTAATTTATCATATATGATTCAGGAAGGCATTTGATGAGTAAATACTGATATACTAAAAATATTCTAGAAACTTTACCTGTGAAGGACTGATTACGGCAAGATCGCTGCAAATCACTACTAGCTCATGTGAGAGTTGACTCTTAAAAGTGCTGATGAGTTTGATATTGTAGAGATCTTAAAAAAATACAAAAAAAAGTAAAAGTAATCTGCAAGTATTCCTGCAAGACAGAAAGAAAGGGTATTTTATTACATTGCATGCAAGTTGTAAGTTTATACATAACTGCAGGATTTCTTTCTGTAAAAAGCATTGCATAATTAAATGTTAAATACATTTATGTAATAAGTTCACTGATATGTGTGCATGCCCATTATTAAAAGTATATATTTAATAGCAAGCTATATCATATGAATGTGTTTAAAAATGTTGATAATTCACTTGATTTTTTGTTGACGTTATCAACAGTGCAACTGATCTGAGTATGAAAAAATAATCGAAAATCTGATGTCATGTGTTTGCAAGAATTTTCACTCTTGCAAACAGCGGTAGGTTATGAGGTGTGAAGAGACATGTAACATTACATGAACAGACAGAGCCCAATTTGAAATAATTTTAAAGAATACAATGGACTTAATATAAACTTTCTGACAGTGTGTGGGACATCTGACTACTTTCCAAGAAAGGGAACAACAATAAATATGTACAGGAATTGAGGCAGTAGCCAATGGCAGGAGTTATAGTAAAAGCTGCAGGATTATGTACGAGTATCATATGAATTTGACTACTTGTTAAATCTTGTGAATTATTGAGACTTTGAGAATATGTTCTTACTGATTGAGCCATGGGATTTGTAAGAATAAGTTTAAGTAACAACAAATGCTGAATAATATGTTTGATAAAGGGCTCTAACCAGCACATACATGTATATATATATATACCTTTGCAAATATTTGCTGTTGCAGCTTTTGGTCTTCTCCGTTACTTCTCCACAAACAAGAATGGGCTGACTGAGTCCGGAAGGCCCTTTTGGTCTTTTCAGGTAAAAAAAGAAAGAGAGAACAAAAGTCATAATATATAATATATTGCATTATATACAGGAAAAAGCACTAGTTACATTAAAATATTTGGATTTACATAAAATGCATTTAAAGCATGGTAATTGTTGTGGTTACTGTCTATTTACAACAAACATCACATTAAAACTAAGGTTACTGTGGTAAAAGCATGGTAATATTTGAGGTTACTGTCCTTTTACTGCACCTAT
Organism: Gobiocypris rarus; assembly: GCA_023029165.1. NCBI lineage: Eukaryota > Metazoa > Chordata > Actinopteri > Cypriniformes > Gobionidae > Gobiocypris > Gobiocypris rarus. The sequence goes on from CM040920.1 coordinate 14,197,751, forward strand.
CACATTAAAACTAAGGTTACTGTGGTAAAAGCGTGGCAAGTGTTGTTTTTTTATTGTGCTTCTACAACAAATTCCACGTTGAAACTACACTGGTAGTTATTATTAAATATGAACAACTGTTTAAAGGTCTATAGCATGTCACGTGACAGTGTGCAATCACCCTATTAGCAAGATGTGTTGATTTAGAAAGCAAAGAAATGCAAATCCTCAGTGGAGATGACAGATATAATGCAGTGACTGAACATAATCTGATAGATAGCGACAAGCAGAACATACTTTATATCAAACATCAGGAAATAATATTTGACTACTCACCCACATGTGGCACACGTGAACTGACGCCAAACATCGCGATGTGTTCTGAATGAGACTTCACTTCTTCAGCGCGATTTCAAACGCGTCTTCTGTTGACGCCAAAGGTTTCCCATTGAAAGCAATGGAGTATGGCGCGCACTCCGGGCCAAAATTAAACATCCGAACGACCGATCGATCGATCGAACGTCTTACCGACGTCTATCCGACGTCTTGTTCTCTGAACGTCTGACTGAGCGGGTGACCCACGTGACGACCTGACGTGACGTCAACGTCTTGGAATTATGTTTTTTTTTTACCATGCAAGTATCCAAGCTGATGTGTAAAGACTATAAATTGACATTGCAGGCACTAAATACAGAGATAGGGTGAATTTAGGGTGATTGGGACACTCTTTCCAAGGCATCTCAATGGCAAAAAGTGTCGATCACCCTAAATTCACCCTATACCTAAAATAATAACTCAACCATTTCCTGCATCCTGCAGTACTTCCTGAACAAGCCTTTAAAGATGTTGTAGGCTATTCTGTAGTCTTTCTGAGTGATGAACTGAATAAGCTATCATCTATCATGACTTTCTCTATTCCCTTACAGAAGGAGCTAATGTTTAAAACTTTCAAACACCAGACTCACCTATTTTAACTGTAGGCTATACTGTTAACTAGTGTTTTTGGTTTTTCCATATTTCATTTACATGTAGGCCAAGCTTTATCATTTTATGTAATCATTTGCTTGTTTTTATTTATTTATTTTATTATTATTTGTCAAACAGATTAATTTTATATGGTGTGTTATTGTTAAGAGAGTTAAAAGTTAGAAGATAAAGACTTCATCCTAGTCTGTAAGATTGTACATTTTAATATTCGAAACAGTAATAATAGTATAGTCTAGATGCCAGATATATTAGAAAATCTTTTAAGATACTTTTTTTGTTTCTGGATAATAGGGATTTTTTTCACAGTAATCCAATGATTTTGAAAACAAAACATTAGACATCTAAACAAAATAACACGTGGGGCTAATTTACTTGAGGTTCTAGTATAAATGGTGTCTATTAAAAAATGTATTTATACATTTATGAATAAAGACCAGAGTCCTTTGTCATCCTGAGTTTTTGAGGGGATCTCTTGAATGAATGATATAATGATAGGCTACATCAAATACGTTTTATCAGTCACTGGTCAACACCTAGTGGAATAAAATTGTAATAGAATCTTTATTTAAAGCCTAAAATTACTTTCAAATGTCATTTACTAATTTTGATCACAGCCGGAACTTCTGTGTTTATATTTCCGACCATAAACTTTTATTAAATTTTTTGAATTTATTAATTAATTTCATACTTGATTTGTATGTTGTTATTTGTAATTATTTGATCTTTATTCACGGACTGTGATGGCTGAATGTTTGTAGCCTAACTTACATTCTAAAATAAAATAAATAAAAATGTATTCCAATACTTTCGTTATTATTTGATGTTTGCAAACAGAAATAGCCATCTTTTAATGAATAACAGTTCAAACAAGCCTTGAAATACATATTTTTTGTATATTATCATATTTGTGTCAGACCTCAAAATAAGTAAACCAGCCCCAGCTTCTTTTTAAGGTGAATAATCTTTTTCAAGGTCTTGCAATATTCATAATTAAGTTGCAATATATTAAAAATATGCAAACAAATTAGGCTAAATAACAAACTAATACAATGTATGTCAAATCTAAGCTTTTATTTCAAGAACTAAAGAGAAATAATCAATATATGGACTGCAGTTTTCCCTGCATTTAAATGTGCAGCTACAGGATATTTCTATTAAATAAGACGAAATTAGATCTAGATCTATTCCTGAACCTTCCGTTTTATTGAGCAATGGATAAAATTTGTGATATATCTCGTGCTTTTCCGAATTAGCCGTCAGAGCTGGCCTGTTTTGTTAATAATTGCCTCTGTAATAAACTTTATTAATACACTGCACATAACTTTATAAATCAGCAATTGCTGTAATCAAATGGGGACTATAAAGGACAAAATCGAAGTATAAGAACCTTAAATTAGGGTAAGAAAGACAAACGTGTTACACCGTGTCTTAACACGAAGACAACACGTTGGGAAGACGATCGGTTACCGGACTCGCGACCGGTCGCCATGGTACGCGTTAACAACACGTAAGCACATTTAGGAACGTGTTACATGCGATTTAATGAAACTGATCACTAATTTAGTTTGGGCTCATTGTTCATATATGTGGAAGACATGGAAATCAACGAACCCTGATTACAGTTTATTTGAACAGAATCAGCTGAATGCCTACATGTAAAACTAGAACACAAAACATATGTTTTTAATAAACCTTTCCACTTTTTCACATTATGATGTTTATTTGTGAAAGATTATGATAATTTAGTTAGGTAATTTTACTAAGATTAAGTCAGTATGACATTTCTCTTTAGTTCTTGAAATAAAAGCTTATACTTTTTCCACTTTTTTTAGCCTATTTTGTAGGCTTTAGCCTATTAAAGCAACTTATAAGTTCTGAATATCGCAAGACTAATTTCTTCACCTTAAAAAGAAGCTGGGGCTGGTTTACTAATTTTGAGGTTGGTACAAAAATGGAAATATACAAACATATGTATTTTAAGGCTTGTTTGAACTAATATTCATTAAAAGATGGCTATTTCTAATATATATAGCTAATTTCTCTATAATTTTCTCTATCATTTCTATTTTGCAATCATCAAATAATAACAAATAATAATGAAAGTATTGGAATAAAAAGTTTATGATCCGGAAATATTAACACTGATGTTGCAGCCGTGATCAAAATGAGTAGGCCTATATGACCGTTGAAAGTAGCCTAATGTAGCCTAAGCTATGATGGTTTGGTAATAGGCTACTTGTGTTCCACGATGGTACAATGTTGCCTGAGAGCAACAGCTTAATTTCAAATGTTACTTTTTATTAAATACGACATTTTTAATATATTAAAAGCTGGATAAATATGTTTGTTCTTTGTTAAAGTGTTTGGTTAAACAAATTGATGTTTTCAATCAATATATTTATTTTTCTACATGAAAATGATAAATGTTTCAATTTGTCCTTTGTGGTACAATGTTATATATATATATATATATATATATATATATATATATATATATATATATATACACACACATATATATATATATATATATATATATATATATATATATATATATATATATATATATATATATATATATATATATATATATTATTGATATTGTTATAGTATTCCATTTTTACCAGGAAAAACACCACACATATTGTTTTTTCCTCATTGATATATTGCATATCATAGAGGGTTAAATAAAATTCTATTACAATTTTATTCCACTAGGTGTCACCACTCACCAGTGACTGATATCACTCATTCAAGAGATCCCTTCAAAAACTCAGGACAAAACTTTTAAAAAAGTATTTATTCATAAATTTAAATTTTGTAATTAATTAATTTAAATGAATATGTTTTAATAGACACCATGTTAAGTAGAACCTCAAGTAAATTAGGCCCACGTGTTATTTTGTTTAGTTGTCTAATGTTTTGTTTTCAGAATCATTGGATAACCATGAAAATTTGTTTTATATTATCCAGAAACAAACAACAACAACAAAAGTATCTTAAAAATATTTTCTAAAATATCTGGCATCTAGACTATACTATTATTACTGTTTCAAATAGTAAAATGTACAATCTTACAGACTAGGATGCAGTCTTTATGTACATTAACAAGGCTGTGGGATGATTATAATGCATTCTAACCATATTCTGCAAACCACTTTATGCCCCTAGCACAGTATTCAATGATAATAATACAAGATGAGAACATGAGAGACAGTGGAAATGCTAGATCCAGTGTTGAGTTGACATGACCTCACAGTATTCATAAATCAGAGTTAATTTTGATATCCAAAAACATCAACAGCTTATGTTAACTCATTGTCTTACCAGCCCATGAGTCAGTGGAGTCAGCAGAGGAAATATCAGAAAGAAGGAGACAAAATCGTGGTGAAAATAAACATTGTGCTTATTGAATAATCTTAATCTTACTCAATGTGTTTCTATGAAAAGTCAATGACAACATGGTTCCATGACATTGAAGACTTAGAAAATAAAACTCTTTATCTTCTAACTTTTATCTCTCTTAACAATAACACACAATATAAAATGAATCTGTTTGACAAATAATTATCAAATAAATTAAAAAAACAAACAAGCAAATGATTACATAAAATGATAAAGCTTAGCCTACATGTAAATCAAATATGGAAGAAAAAACACTAGTTAACAGTGGCCTACAGTTAAAATAGGTGAGTCTGGTGTTTGAAAGTTTTAAACATTAGCTTCTGTCATGGAATACAGAGAAAGTCATGATAGGTGATAGCTTTTTCAGTTCATCGCTCAGAAAGACTACAGAATAGCCTACAACATATTTAAAGGCTTGTTCAGGAAGTACTGCAGGATGCAGGAAATGGTTGAGTTATTCTTTAAGGTATAAAATTTACCCTATCTCTGTATTTAGTGCCTGCAATGTCAATTTATAGTCTTTACACATCAGCTTGGATACTTACATGGTAAAAAAACTAATTCCAAGGCGTTGGCGTCACGTCAGGTCGTCCGCGTGGGTCACCGGCTCAGTCAGGCGTTCAGAGAACAAGGCGTTCGGATAGGCGTTCGGTAAGGCGTTCGATCGATCGATCGATCGTTCGGATGTTTAATTTTGGCCCGGAGCGCCATAATGGAGTTCCCATTTCGTCCATATCGTGGCGCCGAGGGTACCGTGGAGGCGGTGATTGCTTTTGGGTCTTTTCTTCACAGAAATCAATCGTTTGGCCTCGGAACAGTTGCAATAGCCGGACTTTTCAATAAAGTGTGTCTGCTGTCTGTTATATTCTGTGTTTTATATCATATAATACGCAAATGGGCAGGTTTAGTGCGGGGTGGGGTTGGGCTGTTTCAAGCGTGTCTGAATAGCGTAAATAAAATTAAATAAATTTAAATAAAAGTGTGCTGGCTTATTACATTGAGAATCACACTCCAACATGTCATAATGGAAAAATTATAACCCAATAAATAATTTCATCACGATGATAACATTCACGTGCCCAACACGTCTGTATATGACACCCTAGGCTTCTCCTTGGAATCAGTGGAGTGCCCTGAAGCGTCGAAAAATGGCGGCTTAAGGGGTACCCTGTGTGCGTTAAAAAGTGACGCCGAGGGTACTGACCAAGCGTCAATATGTGACGAGTTGGGAGTGAGAATGTGTTGAACTAGGGTTGCCACCTTCAGTGTGCCAAAATAAGGGACACCCATTGACGACCCACACCAACCCCAGTCCCCCACCCCCCAAAAAAAATATTGTATAAAGGATAGAAATAAAGAATACGTCATGAAATGGCTCAATAATAAAACATAAGAAAACATGAGATCAAGTATGTGAACTTGCAACAGAGCAGGTTTTATATTATTTTACATTTGATTTTTATTTATTTCTAAAGAACTCTTTAGAAGCCTAGTTGGTGCACTTTAAATGGAAAGTTCAGCCAAAAATTTAAATTCTGTCATCATTTACTCGCCCTCATGATGTTTCAAACCTGTATGAGTTTCTTTGTTCTACTGAAAGTGAAGATATTTTGAAGAAAGTTTACCCAGGCTGCTTTAGGGGCACCATTGACTTCCATAGTAGGAGTCTTCCTGTGTGTTCAACATAAAGAAATGTACTTGAGGGTGAGTAAATGATGACAGAATTTTCATTTTTGGCTGAACTGTCCCTTTTAGCAGTCATTCTGAACCAGTAATCACTTTTTTGAATTTCAAAAATGTTTATTTTTTGTATTAATTTGCTTAAATTATGACTATATTATCATGTAATTATTGGTCCCGTTTTTATCTAAATATTTTTTTAAATGTCAAACTTTATATGACAGGACTATTTATTATGTATGATAATTATAGCCTAGTTAAATTATAAATGATATTAATAATAACATTTATTAGGCTATACTTTATTAATTAACCTGTCTAAAAAAAATGTCTGCTGATAATGTATGGAATATTATATTAAATACATTATCCATAAAAAAACCAATAGGCCTACCTTTAGAAGCACGGGTGCGTGTGTCACATAGACCGGTCTGTCAGCGCTGCTGCTTTAAGAGACAGTCTGAGCAACAGAAATGCTTCTCATAAAGTGTGCAGTTGGCCTGAGGTTCATCATGAGTTACTGGACAAACCCATTGATACCATTTTGATATTTAGTTCTATATCTGGAGATTCTCTTGCGTTCAAATGGTGGACGCGACGCAAGCTTGACATGTTTTTAAAAACCACGCAAATTTACAGGCACACTGGCACAGCGCATCTTCTCTAGACTCCGCCGCTATGGCAACAAAGCCGCTAAAGCAATCACGCACAAATGAGTTCCTGTACTACTTATCATCAAATGGATATCTTTATATTTGCTATCAGTATTCTACACACTGCAAAATCAGTATTTGTTTATTGAACTACGTGTGGACCTATGTAAAATACGGGACAAATCGCGTCCCGTATTGCTTTGATACGGGACGCGTCATTTTGCTAGTAAATACAGGACGATTCCGTATTTTATGGGACGGGTGGCAACCCTATGTTGAACCAGCAGCTGTTGAGCTACGAGTATAACGCGTTCTCTATCACTGAAACTACAATGAAATACATTATTTTATCACTGTCAATATAATCTTAGGACTATGCTATTGTGTATAGCCTAATATATGTTTTAGAGGGGTTTCTCACTATTCTCACTATGATCATGACTGGGTGCTTAATAACGCTTGACTGGCCGCGTCCAACCAGCTGCTGTTGAGCTACGAGTATAACGCGTTTTCTATCACTGAAACTACAATGAAATACATTATTTTATCACTGTCAATACAATCTTAGGAATATGTTATTGTGTATAATAGATGTTTTAGAGGGGTTTATTAAAGCAGTCAAATGAGCGTGATCATGACTGGGTGCTTAATAAGGCTTGCCTGTCCGCGTCCAACCAGCTGCTGTTGAGCTACGAGTATAACACATTCTCTATCAATGAAACTACAATGAAATACATTATTTTATCACTGTCAATATAATCTTAGGAATATACTATTGTGTATAATATATGTTTTAGAGGGGTTTCTCACTATTAAAGCAGTCAAATGAGCGTGATCATGACTGGGTGCTTAATAACGCTTGACTGGCCGCGTCCAAACAGCTGCTGTTGAGCTACGAGTATAACGCGTTCTCTATCACTTAAACTACAATGAAATACATTATTTTATCACTGTCAAAATAATATTAGGAATATGTTATTGTGTATAATAGATGTTTTAGAGGGGTTTCTCACTATTAAAGCAGTCAAATGAGCGTGATCATGACTGGGTGCTTAATAACGCTTGACTGTCCGCGTCCAACCAGCTGCTGTTGAGCTACGAGTATAACGCGTTTTCTATCACTGAAACTACAATGAAATACATTATTTTATCACTGTCAATATAATCTTAGGAATATACTATTGTGTATAATAGACGTTTTAGAGGGGTTTCTCACTATTAAAGCAGTCAAATGAGCGTGATCATGACTGGGTGCTTAATAACGCTTGACTGGCCGCGTCCAACCAGCTACTGTTGAGCTACGAGTATATCGCGTTCTCTATCACTGAAACTACAATGAAATACATTATTTTATCACTGTCAATATAATCTTAGGAATATGTTATTGTGTATAATAGATGTTTTAGAGGGGTTTCTCACTATTAAAGCAGTCAAATTAGTGTGATCACTACTGGGTGCTGACGCTTGACTGGCCGCGTCCAACCCCGCTACCTGTCATTCCAAAAAAATGTTTCGAATTTGTTTGTGTACTGCCGCTAGATGTGACGATTTAACGATTTATTTAATGTAATAGGATAATGTAAATGAAGAAAAAAATTATTGTTTGTACATTTATACTATAGAAAATGTTTATACTATACAGTAATGTATAGACAAATTATAACTCTAAACTCAGATATAAGCTGTCACGGTATAACTTTTGGTGTTTTCTAACAAAACAGATGATGTATATATGTTATTTAAATGCTTTTGTTAGTCCGAACAAGCATACTGTTAGGTCAGTTCACAATGTAGTTACAGTGGCTAGCAAGTGTTAGCTAACATGTGCTGTGTTGCTACTGTTCTTCTAGCATTTAAGGTGATTTATGAGTTATTTCTCTGAACTGCTGTACTTTTTATGTTTGAGGACAATGCAGTTCACTTGAATCACTACATTGAATGAATACATTTTACTGTTCCACATTTGGCTTGCCAGTTTTTTCCCCCACAGCATAGCTACTGTATATTCTGTATATAACGTTAACAATGCGGTTTTATTCACATTTTCTTGCAGATACCTTGACCAGAGCATAATCGGTTATCTTCACCCAAGAGACCTACTGTTGGACAATCGTTTTTTGGCTTTTAAGGTAAATGCATTGTTAGTCACAATGTCTAGTTACTGGGCTAAAAGGAGAAGAATATTGAAAGGAGTTGAAATGGACAAACAGGAAATTGCAGCTGCAAACGAAGCTCTACTTGCTGTTATTCCTGACTTTGACCAAGTAAATCCTCCTGTTAATGAACATGGAATGGCTACAACAAGCCATGGACAAACAGTAACCGCTGAAGCACAGGAAATAACTGTTGATGAGGTATATGAATCTGGTGAATTTTCCTCGAGCACAGAAGATAGTGAAGTTGATTGCCTAAGGACACAACTGGCAGGGTGGGCTATTGACAACATGATCCCCCATGTGGCACTTGGTAAGCTTTTAACCATTTTGTCCAAGGATCATCCAACCCTTCCTAAAGACCCAAGAACCCTTCTCAGAACAGTGACTTGTGTTAAAACAACAGAACTCTCAGATGGTGTATACCATCACTCTGGAATTGAAAGTGGAATACTATTGCAGTTGTTAGTGTCCCCTGAATTGCAGAAGTTGACGTCAGTTTCAATGCAAGTTAATGTTGATGGACTTCCACTTTTCAAAAGCTCAAATGCCCAGTTCTGGCCAGTTCTTGGTTTAATTGAGCAATACGTGGGTAATGTCCAGCAAAACAAACTTCCATTTGTCATTGGTCTCTATCATGGGAAGAAGAAGCCAACCAGCCTTCACTTTTTGAATCCTTTTGTAGAAGAGGCACAGCGACTTGAAGCGGAAGTTCTGTTTGAAGGGAGAGCACTTTCTTTCAAAATATCAACATTCATCTGTGACGCCCCGCTCGTGCACTTGTTAGAAATGGGAAAGGTCACAGTGGATATTATGGGTGTGACAAGTGTTTTGAATGTTCTTAACAACTGGTTAAGTAGTAATCACTGTGGGGCATCGATGAGAATGCACAAAGTTCCTTTTAATGGCGTTTATTTTGCTGGCTCAACATGTTCAAGTTGTGTGTGGTTACTAGAAAAGAATAACAACATTGCCATCAGTTACAAGTATGACAAACATCAAACATTAACACATTGATGCATATAACAAGCAGGTTTCACCAGGTTTAAAGGAATTAAACAACAGATCTAAATCCTCAAGTGACCAATTGCAAGCAATATACAACATCAACATTCAAATACATACAACAAACAATATTATCCATGTATAACGATAAAAAGGTACCCACCAAACAATCTATAGACATAATCATCCTACAAACAACAATATATATATATATATATATATATATATATATATATATATATATATATATATATATATATATATATATAGAAATACAAACTATCAACTTACACTTGATGCACGCACACAAATCCACATATCAAAAAAACCCAGTCAAGGCCATCACTGCTCATAGGCCTCAAACACCATTCAAATGGCACCATGTCCATGTGCTCAAAGAGGAAGTAGGGTGACAGATATTTAAAGGAACAGTCAGTATCGCCCTCTACTGGCTCATTTCCTTCAGAACAGCCGCCCCCAAATTTGTCCCACAAATTTGCCATAATGTTCAACTAGGCCTTACTGTTAGGAACCAACACAGTCTCACTCCCAACTCGTCACATATTGCCGCTTGGTCAGGACCCCTCGACGTCACATTTTAACGCACAGGGTACCCCTTAATCGTAATTTTTCGACGTTCAGGGGCACTCCACTGATTCCAATGAGAAGCCTAGGGCGTCATATACAGACGTGTTGGGCACGTGAATGTTATCGTGATGGAATTATTTATTGGGATATATTTTTTCCATTATGACATGTTGGAGTGTGATTCTCAATTTAATCAGCCAGCACACTTTTATTTACATATATTTATTTTTATTTACACTATTCAGATACGTTTGAAACAGCCCAGCCCCACCCCGACCTGCCCATTTGCGTATTATATGATATAAAACACAGAATATAACAGACAACAGACACACTTTATTGAAAAAGTCAGACTATTCCAACTGCTCCGAGGCCAAACGATTGATTTGTGCGAAGAAAAGACCCTAAAGCGATCACCGTCTCCACGGGTACCCCTCGGCGTCACGCTATGGACGAAATGGGAACTCCATTGCTTTCAATGGGAAAACTTTGGCGTCAACAGAAGACGCGAAATCAATCGGTATGAAATCGCGCTGAAGAAGTCTCATTCAGAACACATCGCGATGTTTGGCATCACATTCGGCGAAACATTTGGCGATGTTTGGTTTGATTGCTCCCTGATCGATTGCTCCAGTCTACCTACTGCTGCTGCTGCATGCGTCAGTGTTTGTAGCTCTGTATAGCTGCGTTTGAATCTCTATTTGATATATTTTCTTTGTTATCTATACTGCTAAAAATAACTTACTCATCACCATATATTGTTTAATATAGCCTATCAAGTTAAATTTGACATCACTAGCTTTTAATCTAAATCACTACCACGTGTTAGCTTTTCGCTAGCCTGGTAGCTTTCCATCCCGGCACCCGGGTCTCCTGTTTTCTGAGTTCATTAGACAACTGTGGTGAGTTGGATTATTAAATAGACTCCATCAAACAAAGTAAGTGGAGTAAGTTGTGTAGTAAGTTTTGGATTCATCAACAAATACGGTAAGCCATGTCTTCTTCTCCTGTCATTGTCACTTGCACTGCATGCTACATGTTTAGCATATCTATCTCCGTTGGCGAACAGGGCTTCACATGTGTTAAATGTAAGGAATTAATCAGGCTGACGGAGAAGATTTCAGATTTAGAGACACGCATCCAGACTTTATGTGAGAGTAGTGAGAATGGTACAGCTTTAGATACTGTTTTGGATGCGACTAGCTTAGTGAACACTCATTGTTTGGTTCGGCTGAGCCCCGCAGCAGGGCAATTGGGTGACTGTGAGACAGCATAGTCGCGGATCTAAAAACCACTCTGCCGTTCGATTAGAACATCAAACAGGTTCTCCCCACTCAGTGATGCACCCACTGAGGATCCTGTTGAAAGTGCCCTAGTTATTGGCGATTCTATTACGGGCGTGAAAATAGAACACCAGCCACCATAGTCACATGTTTACCGGGAGCCAGAGCGCCTGACATCAAAGCAAATTTAAAAGTGCTGGCTAAAGCTAATCGTAAATTCTCTAAGATTATTATTCACGTCGGCACTAATGATGTTCGACCGTCAGTCGGAGATCACCAAAATTAACATTAAAGAGGTGTGTAAACTGCAAGTGCGATGTCACCGGCAGTCTGTTTATCTGGCACCCTCCTGTTAAAAGGAGTGATGAAATAGTTAGCAGATTATCATCACTCAATGGCTGGTTGTCTAAGTGGTGTCCACAAAATAACATAGGGTTCATAGACAATTGGAAAAGTTTTTGGGGCAGACCCGACCTGTTGAAGATAGGAATTCATCCTACCGGGCTGGTGCTGCTCTTCTCTCTAGTAATTTGGCACATAATCTTAGAGCTAAACCTTGACTCACTGGGGCCCAGGTCAGGAAGCAGATAAACTGGCTAAACCAACCGTCTGCTAGCTGTCTCACGTCACCAGAGTCAGCTAAATCCCAGCACATAGAGACGCTTCCACCTAGATATTATCACATAGAGACTGTGTCTATTCCCGAATCAGTAAATGCAAAAACCATCAAAACCATTCAACAGTAAAAATTTAATTGATGTCCAACAAATAAACAACAGATATAATACGGATGAACAATTCATAAATCTCGGGTTGCTGAATATTCGATCCCTTTCTCCAAAAACGCTTATTGTTAATGATATGATTATAGATCATAACCTAGATGTGCTGTGTTTGACAGAAACCTGGCTAAAACCTGACGACTACATTACTTTAAATGAGTCCACTCCCCAAGATTATTGTTATAAAGATGAGTCACTTCTGAAAGGAAAAGGGGAGGTGTTGCTGTAATTTATAATGATAACTTCAGTATTACTCAGAAGTCTAGTTTCAAATATAATTCCTTTGACGTTTTGGTGCTTTATGTAACATTGTGTAGTGTAAATGATAAATCCCGTTTGACATTTGTGTTGGCTACTGTATACAGGCCACCAGGGCACAATACAGACTTTATCAAAGAATTTGCTGGTTTTCTATCAGAGTTAGTACTGGCTGCAGATAAAGTACTAATTGTTGGTGATTTTAATATCCATGTTGACAATGAAAAAGACGCATTGGGATTGGCATTTAAAGACATTATAAACTCTATTGGAGTTAGACAACACGTATTAGGACCCACTCATCGCCTTAATCATACTTTAGATCTAATACTGTCACATGGACTAAATGTCGATACCATTAAAATTCTGCAGCAGAGCGATGACATCTCAGATCATTACCTAATATCATGTATACTTAATATAGCTAAGGCTGCAAAGCCATCCTCGCTTCAAATATGGCAGGACTATAACGCTGCGACTAAAGATTGCTTTATACATAATCTTCCTCATCAGTTCCATCTCCTTAGAATTACAGATAGCCAAGAGGAACTTGATGTTGCAACAGAAACTACTGACTCTCTCTTTACTAGCACTTTAGACATAGTTGCTCCTCGGCGCTTAAAGAAGATTAAAGCAAATAATCCAACGCCGTGGTACAACGAGCACACTCGGGCCCTTAAAACAGCAGCCAGAAAAATGGAGCGCAGCTGGAAGAAAACAAAACTGGAGGTTTTTCGCAATTTGTGGAAAGAGAGCATGATTGCATACAGAAAGGCCATAAAAACTGCTAGATCTGCTTATTTCTCAACTCTTTTAGAAGAAAACAAACACAACCCTAGGTATTTATTCGATACAGTGGCTAAATTAACAAAGGATAAAGCTTCAACTTCTGACGTTTGTAAACAACACAGCAGTAATGACTTTATGAATTTCTTTACTAGTAAGATTGATAACATTAGGAATAAAATTATAACCATGCAGCTGTCTACTACAGTATCACTTCAGACAGAACATTGTAGTCTCACTGAGGAAAAATTACACTCATTCACTGCTATAGGAGGAGAAGAATTGGCTAAACTTGTTAAATCATCAAAATCAACAACATGTATGCTTGACCCTATACCGACTAGGCTATTAAAGAGATGCTTCCAGAGGTCATAGATCCTCTGCTTAATATTATTAATTCATCCTTGACATTAGGATATGTACCAAAAACTTTTAAGTTGGCTGTAATTAAACCACTTATTAAAAACATAACTTGATCCTAAAGAATTAGTCAATTACAGACCAATCTCGAATCTACCGTTTCTATCAAAAATATTAGAAAAGGCTGTGTCTTCACAATTATGTTCCTTTTTAGAAAGAAATGGTATATGTGAGGATTTCCAGTCAGGATTTAGGCCGTATCATAGTACTGAGACTGCTCTAATTAGAGTTACAAATGATTTACTCTTATCATCTGATCGTGGTTGTATCTCTCTATTAGTGTTACTCGATCTTAGCGCTGCATTCGATACTATCGATCACAAAATTCTTTTGAATAGACTCGAAAATTATGTTGGCATTAGTGGAACTGCATTGGCATGGTTTAAATCTTACTTATCTGACCGTTATCAGTTTGTAGCAGTAAATGAAGAGATGTCACACCGATCACAAGTTCAGTATGGAGTACCGCAAGGCTCAGTGTTAGGACCGTTGCTTTTCACCCTGTATATGCTACCACTGGGAGATATCATTAGGAAGCATGGCGTTAGTTTTCATTGTTATGCTGATGATACTCAGCTCTATATTTCTTCACACCCTGACGAAACTTACCAATTCACAAGATTAACGGAATGCATAGCTGATATAAAAAATTGGATGAATAGTAATTTCCTGCAACTTAATTCAGATAAAACTGAATTTTTAATTATCGGAAAGAAAAGCTCCACAAGTAGTGCCCTAGAATACTGTCTAACCCTCGATGACTGCTCTGTCAAGCCCTCGTCGTCAGTGAGGAACCTGGGTGTGCTCTTTGATACCAATCTTTCGTTTGAAAGCCACGTTTCTAGCATCTGTAAAACTGCATTGTACCATCTTAAAATATATCTAAATTACGTCACATGCTTTCAATGCAAAATGCTGAACAATTAGTTCATGCGTTCATGAGCTCAAGGCTAGATTATTGTAATGCTCTACTGGGTGGTTGCCCTGCTCGCCTAATAAATAAACTCCAGCTGGTCCAAAACGCAGCAGCTCGAGTTCTTACTAGAACCAGGAAGTACGATCATATTAGTCCAGTTCTGTCAACACTGCACTGGCTCTCTATTAAACATCGCATACATTTTAAAATCTTGCTTATTACTTATAAAGCAATAAATGGTTTAGCTCCCAGTACTTAAGTGAGCTCTTAACACATTATACTCCATCACGTCAATTGCGGTCTCTAAACTCTGGCCAGTTGAAAATACCTAGAATATCTAAATCAACTGCAGGCGGTCGATCCTTTTCCTATTTAGCACCTAAACTCTGGAACAGTCTTCCTAGCATTGTTCGGGAAGCAGACACACTCTGTCAGTTTAAATCTAGACTAAAAACACATCTCTTTACTATGGCATACACATAGAACATTTTTTACTTTCTTTATTCAAATCAAATGACTGATTGTTAGGCTGCATTAACTAGGTCAGCCGGAACCGGGAACACTTCCCATAACACCTGATGTACTCGTTACATCATAAAAAGAGTGGCATCCACACTAATGTTAGTCTCTCTGTTTATCCCGAGGTTTACTGCAGTCGGCCGGATCCAGGCCGTGTCCGGATCGGATGGTGGACCTGCATCTGTCATGATACAGAGGCGGATTCAAGCGCGAGTGAGTATAAATGTCTTTAATACTCAGAACACAAAAGGTAGAAATACAGAAGGTCAGAATAATTGGCAGAACTCTTCTCGGTTCGCTGTGGTACTGTCAGATGGGTCCGCTGATGTTGGCAGGCTAGGTCCGGGTGACGCAGGGACTCAATGGACAACCAGATCCGGGAGCTGATCCACCACGGTGAGAACATCCACAACACGAACAGAATCCACACGAACAGAATCCACACGACAGAATCCACGACATCAAAACCGGAGAACGAAGGGAGAAACAGGACAGGACCACGGAACACACCAAACGATCTGACAAACACAGGAAGGTAGCAAGCCCTGAAGTAGAGATTAATGAGGTGCGGCAGGTGCTGGTGATGATCTGATGGCTAGTAATCAGAAACCACGCCTCCCACTCACGCTCCACACTCACACACAGACAGAATGAACCAGTGAATTCATGATCCGTGACAGTACCCTCCCTAAGAGCGCCTCACGGCGCTCTCAGTGGAACACCTCTCGATTGAATTCATCGATAAGGGAGTGATCCAGAATGTCCCTCGCAGGAACCCAACTTCTCTCCTCCGGACCGTAACCTTCCCAGTCCACCAGATACTGAAATCCGCGTCCCCTCCTTCTCGAGTCCAGAATACGATTTACCGAATAAGTTGGTTCCCCATCTACGAGTCGCGGCGGTGGGGGAACCGGGACAGGCGGATTAATATGGGAATGAAAAACAGGCTTCAATTTGGACACATGAAAGACGGAATGAATCCTCCTGTACGCAGGAGGCAGTTTGAGGCGGACTGCCACCGGACTAATGATCTTGGTGACAGGGAACGGACCAATAAATTTGGGAGCAAGCTTGTTACAAACGGAGCGGAGAGGAATGTTCTTAGATGAAAGCCACACCTTTTGACCAACGACGTAGACGGGAGGCTTAGACCGGTGGCGATTGGCTTGGGCCTTGGTGCGCGCTCTCACTTGGAGCAGAGTCTCACGGGCTCTAGTCCATGTGCGACGGCATCTCTGGACAAAGCGTGAGCGGAGGGGACCGCGACTTGGATTCCAGACTAGGAAAAACAGGTGGCTGGTAGCCTATACTACACTCAAGCGGGAGAGGCCCGTGGGCGATACTGGTAACGAGTTATGTGCGTACTCAACCCATGGAATTTGTTGGCTCCAGGAGGAAGGATTCTTGGAAGCCACACATCGCAACCCTCTTTCTAAATCTTGGTTGGCTCGTTCGGTCTGACCATTGCTCTGGGGATGGAAACCGAAGACAGACTTACGGTCGCCCCCAGCAATCTACAAAACTCCTTCCAAAATTTGGAAATAAATTGGGGCCCCCTGTCAGAGACCACGTCAATCGGGAGGCCATGTATGCGAAAGACGTGTTCAATGACAGCTACCGCTGTTTCCTTAGCAGAGGGTAATTTAGGTAAGGGAATAAAATGTGCCGCCTTCGAAAACCGGTCCACTACGGTCAAAACGACCGTGTTACCCTGAGAGGGTGGGAGGGCGGTGACGAAATCTAGAGCGATGTGGGACCAGGGTCTCGAAGGGACAGACAGCGGTTGGAGTAACCCATCTGGAGGGCGATTAGAAGTCTTGCCACAGGCACATACCGAGCAAGCCAAAACAAAATCTCGAATGTTACGAGCCATCCCAGGCCACCAAAATCATTGCTTGACCAAAAAACTGGTACGATTAACACCTGGATGACATGCTACATTGGAAGAATGCCCCCACTGAATGACGTCCGACCGTAATCTCTCCGGCACAAATAACCGACTCGGTGGGCCACCGGGCGGAGGCGTTACTTCTAAGGCCGACTTGACCTTGACTCGATCTCCCATACGAGTGTGGAGACAATGAGTCTCTCGGGTAAAATGCACTCGGGAGTAGACGGGCGTTCGGAGCGGTCAAAAACGCGAGATAAAGCATCGGGTTTGATGTTCTTGGAACCCGGTCGATACGATAGAGAAAAGTCAAAACGTCCGAAAAAAAGTGCCCACCGAGCCTGCCTGGAGTTAAGTCTTTTGGCGGATCTGATATATTCCAAATTCTTATGATCGGTCCAGACTATAAAAGGTACCCCTGACCCTTCCAACCAATGACGCCATTCTTCCAATGCTAACTTGACTGCCAACAATTCCCTGTTACCAATATCGTAGTTACGTTCGGCTGGCGATAATCGATGAGAAAAAAACGCGCAAGGATGCATCTTATCGTCTGAGGAAGAGCGCTGGGATAGAACCGCACCTACCCCCACCTCTGACGCATCGACCTCCACCACGAACTGCCGTGATGGATCAGGGGCGATGAGAATGGGAGCCGAAACAAAGCGGCTCTTGATTTTGGAAAATGTAGCTTCGGCTACACCAGACCACCTGAACGTAGTTCCGGGGGAGGTCAAGGCTGTCAGAGGAGCGGCTAGTTGGCTGAAGTTACGAATAAAACGTCGGTAAAAATTGGCGAACCCCAGAAACCGCTGTAGGGCCTTACGAGAATCTGGGCTTGGCCAATCCACCACAGCCTTAACCTTGTCGGGGTCCATGCGCATTCCCTCAGACGAGATGATGTAACCTAAAAAAGGAACAGACTGTGCATGAAACACGCATTTCTCCGCCTTGACAAAAAGCCCATTCTGTAACAACCTCTGGAGCACTCGTCTGACATGCTGAACATGTTCCTGGAGAGATGAAGAAAATATCAGTATGTCATCCAGGTAGACATAAATGAACTGATCTACCATGTCTCTCAGCACGTCATTAACGAGTGCTTGGAAGACCGCTGGGGAGTTGGACAGCCCGAAGGGCATGACCAAGTATTCAAAGTGCCCCCTAGGGGTATTAAACGCGGTCTTCCACTCATCCCCCTCTCTTATGTGGACCAAATGATAAGCATTACGCAAGTCCAATTTCGTGAAGACGGATGCTCCCTGCAACCTCTCGAAGGCTGAAGACATCAACGGCAAAGGATAAGTATTCTTTACCGTGATGTTATTCAACCCTCGGTAGTCAATACAAGGTCGCAGAGATCCATCCTTCTTACCCACAAAAAGAACCCCCGCCGCCGGAGAAGAAGAGGGGCGGATGAGCCCGGTTGCTAGAGAATCAGAAATATATTTCTCCATGGCCTCCCTCTCAGGAGCAGAAAGTGAGTATAACTTGCCTTTAGGCGGAGACATACCTGACACTAACTCTATGGCACAGTCTTAGGGACGATGTGGAGGTAGAGAAGCAGCTCGGGACTTACTGAACACTTCCTTCAGGTCGAGATACTCCTGGGGCACGTTAGACAAATTCACCGGCTCATCCTGTGACCCAGCATCCTGCAACACAGAACTAGACACAGACGTACAGGCAGACACAAGACAAGAGGCGTAGCACTGATTACTCCAACCCGAAACGGAATTGTGTCCCCAGTCAACCCTGGGGTTATGCTTAACCAGCCAGGGATGACCGAGGACGATGGGAACCAACGGAGAGTCGGTGACAAAAATTCTATCTCCTCCGTGTGGTTCCCTGCAGTGATGAGAGTGACAGTGTGGGTCTTGAATGAAATGTCCGGGAGGTTCTGTCCATCAAGTGCCGTGACTGAAATCTTGTGGGTGAGGGGGGTGAGAGGAATCTGAAGGTGACTGGCGAGAGTGCTGTCCAAAAAGTTACCTTCAGCCCCAGAATCCACTAATGCTTGACACTGATGCGTGGAGGTTGCCCATTGAAGTCTTACCGGAAGGAGAGTGGCTGATGAAGGATTTCCTCGAGAATGACCGCCCGCCAGTAACCTCCTTTCTACTGACGGGCGCGGGCTTTTACTGGACAACGGTCCAAGAAGTGACCACTACCACCGCAGTAAAGGCATAAGCCACTAGCCCGCCGCCGATCTCTCTCCTCCCGGGAAAGCCGAGCTCTCCTGACCTGCATGGGTTCTTGATCGAGTGAAGGGCTGACCGCATCCCTAACTCTGGCCGTAACCCTTCCAGGATTCCCAGGACCCTGAGACGACGATGACGCTCGTTGCTTCACACGTTCCAGTCGAGCATCAACCCTTAACGCCAGTTCGACTAGTCCGTCGAAGCTTGTGGGCAGGTCCATAGCGTAGATCTCCTGTTGAATGCGGTCAGCCAACCCATGCAGGAACCTGTCCCACTGCGCGTCCTCGTTCCACCTCGACTCGGCCGCCAGGGTGCGGAATTCAATCGAGTAGTCGGAGACGGACCTGTCTCCCTGGAACAGATCCGACAACTGTCGGGCCGCCTCAATGGACAACCAGATCCGGGAGCTGATCCACCACGGTGAGAACATCCACAACACGAACAGAATCCACACGAACAGAATCCACACGACATCAAAACCGGAGAACGAAGGGAGAAACAGGACAGGACCACGGAACACACCAAACGATCTGACAAACACAGGTAGGTAGCAAGCCCTGAAGTAGAGAGATTAATGAGGTGCGGCAGGTGCTGGTGATGATCTGATGGCTAGTAATCAGAAACCACGCCTCCCACTCACGCTCCACACACACTCACACACAGACAGAATGAACCAGTGAATTCATGAACCGTGACAGCATCTGGACATGACCAGCTCATCCTGGAGTGTCTGCTGAGACCGTGTCCATTAGTGTCTCCTCTGAATTTGCCTCACCGGAACGTCATCCTCAATTAACCCGTCTCGGCGCAATAACTCCGATCTTTCAAGTATTCATATTCTTGTGTAATCGACGCCATCCTAAATGAGCCCGTCTCGCAAGGCGTCATACCCAAAATTTCGAATATTCCTATCTAATATGATTTATGACCTGCAAGGTTGCCAGAGTAATAATTATACACTGTTAATAATAGGCCAGAGGAGAACTGGCACCCCGACTGAGTCTGGTTTCTCCCAAGGTTTATTTTTCTCCATCATGCCCTGATGGAGTTTTGGTTCCTTGCCACTGTCGCCTTTGGCTTGGCTTGCTCAGTTGGGGACACTCAAATTATGATCCAAGTTACTCAACTAAATATACAAATTGAATTTATTAATTTGGTCATATATAATTCTATAAACTATCCAAATTAAACTAGCCAAATCAAATTTTGTTGCAATGTTGTCCTGTTTAACACTGTGAAGCTGCTTTGAAACAATCGTCATTGTAAAAGCGCTATATAAATAAAGTTGATTGATTGATTGATTGATCAGTTCACGTGTGCCACATATGGGTGAGTAGTCAAATATGATGTCCTAATGTTTGTTTGATATAAAGTATTTTCTGCTTGTCGTTATCGATCAGATTATGTTCAGTCACTGCATTTCTTTGTTTTCTAAATCAACACACCTTGCTAATAGGGGGATATTGCACACTGTCACGTGACATTATATAGACCTTTAAACATATTAATGTTTTTACGCTTATTCTTTTACCACAGCCCACATGATACAATAGTATATTATAGTAAAATTACAGTAAAATGATTCTAGTTTATATTTACTATAGTGTTTCTGAACCATACTGTAGTAAATATACTACAGTAAATTGTAGTATGTTGTAGTATATTATAGTATCTACTAAACTTTGTTAATTCAATCTAGTATTTTTACTATAGAATGGTTCAAAAACACTATGCTGTTTTTACTAGAGTTCTTTTACTATAATATACTATGGTATTCTTTCATGTGGGAGCATTGGTAGTTTTAATGTGATGTTTTTTGTAAATAGACAGTAACTACAACAATTACCATGCTTTAAATGCATTTTAATGTAAAATCCAAATATTGTAATGTAAATAGTACTTTTTCCTGTATATAATGCTATATATTATATATTATGACTTTTTCTCTTTTTCACCTGAAAAGACCAAAAGGGCCTTCAGGACTCAGTCAGCCCATTCTTGTTTGTGGAGAAGTAACGGAGAAGACCAAAAGCTGCAACAGCAAATATTTGCAATGGTATGTATGTGTTGGTTTGAGCCCTTTATCAAACATTTTATTCAGCAGTTGTTGTTACTTAAACTTATTCTTACAAATCCCATGGCTCAATCAGTAAGAACACATTCTCAAAGTCTCAATAATTCACAAGATTTAACAAGTAGTCAAATTCATATGATACTCGTACATATGTATATATATATATATACTGTACATAATCCTGCAGCTTTTACTATGACTCCTGCCATTGGCTACTGCCTCAATTCCTGTACATATGTATTGTTGTGCCCTTTCTTGGAAAGTAGTCGGATGTCCCACACACTGTCAGAAACTGCTGGCAAAGTGTTTAGAAGAAGAAGAATGTGATGGAACATGAACATGATTGAGGAAATATCCAGAAACCTGTGATAATGAATCGTTGTTTTCCAACACAATATCAAATCTGTTTTCTGTATCATAGTTGACTGGATGGGATTATGTGGCACTTGTTTGTATGGCTTCAGCAGCTGTGAATGGATTAATATGATGTTAATGTATTTTTTGAAGACACATTTTTATTTATCTTGAATCTTATTTGACTTTATGCTACTTTATCAACTGTATACTGTATCCTCCAATAAAGTGTTGAGTGATAAAGTATGGTGAATATTGTGTTTGGTGTTTGGAAAGTAAATACACATTTTACAAGTTTATTTAGGTTATCTAATTAAGTACCAAGATTATTTTACTTGAGACGAAAACATTTTTGATCTGGTTATATTATATCTGGTACAGCAATGCAGCAAAAAGTTGTATATACTTGCATGCTGTGACAAGTATGCCAGTTTTCAGTTAAATAAAGGGAAGGATTTCAAACACTTCAAACTTACCTGAAGATGATCCATATTGATAATCTACTACTGCAATAAAAATTAAAGCATGCACATTACCGATTTCAGGAACGTGGAGACAGAGTGAAGATGAAATTCTGGCAATGTCTCTTGTTATTTTACTTAACGGTGCATTGACCTATATTTAATAGTACTAGTGAAGTGTAAATATAGTTTTGTTTACACTGAAACTTGGATAATGGCAAGTTGTTGGAGTTTCATCCATTATATGTATTGGTGTCTATTTATAAAAGAAAATAAATATTAATTATTATTATTTTACAACATTTCTTTGAAATATTTCTGTATTTCATCAGATGGTCTCACAATACTCATCAAGAACTAATGCAAGCATGATGTTAGAATAGAAAAGACAAAATACTCTGATATTTAAATGCAACTCAAAGTTTGTTGTCCATGATGAGGAGAATAGATCTGTGTAAGTTGTTCTGCCCTTCCACCTCCAGGGACCCAGTAGTGGCCCCTGGAAGAGCAAAACAAAACTTATTTCAAATGGCTGTAACTCTGGTTAGCGTATCACAGAGAAAATCGGCAGGACAACTGCTTATGCTATGTTTATTAAATAATGTTGGGCACAGTTTTCAGACAAATATGGAAAGCTGGCATAAAGGTTTTCTCAAAATCCTCACAGTAAAATATAAAATTTCAGCCTGCCCCTCATATATGTCATAAAGGTTTGCACAATGAACATATTTAGTTATCCAGTTGTCCATTAAAGATGCAATTTACTTAACATTTATTGTCTCATTATTAAACATTTTAAACTACATTACCCATATATCTTTGTCATTGTATCAATGCAATGGTAAATATGGCGCTGTAGTTCATTGAAGTGTGCAGTAATGCTTAGGGTTAGGTTCTCGGTAAAGGGGTAATTTCTCACAACATAGCAACACTTTATAGTTTACTTAACTTATAACTAACGCAATAATAACACCAATACATACTTTGTAACATGAAGAGCCGTTTTATATGGGTTAAAAGATAGTCCAATCACAGCGAGTCCTACGATAAAGTCACAGCCAATGACAATCCAGCTGAACAGATGCGTCACATTTACTTGTCCATTTATGGTAAATGATGACAGATCTCATCCGGTTCCAACTGAAGGGATAGATTCCTATAGCTAAATATTTATTTATTCTAATTAAATAATAAAACTCACATTTTAAAACGAAAGTCTCATTTGTGTGGTTAAACTGATGCATAAATATATTTGAAAGAGAAACCTCTTTTTCAATGCAATGGCCTACAAGCTACAACAGGACGGGCAGTATTTGTAACTAAAGATAATTGCATCTACTAAAGTGCTTTGAACATTTATAGTGTGTGTTTATGTGTATGCATATTTAGGTATGTATATAAATATAGGTATACATTTTAAACTTCTTTATGCCACCCTTGACCATCTGAACTATTGGAATTAAAATAAATGTAACAAAAGCATAATGAATGCACACAATTTTGTAAGCATATTCCAATATTTAATGTCAAACAGTTTAAAGACAAATGTAGTGCCCAAACTCAAGTACAACAGTATAAAGATCAGTTAATGTACACACACACACACACACACACACACACACACACACACACACACACAGACACACAGACACACACACACACACACACACACACACACACACACACACACACACACACACACACACACACACACACACACACACACACACACACACACACACACACACACACACATATATATATATAATACACAGATGCAGTCGTGAAACAACTTTAAAAATATTACCATGATGAAGTACAAACCAAGAGATAAAGTGCAACTTTGTTATCTGAACATATATTTGTTTCTTCCCTTTAAAAAATAAATAGGCAAAAAATGAAGAACATTTTAAATGATCAACTTCAATATTATATATTTGTGATTTTTGTTCACTTTTACTGTAACCAAATGAAAGGCCAATTAAAATAGTTAATGATTATTATAAATGTTTACCATTTTTAGTAAGAAAATGCTTCTATAAAATACATTCATGTTACAGTTACATTAACAAGGTAGTGATAATGATACCAACCATAGATGTAGTTATTAATGATACCATAGAGGTCGATATGGTGGACATGTACTATAGTGACCACTGTAATAAAAGGTTTAATGAATAAATATTGATTTCAAAAGGTATTCATTCTCACTATCTTCATTTGTTCAAACAAACAACAAATGCAGAAATATACATTGGACTATAGAATCATGAAGTCGCTGCATGACTAGTGGATTGCAAAATATATGTCCTTCACTAAATCTCCTGATGAGCACTGATGCTTTTTGATAAAGGCATAGGGAGACATCAAGTACAGTTTATGAATAATGGTTCTGCATATATCGAAGAGATCATAAGACTCCACCACAGACTCCACGTGAAGACTTTGAGAAACTGTGCCAGAAAAAAGGGTGCACTTCACTGGACATTTCCTATGCATACCTGAACAACAACACCCAAAAACACTTGTGAAGTGGACAACACCTGGAGGACGCAGGAGACAGGGAAGACCAAGGAAGACATAGACAGATGTTTCACAAAGACCTGCCGGTGTTCAATGAGAAGATCGAATATGTAGGCCACAGATCGGACATGTTGGAGGACACATGTTGCCCAATGTGCCCAGGGCAGGACATGATGATGATGTTGTAAGTTTATACATAACTGCATGATTTCTTTCTGTAAAAAGCGTTGCATAATTAAATGTTAAATACATTTATGTAATAAGTTCACTGATATATGTGCATTCCCATTATTAAAAGTATATCTTTAATACCAGGCTATATCATATGAATGTGTTTAAAAATGTTGATAATTCACTTGATTTTTTGATCACGTAAATTATTTACATGCAAACAGGACTATATCAACAGTGCAACTGATCTGATTATGACAAAATAATCGAATATCTGATGTCATGTGAGCATTTTCACTCTTGCAAACAGCGGTAGGTTATGAGGTGTGAAGAGACATGTAACATTACATTAAAAGACAGAGCCCAATTTGTAATAATTTTAAAGAATACAATGGACTTAATATAAACTTTCTGACAGTGTGTGGGACATCCGACTACTTTCCAAGAAAGGGCACAACAATACATATGTACAGGAATTGAGGCAGTAGCCAATGGCAGGAGTCATAGTAAAAGCTGCAGGATTATGTACGAGTATATATATATACATATGTACGAGTATCATATGAATTTGACTACTTGTTAAATCTTGTGAATTATTGAGACTTTGAGAATATGTTCTTACTGATTGAGCCATGGGATTTGTAAGAATAAGTTTAAGTAACAACAACTGCTGAATAAAATGTTTGATAAAGTGTTCAAACCAACACATACATACCATTGCAAATATTTGCTGTTGCAGCTTTTGGTCTTCTCCGTTACTTCTCCACAAACAAGAATGGGCTGACTGAGTCCTGAAGGCCCTTTTGGTCTTTTCAGGTAAAAAAAGGAAGAGAGAAAAAAAGTCATAATATATAATATATTGCATTATATACAGGAAAAGTACTATTTACATTACAATATTTGGATTTTACATTAAAATGCATTTAAAGCATGGTAATTGTTGTAGTTACTGTCTATTTACAACAAACATCACATTAAAACTACCAATGCTCCCACATGAAAGAATACCATAGTATATTATAGTAAAAGAACTCTAGTAAAAACAGCATAGTGTTTTGAACCATTCTATAGTAAAAATACTAGATTAAATTAACAAAGTTTAGTAGATACTATAATATACTACAACATACTACAATTTACTGTAGTATATTTACTACAGTATGGTTCAGAAACACTATAGTAAATATAAACTAGAGTCATTTTACTGTAATTTTACTATAATATACTATTGTATCATGTGGGCTGTGGTAAAAGGATGGTAAGCGTAAAAATATGAATATGTTTAAAGGTCTATATCATGTCACGTGACAGTGTGCAATTTCCCCCTATTAGCAAGGTGTGTTGATTTAGAAAACAAAGAAATGCAGTGACTGAACATAATCTGATCGATAACGACAAGCAGAAAATACTTTATATCAAACAAACATTAGGACATCATATTTGACTACTCACCCATATGTGGCACACGTGAACTGATGCCAAACATCGCGATGTGTTCTGAATGAGACTTCTTCAGCGATTTCATACCGATTGAATTCGCGTCTTCTGTTGGCGCCAAAGGTTTCCATTGAAAGCAATGGAGTTCCCATTTCGTCCATAGCGTGGCGCCGAGGGTACCCGTGGAGACGGTGATCGCTTTTGGGTCTTTTCTTCGCACAAATCAATCGTTTGGCCTCGGAACAGTTGGAATAGTCTGACTTTTTCAATAAAGTGTGTCTGTTGTCTGTTATATTCTGTGTTTTATATCATATAATACGCAAATGGGCAGGTCGGGGTGGGGCTATGGGCTGATTCAAACGTATCTGAATAGCGTTAATAAAAATAAATATATGTAATGTAAATTAATGTGTTAATTACCACAACGGGTCAAAGCCATGCACTTCAACTTCCAGTTGTCTGCTTATTAGCTAATGATTTACAAATGTATCATTATGTTATGACTTTACTTGTTGGGGCACATGACTATTAACTAATTGATTAAGTAATATGTAATTGTGGTTATGAGTTTTGAATTAATTTTGAATTAGTTAATAGTCATGTGCCCCAACAAGTAAAGTCATAACATAATGACACATTTGTAAATCATTAGCTAATGATTAATTAAAGCAGACAACTGGAAGTTGAAATGCATGGCTTTGACCCGTTGTGGTAATTAACACATTAATTTACATTATTAGTTCATAAAATATGTTATTAAGGAATTAATGCATTATTACACATTTAACTAATAACAATGTAATGATTACTTAATCTATTAATCATGTTGAATCTTCATTAGTTGCTGATGCAGTAATCATTAATAAATGGGTTAGTTAACCATTAGTAACACATTAACTCATCATTATCTGTGCATTAGTTAAGCATGAATTAATGTATATTAGTGTACCCGTATTGTAAAGTGTTACCGACCTTCTGTCCGCAAGTATCCCACACATCCGTAAGCACGTTCTGAAGGGTCACAAAATATGTGAATTTCTTGCACACAATCAGTTCGGTCCATCTCAGCACTCACATAACACTGGGGAAGTCTAATCTCATTCAAGTGTTGGAGCTCCCTTTCCCATATCTTCCAAGCCTCTAAGAGGTCACCAGGGAGTAGAGGGTCATCCCATTCTCACCTTTTGTTCCACAACTGCTGCACGATTATTTTTGCCCTGGTAGTGAAAGGAGTGATGTAACCAAGAGGGTCATATAAACTGGCGATCATTCTGTAAATATTTCTCATAGTGATAGGGGATGATTTTAGTGTGTAAGACTTGTACATCAAAGTATCTGACTGACACAGCCACCGAAGTCCTAAAGCTGGTTCTTCAGGATCCATATCACTCTGATTAAGCCAGTGTTCACCACTCTGAGATAATACTTCCTTCGGCAGATGTTGAATGATACCTGCAGCATTACTAGTCCACTGTCTTAGCTCAAAACCTCCTTCATCAAGAAGCTTCCTCATTTTGTCCACAAGAGCTCGGGCTCTCTCTATTGAAGGAAAGCTCTGTAACCAATTGTCAACGTAGAAGTGCTGCTGGACAGCTCTACATACATCTTCTGACTGACCTTGCTCAGTGACATGCTGCTGCATTGCATAAGTGGCACAACATGGTGAACAAGTTGTGCCAAATGGAAGTACTTGCCACTCGTATATACTGGGTTGGGTTTCCCTCAGAAGATCACGCTTCAAGAATCTCAATATTGGCTTATCTGCAGGTAACAGTCTCACCTGGTGGAACATTCCTTTAATATCGCTACTTATAGCAAAAGAATGCTCCCTAAAACGCAGCAGAATACCCAAAAGGGATGAACTCAGGTTTGGTCCTGGTAATTGTAGCTCATTCAAATTTTGTCCCTGATAGGAAAATGAACAATTAAACATGATTCTGTTCTTTCCATTATGTGTTACCATATGATGAGGGATAAACCAGGATTCTTTGGGGCATTTCTTTTCTCTGGCAACTTTGGTTGCATATCCTGCATGTTCAAGTTTGGCAATCTCTGCATTATAAGCAGCAGCACGTTATGGATTTTTGATGAGACGCTTCTCATTATTACGAAGGTTAACCAGAACTGCTTCAGGGGGTGCTGACAGAGTGGGCATATTCTTTACACGTAGTAAAGGAGTGGCATATCTCTGAACTCCATCCACCTCTACCCTGACTGTTCTAGCTTGCAGGTGGTCCATGTCCTCTTGATCTTGCTTAGATCTGGTAACAAGTTTTTCACTTCTATATGGCAATACATCCAATTGCCACAACTTTTCCACTTGATGGTAGATTTCAGATGATGGAGAAACATTAGAAGTGAAAAAACAGGAAGTTGCATTGCCAGTATGTAGAAGACCTTTGACTGAACCCTGTAGCGTCCATCCAAGTTTCGTCTTGACTGCCGCAGGACCTCCAGGTGGTCCTAGTCTCACTGGCTGGACAGGAGTTATTAAGTGTGGATTATCTGACCCAATCAGTATGAGTGGTCTTACATTGTTAAAATGTGGTAAGGGTAATTTCCTCAGATGGTTGTACTGATGCTGAAGTCTGGTCACTGGGTAAGTATGTTCAGCCAAACCTAACTGGGTTGCAGTGAATGCTTTCCTGATGGTGTAAACTTTATTTGGCTGGTCAATGGAAGACAGACAGATAGTCACCGAAGATCCCTGCAACACTCGCAGATCCTGTCTCACAGTTCTCAGTGTGATGCTCTCTGGATCCCCTTGTAACTTTAACTTCTCTGCTGCCTCTTGAAGGAGAATTGTCCTCTCTGAACCATCATCCAATATAGCATAGGTTTCCAGCGTATGATTACCATTACGTAAGAGTACTTTACTGATTTTCAACAAAACTTGACTGCATCCAGCTCTCCGATCAAGATAAAGAATGTCAGTTGTAGTAGAGTTTACTAGACCACAAGTCGTTGTAGTTAAGCTCTCTGTAGGCTTGACATTTACTTCATGCAATGCTTGAATATGTTTACCGTTGCAGATGTCACCTGTAATTCTCAGACGACACTGGGCAGCTTGATGTCGAAATCCGCATTTCCAACAGCGGTTATTGGACTTAACCCAATCCCTCTTCTGCTCCATAGTAAGCTTAATGAAATTGGCACATTGATCAAGGAAATGCATATTATTGCAACAGTAGGAGCAATACGTTTTCGACTTCCCTTGTGGTTGAGACATTGATTTCTGCTCAACAGTGTCTTAAGCAGAACCAAGAAGCACAGTCGTTGACTTCCTCTTCATCTTAAAACTCTGACGTTCTCTTTGCTTGGCATCTCCTTTCCATGGCTGATCTGAACACTCTAATACTTCCTCTTGGATCTGTAATTCATACTCAAGCCAATCTGCAAAATCTAGAAGGGATGGCACTCCTCTCTTCAAAGGGTAGAGATATCGTCTAAAATTAGCTCGAAAGTCATATGGTAGCTTGTTTGCTAACCTAGCTACATGTGACCCACAATGAAGTTCGACATGACCTTCATTACCCAGTTGCTCCAACATCCCAACCAATGCTCGTACCCTCCATGCGAATTTGCGGAATCCAGTAGAATCACCATTCTGGACAACTGGTCCATCCATTAATCCAGCAATTCGACGCAGAGCAAGCTGATGGGGCTGACCATAATGTCGAATAAGTGAAATCATTGTATCGGAGTAAGGGCGACCAGAATTACAGTAAGAATCAGCTATCAAAAGTGCCTCTTCAAACTTCAAATGATCCAGTAAAATCTGGTACTTAAATTGCTCTGTGGCATCTTGTGGAAGGATATTCTCCAACGAAATCCTGAGTCTGGCAAACTCTCTTGGGTCATCAGATGTAAAATCAGGGATAGACGGCTTGGGCCCCCGATATATCGTCTCTTGTTCACCAGCTTGGGTATTAGAAAAACTGTGGTATCTGTGTGGAGGCACTGGTGGAGGCCTAACATCTCTTCTTACTGGTCGACTTGGTGCCATGTAAGGTAAATGACCATAATCAGGTTCTGAATCCTGATAACTTAAAGATGGAACTGGTAACCTCTGCATTTCAAGTCTGCTAATGCGATCCCGAAGATCCTCCATCATACTAAGCTCTGTTCCTTTAGAAGGACGCAACTCCTCATTATCAACTATTATCGAAGGGGGTGGCAGTGGCCATTCTTCTTTGACCGCTGCTGGCTGATATACTGGTAGAGGAGAATACTCTTCTGATAGGTCCCTGGGGTGTGAATTACGTTCCAAAGATAGTACTTCCATTGGATTTGAAGTTGCTGTTACCCCATCTTGGTACAGCTGCTTCTGTAACTCAAATACAGGCTGTCGCAGTCTTTTATTATCCTCTTGCATCCGATGAAAGGAATCTGCCATAGACTGAGAATACTGTGAGGTGATATGTGTTGAACTCTTATGAACGGGTGTCTGTTCTGAAGGGGGGTCTTCATCCACTATGCTCCAGTTAGTTAATGTTGAGTATTGAGAGTAAGATCCCTTCTCTTCAGCTCTCTGCATTACCCTATCAGCAATTCTCTCATCCGGAAGAAGCCGCCGATTTACTGCTGATGGTAGTTCCACCTCATACTGACTCATCCATGCGGGTGGGCGTATAATCCGTTTTGGACGAACATCAAATGGTCGATGATCACTACCCCTTAGTGAATGTGCCATTTTGATCCACAGCAATTATCCAGCTCCGGCTCGAAGGACCAATTGTTTTGAATGTTCTTAAGAACTGGTTAAGTAGTAATCACTGTGGGGCATCGATGAGAATGCACAAAGTTTCTTTTAATGGCGTTTATTTTGCTTGCTCAACATGTTCAAGTTGTGTGTGGTTACTAGAAAAGAATAACAACATTGCCATCAGTTACAAGTACGACAAACATCAAACATTAAGACATTGATGCATATAACAAGCAGGTTTCACCAGGTTTAAAAGGAATTAAACAACAGATCTAAATCCTCAAGTGACCAATTGCAAGCAATATACAACATGTTGCAGCAAAAATACGTTAACTCCATTGCATTTCTGAATAAGAGACAAACCTTAGCCAATTGTGTCTTTATAAAGATTTAATTCTTGCAAGAATGAATCCACAGTTGGAGCAACCATGTTCATGGTGACCACAAGTGTGAACTGAGGAACAATAGAAGGCCCAAGGTTTTATACCTCTCAGTGTCTCAGTGTTTTTCCATACCGAGGAAAAGGTGATACAAATGTCTTTCCCCCTCTACCCTTCTGTAACAAAAGCAAATAACAAAGCAAGGGACACAGTGGTTCCCCCCTCCTATCTTCCCCCATCAGTGTTTGTGTCAAGGCCTCAAGCGGTGATGGGGGGGTTTACATTTACATTTTATGAGGTAGATGTAGGTTTGACTGTGTGTGTGTGTGTGTGTGTGTGTGTGTGTGTGTGTGTGTGTGTGTGTGTGTGTGTGTGTGTGTGTGTGTGTGTGTGTGTGTGTGTGTGTGTGAATAAGTGACACCTAAGGCCCGGAGAGTCCCAATCTAGGTGTCCCGTGACCCCATGCTAAGAGGTGTTTTTGAATAACAGAGACAGATGTTGATTTCTGATAACCTTAAACATAAATCTTCTTCTATGATACAATTTTTCCTCTACAATTCCCCCTTTTATCATTCTTTGATAATTCACAAGAAAATTTTTAAATGTATATATGAATGTTGTTCTTCTCAAGTCGCACAGTCCAAGCATCGAAAAGAGCACCACGGCTTTGCTTTGCTCCAGTCTTTCAGATGGCAAGATGAATCGCACAGCTGTACATCCAGAAAGCTGCTCTGTTAATGAAAGGACTCCAACTGTCTGTAGATTGTGCAACTCTGATTCTGTGGGCTTCAACAGGTTCTAAACTTGTTGTCTCAGATCCATGTTGTGCCAGCGTCTCTGCTCCTGAGATGATAGTGGCAAGTGATGTTTGTGTGCACAGACGTCCGCACAGACGTGTGCCTCCAGCTCCTTCTCTCCGATCACTGGTGGGATCTTTCTCAGCTACCTTGATGGCGGTGTTTGTCATCAGAAGCACGACAAAAGGCCATAGTCACCTTTTCACTCTCCATCTGTTCCTTCTGTAGTACCGTATCATGACATCAAACATCTGGTCTGATGTTATGTAAATGAGTCCCTTAACCTGCACACAGATCTTAGACACGGAGAGAACATTTATTTTCCAATAATTCAAAAATTATATTGATGTAAGCTATTGTTTACCCCTTCTCGAACAGACTCAGATTTGCTCTAGGCCTTTCCTTCTACAAAATTTTTCATAAAAATACTGTACGCCAGACAGTTTTCTTCAGTTTTCATTTAACTAATTCCCCCTTTGGCTGCCTGATCATCCATGCAGCCATCTAAACATAATGGTCAAAGAATGTTTGGGGTAAACAAGGCTTGCCATCACCACACCATTTTGAAAAGTGCAGCCACAGTTTCCACAGCTGTTTCTCCACTGTCGTGGCGAAGGTCTCCGTACTCTGTAAAGAAGTGAAAGCGTTTGTGGTTATTTCAAATATCAAAAAGACATTATGGTTCCTTTGACTGCTTCTGCCTCGGCCTTCGCAATCTCATCTGCCTGTTTAAATAAAATCTTTGTTATTAATGTGCGCTGCGCATTCATAGATATCAACCTGGCCAGTCAAGAAAATTGTGTCTTGAGAAGCAGACACAGTTGAACCATTCAGAATTGGGCGCCCATCCAATATTACAATTTTCCTGTGTTTCCACAATGCCCCAAAATTATGCCCAACTCCGAACTCAAAACGCAAATCTGTTCAAATTGTTACACTTTTACCTTTCATCAGCTTGCATATTTCAGTCAGGGCTACAAGCTCCAGTCTTAACCAGGCAGTCTTTATCCTGATTCTTTCGTGTTTCAGTGAAAGTTAATATAAAATCTGTATTTCAAATCTGGAAGCCGGGCTAAATGAGTAAGCTCTGTTACTGCACTCCTGTCAATTTAGGGGTGTGTGATACATTCAAAATCCAAACACACGACACCTTGTTGCTTTCAAGTGTTTAACGACACATCACACATCCCTAGGCCAGACCCTCAGTCACTCCTCAGAGACCAAATACATGATTAGTGTAAAGGAAGAAAAACAATGATTGATTCTCTTGATAAATCCAAATCATCACAGACCCCAATGTTGTCCAACTCAAACTAAACGTCAAAAAAATAAGTAAGATAGATAAAAATCCATCTAAGCGCTTTAAATCTCCATCTAAACATCCTTCAGTTTGTGCTTTGGCCACAGTTTAGAGGACTCCTCTGCCCATGCAGGCCGTATGTTTGACATGCACTGATTCTCTTTTGTGCATCTGTCATTTTGGTTGTCATTACCCTCTCTACCTCAACTTCATGTTTATATTCAGATCTAAATGCTCCCAGTTTCTCACTGAACATCATATTCTTGTCAAACTTCCTCCAGTCCGTTGTTTCAACACAATTCTTTTACAAACCACCATGTTTTTGTTCAAAATTACTGTTTCCATCAACTGCGCTTTCACTCATCATATCTAACCATTTATAACATAAACCTAAATCTATTAATGTTGAAAACTTTTCATCAAAACGACATAATTATCTATTCGTATTACATTCAATCAGCTCGTTCACTCATCTATCTCTTGTGACATTATGCTTAATCTTATTCAATACCCAATTCTTTATCAAAATCTTTCCAATTAATTAGGATTTTAACCCTTTAGGCGCCAGAGGTTTTTTCGTTAAACGTTCGATTTTGACATCTTAATTTCAGAAGGCTATATCTTAAAAGTGATAAAAGATAGAGACTTCCTGTAAATTAGAGAAATATTAAGGATGACCCAAAGTTAATGTAGGGATTATATTTCCCCATCTAATTTGCATATTATGACGTCATATGGTGGTGTCCATCATAGATTATAGAATTTTCATGAAAAGTTACACGTTTAAATGATAAAATGCAGCACTTCTTTCCCCCAAAAAATGTTCCCCAACTTCTGTATGCTATATTACACAATACTGAATGCTTAGGTAAATAGTAAATAGTAAACAAACTGTGTAAATCATTACTAATAAATGGTTGAAACAAACCGAATGCAAGTTGCGGTTGGCCTTTTTCTGTAGGGATTTTCCATGTACTACATACATTAGGCACTTTGATTCCATTTATGTGGCACATATATATTATGTATAATAGCCCCACTGCCCCATGTCACACCACGTCTGCTCCTGCGATGAGCAGCGCGGCCAGATCTGTGTCACGCGATCGGCCGCCGCCAAGTGTGCACAGCTCGGATGGATTACTGTCATTGTGACTCCCCATCCTGCCTCCACGTTGCCCCATAACAGTCCTATGAATACTTCGACCTCGTCTAACATACCCAGTGGCATTAGACAAAATCTCCACCACAATACTGTCACCGCGATTGCGGAGTGGCACACGGTCAGAAGACGCTTCATAGCTCGCGCGGTAAAAATCTCCCGCTGCCGCCTCGTTCCCCACAACACCAACACACCTGCTAACTTCGAGATGAAGACTCCGAGCCCGGGAAACATGGTTCCCACCACTGACATTGGGCATAGGACCATCTACATTGGGGAAAGGATTCACCGTTTGTGCTTGGTGTAGGGCTATACTTTCACTTTCAGAATCACCGTCATCTTCTGACAGCAAATAGAAACAGGGTCCACGAATAGAAGACCCAACACTTCATTACACTACGGGTAAGATTTATTGAAGCCAATAGATAATAATAATAATAATAATAATAATAATAATAATAATAATAATAATAATCTAATGCAAATACTCGCTGACGTTGACAATATTGCTCTGATAAAATGGCTCACTCGAACATGAGCTCCGCTTTTTTCGCACTGATTCAATGCGCTCTTGCTCGAAGATTTTGTTTAGAAGCATGACGTTTTTTGAGACAGGGATGAAGTATGACATGTTTGCCATCTAGTGGAGGGGAGGTCGAACGAAATTCGATACCCTATTCGACAAAATCGGCCGTTTTATTCAGTGCCGCATCTCGTCGAGTAAACTCGACCGTGGCGCCTAGAGGGTTAAAGTACATTTTCCTTTCAATGTCTTGAATCTTCTTTTCCTTCTTTCCCTACCTTCATGTTCCTCCTTCACTACATCCATAAACCTCCTCTTTGATCTTCCTTAAACCTCCTGTCTTTTCCTCAGTGTGACTGTCTCCAAACCATACATCATCACTGTTCTCACTACTGTTCTGCACACCTTCCCTTTCATTCTTACTGTAACCCTCACACAACAGACCTGACACTTTTCTCCACCCATTCCAACCTGCCTGCACACACACACTTCTTCACCTCTTTTCCCTGGAACCTCAATGTTCAACTTGGTTCCCTCTCATTCACACACATGTATTCTGTCTTCCTGCGACTAACGTTCACTCCTCTTCTCTCCTGAGCAAACCTTCACCTCTCTAGACTTTCGTCCACCTGCTCTCACTACAGATCACAATGTTATCCGCAAACAACATAGTCCATGTAGATTCCTGTCTGACCTCCTCTGTCAGCCTGTCCATCACCACTGCAAACAAGAAGGGGCTCAGAGCCGATCCTTGATGCAGTCTCACCTTCACCGTGAAGTCCTCTGTCTCACCTCACCTTTCCACTGTCCACTGCTCTGCAGAAATCCAAAATATTACTGTCCTCCATCTCAATCCTAGTCACACAGAAAGCCTCACAGCCTCTTGTTTTGTTTTGTTTTTGTTTTTTGTTCTCTTACATTAATTGTAATTCTCTAGATAAATTAATGTCCTGCCTCCATTTAATGGAGGAAACACAAAAATAAAACTTTTCATTTTAAAGTTTATATTCCTTTGTTCGCCCTCTGGCCTTTCATAATTGTGATGGATTCTCTGGATAATTTAGGTAATGACTTAAGCCAATTTGTCATTTTGTCTCTGTCCTCAAGTCTATAATTTTTACGCTTACTATTTTAACTAATCCAGAGAGTAATTCAAATCCTCATCATAAATGACAAAAGTAGTCATTACCAGTAACAGACCAAGCTGGATATCAATCCACTTAAAGCTCGTCCATGTTCTGGATCATCTTTTATCAGAATCACTCAGAATAATACGCTTCTTTTAAAGTTTGTCGTTTGGCTTAACCCATCTGTAGTGATAAAACACTACACTCAATCAGGACACATAAATATGAACTGCTCATTCTCAAAATTTGCTTCTACTTGGTTTCTTAATCATTTTCAAATCATGTCTGTTCACTATTAAGTTGTCTTTAGAAAAGTCAGCTGGGTTGTTTTGGTTTTGTCTACGCTTTAACATGGCCAAGAACAGACACTGTGCCATCCCTGCCTCCACAAGCAGCCTCTCTCTCTCTCTTACACAGATAATCTTTTCAACAGCCTCTGAGACTTTAACTCAGAACAAACTATAATCTTTAGTTTAAATACCTTTGTTATCCAGACCTTCTCTTTTGAACTTCAAAAGCTGTCCTCATCTTAAAGCCATCACCATGTTTCCGAATGATCCTATGCCATATCTAATGACCTTCAGGATTTAAGACTATGATAGAGACATATTAGTTCAATATCACACAGTTTTACTTATACCAATTAATAAATTTTGTTCTGTTCTCCATAAAATTTATGAAAATTCACAGCATGGCCTCAGCTGGCTCTTGAATGCCCCCTACGATCATAACTTTCCCTCAGGGTGCTCCCTGGCATTCCCTGGCATTCAAACACAATATAAGCGGTTCTTGGGTGAGTGGTATAGAGGAACATCTCCAGGTCGGACTGCTGTATATCTGTCTGGACTCTCGGCCCCTACAAAAACACAACTCCTCCCTTTATGATGCTGCTGGCCTCACAGACATCTGCTCAACTCTCAAACACACCTCACATAAAAACACTCC
Source organism: Gobiocypris rarus (assembly GCA_023029165.1). Lineage (NCBI taxonomy): Eukaryota > Metazoa > Chordata > Actinopteri > Cypriniformes > Gobionidae > Gobiocypris > Gobiocypris rarus. The sequence goes on from CM040920.1 coordinate 14,235,210, forward strand.
CCTTCTTTGGAGGTGCCCAAATGTCGATGAAACCCTGGCTTAGGTTGTCCTCCTGTTGGCCAAGAGAGGATCTTATCCGTCTTTGGCGAATCATCTCACGAACATTTGTCATCGCTTTAATTTTTTTTTTTTGACCCTCAACAGGATGATGTTTTCTGGAGCTTTGCATAGAGTGCATTCAAGAGTCATCAGAGCCATCTGGTCTGCTTACTATAGGTAGAACATGGAGACAGGTTAATTATAAAGATACAACTAAATCACTAAAATCCACCACTCAGTGAATTTAGCCAGAACAACTGTCCTTTCAGTATAATGTTCTGCTACCTTTGTGTCTCGATCCATCGGTCCTGTACATGGTGAAGGCTTAGATCAGACACAACATTTTCAGTTCTATATTTTAAAAAACATCTCATTTTGTAAAAACATCTCATTTTGTTTCTTCAAAATATCTATTATTGCCCTCCATGGCAATCCTTTAACTATTAGTCAAAAATTTCCTTTTTATCAAATCATTGTCTCTATGATTTTCAACTGATGCCCTGTGCTTAACCATAAGTATCTCATCACTTATGACACATGCTCAGATAACAGCTTTGTGCTGGGTTTGAATAAGAGAGAAAGACTCTGAGGCCTTCAGGGCTGGCACACTGCATCTTCATCTGCACTGCAACTTTTCACTCTTTACACAAGCTAGTGAGATCTGGTTAGAAATTAATATTGTTTTCAAATAAACTTCAGACATTTTCCTTTTAAACTCTATCCTTAGACTGAAATCACACTTTCAAATCACCCTCAGATTGAGTGTGTGTTACTCAAGCTAGGCCACAGCACCAGAAATGACGTGGTGGTGCCAGATTCAGATAAGCAAATCAGCATTTATTACAGCTCAGCACAAGCTTATCTTTTGAAACCAAAGCATCAACTTCTAGGGTTTCCAACATATTAACTTACCTAAAGTTATTTCAACAACCCAATATTCAGTCCAATAAGCATTATCAGAGTTTTGCAAAAGTGAGAAGAGCAAGAACATATTTATTATAACCCTATTGTTATTTCATTATTTTCTTGGACAGAGTTTAAATCTCATCTCTGTATTCATTTCTTTTTACTGGGTTTAGTGTGGTTGCCGCATTTGTCACACCTTTGACTAATTATGGGTGAGTGGACACAGCCCCGCTGACCACAATTAAAACACTCTGTGTCATTCAGCAATTCATGGAATCTTTCATCTGCTTTTTTAAAACAAAAATCACATCAGATTCCCACAGTTACTGGGATCTTTCCTTTAGGGTTTAATGTTATCAGATTCCCACAGTTACTGGGATCTTTCCTTCAGGGTTTAATAGCATTCCACCCATTTTACAACCCATGATTATTCATTATTCATTATGCACTAACATCTAGAAATTTGATTTTCTCTTGTTCTCAATTAATTTGTAGCCAGTAAAATTGCCATATAATTTTCTAAACATAATTAGAACATTGCTGTCCATTTCCTTAGTAAGTTCTACTTATTTCTTTAAATTGCTGGCTTCAGAGCAGAGCTGCTTACAGCTCTCTCGTCTCAAAAACTTTATCTGGCCTGATCAAGTTTTTCTGTGGTCTTTTGCGTGCACGCTATTAATCTGTCGGACGTCTCCGTACAGATCTGATCCTTCACCCAGGACAGACGGGCGGACGCTTCCAGCGCCCTCTGTGATTTCAATTCTCCCAGAATATCTTGATTCCACGATCTCAATTCTCCCAGAATTTCTTAATCACCCTCTGTGTGATTTCAACTCTCACAGAATTTCTTGATCGCGTTCCATGATCTCAATTCTCCCAGAATTTCTTAATCGCGTTGACCACAGAACCAGACTCCCCCTATGGTTTAACCCTTAGTTTCCCAAATTTTAATTTAACCAAATTCACATAAAAATTCCCAAAATTTTGGATTTGTTTCTTACCAGAGTGTCCCGTTGCCAGCTCGGGTTTGTTTTCTCTTATTCCAGTGGTCGGACCCTCCAGAACCCCTAGAGCAGTCGGCCCTTCTCCCTTAATCAGTCGGGGTAAGGCTGTGACTCTACGTCCAGGATGATCAGTCACCGTCCGCTCCCAGGGTTCCGGAAGGCACATCCAAGGAATCCAACTTCCTGACACCAAATTGTTGCAGCAAAACTATGTTAACTCCATTGCATTTCTGAATAAGAGACAAACCTTAGCCAATTGTGTCTTTATAAAGATTTAATTCTTGCAAGAATGAATCCACAGTTGGAGCAACCATGCTCATGGTGACCACAAGTGTGAACTGAGGAACAATAGAAGGCCCAAGGTTTTATACCTCTCAGTGTCTCAGTGTTTTTCCGTACCGAGGAAAAGATGATACAAATGTCTTTCCCCCTCAACCCTTCTGTAACAAAAGCAAATAACAAAGCAAGGGACACAGTGGTTCCCCCCTCCTATCTTCCTCCATCAGTGTTTGTGTCAAGGCCTCAAGCGGTGATGGGGGGGTTTACATTTACATTTTATGAGGTAGATGTAGGTTTGACTGTGTGTGTGTGTGTGTGTGTGTGTGTGTGTGTGTGTGTGTGTGTGTGTGTGTGTGTGAATAAGTGACACCTAAGGCCCGGGAGAGTCCCCAATCTAGGTGCCCGTGACCCCATGCTAAGAGGTGTTTTTGAATAACAGAGACAGATGTTGATTTCTGTATAACCTTAAACATAAATCTTCTTCTATGATACAATTTTTCCTCTACAAACATCAACATTCAAATACATACAACAAACAATATTATCTATGTATAAAGATAAAAAGGTACCCACCAAACAATCTCTCTCTCTCTCTCTATATATATATATATAGAGAGAGAGAGAGAGAGATTTGTGTGCACGCACACAAATCCACATACCAAAAAAAACCCAGTCAAGGCCATCACTGCTCATAGGCCTCAAACACCATTCAAATGGCTTCCACCGTGTCCATGTGCTCAAAGAGGAAGTAGGGTGACAGATATTTAAAGGAACAGTCAGTATCGCCCTCTACTGGCTCATGTCCTTCAGAACAACAAGTGTGTTCAAAAGGGGGTCCACTACGAGAACAGGATGACCTTGTCTCAAACAGATGCTACTCTAAGATTAGACAATGCAGTACGTGACTAACTTTCTGATGACAGTCATCTGTGTGGAGAAACGTCATTGGCATCGTTGTCTGTTGGTTTGGTCACCCAGTTCCCACTGGATTATATGCATCTGGTATGCCTTGGATTGACAAGAAACTTGTTGCACCTTTGGCTAAAGGGACGGCGGCTGACAAGATTTTCGCCCAGCATGGTAAAAGAGCTCTCCAGAGTACTCCTGACCTTCACACCGCATGTTCCATGCGAGTTCAACAGGAAGCAACGATCCATGGAAGATGTTGAGCGTTGGAAAGCTACAGAATTCAGGAAGTTCCTCTTGTACACTGGACCAGTCAGCTTAAAAGGCCTTGTACCAATTCAAGTGTACAACAACTTCATGCTGCTTTCAGTTGGCATCACCATCCTACTGAATGTGTCCCTGTGTGCTGACCTAGCAGACTATGCACACAGAATATTGGTTCTCTTTGTTGATCACTGCAGCAAGCTTTATGGAAAAGAACATGTGACATACAACATGCATGGATTGGTGCACCTCAGCCAAGATGCCAAAAAGTATGGTGTCCTTGATAACATCTCATGCTTCCCATTTGAAAACTTCCTTGGGCGCCTGAAGAAACTGTTGCGCAAGCCTACACAACCATTGGAGCAGGTTGTTCGCCAATTGTCGGAGAGAAGTCAGCACAGAAGAACAAACATCTCCAAAACAAGGTCCTTGAGAGAGCACAACCATGGACCACTCCTCAACGGTCTTTCTGTGAAAAAGCAGTATGAGGAGTGTTACTTTCAAGACTTTGTTGTGAAACGTTCAGACGGAGATAATTGTGTCCAGTTGGAAAATAAGGACATAGTTGTTATACAGAATGTTGTCATTGATGAAATGGACAACACTTTTGTCATCTACAAGAGGTTCCGGAACATGGTCGATTTCTTTACTTACCCTGTGGAATCTTCCAAGCTAGGCATTTTTAATTTACCTGGCCTATCAGATACACTCCGCTTTACGCATACAGCAAATGTGCAGAATAAATATTATTTTCTTCCTTGTCCAGATGGAAAGGCTGGTTTTCCATTGATCCACTTGTAAAATTACTGCTTTTTTGAAGGGGTGAGAATTTTAATGTTATTGATTTTGCATGGAAATTAATCAAAATGTAGACTTTATGCAAATTTTTCTTCTATTTTAGATGCTGTTTGCCATTGTTCAGTTTATTGATGAGGAGGATCTGCCATTTGCAGTGGTTCCGCAAGTGTGGCTCAGTGAGGGCATGTGCTATTGGCCCCCATTCAACCTCCGCAAAAAAGAAAAAGGCAACAATTTAGCCATTCGCTGCACGCCTCCACACAGCACCTGGGAGAAACATAACTTTAAGTTCATGAAGGGAGCAGGTAAATGGGTCTGACGTGTGCATTTGTTTTTCCTGCATTTCATCTGTGTTATTGCTGTGTGTGTTTATGGTGGATAACTGACTCTTTCATTCATTATTCCCTGCTCTAGAATCTTGGCAAGAGGCGATGAGATATTTGGTTCCAAACAGGTTCCAGCATTGAAACGACAGACGATGACAAGAAAAGAAAGCGAATATCAAATTCCAAGTACAGACCCCAAGCCTCTTCTGATGAAGAGGAGTCTAGTCTTCCAGATGCACCAGCAGTGCTGTCGTTTCGGCAACCTCTTTTGAGCTGTGAAAACATTGTACCGAGTAACTAGGTTTCAGTGCTGCCCGATGCTCCAGAAGTTGCATCGATTTCAGAAAATTTTGAGCCATCTGTAAACTTCAGAGTTGGTATGTAGTATGTATTGCTGTGATGCTTGATTTAAAATCCTGCCACTAAATTATACCCTTTGTTAGATTTTCAAATTTCTGTTTCAAATACAAGTAAGGGATGTTTTTTTGTCTTGGAAACTATTGCTTGTATTTAAGATGAGGAATCCTTTGATCTATAATCTGTTTTTCATCAGGGGACTTGATGGGTTACTCTCCGCAGCAGTTTCTGGATGAAAGGTGTCAAGGTGTGTTGTACATTGCAATAGCTTTGCACAGTTCATATATTGTTTCATTACTGAATATGCAATAACTGCAGTGAAATTAAAGCTATGTTTGCTCCCCCAGCTCGTCAAGTACTAAGCTTTACACCCCCAGCAGCAAATTTACCCTGGCAGCATAAGGGTGAAAACGCTGGAGGTATGTACAAATTTTAACAGTATGGAAAATCGTGCCTTTAGTTGTTATATATTTATAATTTATAATTTATAATATATATATATATACTTTTTTTTTTATGTTTATTTCCAGAGACTCCAGAATGAGAACCAAGCCCTGAGGCAGGAGAACCAAGCCCTGAGGGAAAGCAATGCACAAGCAGGTGAAAACATGCACTCTTTCTTAAATTTTACTTTTTTGACTGTGATATAGGACCAAAATTACCAAATGCCTTTCATTTTGTAGCTTCGGATGGCAGCGGCTCACTTCAAGAGCAGGTGAAGCAAGTTGGGACAATGTTGACGACGTTTGCTCGTACTGGGCAATCAGGTACAACTTGCAAACAACACCTGTGGTTGTTGGTTTAATTCCCACTGGGGCCATCTGTACATGTAGTAGACCTAGATGTAAATGTCATAGTTTAGTAGTTGAGGGACCAGGACTGACTGCTTTATTCTTTTATTCTGTTGTCGTGGCAATAATTCAACTCAATCACTGAACAAGAGACACATCTTTAAATATAATAAAGAATGATTTATTTCCTTGCAAGGAAAGAGTACACTGTCGCACAGCCACAGATGACTGTATGAGAGCGGCCTCAAGACTAAACAATCAGGTTCCCTTTTATACCATTTACAAGGTCAGAAGCAAAGACAAGTGCTCTGTAATCTTCCACACATGGTAAAGCTTCAGCACACACACACACAGAAATAAACTTTCATGGTCCCTTTGTCAAGGATCAATGCAGTTTTAGCCACTGACCTTAGGGGTCAGATCGATTCTTTTTAAACTGACCAGTTGTCCCTCTCAGTTCAATTCTAAGGACATGTAACAAACTTCATGTTAAGCATACTAAATGAATGATTATATGTGTTAAAGCAAATTCATACATATTGTTAAAATCACTCTCCTCAATGATTATATTTTCTTCTATTGATTAAATACATTTTTCTATTACAATTTCTCCCTTTTTATCATTCATTGATAACTTCACAATCAAAAATGTATTCTTGTAAAAAGAAAATTCAAGTCTTTACATCACATTTATACTCTTCATCTCTGATTTGCCTCATTTCCTCATTTACCATTTTAAACTCATTTTCTGTACTGTTAGCCATAGCTACCACAGTCCATGCTGGCCCATTGATCGTGTTAATTGACACCGCTGTTCCCACCCCTAATAGAACAGACCACCCCACATTCGCCCCTGGTGAGGTCCATGGATCTGATAAAACATAACCATTGTATCTTCCTGGTAGACTTCCTATCACATCTTGGAATGTTCTCAGTTCACGTCTTTTCACTAAGCCTGCTGTCTGTGATCTCACGATAGGCTCTAGTTTGAAGGTTTGTTGTTTGATCACTCTGAAGAAACGGTGACCTTGCTCTTGACTTGATAGTGGTACTTGTTGTTTAAACTTGGTCTCGGCGTACACTGACATGTGTTTCGACCTCCTCTTCTCTCCCTTCGTCCTGAAGTGCTGTTGGAACCTTTCTGCAATGGCTGGCATGCACCCCCGTAGCCCTTTCAGCGACCTTCACGGCGGTGTGTGTCGTCAACAGCACCAGGAAAGGTCCTAGCCACCTTTTGCCCTCCAGCTTTTCCTCCTCAGGTCCTTGATCACCACTGAATCCCCTGGCTTAATGTTGTGCAATGGGGTTTCTGCTGGTTTCCCCTGGGCTGCTTTCACCTGCACACAGACATTAGACAACAGAGAAGACATTTCTTTGCAGTAATTTAGCATATCATGTTCACACAACTCTGTCGATGGAAGCTGTTGTTTAACCCCTTCCATTCCCATGAACGGTGGTCGTCCAAAGACAATTTCAAATGGACTTAAATTTACTCTGGTCCTTTTTCTCATTCTCATGTACATCAGTACAATTGTTAGGGCCTTGACCCATGTTAGCCCAGTTTCCTCACAACATTTCGCCAATTTGTTCTTAATGATGCCATTACATCGTTTCAACCGCACCTGCGAAGCAGGATGGTAGCTGCAATGCGTCCTCAATTCGATGCCTAAAAATTTACCCACTTGTTTTATCGCATCATTGACAAAATGTGTTCCATTGTCGGAACTGATTTTTCGTGGGATGCCCCATCTGGGAACAATTTCAGTCAGCAGGGCCTTTGCCACTGCCGCCGCGTCTTGTTTTGATGTTGGGAATGCCTCAACCCATTTTGACCACATGTCAACCATCACCAAACAGTACCGTTTTCCTCCGCACGGGCTCAACTCCACAAAGTCCATCATTAGATACTCAAACGGCCCAGATGATGGTGGTTTAGATGCTAAAGGCATTTTCACCCCCCTTGCCACATTGTGTGTGTTACAAATGACGCATCATTTACAGAAATTTTCTGCAACCACTGTGAACCCTTTTGTGAACCATTTTTCTCATTTCGGCAATCATCTGTACTTTAGATGTGTGATCTTTGCCGTGTGTTAGCTTAGCGTAATGCATAAAGAAATGGTGGGGTAAACAAGGCTTTCCATCTGAACTCATCCACACATCGTCCTTGACAGTACAGCCGCACTGTCTCCATTTCTGCTTTTCTGCTCCTGACGCAAATGTCTGCATACTCTGTATGGAAGATAAAACATTAGTGTTTGTTCAGATAATAAAAGACATTCTGGTCCTTCGATTGCGTCCATTGCCGCAATCTTGGCAGCCGCGTCGGCTCTGGAGTTTCCTGTAGAAACAAAGTCTTGTTTGTTAGTATGCGCTGCGCATTTACAGATAGCAACTTGCCTTGGCAAGGTTATGGCGTCTAGAAGTGCTGATACCAAAGAAGCATTTAATATTGGGCGCCCATCGGACTTTAGAAATTTCCTGTGCTTCCATAAGGCCCCAAAATCATGCGCCACCCCGAACGCGTATCGTGAGTCTGTGTAAATCGTTACACTTTTCCCCTCCATCAGCTTGCATGCTTCAGTTAGAGCCAGGAGTTCCGCCCCCTACGCAGAATAATTTGCTGGCAATCTGCCAGAAGTCAAAGCATCAAATTCTGTAGTTACAGCGTAACCAACCTTATTTAGGCCTGTTTGTGGGTCTCTTGTTGCAGAGCCATCCACAAACAAGACATTTTCCCAGTTTTCGAGTAGTGTGTCCAAAAGGTCCGGTCTCGGTGTACACACCTGTTCTAACGCAGTGACACAACAATGATGTTCCTCCCCATCCTCCTCCGTCGGGAGGAGAGTGGCAGGATTCAAAACCGTATAACGCTTAACAGTGACATTTGGCATATCAAGCAAAATCGTGTGATACCTCAGCCATCTGGCCGTAGATAGGTGAGACGTTCTCTGCTCTTGCAGTATCATTGACACTGCATGTGGGACCATCAATGTTAAATCAGAATACCCCACATATTCCCTCGATGCGAGTACCCCAATTCTGCAGCTGCTACTGCTCTCTGACATCGCGGTAAGCCTGCTGCTACCGGATCAATTTGCTCGAAAAATACCCCACAGGTCACAGTCTGTCCCCATGATGCTGCAAGAGAACAGAAGTCATAAATCCATTCTTTTCATCTACCATTTGAACAAACGGTTTTACAGGTGTCGGTAACCCCAAAGTTGGGGACCCAGTCAATTGTCTTTTCATGTTTTCAAAGGCCTTCTTAGCCTTTGCTGTCCAATCAAGTTTATCACATGACTTCAAACCCTTCCAGTTGTCAGGGCTACAAGCTCCAATCAGAGAGTTTCTCAAAACAAATGATAACGTGCTCTCCCTCAGGAGAGGTACAGTATCACAGGTAATATTCATCTGGATTCTTTAGTGTTTCAGTGAATTAAAGACGAATCCATATTTAATATCTGGAAGTTAATATCTAAGTGATCAAAAATCTGTTTCTGCTCTCCGACATGTTAGGTTTGTGATATCTCCCAAATCCAAACACCACGACACCTCGTTGCTATCAAGCGTTTAGTGATTACACACACACCCAGACCATCAGTTACCACTCAGAGACTAAACACCCTTTAGAAAACATTCAGCTTTCATGTCTCCAGTTTCTCACTGTACATCATATTCTAATCAACCTTCCTCCAGTCTGTTGTTTCTTCAACATTTCATATTCAATACCAAAATCACATCACTAATTTTCAGGTCATGTTATACAGTTTAAAGTACTCTTTAGGCGTAAGTTCTAAACAACCAAAACCTTAACCTCATGTGGCAGTGACACAAATCCTCACTATCCTTTCTTTGCCATAATTGTCATAATTTTACCAAGACTGCATAAATTTGTTCCATATTACATCATAATTCAATATATTTTAACCTAATTTGACTCAGGTGTTCATAAATCCTGTCAGAAATTTTATTTTTACAACATTAATATTTGTGGCTATTTCTCTGGTCACATTATTCCTCTATCAAGTACCACTGTTTCCGCACTATTTATCTCTACTGCTCTGCAGAAATCCAAAATATTATTGTCTTCATATCTCAATGCCAGTCACACAGAAAGCCTCACAGCCTCTTGTTTTTTCTCTAACATTAGTTGTAGTTCTCTATATAAATCAATGTCCTACCTCCATTTAATGGATTAAAACACACAATAAAATTTTCATTTGAAAGGTTATATTCCTTTGTTCACCATCTGGCCTTTCATAATTTTGATTGATTCTCTCGATCATTTAAATAGTGACTTTAACCAATTTGTCACTTTGTCTCTCTATGCACGCTTTACAATTTTAACTAATCCAGAGTCTAATTCACATCAGCATCTTAAATGACAAAAGTAGTCATAATTACCAGTAACGGACAGAGCTGGATACCAATCCACTTAAAGCTTGTCCCATGTTCTGGATCATCTTTTCACCAGATTCTCAGAATTATCAGTTTGTCGTTGACTTTACCCGTCTGTAATGATAAAACACTCATTCCAGAGGTTTAATACACCCTACATTCAATCAGGACACGTAAATATGAACTGCTCATTCTCAAAATTTGCTTTTACATGGTCTCTTAACCAATTTCAGATCATGTCTGTTCATTATTCATCTGTTTTTATAAAAGTCAGCTGACATTGCTTTGTTTTGTCTCAGCTTTAGCAGGATGATAACAGAGTACAGTCCCTGCAGCCTCTCTCTCTCACTCTCTCCAAATAGCCTCCTAAGACTATAACTTATAAAAATATAATATTAAATTTATTAACCTTAATCCTTTACTTTCAAATTAGAACATCTCCAATAAGTTACACTATGAAATTGTTTCAAGTTATCTTTAGTTTAAATACCTTTTGTCATCCAGACCTTCTTTTAAACTTCAAAAGTCGTCCTCATCTTAAAGCCATCATCATGTCTCTGAATTAAGCCTGCTGAAGTAAACTCATAATAACATTAATTCAGTTTTACTGATACAAATTAATACATTTTGTTCTGGTCTCCACACAAGTTAAATGACAAGCACTGCATGGTCTCAGCCGGCTCTTGAATGCCCCTACCATCATAACTCTTTCGCTCGGTATCTTTCTTCCCTGGCACTCAATTTCTGCGGTTATTGGTGAGTGGTATAGAGGAGCATAATTAGGGCAGGCCCTGCTGTGTCCTGTCTGGACTCTCGGCCCCCACAAGCACAGCTTCCCCCTTCACTGATGCTGCTGGCCTCACAGACATCGCTCCACTCTCATACACACTCACATACAACCCCAGTGGGGTCCCACTTGGGGTCCCAAGTGACTTTACGTGATTTCCCTGGCTTGGGTTATTCCCGCTGGCCAAAAGAGAATCTTACCCGTCTTGAAACCACCTCGTGCCCACTTGGTCATCGCTTGAGATCTTTGACCTCAACAGGATCCAATATTTTCTGAAGTCTTGGGAAAGTGCATTCAAGAGTCACCAGAGCCAATTAGTCTGCTTACTATAGGTAGAACATGGAGACAGGTTAATCATAACACAACTTAATCACTAAAATCCATCAGTGAATTACTCAGTCAATTTAGCCAGAACAACTCTCCATTCAATTTAATGTTCTGCTACCACTGTGACCAAGGCCATCCGTTCTGTACATGGCGAAGGCTAAGATTAGACACAACCTGCTCATATAATACATAAAAGTAAAAACTTCAGTTAATTTAAAAGTCACCATATTTTAAAACATCCTTTTATCCAATCATTGTCTATGATTTTCAACTGATGCCCTGTGCTTTTTCTTCAAATATCTTATCATATGACACAGGCTCATTTACCAGCTTTGAGCTGGTTTCAAATGAGAGCGACTCTGAGGCCTTCAGGACGGTAAACTGCATTCATAAACAGACACTCTTCACTTTAGCTCAGCGTCTGATCTGGCTAGAAATTAAAATTGTTTTCAAATCAACATCAGAGATTTTCCCTTTAACTCTACCATTAGACAGTGATCACCATCTCCAATAATCATAATTTTATATTCGTCTTTTGCCCCTTATAATCAATTTTGAATGAATTTCCACTCAGATTGAGTCTCTGTTACTCAAGTTAGGCCACAGCACCAGAAATTACATGGTGGGCCAGATTCAGATAAGCGAATTGTTTTATTACAGCTCAGCACCAGCTTATCTTTTGAAACCAAAACATCAGCTTAAAGGGTTTCCAACCTATAGTTATTTCAACAACCCAATATTCAGAGTTTTGCAAGAGTGAGAAGACCAAGAACATATTTATAATTGTTTGTTTATCTTAAAACCCTCTCAACCTGATTTATATGTCTATTCAACGTTTTATCATCTTTATCTTTAATTTTAAAACTCATATTAACTAAACTTCACTAAAGACTTAATTTAATTTTTATTTTTTTATTTTTCCTCTAAGTCACTATTTAAATATACATCCTCAACTCACGTTTTTCTGTTATTCTGTAATTTGTACATCTGCCTGTATTAAAATATTATATATCTTTCTTTCAAAAGGAATTCCTTAACCTTATTGTTATCTAATTATTTTCTTAAGACAGAGTGTAATCTTGTCTCTGTTTCTTTCTCTTTTCTGGGTTTAATTTACAGGATTTAGCCTGTTGGCCTGATTTACCACACCTTATGGGTGGGCGGTTACAGTTTCATGCAAAATGGCCCCGCTAACCACAATTAAACACTCTCTGTCCTCTGGTGGAGCAACACCTCTGTTCTCCAATCTCAGTCTAGTTCCCAGTCTCTGGGCAGTGCCTAAAGTGGCAAACACTCGGACAGTCTCAGAAGAGAGCTCAGGGTCCAATAAACCTAAAATGTTTTGCATCTTGTTTTTCATAACCCTCACATTTGTTTATCAAATTGTAAAATCTCTGTTACTAATCCATGAATAAGCACAAGCAATTTGAATCTTTTCTCTATTCTCTCTTTATTTGTAGCCAGTTAAGTTGCTGTTTAACTTTCTAAACAGAATTAAAACATTTGTTGCCCATTTTCTTCATTAGTTCTTCAAATTTCTTTAACTTGCGGGCTTCAGAGCGGAGCTGCTTACAGCGCTTGCTCTTTCGTCTCAATATCTTTATCCAGACTGATCAAGTTACTGATTATGTCACTCAAATCATTTGCCATAATTTAGTTATCACAAATTGTATATTCATAGCTTAATCAAAGTTCATACTCACCAGCGATCTTTAAACAGCTGCGGCTTCTGTGTGATCAGACATCATTTTCCTTTCCCTGCTATGCTTCTTTCACACAACACTCGCATTTCACACACATTTCCCACAACAGCCCTTCAATCCTTATCTCCTATTTTCAACTGACCATCCGTGCTACTCAGCGTTCCCTCTCAGCGTTCCCTCATTTGGGACAATCATGATATTTAATTCTTCTCTATACCTTGCATGCATTTTTGGCCATATAATTTTCTCATTTGAAAAAATACCGGTGCTTCATATTTGATCTTGCTCTCTGACTTCCCCATCCTGACAGTCTGTCTCTGTGGATCTACACCTAGCGCTTAGGTTTTTTAGTCTGTCGGACGTCTCCGTTCAGACCCAATCTTTCACCCAAGATGGACGGGCGGACTACCCTCTGTAATCCTTTAAGACCTGCTCAGCACGGTCCGACCTGGCCTCGCCTGGTCTTTTACTCTTTTTCCCCCTGGAAAACTTTTCTCACAATTTCCTCCAGAAATTGTATCCCCCAGAGTCAGCTGTCAGCTATGGTTCCTCCAATACCCTCAATATTTTCAATATTTTTTCCCAAATCATTCTCAATATTTTCAATATTTTTCCCAAATCATTCTCAATATTTTCTCTCAATATTTTCAATATTTTTCCCAAATCATTCTCAATATTTTCTCTCAATATTTTCAATATTTTTCCCCAAATAATTTTCAATTCATTCAGAAATTCAATAATCATTCAGAAATTCAACAATCATTCACATCATTCAGAAATTAGAAATTCAACAATCATTCAGAAATTCAACAATCATTCATTTCCCCCTGAATTTCTTAATTTAAAAAAATCTGTCTCTTACCAGGAAGCTCCCGTGCCACCTCGGGTTCGTTTTCTGATTCCAGTGGTCGGACCCTCCAGACCCCAGAGCAGTCGGCCCTTCTCCTCAATCTGTCAGGGTAAGGCTGTGACTCTAACGTCCAGGATGATCAGTCACCATCCGCTCTCGGGGTCCAGAAGGCACATCCAAGGAATCCCACTTCTGACACCAAAACTGTCGTGGCAATAATTCAACTCAATCACTGAACAAGAGACAAATCTTTAAATATAATAAAGAATGATTTATTTCCTTGCAAGGAAAGAGTACACTGTCGCACAGCCACAGATGACTGTATGAGAGCGGCCTCAAGACTAAACAATCAGGTTCCCTTTTATACCATTTACAAGGTCAGAAGCAAAGACAAGTGCTCTGTAATCTTCCACACATGGTAAAGCTTCAGCACACACACACAGAAATAAACTTTCATGGTCCCTTTGTCAAGGATCAATGCAGTTTTAGCCACTGACCTTAGGGGTCAGATCGATTCTTTTTAAACTGACCAGTTGTCCCTCTCAGTTCAATTCTAAGGACATGTAACAAACTTCATGTTAAGCATACTAAATGAATGATTATATGTGTTAAAGCAAATTCATACATATTGTTAAAATCACTCTCCTCAATGATTATATTTTCTTCTATTGATTAAATACATTTTTCTATTACACTGTGAACCCCTGTAGGTTAAGATCAGACCCTAATGCTGCGACGTCTTGGAGAGTTTGGCGATGTTGTGCGTAGCATGGACAACAAAATGGACACTATGCTGCAACATTTCAGTGCCAATGTGTCTTTTGGAGAGTTATCCCTGCCAGGGGGTCTGTTACTCCCCCTAGACACCCAGGAAGATTTGGCCTTGCTTGACAACAGTTTGAGGCAGGATAAAGAGATCCAGGAACGATTTGTAAGTGTGCTGATTTTGTTTATAATGCTGTAGGGTAATCTAAAAAGTAAAATTTAAGATTGTACACTGCATATTCTACAGTCTGAATCCACAGCCTGTCACATTTTTATATGTATGTATGAGAAGCTTCAGAGATTTGTAACAGTTTTTTGTAATTTGTAACACTTTTTTGTATTTTCAGCTTCGGTTTTTGGCAATCAAATGTGGGAGGGACCTAAAGACAACCGTGTGGCGAATGCTTCAGAGTATATTCTCTAATCACCTTTCCATTAATACAACCTGGATGGGTGTAGGGGATAAAGCATGTTTTAGAGACATGTTCCTGAAGACCATTGTTCAAAGTAATATATGTAAATATATAAATTTCTTATATATTGAAGTAGATGTGTGTGGCCTTATGCCATTCAAATGGAATGACCGATCTGTATTTTCTACAGGAACCATCCGGAAGAACCCGGCAACCCAGGATGCCACTGATGAGCGGGCCAGTTTAACGTTATGCGTTACCTGAAAGGAGCATCTGATCGTGAAGGCGGAAAAAGACGCCGCACAGCTGAGAGGGACCCACAGCTGACCTCTTCCACCTAGGCTGACTACTGACACCCAGGGGCGTAGCCATCATTTCAAAAGTGAGGGGGACAGAATGTCAAGCGATATCAGTTTTTTCTGACTTTCATCTAATTGACTGGTTTTAGTTTTAATGTTATATCTTTTTGCTTAATTGGCTTAATATGCTATTTATGTTAAAGCAATAAGTCTCCTTCTACAACAGTCAACCCTAAGTCTGATGCTTTCTGTTCTGTCTATAAAAAATGACAAATTAGTCTTATTAGTAGCAGAAATATTTAAATGACATTGTTGCTAAATATTTTGTACATTCCATTCAGTTTGCAAATGCAAACGATAAAAGGTACACAACAACAAAAGACCCATTTTTTGGTTCCCAAATCTAAGCCAAATCCTAAGAGACTTGATTTTAGTTATAACTTTAGTAATAACTTTTCACAAACGGAGTAGTTACTTTGTTTTGCTTATGCAAGGCAGTGTAGACATAAAACACATAATGATTGTTTAATGGAAAAAAACTAAACTTATTCCATTAATTATATTATTCCAGTTGTTTGTTTTTCCTCACCTCTGAAGCCTCCTCAAAACTTTCTGCCTCATCCTCTCTCAACTTTGAATTAACTTCTGGCTCTGTCTATTGACAATAAAGAAGTGTTTGAACTACGTACATACAGGGAATTATGACATACAGAAGAAATGATGTACACTGCTAGACAATAGCCAATCATTTGTATCCTAAATTATCTTTCCTATATTTTCCTAATGACAATTTTATGATTGGTCTATATGGTACTACAAATATTGGTTCAACATTAAGCATAGATGTATAGAAAAATTGTACAATGTATATAAAACATTTTTTAAAAGCCACTCTATCACTTCTCACCTGTGACGTTTCTTTTGTTTGTGTGTCATCCTGTTTCTGACCTGATAACCCTAAACTGCCTGTGTCTTGTTCAATCTTGACAACACAGAAGGTAAATTACTTTCAAAATTGCATTTTAAACAATAAAAGAAAGAGAAAACTATAAATTAAGACCTATGTTAGAACGTTAATGCATACAATTGAATACTGCATTGCTAATGAATTGTATAATATAATAAAAATTGTAGGGTTAAACATGTCACAAAGCTGCCTGATTCAGACAGATATTTAGTGGCTGTTAATGCGTGAAAACCTGAATTCAACATTAAAAATCACATCTATATTCTAATTTTAAGAGCTTTGATAACATATATTTGAAAATAAAAGACGTTACAAAAGAAAATACACTGAAAATAAGTGCACGTTTGTGCGGAGAGCAAATATTTTCAATTTCCAGCAAAACCTGCTAACGTAATTATTCAACAAGAGAAAAGGCAGTTATTCATCGTTGTGCAACACAATTCGGATACATGCCAACTTACTGTGCTTGACTTTTTCGTAAAAAAGGAGTGAATCGTTTTTTGCCGTTTTGAACTCATCGCGACCTCTATGAAAATGATGATTACAGCGCGGGTGCGAGCATGGGCGTGCGGCGGCCGTGACACGTGAGGGACTGATTACCATGTGAAAGGCACACGTATGTAGATAGATCTCGTCTCTTTGAATTTTTCATTTTAAATCTGGATTTATACACATTGCCTCGTGAAAACATCAACTGAACACAGTTTGCCGAATGCAAAAGTGAGGGGGACGAATTTACATTTTATATAAAGTGGGGGGGACATGTCCCCCGCTTCCCCCACGTCCCCCGCGTAATCTACGCCTATGCTGACACCCCAGCATCACTGACAACTGGAACCCTTTCTTTGTCCTGCAGTCAGTAACATCAAGACCCCTAAAGAAGCCAGAAGTGTCAGGCTACACTCACCCAATCCACACTGTTCACTGTGGAAATTACTTTTATTACTTTTTTTTATTCCCTGTGACCCTGCCTTGAAGGCAGCTCCTTGGATAGATATGGGATGGTGAGGTTGTTTGTCCTTTATATAGGCGCACACAAAATCACTGAAGATAAGCCAATTTGCACTGCCTCATTCTGGAGGTCGGGGAAAACCCAAGAACCCATAGTTAGGCTTGTTATAATGGTCTGTTCTACTACTGTTATATTCTTCTCCAGAGCTTTACTCTAAATTATTACCATTTATCCTATTGTTAGAAATGGCTTGTTAAATGTGATGTTATACCTCTATTTATTTGGTATCCTGCACATTCTTTGGTACAATATATACTCATTATTTGATATAATGTTTAATGGTAATTCTTTTCATCCCAGAGTTGACCTCTTTGCTATTAACAATTATTTTAAGTGTTATAATTTGCTTGTAAGGCTGTTTTTTTTTTAAACAAAATTTAATTGGAAACATGCAGGTTTTTTAGTAAAAATGTTTTGTTATTTATAGGCCTATTTAAGCTTATTTCTTGTCCTGTTATTTATATTTCATCTTATTTATATTTAATTTATAATATTTTGTATCATTGACAGTTACTGTACTTTGAAATGTGGAATTAAAACGCCAAATGGGAATTTGTCTGGTTTGTTCAATCATTATCCTTCATAATTTGCATGTTACAAATATATGAATAAAAAATAAAAATATATTATTTATTACACAATAAGCAGAGGCAGTATCTTAATTTTAATAAATGTTTCATCATCCATTTGCCTGGATTTAATAAATATGAAGCAAATATAGCAGACAATAACCGTGAAAGAGCGATCATTTCATTGCACATGAACTGGAGTGGTCTCATAAATAAACCAAAACTCAGCATATATATATATATATATATATATATATATATATATATATATATATATATATATATATATATATATATATATATATATATATATATATATATATATTTATTTATTATATATATATGCCGTTATATATATTTTTTTATATAATTTGTTTGTTTTCTAAAAGCACCTTCATAATTGAGAATTTAAGTTGTTTGTTATTTATACATTATTGCATTTATTTTAAGTTGCAGTACTTTTATTTTGAAATGTCAGTCAAAGTTTATGCGCGAATGCTGACTTCACGTTAGACCCGTATGCAAGCAAACAAGCGGCAAGCACGGACATTATATGCTCTGATTAAATGTGTATTCTCGTCACAAAGGACTCTCACAGCATGCAGCATGAGTTTTCACGGTGAATTGGAGAAAAGTCTTCAATTAAACCAGTAGAAAGAGAACCACTTGTGTCTGCGTATGCTTGGAGGGAGTTACACACACACACTCACTCACACACACACACAAACACACACACACACACACATATATACATATATATATATATATATATATATGTGTGTGTGTGTGTGTGCGTGTAGTATATAAAGCTTGAAATGTTTTCGGTAAAGTTGGTTTTATATTCGCACATTCGGACTTCCGCGTTCAATAACTTCATTAATCTGCATTAAAAAAAGTTAACTTCGGTTAAATATCATTATCGACTACTATGAGCACATACTACAACACATTTGTCTGTAGAACACGACGTCTTTCAAAAGCAGATAAACACGCTTACCTCTATGGAGTGTTGTGACGTCATCGGTTTTTTTAGGGACCATCTACAAATTACATAATCTTCTTCTTCTTTGGGTTTTAACGGCAGCTTGCATCCTTGATGTTGCATTACTGCCACCTTCTGGTTCTACATATTTAATATACTTCAATCATCATATCCGTGTCATTAATCCCGTTTCTACGGAAGCCCTGAACCGCAAAGTAAAAAAAAATATATATATATATATATATATGTAAAAAAAAAAATCTAGAATTTCGAGATTAAAGTCGAAATATTTCGAGAATAAAGTAAAATATTACGAGAATAAAGTCGAAATATTTAGAATAAAGTCAAAATATTTGAGATTAAAGTCGAAAAATTTCGAGAATAAAGTCAAAATATTTCGAGATTAAAGTCAAAATATTACGAGATTGAAGTTGAAATATATAGAGAATAAAGTCTAAATATTTCGAGATTAAAGTTGAAATGTTTCGAGATTAAAGTAGAAATGTTTTCAAACTGTGAGCGCCTAAAGCGAGGCTCAAAATGAATGATTATAGGCCTAAACTGCTGTGATTGTGAATATGATTAAATAAACCCTTTTATCAATATTATTTTATAGCCTACATTAATAGGCTATATGTCCTGAGAGCAGGGGGGCGGGGGGATCATCCTGCTATATTGAATAAAAAGCAGAACATTTTGACTGAAACATGACAGTAAACACACGATGTGATCATATATGGTTTATGTGTATTTTTCAAGCCATCTTGGGGTATTTCCATATTTATATGAATAATGCAGTTATTGCCATAGCATCTCGTCGAAGAAAGATCTGCATCTGCTCCATAGCAATTCGTTTTCAGTCCCACTATCGAAACGGATCCTTCTAGGACAACCATCTCTATTCTTTACTGTCTCAATAAAATATGTTGCATGACTTTCGGGTCATTATTGGTGAAATACACTTTCAACCACATCACATTTCGTGAGAATCCGAGCAGAGACCGTACGTTTAATCTTATCGTACGAGTCAACGTGCCACATAAAGTTTGGACCAGTTCTTCACCAGCGCAGTTCTTTAGCTACTAAAAATATATAACGACTTTATTCTCGAAACATTTCGACTTTAATCTCGAAACATTTCGACTTTAATCTCGAAACATTTCGACTTTATTCTCGAAATATTTCGACTTTAATCTCGAAATATTTCGACTTTAATCTCGAAATATTTCGACTTTAATCTCGAAATATTTCGACTTTAATCTCGAAATTCTAGATTTTTTTTTTACAGATTTTTTTTTTTACTTTGCGGTTCAGGGCTTCCGTACGTTTCAGTCAGAAAGCAAATTTAATATTTTATTCCTTGTTCACTCCTACTGCAGTCCATTATACCCTTTACTCATGTTTTTTGATGTCTTGATTAGATAGACATAATATATATAAAAAAAAAACTCAAATTATATGTTTACCTCATCTCTTTTCCATGTAACAATTTTTGGTCAAAAATTCTGTTTATTTAAATGTTCTTTGCTCGTATACATTTTTACTTTGTTGTACAAGGATATTTTGTTTTGTTTTTATACTGTTAAAAAGACTGTAAAGGACAAATATTTTCTAATAAATCTATTTATTGTATTATTGTTTTCCATTTCTTTTACATAAATAGCGTTGTTGTTGTTGTATTTTTTTTTTCTGTAATGCCCCTAAGTATTACTTGTCTTGAATACAATACCTCCAGCAATGTTAAAGCCTTAAAATGCATAATATTGCGTACATCTTATAATATTCTTTTTTTTCCCCCTATAATGTACAGGTGACAGTATGTTCTGTGACATTTTGCCTGATTTTTAATAAGTGTCTCTTGAGATGTTTTATATAATGTAATTTATATTATCCCTGGCTCTTCATGCATTTTGTTGTGCATTTTCTGTTCTTTTTTTGTTCCATTTATGATGTTGTCAAAATTGTTGTTTATATTCCTATATTTGAGATACTCAAAAAATATAATAAAAAAAACCTAAAGAATGACCTGCATGCTTTATACAAATAAATAGATTTGCCATTGTTATAAATATTAAAGATTGTTCAGTGTGAAACATCACATGTTTTGATTATTCATTTCCATGGTAATAAGAACATGACATCATACATGAGGTTGTAACACGACTTAACCTTTAAACAGGCACGGCTGGAATATGTATATTTTTGTCACTTATTTCTCCTCCTCTTAAGTAAAACATAACGTAAGGATTTTTAAAAATATATATGTTATGTGGTTTTAATTTGTATTCTGTTGAAAACGAAGAAAGTGATTTGAAAGAATGTTTGCAGATCTCTGGCCCCATCGACTGCCATAGTAGGGAAAAACACAATGCTAGTCAATGAGGGACGTGATCTGCTTGCTTAGAAAGGAAAACGTTTCTTCAGGTATGTCATTGTCTGCAAAAATCTCCAATACTGGACCTGCACAGAGCATTTAACACACACACACACAAACACAGAGAAATAAAAGACACTCCAAGGTTGGAGCTAGCTCTAATAAGAAAGTTTTTCTAAACACACTGATAACATATGCTTTAAGTAAGAGGTACAGAGAATATATTCATCTGCATACTTTAGTGTTTCAGTAAAAAGAAATATGAAAGGAATAAAATATAAAAATAAAAGACCAATCCATATTTCCTCTCTGGAAGCCAGGCTAAATGAGCAATCACTGTCACTGCACTTCTGGCATGAGCCAGACCCTCAGTCACTCCTCAAAGTACAAAAACAAACTTTATAAAACATACATGAAGAAACAGAAAATGGAATAAGTAATATTCTATTGATTAAGCAATATCTTCAAAGAATCACTAAAAAAACATAATAATATGAGGAAAAATATAGATTAAGACTTTGATTATAAACATAATTACAGTACATCCGGAATGTTAATTAATGAGGATTTGAAACATAATGTTTCATAGCCAACAAAGCATTTTTTTTTATTTTCCGAGACAGACGCATCTTACCTTTAAGCAAGCTAAACATAAACTTTACCCTTAAACATAACCCTTCTAGTTAATTCTTACTACAGTAAGGGTAACATTTGCTCTTATCCTTCTAATCATTGTTAAAACTGGAATCAGTTTCAGTGTATAACACAGGCTCAGGAACATAATGAACCGTTTGGTGAAGTGTAGATGACACAGCAACATAATTTCATCAAACATGGCCAAAGACACATAATAAACAAGACTGCACAAAATGCACCAATTACCATCATCAGTACTTTTTCCACATTGGTAAATATACCGTGCTATATTGCTCTGTATGTGGAAAAGAAGACAGAAACACAGAGGACGAAAACGACAACACAGAGAACCTCTGCATCTGGGTATTCACTATGTCATTCTTGCTTGTTTGCTATTTGTTGAAAGGGAAAACATGGGTTTTCACAACCAATTTTGATAATTCCAACAGTTTCTAAATAAATCAAACAACGTGTATTGTTTCCTTCCAGATTCAATGTGAATCATGCTTGAGGTAGTGCCTCGACATTAATGTGTCACCAGAAGATGAAGCATGGATTTGTGTCCATCAGCTTTTCAGTTACAGGATTGTATGCTGAAAGTGTGTTTAAAGTATAAGACATATGCTGTGACTAGTTGATATGTTATGGAAATAATTTTGTAGTATTCTGTTTATATTTAATATTGTTGTCTTCCGTTTTATGTGAATGCATTTAAAAAAAAAAAAAAACATAAAAAGAAAACTTCTGACATTTCATATTTTATGTAGTATGTAGAAAATTCTTACGAGACATAAATTATTTCCTAATTAGGTTGCAAAATTGTGAAAATATAACTTTATTTGGCTATTAGATTCAGCATAATGTATGTAGACTGCTGTGACAGAGCACTTTGAAAAAGTTTTGTAGCTGTTTCTTCCACCATATATGAGTTTTGAGATGTATGCATAGCTGACTTTCACTGTCAATTAAATACAATAAATATGGCAATCCCCATGGTGTGGTGCATTCTTTGGAATGTGATCAATAACATTCAAGTGGTTTGGTGTTAACTGAATGTATGACCTTCAGCGCCACATACAGTGAGTACGGAAAGTATTCAGACACCCTTACATTTTTCACTCTTTGTTATATTGCAGCCATTTGCTAAAATAATTTAAGTAAAAAAAATTCTCACTAATGTAGACACAGCGCCGCATATTGACAGAAAAACACAGAATTGTTGACATTTTAGCAGATTTATTAAAAAAGAAAAGCTGAAATATCACATGGTCCTCAGTATTCAGACCCTTTGCTGTGACACTCATATATTTAACTCAGGTGCTGTCCATTTCTTCTGATCATCCTTGAGATGGTTCTACACCTTCATTTGAGTCCAGCTGTGTTTGATTACACTGATTAGACTTGTAGTCTTATTAGTAAAGCCACACACCTGTCTATATAAGACCATACAGCTCACAGTGCATGTCAGAGCAAATGAGAATCATGAGGTCAAAGGAACTGCCTGAAGAGCTCAGAGACAGAATTGTGGCAAGACACAGATCTGGCCAAGGTTACAAAAAAAATTCTTACGGTTCCTAAGAGGACAGTGACCTCCATAATCCTTAAATGGAAGACATTTGGGACGACCAGAACCCTTCCTAGAGCTGGCTGTCCGGCCAAACTGAGCTATCGGGGGAGAAGAGCCTTGGTGAGAGAGGTAAAGAAGAACCCAAAGATCACTGTGGCTGAGCTCCAGAGATGCAGTCGGGAGATGGGAGAGTTGTAGAAAGTCAACCATCACTGCAGCCCTCCACCAGTCGGGGCTTTATGGCAGAGTGGCCTGACGGAAGCCTCTCCTCAGTGCAAGACACATGAAAGCCTGCATGGAGTTTGCTAAAAAACACCTGAAGGCCTCAAAGATGGTGAGAAATAAGATTCTCTGGTCTGATGAGACCAAGATAGAACTTTTTGGCCTTACTTCTAAGCGGTATGTGTGGAGAAAACCAGGCACTGCTCATCACCTGTCCAATACAGTCCCAACAGTGAGGCATGGTGGTGGCAGCATCATGCTGTGGGGGTGTTTTTCAGCTGCAGGGACAGGACAAACTGGTTGCAAATGAGGGAAAGATGAATGTGGCCAAGTACAGGATATCCTGGATGAAAACCTTCTACAGAGTGCTCAAGACCTCAGACTGGGCTGAAGGTTCACCTTCCAACAAGACAATGACCCGAAGCACACCGCTAAAATAATGAAGGAGTGGCTTCAAAACAACTCCATGACTGTTCTTGAGTGGCCCAGCCAGAGCCCTGACTTAAACCCAATTGAGCATCACTGGGGAGACCTGAAAATGGCTGTCCACCAACGTTTACCATCCAACCTGACAGAACTGGAGAGGATCTGCAAGGAGGAATGACCGAGGATCCCCAAATCCAGGTGTGAAAAACTTGTTGCGTCTTTCCCAAAAAGGCTGAATTAGAACAAAAAAGGGTGCTTCTACTAAATACTGAGCAAAGGGTATACTTAGGACCATGTGATATTTCCGTTTTTCTTTTTTAATAAATCTGCAAAAATGTCAACAATTCTGTGTTTTTCTGTCAATATGGCGTGCTATGTACATAAATGAGAAAAAAATAAACTTAATTGATTTTAGCAAATGGCTGCAATATAACAAAGAGTGAATTTTAATGGGGTCTGAATACTTTCTGTACCCACTGTATGTGGACAGCTCACAAACATATCCAAGCTTTCTTAAAAAGTACAACAGATAGATATTAGATAAAGACATTTCACACCATTATTAAACAACCTGTTCCACCATGTAAAATCATTGCAATCAACATGCTGTAGTATTACAATGCAGTATTACTACAACACGTATTTCTCAGAAAATATTTTTGTGCAGTTTTTTTTTTTTTTTTTTCATAATGAAGAATATTCAACACTTATTTTGGGAAAATATATTTTGGATTTTTTAGATTTATTGTTTATTATGAAAAATCTTTTTTATTTATTTTTTTTTTTTTTTTAAATCAAGCTGTACAAACGGAGTTTGGTGACAGTACAGTAAAGCTAGTGAGCATTGTTCATTATGAAACAACATTTTGCTTTTCAGATTGTCTCTATCCGGTTGTTGGCTGATTCTTCAATTGGGGGCTATTTTGCCATCTTACATTTTGATGAATGAAATTAGGTTGAATTTTGTTAGAATTATCTCAAGACAATGTTTACATGCTTTGATGTAAAGATATAATAATGGCCACGACTGAGCTTAAATATAATTTGAGTATTTTATACCTATTTGCCAACTGGCACTGCAAAACTTCATTACATCACAACATCAAAAAGTATCATAATGCAAAGAATGTATCAAGGAGATAATTTAAACTAATTTATATTGCAAACATTGTCAACCTTCAACAATACGTATAAAAAACTAAATGTTTCCATTCAGCGAATTACATATATTTTTTTGTTCTTACCTTCAAAATGTTTTTTCTGTGTTCATCAAAGCACACTTTTGTTTAAGTTCTGGAAAATTCATTTTAGATGTTTTTTTTAGAGTATTTCATCAGGATTTTCATTTAGCACCTCAATATTGAACATAAAACAGTTTTAAAGGTATGTTTGCTGTAAATTAAGCAATGTGGCAGTAATGACATACTGTTCTGGTAATGACATGATGTTTTGGTAATTAATGACATGAATGAAAAGTGCACTGATACATAAAACAAATGTAAAGGCTTAATTAATTCTGGCGAGTGTTGTTGAAAGAAATGGACAGATGTGAGGAGATATATCTAAATATGACAACCATCAACATAAACATGTTTATTTCATTCATGAATAAACCATACAATATTTTTTTCACAATGGGATAAAACAGCATAAAAATATCCTTCATAAACATTTCATAACTATGACTATTACCATCAGGTGAAATAATATATGTTTGGGTTAAAAACTAATAAAAGTTGCGTTGGGTTAAAACTAACAATGCATAATGAAATGTATTTGATTTTAAACATGTATAACATGCAATTATTAGGCATAGTGTAGTCACTCAATAAGCAAAGTGTCCTGAAGATTAACTCCAGCCATGCCATTTGTGGGAGTATTGTGGTGACCCAATGTTTTTGCTTAGGATCTTGCTCATGGTATTAAAACAAGCTAATTTAACTTCATAAAGAATCGTCCGTGTTATAAAATTAGGTTTTATTTAGAATTAAGACTTTGCACTTTTCCTGCAATTTAAATTATTGTCATCTTTTATTGTTTTGCTTTAAGCTTTCCTGTTTCTTTTCTTCATTTGTATCTTTCCTTTTCTCTGTCAATGTACTGCTGATATTTTACAGGTTCTTCCTTCAATTTTTTTCTAAAATCTCTAGACCTTTCAATTGATTTCTTGGGAGCCATTCTGGTTAAAAATAAGAAAAGAAAAAAAAAAAAAAAATATATATATATATATATATATATATATATATATATATATATATATATATATATATATATATGTATATATATACATATATATATATATATAAGTAAGGCATCTAAGTTTAATTGAAAATGAAATCACTTAATTTATAAACACATAATATGATATATATAGTGACACAGAACATGTCATTACCACCATCACTTGTCATTACCATCACAACAAGTTTTTTTATTTTTTTCAGGAAAAAAGATGCTTGGTCATGGATTTGCAACATCACTCAACAGCTAGTAAAAAAATACATGTAAATACACATAAATCATGTGTATATATATATATATATATATATATATATATATATATATATATATATATATATATATATATATATATATATATATATATATCAAAATATTGCTACAGCATTTATGGTAATGACGCTGAATAAGTCTACTCCATGATCAGAAGGAATTCATGATTAAATTACTTACTTTTTCAGACATCAAATATCACTGTTCTTTTATGGCTGACATGTGCTCCTGCTAGTCTTCATTTCCATGGTTACGGCATAAACAAGTCTTAACCTCAAAACTATCCTTGTTGTAATCATAGCCTGAAATCCCTAATTAAATTAACCCTACTCAGAGAACATATGCTCCTCTCTACATAGAGTTAAAATATCTCTGAATCAGTGTTAAAGTTTAAGAGACAATTAATTGATTAAATAAGTGTTGATTAGGGTTGGGTATCGTTTTTTTTTTTCGATACCGGTGCCAAACCGATACTTTTAAAACGTTAAAGCCTAAACGGTGCCTGAACCCGTACTTTTAGAAAAAGAGCCACAACATGAGGTGGATGAGATTAAAGAATGGCTTTTTATTAAATTTTTATTTAATTATTTAAATTGAACAATTTATTACAAGTTTAAAGTACAAGTTTAAAGTATACTTAAATATATAATTAAATACACAACACAATTTACTTAACAAATTGACAGTATAACTAAAGCCACCTAACCCAACTACAACAGGCCTAATAACTCTGAAAACAGTTACAGTAATAACAGCAGTCGTCTGTATTCCTGCTACAAACCAGCTCAAGCTTCAGCTTTATTCTGCAGAAACATGACCATATTCTCTGGCTAAATATTTCAGAACGCATGGCCTTATTGTTTCCATGGCGAGGCGTCATACTTCTCACGTGACACACAGCAGCCGCAACAGCGCTGTATGACAGCTCAGCTGTATCGGGTTTATTTAGTTTTTTTCTTTTTTATTCAAAATATTCACAAACTTGCTAACTATGTCATGAACTATCTGATATTCTGATGTTCAAATATGTGTGAGTAAATGTGTGTTAGTTAATCTATACTGCGCGATGCGCGGCGCCTCAGACAAACAGATCTCGGATTTACATCACATTAATTTATCTTCGTCTCACGAAACACATGAAAGTGACCGCTGCTGAACTGGGAGAAGAATAAACTATATAGTCACTATATAATGTGTGTCTGATGTGAATAAAACACGTAGTCAAGTTATCTTAACTGTCTGAAAGGATTGTTTTTGCCGCTTCCAGACATCAGTGTGTATTTTTTGCTAGTACCTTTTACAGCATTTACATGTCTGAAACCTAAAATAAACATGATCTGGTTAAAAACACTGAATAGTTGTGATTTGTGTCGAGCGCTGAGTGTGTCTGTCTCTGGCTCGGCGCCAGCCAAAGCACGAAAGCACGTCTGAATTTAAGTGGCACCGAAATGAGGCACTGAATTCTGCGTTCTGATTCGGTCCGGAACATACCGGTTTACGGTTTCGGTACCCAACCCTAGTGCTGATTGAGCATTAGCGATGAACCTGATGTTAACAAGCAGAATCACTGAAGGCAAGAGAAACACAAGAACTGACTTCAGCCACAGCCTTAGATGAAATCAACTGAGGATAAAAGAAGACATTAAATCTCTGAAGATCTCATCAGAGGAGGATTAAACAACTCCATAAACAGCATTACCAGCTTCACACATTACTAACCAGACTGACTTTATTTCTGTCAGACGTCTACAGAAGCTCTTATTGAGAATCAACAGAGGTTTAGATGTTGATGATTTATTGAAAATAATGGTTTAGTTTGTAGTCACCATTATGGTGATGTGTTTCCTTTAGTTGGACTCTTGATCTTTGACTTTTTAACATAATTTTTTCTCTGACTGCTGTAACCTTGTTACAGCGAAAACAACAGAAAATTGATAATGACAGATGATGTTGGCTTGTTGTTGTTGATACAGTTGTTATCATATAGTGGCCTGATAGTGGCCTGAGTCATTGATTGAGTGCTCCCTGGTATCAAACGCTATATCTCATACCACAAGAAAAAACAAAACGGCGCTAATATACACACACAATTTGGTGTAATACTACAACCAAATTATAATAATAACCTTTATCTACATAGCAAAATTGCAGATGGCCACAAAGTGATTCATCTTTTATAAATGGTTAAAATATTAATGTCTGTGACGCTGTAAGTCAAGAGACTGTTTTGTAGACTGTAAGTATTTAAAATGTTTGATGTTTAATATGAATAAATAACGCTCATAAACGGGCATCAGTGGCATTCTCAAGTAAAATGAGTTGAGGCTTGGACCCAGAAATGGCATATAGGCCTATGTCAAGACTTAACAATAAGAAAGTCGCAAAATATTCATCTGACCCTATAGAACATACTACAAGTGTTTAATGTGCAATTATTTACTTTAGTTGTAAAATTTATTCCATCACTGTCTTCTAAAGGGTTTTTCAATACCACACCTTTCAGTTCAATAGCCAAGTGGAGCAGAGCCTCCAGCTCAAGAGAAGTGTGTTTCATATTCACAGATTCGAATTTGCCGGATCAATAATTTGTGAGCTAAACGATGTTACTACACAAACAACACCTCTTTTCAACCGTAGTAACTCAGACAAGCAGCTAGAACTTTATTTTCCTCAAAATAAGGTTTCCTCAGCAGTGGAAAAAATACACTGATGTATATGCGCAGATGGCTGAGAAGCGGATTCGATGGGACTGTGCAAAACCCCAAAAGTGTTACTACAAAAAGAGCTTATAACACATTTACAAATGTGGTTTTGCACATTTTTATGAACAAAATGCAATAACTTGACTGTAATTCACTGTACTGTCACCAAACTCAGTTGACATGTCGCCACTGCCCAGATAGTTATTCAACAGCAATTGTTTTTGAAAAAGAATATTCAATCATATTTTTTATGATTTTTCATAATGAACAATATTCAATAACTTCACTGTAATTCACTGTACTGTCACCAAACTCAGTTGACATGTCGCCACTGCCCAGATAGTTATTCAACAGCAGTTGTTTTGAAAAAGAATATTCAATCATATTTTTTATGATTTTTCATAATGAACAATATTCAATAACTTCACTGTAATTCACTGTACTGTCACCAAACTCAGTTGACATGTCGCCACTGCCCAGATAGTTATTCAACAGCAATTGTTTTTGAAAAAGAATATTCAATCATATTTTTTATGATTTTTCATAGTTAACAATATTCAATAACTTCACTGTAATTTACTGTACTGTCACCAAACTCAGTTGACATGTCGCCACTGCCCAGATAGTTATTCAACAGCAGTTGTTTTTGAAAAAAAGAAATCATGTTTTTTATGATTTTTCATAGTTAACAATATTCAATAACTTGACTGTAATTCACTGTACTGTCACCAAACTCAGTTGACATGTCGCCACTGCCCAGATAGTTATTCAACAGCAATTGTTTTTGAAAAAGAACATTCAATCATATTTTTTATGATTTTTCATAATGAACAATATTCAATAACTTCACTGTAATTCACTGTACTGTCACCAAACTCAGTTGACATGTCGCCACTGCCCAGATAGTTATTCAACAGCAGTTGTTTTTGAAAAAGAATATGAAATCATATTTTTTATGATTTTTCATAGTTAACAATATTCAATAACTTCACTGTAATTTACTGTACTGTCAACAAACTCAGTTGACATGTCGCCACTGCCCAGATAGTTATTCAACAGCAGTTGTTTTTGAAAAAGAATATGAAATCATGTTTTTTTATGATTTTTCATAGTTAACCATATTCAATAACTTCACTGTAATTTACTGTACTGTCACCAAACTCAGTTGACATGTCGCCACTGCCCAGATAGTTATTCAACAGCAGTTGTTTTTGAAAAAGAATATGAAATCATATTTTTTATGATTTTTCATAGTGAACAATATTCAATAACTTCACTGTAATTCACTGTACTGTCACCAAACTCAGTTGACATGTCGCCACTGCCCAGATAGTTATTCAACAGCAATTGTTTTTGAAAAAGAATATTCAATCATATTTTTTATGATTTTTCATAGTTAACAATATTCAATAACTTCACTGTAATTCACTGTACTGTCACCAAACTCAGTTGACATGTCGCCACTGCCCAGATAGTTATTCAACAGCAATTGTTTTTGAAAAAGAATATTCAATCAAAGTTTTTATGATTTTTCATAGTGAACAATATTCAATAACTTCACTGTAATTCACTGTACTGTCACCAAACTCAGTTGACATGTCGTTACTGCCCAATTAGTTATTCAACAGCAGTTGTTTTTGAAAAAGAATATGAAATCATATTTTTTATGATTTTTCATAGTTAACAATATTCAATAACTTCACTGTAATTTCCTGTACTGTCACCAAACTCAGTTGACATGTCGCCACTGCCCAGATAGTTATTCAACAGCAGTTGTTTTTGAAAAAGAATATGAAATCATGTTTTTTATGATTTTTCATAGTTAACCATATTCAATAACTTCACTGTAATTTACTGTACTGTCACCAAACTCAGTTGACATGTCGCCACTGCTCAGATAGTTATTCAACAGCAGTTGTTTTTGAAAAAGAATATGAAATCATGTTTTTTATGATTTTTCATAGTTAACAATATTCAATAACTTGACTGTAATTCACTGTACTGTCACCAAACTCAGTTGACATGTCGCCACTGCCCAGATAGTTATTCAACAGCAGTTGTTTTGGAAAAAGAATATTCAATCATATTTTTTATGATTTTTCATAATGAACAATATTCAATAACTTCACTGTAATTCACTGTACTGTCACCAAACTCAGTTGACATGTCGCCACTGCCCAGATAGTTATTCAACAGCAGTTGTTTTTGAAAAAGAATATGAAATCATATTTTTTATAATTTTTCATAGTTAACAATATTCAATAACGTCACTGTAATTTACTGTACTGTCACCAAACTCAGTTGACATGTCGCCACTGCCCAGATAGTTATTCAACAGCAGTTGTTTTTGAAAAATAATATTCAATCATATTTTTTATGATTTTTCAAAATGAACAATATTCAATAACTTCACTGTAATTTACTGTACTGTCACCAAACTCAGTTGACATGTCGCCACTGCCCAGATAGTTATTCAACAGCAGTTGTTTTTGAAAAAGAATAATAAATAATCCAATGCTCTCAATTGACTTTGCATTGCCTGAAGTGCCTCCTTGTCATTTCTAACTTATAAAAAAAGACAAAAAACAAACAGGGTACTGTCTAAAAGCTGATATGTGACAAAGTGTACAGCAAACAAGCTAAAAAACACAGAACCAAAAACTCAGAAGTCCACATGTGGGCGTGGCCTAAATGTGCTCTGTCTCTATTGAACTGGATGGTGTCATTGAAGAACCACTTAAAACACACAAATTGTTTATTAACCATTTTGAAGAGGGATTTTTCACTTGTTTTTGAATTGTTCACCAAAAATATACGTTTGCTGTCATGCTTTCTGAGTAGCCTACTTGTCAACAATTTGATGGATTTAAATTTCTGCATGACTGTAAACATCAATAAATGCACATGAACTGTGATATTGGGAGAGTTTTATGTTAAACAAAGATGTGACACAACAGGAAAACATCAACGATAATTTAGTCATTTTTTTTATTTATTTTTATTCAACACCCAGAGAACACGGTTATGCTGTCCTTCTTTATTGCACGTGTATATATCACTGAAAATCAGAGGTGAATAAAACAGCAACACATGGGCTGTGGTATGTTCTGTAGGGTCCAGGCAGAGATGTTCCAACTTTCTTTGGTGCAGTCGGCCCAAGCTTTCAAAACCTATTGAAATAAATCATATGTCATTGTTAAAACCAACACACCAATAGAGCTCTTGCTCATTTTGAGGCAAATAAATAAATACAACCTTTGTAAAATGAAACGATTAACTATGTTTAGGAGATTACACATGAATTTCCACATGACTGGATATCAAATTACAGTTCATGTAAATGTTCATTTTTATTTCATTTCCTAAACATCTTTTTAAACACCTTCATTATAATGCATTTTTTATTGTTTCTAAAGTGAAATATATAGCATTATAATGTGAGTGATATTTGCTGGTAGCTACATCTAGCTGCCTAAAATGTTATCTGTTTGCACACAATGGGAAAAAAAAGGACTTTTTACACGGTCCCTAACTGGTTTTCCACACTACATTGGACATTCGGTGGACATCGCAAGTAAGAATAACATTAAAATAATACTTGGCCATTTTTTTCGATTGTGAAAAGTGTTGTAGCTTGACAATCATTGCTTCACAATATCATGTCGCTGTTTACAATTCTCAAACATTAATTTATTGCACATATATTGACATAGTTCTTAAACGCGGAAGTCCGAATGTGCGAATATAAAACCAACTTTACCGAAGTGCTGTAACTTACTGTGCTTCCCCTGCATTCTCATAATGGGTTTGCATTTTGTTTGTTTTATTCATCATTATCAGATGATTGCTGAATAACCCTTCAAATATGTTTATGCTTAATGTTAAAGGAACAGTAGAAAAACAAGTTGTGTTGGGAAGATTTAAACCTCTATGTTTGGAGTGGTTTTCTGAAGTGATCATGTAATGTTTTTCATTTTGTAATTAGTGACAATTTCCTCCCCCATTGTGGCAGTGAGCTACAAAATACCTGAAGATGGCACTTATCCTGGAGTTCAAAAAGGTAAGCAAATTTTTTTTTTAATGAAATTGTGTAAATATAATATTTTTGTGATGCTGTTTATTTAGTTAAAAATGAATGTGTTTGAAGTGAATAGCTAACATCATGCAAATGGAGTCCATTGAAAACGTACTCGGTTACTCACGTAACCTCGGTTCCCTGAGAGAGGGAACGAGTATTGCGTATGGGAAAAACTCCTTTTCTCGAGAATATGAAGCAAAAACTTTATTCATAAAGTGTCTATGTAAAAGCATGTGCGGCTGCACAGCCGATAGACCAGCGCGAGCTGCGCGCTGATTGGCTGTGCAGGGAACTGCATGAACCTATGGCGGCGGCAGAGAGAGCGAACCAATAGGGGTCGCTAAAATTCCCGCCGAACAAGGTCTCTAAAATTAGCATATCTGAGGCTATATAGACCGTGTTTTGCCATAGGAAATCAGGTTAAAAATCGACTGAAGCGATACCTGAGAAGCACAAGCACGGCGCGTTACGCAATACTCGTTCCCTCTCTCAGGGAACCGAGGTTACGTGAGTAACCGAGTACGTTCCCTTTCGAGAGGTCTCTCGTATTGCGTATGGGAACCCAATTTGAAACGCCGTGCGTGCTTAACTGACCCAAGTGGCCTGAGGCACTAAGATGGGTAACAGTGAGTCACAGGAGACCAACAGAGTGGGTCCTATAGCGGACATAAGAGTATATAGGCCGGATAGCATCGGGCCATATGATAGAATTACGACCGGACATAGTCGGGCCTTAATATATAAGTGTAGACATATTATGAAAGCTCGTGCTTGTGAGAGCTTATCATGTATGCATAGCAGGAGACCGGACGCATCGGGTCTATACCTATTAAATGGGGATAATCCCGGCTTGTAAAGCGGGACTTCCAGTTTATAAAATCTGATAAAAGTGGACGGAGAGGCCCAGCCTGCCGCCGCACAGATATCTTGTAGCGGAATGCCACGTGACCATGCCCATGGAGGCCATGCCTCTAGTAGAATGGGCTTTAATGCCCAGGGGGCAGGTTAGGTCTTTAGACTTGTAAGCCATAGAGATGGCGTCCACTATCCAGTGTGACAGTCTCTGCTTCGTGACGGCATAGCCTTTAGTGTGGCCACCGAAGCACACAAAGAGCTGTTCCGATCGCCTGAAGGGGGCGGAGCGCTCTATATAAAGTCTCAGCGCTCTGACTGGGCAGAGCAAATTCGCGTCCTTTTCGTCTTGCGGCGGGCAGGGCCAAAAGAGAAATGACCTGTGCCCTAAAGGAGTAGAAAGCACTTTAGGAACATAACCATGTCTAGGTTTGAGGACGACCCTGGAGTCGTTAGGCCCAAACTTGAGACAGGAAGCACTCGTGGAGAGTGCGTGTAAATCGCCCACTCGCTTGACTGAGGCCAGTGCCAGCAGAAAAGCGGTTTTCAGCGAGAGGTGCTTTAGGCTTACAGACTGAAGCGGTTCAAAGGTAGAGCCCTTTAGAGCTTCCAACACTGTGGCAAGGTCCCATATAGGTACTGAGGGGCGGCGGGTTCAGCCTTCTGGCCCCTTTAAGA